>OX375881.1:0-600000 GCA_947359465.1 Metellina segmentata | reverse complement strand
TTCCAGTCTACCGTTTTTTTTCCTGCCCTTCTTTAATTTTTCTTATGCCTTACGTTTTATACCTTCTAAATAGGCATTGTAGGCTTTATACGAGGGTTGCTATTTATATTTCTGGCCTTGGCAACAGTAAGTGTTTCTAGGAAACCGCTGACGTTTGCAAACCATACTTTAATATTTTTAACCGTAATTTCTTTAGAACTTTTTGTTATTTTAGCGTGATTTGTATTGTTTACAGAACATTGAAAAATTCATCTCGGGCAAAAATGGAATTGACTCGTGAACATTTTCTCGCGATTATTTTTCCAAACTTTCGACGTGGATTATCAAGTTGACGGCGTTGATGGCGAAGTTCGCTGAATCAGTAGCTCTGGCGAGATCCACCTGGATTTCCTCTTTCTTCAGACAAACATCTTCAGCGCTTTGATGGCCAAATCTTCTCTTTCTTGAATGGTTAATTTGTCCGAATGCAGAGTGGATTCTTCCATTGCGGAGGTCATGTTAAAAATCTACAGGGCTTTTTGCTTGAAAAAGGCAGTTTTCGATTTCGAAAAAGTTCGAATCGGGGGAGAAAATAGTTGTACGTCTGTTACGTATCAGATACGTTACAGGACTGATGATGAGTAACCAATTGGAAGAACGAGGCAGATTTTATATCACAACAGCCCACATAAGTCAACTGAAGCCGCGGCGAATTCCTGCGAATGACCAGGGTTCGGATGACTCCCAATGCTCCCTTAATGTCAGTCCAGGTGATTCAGATACGAAATGAAAATGACACCAGGTAGTATGAAATCTTATTTTCTTTGAACTTTGAAGAACTTACAGTGCTCCTTGAAAAACTTTTTAAGAAACTTTATTTTCGGACAATCATAGTAGAACTCTAAAATTTTCATTATTATGCATAAACGTAACTGTCTATTTCTGTAATGTGATACCTAGATTTTTTTTAAATTCTGATTTTTGTTTCTTTAAAACAAGTGTTAACGTTATTATATTTGTATTAAGAAACAATTGAGGGCAATTGTCTAGTCAGGATGCCCGAATGTAGTCAGCTTAAGATTTTTCGTCAGATGCCGTAACCATCGCTGACGTAATGACATATATGTATGTAAATGTCAACGAGGAACGCGATGTAACCGCCAAGACGAACGGATGTTCCGCAGTAAGGCTCATATCCTAATAAATATTATATTAATGTTATTGGCTTGTTTGAATCCCCAGAAACGTAGAAAGAAGCCAACAGTTGTGCGCTGAAATTAAACAGCAAACTTATTAATTAAATGTCCCATTCTTTACGTAGTCGGCGCATAATCGCGAGTGCTACGTACATTATCACTATGAATAATCTAATATCTCTACTATTATAAAATGAAGTTCGTGTATTGAGTGTTTGCCGTGTCCTGGCGAATCTATGGCACTTACAATAATGAAATTTGGCACACAGGTAGTCCGAATTTTTTGCAATTTTATAGTTCAGCCCGATTTTTAAAATTTAACCTAGAACATTTTTAAATGAATTTAATGAAATTTAATTATTAATGTTTTCTTTAGAATGGTTTAATTAGTTTAACTTTAGTTATATTGTTCTTTTTCTATCTCCTAGACCAGTGCTCCCCAACCTTTTTATCGCCGTGGACCGTATCATCGTTTGATAATTTTAACGCGGCCCCCCGAGGGGGGGGGACGTTGATTGTTTATATTTTAGATTGTTTTCATTTAATAATTTTAATTTAATTGTCTTTAAACATGCCTTCAAAATAAAATACAGTTGCACCAAAAAATTAATATAATGTGATTTAACATTTTAACTCACTAAGAACGGTAAATCAATGAGAACCCTGAGCTTGTTTCATTGCAATGAGACGGTTTCATCTGGGGGTAATAGAAGACAATGACACCCGAAGTGTGTTGCTTATGTCCATTTTATTCCGTTGTTTTGTTTTATTGCTGTCACTGCAGAAAACCCCGCTTCACACAGATAGGTTGTCGGAAATGGCTATAGGGATTTAAGTGCTGTGGTGGCAATCTCAGAGTATTCCGTCATGACTTTAATCCAGAACACCGGCAGAGTTGTTGTCTCGAACGTAGTTTTAAGGCCGCCTTCATTTGCAATCTCCAGCAGTTGATCTTCTTGCACAGACATGCTAGATTCGCCTGATTTGTTGACAAATGGGTTGCGGATCCATTCCTTACTAGTTCGTGGGTCTTTTGTAGTTGGGAAGTAGCGATCAAACTCTTTTAAAAGCAAAGACATATGATCGTGCACCAACTGGGGAAATGAATGTTTAGGCTGTCTCGCCTAAAATCCCCGCTAATGTCTGAAACGTCAAAAATGCCTCTGTTCACACGCCGTCCCCACAACTTCAGTTTGGCTTTAAATGCAGCTACTTTGTCTGCCAACTTGAAAACAGCTATCACATTTGACAAAATCGGAAAATAGAGACATACAGATTTAAGAAATCTTAATTGAAGCTCTAAAAACAGAACAAATTTCAAGTTCTGATTTACCGCCTCCTAATTTGAGTGAACCGCACAAACCCGAGAGAAATACACCACAGTAAATAAAATGGAAATAATTTAATGTTCCTTGGGCGGCCCGGTACCATTTGATCCACGGACCGGTACCGGTCCGCGGCCCGGGGGTTGGAGACCACTGTCCTAGACCGTTGAAGATAAAGTAAAAATTTCAACGGATTTGAAAACTGTGGAAAATTGCACATAGATCGATACCTAAAAATATGATTTCTTTAAATAAATAAAATTTTTAAATTGAATATCTTTTATATTTTCGCAAGAGAATGTGACGTCACGCCAACATTCGTGTTACAAAAATAAACAGATTACATGGCCTGCCCTCTTACGATTTCAGCGAAAGAAAGCAAAGAAAATAAAAACATTTTGGTTGGCATTATTTAGTTATTTTTTGTAAAATCGGAATCGTTAGAAATGGATTGAAAATTTGAACGGATCTGAAATCTGCGGAAAATTTAACACCAGCTAGATACCTTACCTTACCTACCTTTCTTTTAATTAATAAGTTTTCAAATAAATACTTATATTTTCGCAAGAGATTGTGACGTCACACCGAATTCCTATTTGGAACCACGGGCAACTACGTTATGGCTGTTATCCCATTTGCGAAGCAAACCATAGTTCATGATATTCGAGGTGCTTCGCAAACCAAATTGGAATTAGCAGTACATTTATTCCAATAGGCTACGAATTTCCATTTGGTTTGCGAAGCACCTCGGGCAACGCCATGATGGCTGTATCCAATAGGTTATGAATTCGTATGGGAATTCGTTGCAAACACTGGGGGTTTGGGAGCAGTGGTCACACCTGACCCCCAAAAAAGAACTGTCACGGGCAACGCCGTGTTGGCCGCGCAGTGGCTAGTTATATATGTGTGTGTGTGTCCAGACTTTTTTCTTTCTTAAAAAAAAAACGTAAAATCGGAGATTCCACCATGTAAACTAATGTTTTTAAGAATGTATGGCGACCGTAGATAAATTTTTCAGTCTCCACATTCACACTTTCAGTCGCCACGTGGCCGAGTGGCGACTGTTAATTTTCTTCTTTAGTATCAAGGATACTTTCTGAGGTATATATATTTTGCACTTGCTTCGTAGCTCATAAAACTTATCAATTGAATCAGGAATTTAAACATTTTAATTTGACTTGGTAGGGCTTGATTACATTAACATCAGTGTTATTTCAGCAGACTTTATGATTCCTAAAAAAAATCTACGAGCGGTGTTTCTATCGTTAGTATTCCTTGTTTGATCTTTGGTCACATCTATCAAAACAACAAAGTCAGCTTTAAAGTCTGTAAGTATCAGATGGCGATCTAACAAGATGACGTCACGCCGTCAGGGCCATCGACCTTCAAGTTGGAGTGGGACGTTTTCTCCCCTAAGACCAGAGTGGGGTGAAAGGAATGCGGGGGCGCATAAGAAGGGCAGAAGTGGTTTTTAGCGGTTGTTCGCCGCTACTCTCGAGCGATATGCTATCGTTTATATTAAAACATGTGTATTAACTGTAAATATAATATTTTAATTCTAAAATAAAAGGTTTAAACCTTAAAAATTAGTAGTTCCTTTTTATTAACATGGAAGAACTTCACTAAGTCTCTAGCACATTATGTACTTGCGTAGTAGTTAAATTTACTAATTACTTGGCAAAAAGAAATTGTATGGAACAGGAGATTCTGACAAATCATTTTTTACGCTCTTTAGTACAAGAAAATGTACCAAACCAATGCTAAACACACTTTGCTCATATTGATATTTTTGTGAAAAATAAAATTGCTGGGAAATCTTCTGTTTAGCGCCATTACAGCCCCTCATTATAATTGTATTTCTGATATTATCTTTCGACAAAATCAGTCTAAAGGATTGTTCATAAAATTTTACTCAACCGTATTAGAGAGAGCAGTTGTTAATTAAGTGTCTAGTTGTGACTTGGTGGTACAGTTGATGTTTCTGTGATAATGATCCCAGAAGAGTAACAACCATTTAGCTCATTTTTGTTATACGGAGCATAGGCGCCGACTTCATAGGGTTTGGGGGGGGGGGGCGCTCGAGGCCCCCCCCCCCCAAAAAAATGTTTTAAGAGGAGGGACTGAGCATCCCCCCCCCCCAATAATTTTAAAGTCACTTTTCGATACAGTATGGATTTTCTGAGTATCCATTTGCACCGATAGTGGATGGCACCAAACTTTATCTACAAAGTGTTACCGCTAACGGGTAGCCGTCGGCTGACCACATGTGGGGACCATGAATTGCAGCGAACCGGCTTCCGGAGTTCCACTTCAAAGGATGGCGGAGATTAGATAGGTCACTCATCGGGATCTGCTTGGGATGACCCCCAAAGCGGAGAGTGGGATTTCATTACTAGTGGGGTGGTCATTATCTCTGTTCTGAGAACTCCAGAAAGTTGTCCGACTAAGTTTAAGGAAGGGACGTAGTTTTTTCTTATCAGAAATTGCAAGATGGACACCCAGGAAAACTGAGAAGATGGGGGAAATTTGGTCAAGAAGTTCTAATAGTAGAGTCCAGCTACCGAAAATTTCGAAAGATTTAATTCATACAGTAAACGAATCACCTAAAAGAATGGAGCTTTTGACAAGGATTTCCACCCAAAACCATTCCAAAACTGGATTACGGCCACTTTGCCGAAGTAGGTGGGCAATGAGAGCATCAAGCATCAATTCTATTATTAAAAATTACTATAATTTAGTGGAATTTTTCGAAGTTTTCTCCGAAACGGATTGTTCCGATATTGCTGCAAAATGCTCCGGATATCTAGAATAGATGTCCGATTTCAAAACATTTTTCTCCCTTTCTTTATACAGCCATGTGAAGAGCCCTATGGAAGAAGTAAACAAACAGATACAGTCTTCTCAGATAGGGGCTTCCGAGATTAACCAAAAAATTATTTGTTTGTCAGAAATAATTAATGAAAAACGGGATAATTTTTAGATGTTTTGGGAAAAATGTATCACTAAAAAGGATAGTGTTGTGGATGAACCAAAACTCCCTCGGCATCGTAGTGTACCAAAGCGTTTAGAAAACTTTAGTTCAACGCAGAATTTTAAATTTTTAAGTCCAAATGATTTTTACAGACAGCTATATTGCTGATACTGTACTAAATTGCCTCAATGAAAGGTTTGAATCTTCATCAATAAAAAATATAGTTCCCATCGAAGAAGGGTGTGTTTGAGCAGCAAAAAATGGAACTGGGGAATTTCCAAGTGCTAAAGAGTTTTTCAAAGATGATTTGGATTGTGACCGGCTGTTATTGCATCTAAATATGTTGCATGATATTTCCAAACAAAGAAATGTTTCGCTGGATTCAATTAAAAATTTGAAAGAGTTCATTTTAAGTGACAAAGCTCTTGGAGATCTCTTTCCAAAAGTAAAAAAATGTTTGAAACTGTTGCAAACCATTCCAGTGACAACTTGTACAGCTGAAAGATCTTTTAGCTCTCTTTGTCGTCTTAAAACCTATCTAAGATCAACAATGGGACAAGAGAGACTTAACTATGTAGCAATACTAAATACGCATCAAACAGTTTTAGACGAACTGGATCTTAGACCTCTCTTGAATGAATTCATTGGACGAAATTAAATACGAAAGTCTACATTTGCTGCTTTTTAAATTAAAATTTTAATTGATAAAGATGATTTTCTTTAAAGATTTGAGTTTTAAATTGGGGTTTTCATTAAAATTATTTTTATTTAGTGTACCTAACTTGGTATTTATTGTACCTAATTTTTATTATTCTTATAATTTACATAAATTTTGTCATATTAAGTATGAAATTGTTAAAATTTCTCAAATAATATGCGAGTATTTTTTGTCAAAATCTGATTTAAAATCAGCAAATAAAAATTTTGGTTTCCAAATCTTGATCTATTGTTTCCAAATTCGGTTTTATTGTTGTATTTTTATCTTTATATCCTAGTGTTGTGAAATATTTTTTTATTGGTTCGCTGAACAAGCATTGTACAGTTAATATTTACTTAATTTTGAGGAGAAAAATATTTAAAAATATTAAACGAAGTTTACCAATCACTCACACATGCAATTCTAAATCCATTCTTTTAAAGCCGACCAACCGGTATAGTGGTTAAGGTGTTAGCCTCTAGATCGGAAGGTTCCTGATTCGAATCCGGGTTCGGGCATGGATGTTTGTAAACGTATGGTGTAGAGGCGGCTGGTGCACTTTAAATCTGTCGTGGCCGAAAGTCCTCACGTTGGGTTGGCGTGGAAGTCTGGAGAGTGGGGTGCCAGCTCATGTGTTGACTCGTCATCTGACCGTGGTTCAAAATTACGAGGTGTTGTCCTCGGATCTTTCCCTTAAGGGACTGATCCCGGACCGTCGTCAATAGCCCGTTGTGTAGCTCTAGTACGACGTTAACTAAAAATTACCATTACCATTTTACCATTCTTTTAAAACTAAAAAATAATTTTCTAAAATAAATTTTTATTTCCCTGGAATAGGATTTAAGGATTTCGAAATTTTTTTTAGAAAATGTTACATGTGCCATGAAAGTTCAGCGACGGTCCCAAATTAGTATGATGCACCAATTTTTATATCGACGCCGACCAACCGGTATAGTGGTTAAGGTGTTAGCCTCTGGATCGGAAGGTTCCTGGTTCGAATCCGGGACCGGGCATGGATGTTTGTAAACGTATGGTGTAGAGACGGCTGGTGCACCTTAAAATCTGTCGTGGCCGAAAGTCCTCACGTTGGGTTGGCGTGGAAGTTTGGAGAGTGAGGTGCCAGCTCAGGTGTTGCTTCGTCATCTGACCGTGGTTCAAAATTACGAGGTGTTGTCCTCGGATCTTTCCCTTAAGGGACTGATCCCGGACCGTCGTCAATAGCCCGTTGTGTTGCTCTAGTACGACGTTAACTAAAATTACCATTACCATATTTCGTTTTTTATTATTGGTATTAGCTTCCCTCCCAGAGACGTAGACGAAAAAAATTAGGAAGCGATGTATTTTTTTCTTTTCTTTATTTTTCCAATGGCAAGGCAGTACAATTGCGAAGACAAATACAAATACAATACAATACAAAGTACAGAGTTGACCGAGGTCATTTTAGCCGTATACAAGGTCAGAAGTG
Source organism: Metellina segmentata (assembly GCA_947359465.1). NCBI lineage: Eukaryota > Metazoa > Arthropoda > Arachnida > Araneae > Tetragnathidae > Metellina > Metellina segmentata. The sequence goes on along the minus strand of OX375881.1, from coordinate 592,367 downwards.
ATGGTCACTTGTGAAGGGGTACCCAGTGGGTGGACCATCATTGTCCCTAACAAAGGACAGCACAATTTACATCCATGCCCTAACCCCGGATTCGAACCAGGAATCTTCCGATCCAGAGGCTAACACCTTTACCACTAGACTGGTTGGTCGGCTCGGAAGGGATGTTGGTCAAAAGAGAATTTTTTTAGTTTCAGGGGGGATAGACCCCAAGCTACGGATACTCCCTGGGCCCCCTCAATATTTTTCCGAAGTCGGCGCCCCTGATACGGAGTATACAAATTAGAGTTAATCTTCTTTACGTTGTTTACTTAATTTTATATTGGTGCATATAGAAATATTAGTGTCAACTGTTAGCCCAAGCATATTCTTTTCAGATAATTTTACTGACGTTTTTCTAAGACACGGATCATTTTCATAATTGTACCTCTTCCAAAAAAGCAGCTAAGAGCTCTCATACGATTTGAAGTAGAATATCGTACACCTGACATTCGTATTTTACTTCAGTGATAATTCTTTTTGATTAGTTTTCTTTACAAGGTTACGTGTTTCGATTTTTAAACTTGGAACAACATGTTTAAAAATCTTTTTGAAGCCTTCTAGGTCTATTTTTCAAACTTCCTTGTGAATTACTTGGTAGATCTTGAATCACAGCGTTTGAAAAGGTACGATTTCCTTGATTTGATTTCAAGAAGAATTATTTCTGATGAATAGTTCTCTGTGCCCGTTCACTTTACTCCTCTTTTGCTCAATTCTTGGGCGGGTAATTCGAGAATTTTTGCTTTAACACTATTTAAAACAGTATCTGGTAACAAATATTCATCAATTTCTTGAGAAATATAAGTTAAAATAGCATCGACTTTCGTTTGAATCGAATTTATTACCCAAATGTCAAAAATGGACTGACGAAAAATTTCCATAGTCATTCTGAAATTTAAGGACTATCTATCAGTTCCGCAAACTTCCTCAAGAAAGGTTTAGTCCTGAGCACGTCAAATGAGTCAGGCTATAATACACATGTAATGTATGAGTAATACACGAATATATAACATGTTAAAAGTCTAGTTGAAATTTGAAATCAGCAGTTGCGTAAGACGTTAATTATCCCAAAATTCAAAACAATTTTTTTTATGAAATATTACACAAGAAAATAAAAGCACGTAAACAAACCACGATGAACAAAAGATAATGATCGTATCCACTAAATAGTGCTAAAAAAATATAGAACCCACACTTTTCAGTTTTCCTCAAAGTACTAACACGAGTTCGCTAGATTGGTTTTGCAGTGAGCGCATTAAGTTCGACTTTGAACCCCTGTACTTCCTGTTAGGAGGAATTATTCAGAAAAATAAAACCGTAGTCTTGATTTTTAAAAAATAATAAAAAAGTGAGCATACTACTTTTAAGTTACGATATATTTTCAACAATCTAAGACACTAAGAAAATTGAATTTTGTCTTCCTAGAGTCGAAAATGACGCACTTTGCGGCGCTTCGAATTTTTTCAATCGTCTCCAGGAACGGCTGTTTCGCCTGCCTCTCCGAAGTGTTCCCAGACCCCCTTACCTAACTTGAGCGATGGAGACGTGAATGGCATTTACGACTTACGCTTTCCATTCACAGTAGTGTCCAAATGCCGCTCAATGGAAACTGAGGGAAAGGTTGTAACATTTTTAGACCACTTCTGGGGGTCTTCCTACTTTTCAACCATTTGATCCCTTTTCAACTCCCCGTTATGTTTCTAGTAAGTAACTGTAATAATTTTGTTTGGATTAAAATTCGCTTATGGAGATCTTGGCAATAACAAGGGCTCTCTCCTGCCTCCCCTTCTTTTCAACATCAATGACATCCCCACAGGACCAAGAACTTCCCTCGCCATTTATGTAGATGACACTGCCATCATGTACCAGAATCAAAACAGGAGATTTCTTATTAAACAGATTCAAAATTATGTTGATAAACTCCAGCTCTGGCTTACTAACTGGAAAATCAAAATTAAAGCCTCCAAATGTGCTCTCCTTATGTTTTCTAACAAATCTCCTTCTCAACTTCAAAATATTACATTTTATAATGAACCTATCCCATTTGTCAAAAATTATAAATACCTTGGTCTGACCCTTGATTCGAAACTTACATTCACCCCCCATATCAAAACGATCGGTAAGAAAATACTTGCTCTTAAATCCAACCTCTCTTCACTCATTGGTCGTCACAGCCACCTCTCTCTTAAAAATAAAACATTCATATACAAATCTATCATTAGACCAACTATCCCTTCAAAATACAATTCTCCTTCAGATGGTAAATGCTGCGTATTATGTTCGACGTGAAGTCATTCACAAAGACCTCAATATTGAACCAATTTTTGAATACATCAAAACCCTCTCTTCAAAATTCTTCAATAGACTCCCACTTGTCCCAAATCCTCTTTTACAAAACCTTCCACCATATGACACCTCCCATACTAAATCTCGCAAGAGACACAAAACCCATCTTGACCGTGATTTTCACACTTTTCCTCCACGCAAAAAACGTCGCTGTGGTGAGCTCAGGGACCCCTTGGTGAGTCTCCTGGATGCACCACACTGACATTATTATTTTTTTTTCTTCCCCACTCTCTTTCTACCTTATCATCAAACTCCTAAATCATCATCACAGCTGACGCATTTCGCCACTCTTTTCGGTACTGATTGATCGCCCCTCCTCATTATATCATCCCTCTTTGGAACGTGAATTGGACTCCTAATTGTATCAACTATTAAAGTTTATCGTCTATCTAAATTATCTACCTTTTTCATAGTGCATTGTCACTACCTTTAACTTTCTCCCCTCATTTTTAGGTTTACAACCAATAAATTCTTAATTAATTCTGATGTGGAAGTTCGCAGTTCTCTACAAGGTACTCCGTAATTGATACGTCCGTTCCGTTCCGAATACGATCCCCATTTAATATTTTCATTTGTATTTCAATGATGGATATTGAAAAGCACAAGTAATTTTTTTTTGTTAAGATTTTATTAATTTATTTCCGAAATTGTCAGCATGATTTAGTCTTATCGTTTATATTCTCCAATATCGTTTTAGTTCATAATATTCATAGTATCTGCATTACAAAGGAATATAAAAGGCAGATATTTTCCTTGTAGATAGTTAATACGTAAAATACAGCCCATATAAGATGCACACTTATATTTCGTTCTTGCTTTGGGAGAACTAATACATGCTGGGAGCAGTAAGTGCTTAAAACTGCGACGTACGTCATAGAACAAAGTATTTGCAGAACAATTTTTTGGACGATTTTTTTTAAATCATAAGTTACAATGTTCTGTAGTGCAAAGCGCGCTCTTTGCCACACTTCTTTCTTCTTTTTTAGTTCGGAACAACCTTCCTACACCTCCCAAATTACCGCAAACATTTTGTAATTGACACATCTTCTATGTCAATGACAAAATATTTAACTTCAAAAGTGATCGACAGAATTGCAAATTCTGAAAGTATGCCTTGGTTTTAAATAAAGTAAGATATTAATTTTGATGCTTTATTACAACTATGTAATACATATTTAAACGATGATTCTGTTTTAAGTCTGTTTTTGATTTTACTGCAGTTTTCAAAATTCGGACAAAATGCCTGTATAACAATTGCAGTTGCTTGGAGCTGTGTTGCAGAACACTGAATATAATTTTGCACCTGGGTATTACACGATTAACTTTTATTAATTTATGAATACGTTGAATGTGATTAACTAATGAATGAATGTTTGCTTTACCTGATGCACTTAATGGGCTCAATTTCTCATTATCAAGTAAGGTCCATATAGGCACTAAATTTAAATCAAATTTTAGTGTTCTTAAAGCGATGAAGTTCAAATTTGAGCTTAGAAAATCACTAACGATAAAAAATTAATGTCACTCAAAACAATAACATGAAATTTCTGTACGAATATTAACTAACCATGTGATTTTAAAGGGATTGGAAAATCATTTTCAAATTTGTGAAGTACTTTAAGCACGATCCCCAAAATCTAATATTGGAAGTTTAGGTGCAATCAAACTTGTATAAACAAATAATTGGATTAATTTTAGACTAATAATGTACTGTCATGTTAAAATCATCAAAATCAAAGGCTCCTTTTATATTCAAATAAGATGGAGGCGGCAATTTTGATGTTCATTATGCTATAGGAATTAAAATGTCTTCTTTTTTCATCATATTTTCTTGTATAAATTTATGAAATGAGTTACAATATATTATTGTGAATAAACGGATTTGATTATTAAAAAGTATCTACTGTATATATAGTAGGGTCAGGTGGGGTAATTGTAAACAAGGGGTAATAGTAAACAAGCTATACAAGCGCCCACGTGGGATTCCGAGAAACTAAAATGTTGTGAAATATGAAAGCTGGCAACACTGAGGATACAGTATGGGGATCTCGTATTTCTTTGAACCACACAGCTGATAGCAATATGTTTAGTTGAAAATTTTATGGTTGAAAAGTTTGGATTTTTAAAGTTTTTGTGTTCTGCATTTTCTGCTGCCCTCCATAATATATTGAAATGTAAGTTGTTCCAAATCTTTATTACGGTCAGTTGTGCTTCTATCAAACATAAAATCATTGACTTTTGTTTCTGGGAACTTTAATACACCTACAGTTGAATGTTTACAACTACCCCATATTTTTCAAGGAACAGGGTAATTGTAAACATAACTTTGCCAATAGTTTCGTTCAATTTGGATAAAAAACCAATATGTTTGTATTTAATCGTATTTAGTACGTTTGAATTGCGTTTTATTGCATTTTTCGTGTTCTTGGGGAGCAGGAAGACTAGTTTACTAAAACTGCACACTTATGGTGAAATTCTCACAATTGACCAAGTACTGTCACGCTTGAAGGAGGCAGAAGAGAAAAGATCTTAACATCGAACCTGTATTTGAATACATTAAAACCCTATCTTCAAAATTTTTCAATAGACTCCCACTTGTCCCAAACCCACTGTTTCCGCTAGCACGCCTTCTGATCTAACCGCTGATTCGGCGAGAAGTTCTTAATGTGTACAAGTGTTTTCAAGAGATTTTATTAGAGTGAATTAATTAAAGAGCAAATTACCTCCACTGAGGAATATGTGTTTCCTTTTTGAAGTCGGAATTATTGAGTAAAACTGAGCTGGTTTGGGCACCGCAGGTGGCCCCCTCGTCCCCGCTGTGATAGCAGGTTATGAGCGGTTTTTTGTGGCCAACCACGGAAGGAGAGTATTCCCCAGAATTGGGGCGTTCATGGTCCGTCGAGCCGGAGCGTGGATTGTGATGAAGAAAAATTAATAATTATAATAAATTAGACTAAACTAATATATGCCAACTGTGAAGATGAAAAAATTGAAAGTTTTACGTTGGAGCAAGAAGAAATAAATGAAACTATCTATAAATTTAGAGCTAGAACTGAGTAAAAAACTATCAAAAATTAGACCTAAAGAGTCAAAATCAAATTTAAATTCGTGTTCAGAAGCGAATGTGAAGTTACCTCGCTTTTCATTGCCTACGTTTTCCGGCAATATTCACGAATGGCTTTCTTTTAGTGATATTTTCAAGGCCAGTGTACATCAAAATCAAACTTTGTCTGATGCGATGAAATTGCACAGTACTTAAAAGCGTCACTCAAAGGCGATGCTTTCCGGATAATTCAATCAATTTCAATAGCAGATGCTAACTATGAGCTTGCGTGGTCTCTCTTAGAAGAGCGATATTCAAATAAAAGGGAGCAAGTTTATGCTCATCTTAATAGATTTTTTAATGCTCCAAACATTCAAAATGAGTCCCCTTCTGCTAAGTTAAATTTAATTGATGCTGCAAGTGAAAGTGTGAGGTCACTAGAGATATTAGGTCAAAATATTGAGGGGTTTTCCACAATTGTGTTAGCCTATATTATGAGTCAAAAATTAGATATTAATACCAAACTCTGGTGGGAGAGACATCTTAAAAAAGATAATTTACCTAGTTTATCTGAATTATTAGAGTTTTTAAAAAATCCTGCGCGAACTTTGGGTGCTTCTAAGGTTTAGGTAAACCGAAAGAGAAATGTTCATAAGGTAATGTCAATGGCAGCTGTAAATGAAAAAGATTTTCGTAAATCCCTTATATGTAACGAAATTCATGCAATTTTTAAATGTCCTAAGTTTCTTGATAAAAACGTGCATGAGAGAGTAGAGTTAATTCGGAAATTAAAATTGTGTTTCAATTGTTTAAAATCACATAGTGTACGGCAATGTCCGATCATTTTGGAATATTTGTGGAGTTTCAAAAAGACATAATTATTTATTGTGTTACTCTCGAGAAAGGGGGCATTCGGAAACTAATAACCCTAACTTAAGTGGGGAAAGAATCCCGAACGCGAGTCTAAACAGATCTGGCAATACGAGTGTTGGGAAGGTACTTTAGGCACTATAAAATTGTAAAATAGTAGAAATTCAAAGCTAGTTAAATAGGGAATCGAGGGTCGGGAACGCCGTTTGCGGTTATTTCGCTACTGCGCAGCATAGGATATTTGCAAAAAATTCATCCCAGCGAGTATCCTTTAGGCCAGGGGTGGCCAACCTGTGGCGCATGTGCCAAACTTGGAGCATTGGATGATTACAAGTGGCGCATTGCATTATTGTGCCTCCTTATTCTTTTGAAGTAGGCGCCATAACTGAAAATATCTTCATATTTTCAACACCATAGTACTCTCAGTTCAATTCATAGAGCTTTCTTACTCCTCATTTTGTCGCAATGTTTTGAGTTTGCAATTTATATTCTGTGTGATACGACGTACTTGTGATCTGTTTGTTCTTTTTCAAGATTTTTTGTTACTTTTTAATGTTTTTTTTTTTTACATTATTGTTATTTATCACTGTGCCAAAGAAAATGAGCAAAAGAAGCGCAAAAAGTATGAGAGAAAAAGTGAATTTAACGAACAGTAAGAAAATGAGTTGTTATTTACAGGAAAATCGTTTTTTTGCATTGTTTGTGAAACTACTCTTTCACACAATAGAAGACATGATCTTAATAAACACTATAAAACAAAGCATCAGGCTAACATAGAAGGAAAAATTAAACTTGTTCTCGGGTCGGAGTTACGTAAAGAATATGTGACTAAAAAAAAGGAAGAAATCAGAAGGCAAGATATTTTTGCTATTGTAAGTTCTGAAGACGAGGCGATGACAGAAGCGTCCTATGAAATTGCTTTAGCATTGGCGAAAAAAAAACCTACTCTGACGGAGAAGCCTTGTTTCAAAATATTTGCACGCCATCTTGGTTATAAAGATATTGAAAATAAATCAGACGAAATTGCTATACCATGGCAGACTAATGTGAGATGTATCGTGGAACTCTGGATGCATTTTAACAACTGGAAGATTTTTCTCCAGCTTTGGTTGAATTAATATACTTATTTGATGTAGTCCAGTAATAAGCATTTTTGTAAGAAGAATTTATTATAATTTTAATTTCTTTGAAGAACTTGCTAGTCTGGAGTTATTGCATGATGAAACAAGAGGATAAGAGATATTTAAAAGTATTATACACCAAGAGGTACTGTGTGTGAAATTTAAAAAAATGCAGCATGTTTTGTTACCGGTCATAGGCGTAACTAGGGTTGTTGAATGGGGGGGGGGGGTCCTCCCAAAAAGTTTGGATTGTACCCCAGTAAAAAGAGGAAGATTAAAGTAATTATATTAATATAATTAACACCTATTAATTATTTATTATTAATTATATTAATATGGTTAATATATATTAATTATTATAAATTAATTAGATTAATATGGTCAATATCTATTAATTATTAAAATTTAATTAATTATATTAATGCATATTCATTAATTAACACTTAATTTTTAAAAATCAAAAAAAAAATTATCGCTTTTTATTTAAAAAAAAAAACGTTGCCGCAGCCGCCGTCGCATGGTTGAAAACTCGCTTTTTTGCTCGATTTTTAGACAATTTTCCGAGAAAGTACGGATTAGAAAATGAAATCTATGAAGAAAACTTTTCCGGCTCAAAACGGACCTAAGGTTGACTGATATCATTGAGCCGGACCACATATCTTCAGCGCACACATTCCGGGGTCGACCACGTCCACGCCCTATCGTGTTCATCCTGGGCAGATAAGGGTTTTTCGGACGGCGTGTCACTAGGCCCACTTCTAAAATTTCTCATTAGAGGCTTTCCCTAGCTTCGGCTAATCCGCTGTGGGTTTTCAGTAACTCGGTACGGAGGGGTCTGCTTCCATTCGAAGGAAGGAAGGATTAGAAAATGACGAAATTAACATGGTTTGTTCAAAATTGTACAAGGAACACGACAAAGAAGATTTTTTTCCGATGCGGCTGTTAGTTTAGTATTTATTAAGTGTCTAAGTGAAAAAGCGAAATTTCAAACGCGAGTGAGCAAAAGACGTACAAATTTTCAGTCTTCAGTCGTGATTTTTTAGAATGTTTCTAAACGTGAATTTTTGCAGTTCGTCGAGCTATTTTAGAAATTTCAATTTGGTTCTTGGTAATATGTTTTTAAAATTCGGGAAAAATCAGTACATTTTCGTTATTTTTTTGGTAAACTGTCATATCTATAGCTTATTACTATTAGTTTTTAATTTAAAAACATCGCACAAAACCTTAGAATATATACTCTTTCTTACGGTACAATTATTTTCGAAATGGGTTAATAAATAAATTCGATGTGATCAAAAGTTGGTCATACAAATTTTGGAATATTGGTAAATTTCCGTCAATTTTTATTAACTGTCATATCTATAGCTTATACTATTATTTTTAAATTTGAAAGCATCACTGCAAACCTTAGAATGCACTCTTTCGTATAGTACAATTATTTTGGAAATTTGTTATTAAATAAATTTTTTATGCGATTATAAGTTGTTCATATAAAAATTTCGGGACTGTAAGATCGCAAGTTCCGATACACAAAACTAAAACGATCATATGTGTAGCTTAATACTATTAGTTTTAAAATTTGAAAATACCACGTGAAAGCTTGGAATACACTCCTTCTTACGGTAAAATTACTTTTAAAACTGGTTCATAAATAAATTCGATACAATCAAAAGTTGGTCATACAAATTTCGTAATTTTTAGATCGCGGAGCGATAGCATTCATTCTCTTCATACATTTATCTTCACGGAAATGAAGGTTACATTTTCTGACTAACTTATATATTTTCCAGATAACAAATTTATCATAGCAACGTTTTTTTTTTTTTTTTTTTTTTAATTTGGTGAGGGAAAAATGCTCGTTTTTTTAGACGGCTTCCCGTAAAAGTAGAGATCAGAAAATTGAGATTAACATGGTCTATTTAAAATTGTAGAGAACAAGATGGAGAAGATTTTTACTAAGACATTGAGTGTTAAAATAAAAGAGAAATCACTTACAAAAAGAATGTTGGTTTGCAAATGAAACCAAAAAGGATTGCGTAGTAATTCCCGGGGGTTCGCGAGGAGTGGGCGGAGTCCCCTAGTTTATACAATATTTACCAGATGTTTTTATGGTGAATTTTAAAATTTACAATACATTTAAATTAGAAATTAAAACGTCGATTTTTTCGTTATTTCTCAGATTTAAACTTCATTTGTTTGAAGTACATCGGTAAATTCATCGGTACTCAATTCTGATTTTTTCTCGTCTATGAGTGCTCACAATTTTTTAATAAGTGTATTAATTATATACTTGTGAATAACTACATGCAACTGTAATATTTATGATGAGATTAAGACATGAAATCATTCATCAGTATTGGAAGAAACATCACAGAAGCATAGGCGTGACTAGGGTTGATGACTGAGGGGGGAGGAGTTCAGTCCCGAGAAGTATGAACTGTACACCAATAAAAAGGTGAAGCATCTGGAGACTTTTCAGGGAAATTTTCGTATTTTTATGTTAAAAATCACACGATATATTGATATATTTTTTTCGTAGAACATTGATAAAATTATTAAAAATTTTGCGTCTAACAAATGTTAGTCACTTTCATTTCAAATAAAGTCGTTTTAAACAATGTTATTTTATAGTATCATACATAAGAAACACATTGTTTGGTTTAACAACAAATTATTTAAGGATAATCTTGAATTGCACTAAAACCTTGCTTTCATCCGAGTTTGTTTAATCCGAACCATCTGTTTTTAAAATTTGTGAAACAAAATACAGTAAATCAGTGTCAACATATATTACAATTATTGAAATAAAAAACATCATTGATAAAAATGCACATACATTCAGATTTTTAGGTTATCGTAAAATTAGAAAGAATCGCAAAATAATTACTAGAACTCCATGAACTGTAAACATTTGGATAAAATTAATTAGTTTTTGCTGTGATAAATACAAAAAACATTTTCCTAGTTGGTTCTTCAAAAAACATATTCTATAAGTTAAAAGTTTAAAAAAATCAAGTGAATAAAAATTTCACTTTTGTCGTGCATTTACGTATATTTCCGTGTATAAGCCGAGAATGTTTGGAACTTTTTCTAAAGCTAAAGTGGAGGTGGGGGGTCGGCTTATATACGGATCCGCTAATTTCGCAAAAAACTAAGGTACATTTCCGTTAGCCGGGCGCAAGCAATAAATCGCCAAATATAGCACACAAAATAATAATTGAATACCCTTAACTAATTAGCACATAAAAATAAAAAATTGGAAAGGGAACATTTTTTGATACAGCTGTCGGATTCGGATATCCCTCCGGTGGCAGCAACTTCGAATTCTTTACGAGCGATTAACGATTTTTATAGCAAATCTAACGGGTGTTGGGAAAGCAAACTTTTTTTTTAGTTCGTGCCATCCGGACCCGGATCCGAATCCAACAGCTGTTCCAATTTTTAAAGTATTTTAACTTACTTTTTGAATGCAGCCTTTAAGCAAAAAGAGAAAAATAAGTCATATAAATTCTTCAAATTCCGTGTCTGAATCCGAGTTTCCGAATAGTTCGTAAAATTCGGCTTCACTCATTGGGATGTCTTGATGTGTATCATCATCAGTTCCAATGCCATTTCCGTACTAGAATTTATATGTTCTTCATACACATCGCTGCCAAGTGTCAATGAGCTCGCTCCCCCTTTGAAACTTTATGTACCGCACATGTTTTAAGATGCACGGCGAAGATAAGTGGCACTGATAAAAAAAAAAAATCCCAAGCCACAGCCGTTTCCCTTGACCAATGTTGAACTGATCATCTGTCAATCACCCAGTCAGAGGTCCGGTATCAGGTGCGGAAAACTGGGAAATATCATTAGTGGTCATTTAGACCCTACCCGAGTTTAATTTAAAATCGTAATGTCCAGTACATCATCACCTGTCAATCACCCCGCCAGAGGTCGGATGTCAGGAGCTGGATCGTCTGGACACTGGAAAATCATTAGCAGGTTAAAGCTAGCGTTTTACTTTACAACGATTTGATGGGAAAATATTCCACCAGTTTTACCTTCTTGGCGACATTACGCCCTCGTGGCTTTAGAACGTATGGTTTGAACGTCACAAAAACATTTTTTTTTTACTCTTTGTTTCGCTTTACATAAAGATTTTGAATTTTGGGTAAATTTTTGAAGAAAACACGCACTCTCGGCTTATACATGGATCGGCTATATACGGCATTTATATTATGAGTGTAAAAATAATTTTTATATTTATATAATCTAGTTTAAATAGCCATATAAAGCTTATACTCCGATTGCTCTTCATTGACAAATTTGACTACCTTTTATGACGAACTGAATGGGGGGGTTGAACCCCCAACTCCCCCTGGTTACGCCTATGAACTATTGTACCATTGTTTCATCGATTACATTTATTTATTCCACAAGAAAAACATTATATAAAATTAAGTTATGAATAGCTTGTGCAATATTAACAAGGGATTAATTTGTGAAAAACTCATTATATCTATATTAGCAAAATTTTTCTCAACTGAATGGGGAGGGGTTGAACTCCCAACCCCCACCCTGGCTGCTATGTTTATTACACAAGTAAAACATTAATTAAAATTAAGTTACGAACAGTTGGAGTAGTTATTAACAAGGGATTAATATGTGAAAAACTTATAAAATATATATATTAGCAAAATTTTTCTCAACTGAATGGATGAGAGTTGAACCCCCCCCCCCACCCTGACGGCTATGGTTATTACACAAGTAAAACATTAATTAAAATTAAGTTATGAATAGTTTAAGTAGTTATTAACAAGGGATTAATTTGTGAAAAACTCATAAAATATATATATAAGCAAAATTTTTCTCAACTGAACGGGGGAGAGGTTGAACCCCCATCCTGACTGCTATGTTTATTACACAAGTAAAACATTAATTACAATTAAGTTATGAATAGTTTGAGTAATTATTAACAAGGGATTAATTTGTGAAAAAACACGTAAAATATATATATATAAGCAAAATTTTTCTCAACTGAATGGGGAAAAGGGTTGAAGCCCCCCCCACCCTGGTTACGCCTATGTTACCGGTTGTGAAATGGGTGATTAAAATTAGAAGAGTATTAAACAGAAGAGAATTCAGAGAATATTGAATTATTAGATTTGGAATATGGTGAACCTTTTCTTTATTGTGAGGTGCGCTGGCTTTCTAGAGGACAGGTTCTGAGTAGATTTTGGAAACTGAAAAATACTATTTATAATTTTTTTAGAACAGGAAATTGAATTTTCCTGATGAAAGAACCCTATTATTTTATAACAACTGGCTATTTGAATTGTCATTTTTAGTTGATCTACTAGCCATCTCAATAATCTAAATTCGACGCTACAAGGCGAGAAGAAATTATTTCCTAGCTTAGTAAATAGCATTATGTCATTTGAAATGACATTAAATCGGTTCATCTCTCAGTTAGGAAATCAGGATTTCAGTCAATTTCCACAGTAGTTGAAAGAGCAGAGGGGATGTGCTGCAGATAATAACAATTTGACCAAATATATTAAAATTAGTTATTACAAGGGTCATTTGAAAGTCGCTTTCTTGATTTGGCTACAGAAGAAAACTACATGCTCGCATTAATAAAGCTTTTTCACTTAGTGAACAAAATGTAGTGAAGATGCCTAGTAACATACAAATGGTACTCATTGATTTCAAAACAAATTCATTATTGAAATTAAAGTTTCATGAGCTTTATTATTCAGATCAAAATGCTTCTGACAAGTTCATTACACTGTAAACATTTTCCGGAACTAAGAAAATTTGCAAAAAGTTATATACATCGTTTTGGAACGACATACCGATGTCATAAAGCATTTTCATCCATGAAATTTATTAAAAGTAAAACGAGGTAGCGAATGACTGATTCAAATTTGAAGAATTCTCTGTAACAGACATTGTTTTACATACAATATAGTTATCACACCTCACCCTTTCTCTACCTCTATATCTCTAGTGAGTGTGACTGTGGTTCGTTTCATCTACTGGAGAGGGCAACACTTCCTAGATATTTTAATCTATTTTTATTTGGACATTCTGGGTTATATAGGAATATAATTCAATACAGTAAAAAAACAGCAGCAGAGAGCCCCTCAGCGTCCGTTCGCTCTCGTCTCCGTGGGTCGAATCTCTCTTCCTTTTTCTCCTCCTGGCCCGGGTGACCTTCCCCTGACACCCCTGCCAACGTCCCTAGGGATGTTTCGTTCCCCCCAACACCAGTATCTCCTTGTGTTTGTGTTAGCCGGAGAACCTCAGATCCTCACAATAGTTAAATTATTTTAAAATGTTAATTATATCGATAAACATACTTTTATTAAAAACTAGCAAAATACCCGACCTTACTCGGTTTGAATTGGTTTACTCTAGATTGAAGAGATAATCAAAATATATAATGACTTACGTTTTTTGTAGAATAAAAATTTATTTTAACATCTTTCGCCATCTTTATATTTTCTACAACTTACTTTGGACACAAATCCTACACATGCATATCCATTCATGTAATACATTTCACATACATCGCACAATTGCTGTATGACAAAGCTACAAAATGACGAAAGGTGATACTAAGGTTACTACTATAAAAGACGATTTATAGGAAGATTTGGAATTCCCTTTCTTAAGTTATTTTCATGTTCAACTCAATTAATTAAAATTACGATTTACGGCGAGTGCTCTCGCACTCATAGTCAACAAAACAATATTTTTTTACTTGTGGCACTCTTGACTCCGGTATGCGACATTGTGAATTTTTGCAATCTTCTCCTGTCATTATTACAACGAATTTTTTAATGTTGGAAAAAGTTCCAGTTTGGATTAATAAACATTATTATTCTTTAAATAACGGCATTATTCTTTAAATAACGGCATTATTCTTTCAATAATGGCATAACTACACTTAAAATTTACTGAAAATTTATACTGACTTACCTAACATTTTTAAGTCTAATACTTTGTGGTGCTGTTGCGTGTGATGAGAAGGAAAACACATTTATTAAAATAATAAATATTTAAAACTGGAAACAGCGAAGTAAAACAAAATAAAAGAAGTCGCAAAAAATTGTTCTAAAGATATTAATTTGTGATTCAATTTTATCTATTGATCTCGCACAGTTGCCACAACTTACAACTAAAAGTGTACAAAATTTAGAAATGTGAAATTAATTCAGAGCGAAAGAACCAGAAAAAATATCACTGCTCGCGCGATCTTGTTCATTCTCGTTTCATTGAAAAATATCGTCTGTCCCAAATATTCGGAAATCGTTTTCATTGCGCAAAGAATAAAAATAAGACTCGAAGTAAATGAAGTATCAGAGATGAAATTCCATAAAAAAAAAAAATTTTTGAAGAATAATTACTTTTTCAGCAGTACTGGTAAAGCAATCGATGTAATCGTAATATTCAATAGACATTCCAATTTTTCCAAACCTACCAAATTATGGTTGATTTAAGTATACTTACTCAGGTGTTTTAGCATGAAACTCAACTAAATATAACAATAAAGAAATGTTTAATATTGCGTTCACTAAACTAATAGATAATGTATAAAATAAAATACAATGCAATCAAATATCTGGAATACAATTTATGTGATGTCTACACAAACACACAAACACAAAATTGAGCATAGAACAGAAAGACGGACAGACAGACTTTCGCAACCAATACCACTCACTAAATGAAGATAAGTACTCACTGTATGCAAATTTTCATGAAAATATCTTAAATCGCGTGGACGTGTATAGGGCACAACATACATACAGACAGACAGACAGACAGACAGACAGACACCAAAAGAAAAAAAGGCGGATTCGGCATCAGAAGGGTCCAAAACGGATATAAAACTTGAAATGGGTCGAAAATATTGAATGTACAAACAAACACTCCATTCTTATTTATAAAGATGTTACTAAGGATATGAAAGGACCATGAACGTAAAGTAGAAAAGGTGCTCGAATTGTATGGCGCATTTGAACTCGTTTATGAAAAAAATTGGCGCATGGTATGTAAAAGAAATTTTTTTTTATATTTAGAATAGAAATTTTTTTAATCTCTTATTTTAGCATCTATAGAATACAGAAATAAGATTCAAAGACTGTTTAGACGGTTTTAAAGTACAACCTAACTGCCCTGAATTAATATTATAATCTACGCAAAAAATATTCTTTAGGCACTCTGAAATTTTTATAGCATGTTTATTAATTACTATTGAAAATATGTGCAAAAAGCCAGACGAATACGGCGGTTTTAAATAATAACCAGACGCAAATAAAGATTTTACATAAGTATCGGCAGCTGCCGGGTAACTGGCTACCCTAGAAGGCAGTGCCTTGGCTCGCCGGTCTGTGATTGATTGCGGAGGAATCACGTGACTCGAGTTTGATGGGCAGCTTACTTACCAAGCATTTTGGAGGAGTTTATTTTTTTTCACACAAATGTGACCACACTGAAAATTATTTTGAGCTCATTGCAATATTGTTTTTAGAGGTATTTTAAAATACGGTTTTGTTATTAACATTTTAAGTATTAACATATGCACATGTGTATTTAACTATGTATGTATACATAGTAATAATAATTAATTATTATAGTGATCATAACTGTTTTTAGTTACTACGTATTTTATAGGTTATATATCATTAATGTACAATGGAACCAAAAACTTTGAGTTGTGTAATTTGTATTTAAAAAAAAAAAAACCTATACTCTACTATGTTAAAAACGTGCCTGTATGTGTGTGGACTGTTCTGACGAATCTATGGCACTTACAATTATGAGACTTGGCCCACAGGCAGTCCGAATCTTTTGAAATTTTTCTATATATCGCGCTCGAATTTTAAAATTTAATCTAGAATATTTTTAAATTAATTTATTCGTTTTTTTCACCATCCTTTTTTCTGTTTAGGAGAAAGAAGAAGGACCGCGATTTTGATAATTTCGCCCCACTTACGTCAACATTTGGAACAATTTATTTCACCTTCCATTTTTCTTTTGCTCCGAAATGTGACGTCACTACATACCTCGGTACCACTCACTCGTACGGAAGTGCCAAGTTTTCCGATTCTAGCGTGTTTTGTCAAATGGACACACAAGTAATGGTAATTTTAATTAATGTCGTACTAGAGCAACACAACGGGCTATTGACGACGGTCCTGGAACAGTCCCTTAAGGCAGTGCTCCCCAACCTTTTTATCGCCGCGGACCGGATCAACGTTTGATAATTTTAACGCGTCCGCTGAGGGTGGGGGGGAGTTAATTGTTTATATTTAAGATTGTTTTGATTTAATAATTTTAATTTAATTGTACTTAAACATGCCTTCAAAATAAAATAAAGTTACACCAAAAAATGACTATAAAGTGATTTAACATTCTAACTCACTAGAACGCTAAATTAATGAGAACCCTGAGCTTGTTTCTTTGCAACGAGACTGTTTCATCGGGGGTAATAGGAGACAATGACACCCGAAGTGTGTTGCTTATGTCCAGTTTATTCCGTTGTTTTGTTTTGGTTGCTGTCACTGCAGAAAACCCCGCTTAACACAGATAGGTTGTCGGGAATGGCAATAGGGATTTAAGTGCTGTGGTGGCAATCTCAAGGTATTCCACCATGACTTTAATCCAGAACACCGGCAAAGTAGTTGTCTCGAACGTAGTTTTAAGGCCGATTTCATTTTCAATCTCCAACAGTTGATCTTCGTCTTGCACAGACATGCTAGATTCTCCTGATTTGTTGACAAATGGGTTGCGGATCCATTCCTTACTAGTTCGTGGGTATTTTGTGGTTTCCCAACCACAAAATACCCACGAAGCACTCGAACTCTTTTTTTTTTAAAGCAAAGACAGGTGATCGTGCACCAACTAGGAGAGTAAATGTTTAGGCTGAGTCTCGTCTAAAATCCCCGCTAACGTCTGAAACATGTCCAAAATGCCTCTGTTCACGCGTCGTCCCCACAACTTCAGTTTGACTTTAAATGCAGCTACTTTGTCTGCCAACTTGAAAACAGTTGTGACATTTGTCAAAATTGGAAAATAGAGACATACAGAATTCATAATTGAAGCTCTAGTAACAGAACAAATTTCAAGTTCTGATTTACCGCCTCCTAATTTGAGTGGACATTTCATAGATAAGAACCGCACAAACCCGAGATAAATACGCCAAAGTAAATAAAATGGTAATAATTAAATATTCCTTGTACGGCCCGGTACCATTTGATCCACGGACCGGTACCGGTCCGCGGGTTGGGGACCACTGCCTTAAGGGAGAGATCAGAGGACAACACCTCGTAATTTTGAACCACGGTCAGATGACGAAGAAACACCTGAGCTGTCAATCCACTCTCCAAACTTTCAAACTAACTCAACGTGAGGACTTTCGGCCACGACAGATTGAAGGTGCACCAGCCGCCTCTACACCATACGCCTACAAACATCCATGCCCGGACCCGGATTCGAACCAGGAACCTTACGATCTAGAGGCTAACACCTTAACCACTATACCACTTGGTCGGCATATATATTTCTAATATATATATTATCACTTTAGCAAATTTCAAGCCTTTCTTGCTGAATTTTTTTTTTTTTTTTTTACAAATTTCACAACTTGCAGTTTTTGGTTGCATTGTACATTAATGATATATAACCTATAAAATACGTAGTCACTAAAACGAATTATGACCGCTATAATAATTAACTGTTATTACTATGTATACACATAGTTATATACACATGTGCACATGTTAATGCTTAAAGTGTTAATAGCAAAACCATATTTAAAAAACCTAAAAAGAAATTACACTGAGCTCAAAATAATTTTCAACGTGGTCACATTTGCGTGAAAAAAAAATAAACTCATCCAAAATGCTTTGTAAGGCCCGGTGCACACATCCGGTTTTTCAACGTGCGGTACCGTAGCCCAACTATGCACACATAACCGTGAAATGACGCACGAATTCATTTCGCGCCATTTGCGATAAATATTCTATCGTAGGAAACATTTTTATTTTGCTTACTTGGTGTAAAAAAAGTATATTTTGTAACAAAATAGACGTTACTGGATACAACCATTTATAAATTATTATTTATATTCCACTTGTTTATGAAAACAAGCTACTTCAGAACGGAGACTCCTGTGCGGCGCCGTGGGGAACTGCGATACAAATGTCACGCAAGTAGGACGTGCGTCGCCCCAGCGGCGCTGGAGGCATGTGTGCACTGCTCCATTGGATCTAATGTATCTCAGACCGCACTTGCGTTGCGGTAGCGGCGCCGCACGTTGAAAAACCGGATGTGTGCACCTGGCATAATTAGCCCCAGCTGCCCATCAAACTCGAGTCACGTGATTCCTCCGCAATCAATCACAGACCGGCGAGCCAAGGCACTGCCTTCTAGGGTAGCCAGTTCCCCGGCAGCTGCCGATACTTATGTAAAATCTTTATTTGCGTCGGGTTATTATTTAAAACCGCCGTATTCGTCTGGCTTTTTGCACATATTTTCAATAGTAATTAATAAACATGCTATAAAAATTTCAGAGTGCCTAAATAATATTTTTTGCGTAGATTATAATATTAATTCAGGGCAGTCGGGTTGTTCTTTAAAACCGTCTAAACAGTCTGGGAATCTTATTTCTGTATTCTATAAATGCTAAAAAAAGGTATTAAAAAAGTGCCTAAAGGATACTGGGTGGGATGAATTTTTTGCTAATATCCTATGCTGCGCAGTAGCGAAATAACCGCAAACGGCGTTGCCGACCCTCGATTCCCTATTCAACTAGCATTGAATTTCTACTATTTTACAATTTCATAGTGCCTAAAGTACCTTCCCAAAATTCGTCATCAGCTCTCCTACTAGGTTCCCGTCAATCAATCGACAGAAGCAGGTGTTCGCAATGAATCAGAACTGGAAACTTTAAATGCGCGAGGAAGGGAATTTGTTCCGACGCAAAGTGCATCTTTTGCTGCAAGAACGAAAGTAAACACAGGGGTTAGCGGAGTGTTTACAGCGTTTCTTAAGATTCGTAATCCAAAACAAAGCTATTCATTATCGGGAAGAGGCTTGATAGACAGCGGGAGTGAAACATGTTTTCTGTCTGTCGCGATGGCAGAAAGATTGCAAATTCAAATTAAAGAAAGAAACAAAAAATAAATGTGTCGGTGACGGGAATTAAAGGCGATTCTATGAGTGTTAAATATCGAACTTCTGCGGTTATTATTAATGAGTCGGGAGATTATATTAAGGAGTTAGAGTTCTTTATTGTTCCAAAAATAACGCGATTAATACCTAGTAAATTCATGGATGTATCAGGGTTAAAAATACCGGAAACTGTAAGGCTTTCCGATCCTGAATTTTATAGACCTGGTAAAATTGATTGGATTTATTGAGACCGGAAAAATTATATGTGCCTAATTCAAACTTAATTTTACTAGATTCAGCCTTTGGGTTCCTGGTAAGTGGGAGTAATTCCAGTTCAGGTTCTCAGGTTAATGTTCATTGTGGTTCGGTTAGCGAAACTGCACAATTAAATGAGGAATTGAAAACATTTTGGGAAATCGAGCAATTTGATAACTTTAAAAAATTTAAAAGTGCTGATGAGATTGAAGCGAATTCTCATTTTATAAAAACGTAGGGAAGAATCAGGATTGTTTGTATTTCAAATGCCCTTTAAAAGGGATCCTAGTTTGCTAGGTGAGTCTATGGCGATAGCCCTAAACAGGTTAAATTCCTTATGGAATAGATTAGAGAAAAATCCGGAGCTTTTAGCAGGAACCAAGGTTGTTTTTGTCCCTCAGGAAACCCTTGGGACAGTTAATAGCTTGCTTCACCCGAGGGTGAATTGGACATTAACCCGCATTTGCCACCACAAACGAGCTGCAGTGCAAACATCTTTTACAAGATGCTTTGCGGCGGTGGACCTTGGGAGCCAAGGTAATTTTTGTCCTTTAGGAAACCTTTGGGTAATTGGTAGTTATTAGTTGACGGGGTACTATAGCAACACAACGGGCTATTGACGACCGTCCGGGATCAATCCCTTAAGGGAAAGATCCGAGGACAACACCTCGTAATTTTGAACCACGGTCAGATGACGAAGCAACACCTAAGATGGCACCACACTCTCCAAACTTCCACACCAATCCAACGTGAGGATTCTCGACCACGACAGATTTACGGTGCACCAGCCGTCTCTACACCATACGCTTACAAACATCCATACCCGGACACGGATTCGAACCAGGAACCTTCCGATCTAGAGGCTAACACCTTAACCACTCTACCGGATGGTCGGCGAAACATTTGGGACAGTTAATGTTTGCTTCAAGCGAGGGTAATCCGCAAGGGAAATATACACGTGGAAAACACCACGTAACGGATTAGCAACCGGAGGGTTGCGAGTTTGAATGCAACGAACACCGTCGTGTACAAAGGGGCAAGGTGCATGTTAAATCTGCTGTGACCTCACGTTGACATGTTGTGTGGAAGTTTGGAGAGTGGGGTGGCAGCTCATGTGTTGACTCGTCATCTGACCGTGGTTGAAAATGACGTGTTGTCCTTTGAATTTTCCCTTAAGGATTGATTCCATACCGTCGTCCATAGCCCGTTGAGTTGCTCCAGTACGACGTTAATTAAAATACCAACCTACCACGTAGTTTTAAACCACAGTTGTATAACGAGATCGAAGCCAGAGCTGGCACCCCACTCTCCAAATTTCCACACCACGCCAACGTGAGGACATTTAAGGTCACGATAAATTCAGAACGCCCCCGTGTACACGACGGCATTTGGTGGGTTTCGAACTCTCAACCTGCTCTGCGCTTCCATTAACAAGGACTGAAAGGTATCAACAGTTTGAACCTTTCGTAGTCTCAAATGTCCTAACGTTGGCGTGGTGTGGAAGCTTGGAGAGTGGGGTGCCAGCTCTGGCGTTGTCATCTGACCGTAGTTCCAAATTACTGTGTCCTTTCCCTTCATGGTTGAGGCCACTGAGTTGCTCCAGCGTGACGTAAAAAATACCTACCCACTAGTGTCGAAAACAAGGTACTACGTTGAATAGTAGAATTTTGACTTAAATTTCATGCTCAGTTTGATTAAATATTTAAAACTTTTTCTCCACGAAACTGTTTTTATTTTGTCTGTACGATTAATATGAGCAGAGACGTAGCCATTGCGAGATATTGCGCCATCTGTTATTTAATTCGATTTTGAAATATTTAAAAGTATTTTTCAGTGATCGTGAATTTGAGCAACATTTTTGT
The DNA here is from genome assembly GCA_947359465.1 of Metellina segmentata. Classification (NCBI taxonomy): domain Eukaryota; kingdom Metazoa; phylum Arthropoda; class Arachnida; order Araneae; family Tetragnathidae; genus Metellina; species Metellina segmentata. The sequence goes on along the minus strand of OX375881.1, from coordinate 570,669 downwards.
CCAAGAAACGCGATAAATAAAAATTTGAACTGAATGAAATGGTAGTACTGATTTTTATATTTGTATTGGAGGGCTTGGACTGGAATACACTACTGCTTGCACTACTGAACAGAAATATCCTCTTCGAATACATGGGTGCGTTTTCGCTTTTTATACGCAGATGGCGGTGAATAATAAGTGTGTTGTGATGAGAATTGTTTCTCGTTATCTGGATATGCTCGGTTGTTTTGCTGACACGGATTAAATTATCCACTCACCAGCAGAAACATCTGGCTTTGCTTGCGTTGAATTATAAATACGTTGATTGAAAAAGTCATTATCAATTATGTTTCATAAAAGAATGTTAGCATCATTTAAGCCTAAGGAAAAAAATTTAAGTGTCCATTTTAACTTCTCCGTCGCTACTACAATTTAATTAGGACGTAAATATACATACATGTTGTATCCATCTATATAATCCATTTCATATTCGTCGCACTTCTGCTGAAAGTTTTTTTTTTCTGAAGTGACAAAAGTTGATTTTGAGTTTTAGAGTAACCTTAAATATTCCCGTGCATTCATTTTCAGTAAAAATAGCGAATTTTTGGCGGATAGTCTTGCACCTAATTTTTCTATGAATATGTTTTACTTGTGCAATTCTTGCACCTAGTATACGATATTTTCGAATTTCATCATCATTATGAGAGGATGGTAAGTTAAATTGTTACGGCATTCGTGGCATTTAATTAAGCGAACGCAATATTTTTTTGAAAATTTCATTCAGCGGCAGGTGGAACAACGGAACTTCTGTTAGATATATAAATCAGAGTTGAGACGTTTGTCTGTTCTCTATACAAATCCACTTTTTGACCAATCTACACAGCATTTGGTACAATTATATTTTAGAACCCTGTGGGTGTGATAGGCTACATATTAACCCACGTTCTATTTGTCCAAGCGGGCTCAATTTTACGGCATTCGTGACTTATTTAGTTTGAAGCAAACGGACTTTTTCCAGAAAGTTCCATTATGTGGCACATGGAAAACGGAGCTTGTCATAGAAATAAATGTCATCAGTGTAGACAAATTAAACTCAATCGATAACATTTTTTTAATGAACAGAAGGTTGATATTACAGCGCTTTTACAAAAAGAAAGGTACTGTATTCTACGAATGATGCACAGGTACCTAAGTTGAGTAATAACAGCTTCAACAAGTAGAGCAAGAAACTTCGACTTCCTGTCACTTAATACAAAAAATTTCAATACTTCAAAATTACTAGCTGTGATATTATTCCAATACCAACAAAGTCTTATTTAAAATTCCCTTTTTTCCAACAGACATACATTTTAAAATTGAACCCTTATGATACTTTTTTGAAGTCACACAAATTCGGTTTCTAAATGGAAAGCATGTTCCTATTTAGAATGATAGATGTAGTTACTAGACTATGATGTACAGCTTTTAATAACACCTAATGAAACACGAAAAACAAATGAAATTTAACTAATTCCAATCGTCTTTCAATGAAAGACTATATCAAAATTTTGAAATATATTTGAACTACAACTATGTCTGACTACCCGTTTCAATTTTAACGTAACAGATTTTACTTTAAAGTTATTTTTTTAATTTACTTGTTATTTTATAATAAGAAATTTTACGCTTTAAAATATTTTGATGCGTATATTTTATTTATTTTCTGATACAGCAATCTACACACTATTACGTGTCAAATCAGAGATTTAAAGAAAGTTGGTCGAAATATACTACGCATACCACCAAGGAATTACCCATATCTAGTGATATTTTGTAGGAAATAAATAAATCATTAAAATCTAACTCCTGTATAATAATTTTGCAATAGGTAATATACAGAAACACATAAATGCAAACAGAAACAAAATTCCCATCCTTGATAAAAATTGCAGAATTCTGAGAAAAAAAATTATGTTCTTACGTGTGTGGAACGTGTGTTACGTGTGTATTTCGACTTCCTGAATATATTCTGAAATATGATAGAACAATTCGACAAAAGACGAACAATATTTATAAAAACAATAATGATTTATAAGAAAAAAGACCACATATTTATAATACTTGGGAAACTTCAAATATGATCGCAACATCTCGATGTCAACTCAAATACCCAAACAAAGAACTCTAAATCAAATTAAAAAATGAAACATTAATTCTGATGTTGCCAGATACCGAAAAGCAAAATTACGCTTTTAGGATCAATGAGTTTACTTTTAGGCTTTCGTGTTCCATTACAAAATGTAAGTTATGTAAAATTAAATGCTTTAAATATTCTTTCTTCATCAATATAAATATTTATAAATATTATTTTCATCATGGGAAGAAGTAAAAAGCAGTTCAAACATGAATGTTATAATTGAATTTATTTAAAAAAATTGTTTTTGTATCAACACTGATAAAAAGCAATCAGCTGCGTACAGCAATTTTTTTATACTCAATGTTATTTCTATGGCTATTTCGAATTGCTTGTGGCATAGGCCTTAGGTCAATTTTAGGTCTTTTAATGGGGACCGGAAAACAAAAATCGTCAAATTTTCGAAATTTTTAAGAAATGTTCTGTGTTTTTCTGCTTAAAATGACGTCTAAATCATGTTTCTATCTTAATAAGAACTAGAGATATAGTTATTTTTGTGATTCGTTGTTTTGAAAATCTAACTCTTGATAGTTGTTGTCATGGCAACAACATCTGCGAAAGACGTTATTTAAGTCTACGGAGACCTTTAAACTATATTGAAAAAAAGGTAGAACTTGCAAAAATCAAATTAAACCAAAGATTTAAAAGGAAAGAAGGAGTTAGATACTCATCTGAATGCTTTTAAAAGGTATTTAAGCATTTTATTAATTGTAAATCGGTCTTTAAAAATTTAAATGCGTTTTTCTCCATGATACATTTTTTCAAGATTCCTGTATTTAAATTGCTTTAAGTCAAAAACCGATAAAGTTTGTCCCGGACCCCCTTAAGAGTCGAATTCGTCAAAATCCTTTCTTAGTATACCTCTACGGTATAAGAATCGCCCTGCAAAATTTTAGTTTCCTAGCACTTGTAGTTCTTGAGATACAGTGATGAGTGAGTGTATTTGAATTTTATTTAGATAAAAGTAATATCGTTTGCTTTGTTCGATACATGTTCCCTATACATTTGTCCTCAAAATCAAAATTTGTTGAGAAACATCTGTTCCGTGAATAAATATGTCAATCAAAGAATACTTTGCTTTGCCTGTGCTAATGGCTGATGACGTTTCTTTTTAAGCTGCCATGATCGCGTTGACTTAATCATTTTACCTTTGTGGTCTTAATTATTTCCGTTCATCTTCGCTATTCTAAACAGTGATCTAATTAAATTTCGAATCCGGATCATAATTTACGCAAAAAATTTTAAAACTAAAATAGAAATAGCTACGCTTATAACATGTTCACATGAGGCGTTTCTACACGCGTTTGGCGATGCTTTCGAGGTCGGCTTTTCGTAAGCATTAAATTATGTTTTTTTATTCCTTTTATTCAAGTTTTTGTCTTTGCGATCGTTGAAGATAAACTAAAAATTTCAACGGTTTTCAAATTATCGTAATATTTTACACTGGATCGATACCTTAAATGTGATTTTCTTTAAATAAATAAATAATTAAATAATCAAATGGTAAATAATTAAACAGTGTAACGAGTAAACTACGAGCTCAGCTGCAGTGCTATAAACCTCCGAACTTAAAGTGAGAACCCAAACTATATATCACCCCTGATCAAGGACACCCTCAGTTGGTGAGGGAGTTTTTCGTAGACGTGTCGCGCGTTATTTCGGGTAGTTCTGTAAATAGTATATTGTTGTGTCCACGTAATGTAAATTAGATTAATAAATGCTTGTGAGTATAATGAGAGTTTGTCGCCCGCTTCAAGGAGGAGCACACGGTCACAATCAGATTTGGTTTTGGTATTGATCTGGCGTAAAATTTTACGCTGCTTTGAAAACCGCTGAAATTTTTACTTTATCTTCAACGAGCGCAAAGATAGAAACTTGAATCAGAGAAATAAAAAACATAATTTAATGCTTGCGAACCTCGAAAGCCTCGCCAAACGCGAGTTAGAAACGCCTCACGTGAACAGGGCCTTAAGCTTCGGTTTCCTAAAGCTTTGGTTTCCTAAGAAAGTGGAGCCGTTATCTAACAGCCGTGATACGTCATGATTCCGCGGGCATAACTAGACGGCCGTCTAAACAAAAATCCCGACGTGTCAACTTAAACGGACAGAATACGTTGGAGAATGGGCAACACAGACGGCTGTCGTGGTTTATTTTATTCGAGAAACAAAACAAAGTGGTTTTTATTCTCTAGTTTAAAGTTTCTAACTTCGGGATCGTTGAAGGTAGAGTGAAAATTTCAACAGATTTCAAATCAGCGTAAATTTCTACGCCAGATCGATATCAAAAACAGTTTTATTATTCAATTATTTACCATTTGATTATTTAATTATTTTTTAAATAATTATTTATTTATTTAAAGAAAATCACATTTAAGGTATCGATTTGGTGTCAAATTTTCCGCAGCTTTCAAATCCGTTGAAATTTTCATTCTGTGTATAACGATCCCGATTTTACAAAACCGAATTGATCAATGGCAGTCAAAAATGTTTATTTATTTCGCTCCTCTCCGTTCGAATCGTTTGGAGCAGGAAATGAAATCTGGCCGCTAGTAGTAGGAATTTGAGAGTTCTGGATCAGAGGAAAAGCGGAAAAGTGAGGAAAAGCGGAAAAAGTGAGGAAAATGCGGAGAGCGATAAGAAGCGCAGATTTACCGATAAGGGCTATGAGAGTTCTGAATCGGAGGATCGGAGGATCGTTTGAGGAAAACGAGTTAACCGATAGAATAAGACAAGATTAGGGGGATTTCTGGGTAGCTTATTGATAAGGACTTAGTGCAGAGTCCTAGTATTAACATGTATATTTAACATAAGAGGAATTTGCATAAATAAGACAGTATTTAATTATTTAAGTTTTTTTTTTTTTTAGTTTATTCGAATTTGGTTACAAATCTTACTTTAATTTTCCTTTTTGTTATTTTTTCCCCATAAAATGTGAGATAAAGCTCCATGAGGGAATATTGAAAATTTGTTTGGCATTCTATACATTCACTTAAACACTAATTATACATTAGATGCCGTAGCACATATTTTATTGCAGAATTTATTTTTAAATACTGTATACTTAAATAAAAGTACAAAAATCATTTTTCTTTTATTTGAAAACTTTGCAAGACCCACACTATGAACACGTATCCTTGTAATTTTTTTAAAATTGAACCAAAGAAAACTCACCCAAATACCACAGAAGTACAACACGGGACTTACAGAAGTAAGTTGATTAAACAAAGTAACAGTGGAACAAAGTTAATTAAACTTACAAAGTTTGATGACGTTAACAAATGAGTAGAAACGCAAATGACTCCTTGTTCATTTGAAGAAGTTATAATCGTATTGAAATCAAACCATATATTATTTTTTAATTATTCTTTCCTAGCCATATTATTTTTTTTATATAAATAAATCTGTCCGAAATTTAGTGATTTAATTTTTTAGATTAACAAACTTTTTTAAATCAAATTTTCTTTGATTTATTGTAAAATATTAAGATGCTTTTACACAAAAATTAGATACTATTACACATATTTTAATAATGATTTTGAAAAAATACGATTAAAACATATAAATTAGCTATTATTACAAAATTTTAAATGCAGATTACAAATAAAAATTCTTTTCAATTTACAATTAAGACATTTAGCAGTTTGATTTCTTAAAGCGTGTTTTTATGTAAGAAAAAAAATTAAGAAGAAACCTGTAAAAGTAAAATATTTTTTACCTTTAGTTGAAACTTTGGGACAATATGTTTCACTTTGGCGAATAATTATTGGTGCTAATTAACAACTCCAATATCTCCACACGTGTCCACATGCGTAAATTTACGTTAAGTAAACACAGTGTCTTGCAACCAACGAAGGAACGTGTTTCTATGCATCCGAAAACATGGTATATTCTTATGGAGAAGGTGAGCAAGTTTTTCGCGTTTGCAACTGCCTCCGACGTTAAAGTTATAGAGAAGGAAGTCTTCCTTTCTAAAGCGTCTGATGCTGAAAAAATGAACTTGGTTTTACAACGTGTATTTTCAGAAATAAGAAAATTGTTTTCAGTTCTCGCCCCATTGTGTGTTTATGAATTTTGATCAGTACTTTAAATTGTGTGAATTTTACGCTTGTGTGTCACATGTATTGAAAATATCGCTTTTGACGTATTTGCTGCCATACTATGTGAAACTGGAAATAAAAAATGTTTTTCCTGGTGAAAGCTACAAACTTTACTGCAGTAATACTGATAAATCTGATTGTTGGAGAGAAGTTATAGCTTCTCTCTGCAAGTGCCTAAAGGAAATTGTGGTAAAAAATATTACTATTCTTTATGATTGCTTAGGTTGTAAGAATGAAATTGTCAATCAATCTGTACATGCTTGCATGAAGATGAGTGTTGACGAACGCTTTTGCGAATATTTCACCCTTGCTTTATGTGCTGTTAACTGGAAAGAGTTTGCTATTAATTTTGTAAGAGAGAGCAATAAAATATTAAACTTTATGACATAATATTAGAGGGCAACTTTTTTTGAGAATTTGAATACAACAGATATTTTCAATACTGTTAGAGAAATGTATGTACAAGACTTGTAAGATATGTATGTTATAACAATTATATTAACTGTTTTACCGATTCTTATGTTTTTCAATAAATATTTTATCTTCAATCCAGTGTTGTCAAAAAAAAAATATTCTATACAACAATTATAGTATTTTTTTTGATAATGTTAAAAAGAAGTTAAACAATTTAAAAAAATTAAACAGTAAAAAAAAAAAAATTAAACAGTAAAACAAATTTTTTACAGTAAAAGAAAAAAAAGTTAAGCAGTAACAAAAAATATAAGTTACGGTGTTCTTTTTTTTAAAAAAAAGGAAAAAGCAAAATAAAGTTTATTAAGAACAATAAAAAAGAAAAAGTTATGCAGTAAAAAATCAATTAGAAAATAAAAAAGGAAAAAATTTCAAAATATCAATATTTATTTCCAGCTTTAACATTCTTACATTAACAGAGTACTTTTACACACATCTTTCTTAAAGCAATTTGTAACTCCTTTTTAAGGCACTTTAAAATTCCTCTATCCAAAATAGGTTTAGCATGTAATGAACAAACAACAGATAAGTAAAATAGTTATTATATTTAATATATTTAGAAGAGGTATAAGTCTTTCCTACACGATTTTACCACAAGTCCTTGATAGAAAGTCTTATAATTATTTTAGAAGTATCGAACCTCCTTACTAGTCTTTTTGCTGCCGCACATGTATTACTTTAATAACATTAAACTAAAAATACCACTCTTATGGAATTCTTTCACGTCATGTTCAGTTAGTCACTAAAAATTGCATCTACTACTTGAATTGATAAATGATAGATAACGTTTAGTAACAAATGTACGTTTTAATTTTATGTAAAATATTGGTTCGGCACATAGGACACGTTAAGAGACCTTTCGTACATCTCATGCATGTCACCAGATGCCCGCAAGGCTGTAAAGTAGCATCCATTTCGGATTCTAAAAAAATTTTACAAAGTCGTACGTCCTTGTCGTTGTTTGAGGGGGAATTTTTTACATAGGGTTTTATTAAACCATTGGTATTATTCTTGATTTCATCCACCTGTACAATTTCATCTGTTGGTGTTCTTTTTGATCTAGGGTCAGCAATCATTTGCTGTTGCTGGGCTACCAAACATTTTGGATAAAACTTTACGTGTTCGTGTCTCACTACATCCTCTTCTTGCCAATTTTCAAGCCCTTCGCCACACCAATAACACCTGACTCTGTCCGATACACCCGTATAAAACAATCCGTTTTCGGCCAGGTCCCAAATGTCAAAGTTTGTGCGTGGCCAATCTCTAAACGTAGATAGGCGTTTATTAAGCATAGACATGCTTGGAAATTTTGGCTTCAAATTTACATAATGGTTATTCATTTTCCTAAAAACTATACTGCTCTGTTACTCTTAAGTGTAAAATTATAGGGCCTATTGAGTTAAATCCCCTCATAAAGGTTATCTTCGTCAATTTTAAAAAATCGGATACTAGTCAAAGATACTAATTTCTGTTCAACAAAAGGGAAAGATTTGAGCCCATAAATAAGTAATTCAATTTACTGATGTAAATTTAGAAAAATAAAACAACATAATCAAGAAAAATCGTTATACTTTAAAGAAAGTAAAAAAAAAACAAGTTCCTCGAGTATAAATTATATTTGATTACATATTTTTTTTTCTTGCTCAAGTTTAGTCACCGAATTGAATTGTATTCAACTCATCTACGTGATAGAGCAAAAAAAAGAACAAATTACATGCACATTTAAGCATACCCCCTTTTGTTAAAATCCTGTATTACAACATAAAGCTTTACTTGTCACATTATCACAATCACGTGTTTTCTGAGTACATTCTTCACTTACGAGTTTATTGTTACTCACAAAAGATAAAAGACTAAAATAAGATTAACTTTACTGATTAGTAAGTGTATGGTGCTATATATAGTTCAGTTCTTTGTGTCTCCAGTTTACAACTATTTTTCCACGAGCATATAACGCTTTTGAATAGCAATGTTTAACATTTGCGCAATTGTGGATTTTGATGGATTTCAAACTAACGAAGGTTTCTTAGTACGTGAATACGGTTACATCGCTATAAAATCGCAAGTAGCTGCGAGTATTCGTTTTAACCTATCGCCTTATAAGTATAAACTTAGTGTCAAAGATCGTAAAACTGTGCGATATGTTGAAAATTACGTGTGTGGACTTCCTTTCTGTCCCATAGCATGGGAAAACGTGTATCCCTTAGAAAGTCTAGACTAAACTTTTGGAATTGTACAAGCAGACAAAGAGTGTCTCTCAGTACCTAGTTGCTTACAAAGGTGGTTGTGTTGAGAAACAACGCTTAGATGCCTTGAATATTCCAAACATCAACTTGGAACACTTTGGGTGTCCAAAATTCGATGTACTATGTGCTCTAAGCACCAACAAAGAGATCGAAAAACTATCATGTGGTCATCACAAAAATCATTTGCATTGCCCAAAAGCTGAGGTGACGGCTTTTAATAACTGGCTCATAGGAAATATTTGTCTCTTAAAAAATGCAGGCATGTAAAAAATACGTTATTTTGTTTTTACTATAGTGCATTACTTTGTGTAAAATATATGAATCCTGTGTTTTTTTTCAATTAAAAAGTGTTATATAGTTTACTTTGTTTCAGTATGACTTCTTTCAAAATGTTTTAGAATTATTTTTCAATATGTTTTAGAATTATTTTTCAATATGTTTTAGAACAATTTGTTTTTTTTTGCAGAGATTGTATGAATAATACATAAAATTCATACTTAAACATTATTTCAATGATATTTGTTCATTTAAAAATTAATTAGTATTTAAAATTTTCCGTTGTTTTTTAAATTTTACTCATGTGTAAAACTATCAGTGGTGTGAGTAAATCTTTAGATTATGCATTAACTATCAAGAAAGGGCAATAATTTATTTTGTTTAGCAGCCTTAAAATGTACACATTATTTTCAAAAATCACAAAAACCCACTTACTATCCATTTAACGTAGCAATGTAGTACATCTAAAATTATAAAAGACCTATACAAAGTATCTTGTAAAATACTTGTACAAAATAGGCATTTGACTCTGCAATTTAAACTGCATAATATACACAAGGTTTTCAAGTAAATAAAAAGAAGTTCATATGTTTAGTAAAATGTATGGTTTGTAAGAGCATTAGAAAAAAGAACATTTCATTTAGAACTTCAAGGACTAAAAGTTTATTAATATTCATTTTCACTACTTCAAATGTACAAGTAAACGTCTTCATAGTATGGGTCTTGCAAAGTTTCAACTAAAGGTAAAAAATATTTTACTTTTACAGGTTTCTTCTTAATTTTTTTTCTTACATAAAAACACGCTTTAAGAAATCAAACTGCTAAATGTCTTAATTGTAAATTGAAAAGAATTTTTATTTGTAATCTGCATTTAAAATTTTGTAATAATAGCTAATTTATATGTTTTAATCGTATTTTTTCAAAATCATTATTAAAATATGTGTAATAGTATCTAATTTTTGTGTAAAAGCATCTTAATATTTTACAATAAATCAAAGAAAATTTGATTTAAAAAAGTTTGTTAATCTAAAAAATTAAATCACTAAATTTCGGACAGATTTATTTATATAAAAAAAATAATATGGCTAGGAAAGAATAATTAAAAAATAATATATGGTTTGATTTCAATACGATTATAACTTCTTCAAATGAACAAGGAGTCATTTGCGTTTCTACTCATTTGTTAACGTCATCAAACTTTGTAAGTTTAATTAACTTTGTTCCACTGTTACTTTGTTTAATCAACTTACTTCTGTAAGTCCCGTGTTGTACTTCTGTGGTATTTGGGTGAGTTTTCTTTGGTTCAATTTTAAAAAAATTACAAGGATACGTGTTCATAGTGTGGGTCTTGCAAAGTTTTCAAATAAAAGAAAAATGATTTTTGTACTTTTATTTAAGTATACAGTATTTAAAAATAAATTCTGCAATAAAATATGTGCTACGGCATCTAATGTATAATTAGTGTTTAAGTGAATGTATAGAATGCCAAACAAATTTTCAATATTCCCTCATGGAGCTTTATCTCACATTTTATGGGGAAAAAATAACAAAAAGGAAAATTAAAGTAAGATTTGTAACCAAATTCGAATAAACTAAAAAAAAAAAAAACTTAAATAATTAAATACTGTCTTATTTATGCAAATTCCTCTTATGTTAAATATACATGTTAATACTAGGACTCTGCACTAAGTCCTTATCAATAAGCTACCCAGAAATCCCCCTAATCATGTCTTATTCTATCGGTTAACTCGTTTTCCTCAAACGATCCTCCGATTCAGAACTCTCATAGCCCTTATCGGTAAATCTGCGCTTCTTATCGCTCTCCGCATTTTCCTCACTTTTTCCGCTTTTCCTCACTTTTCCGCTTTTCCTCTGATCCAGAACTCTCAATTTCCTACTACTGCCGCTACAAGAGAAAAAACGTTCCCCATCTGTTTGAGACCGCTATGACGCCAGTCATGGAAATAGCGGCTCCGATCATTTTTGTTACGCTCACAAACAACGCTCTCTAGGAAACCAACACCATGTGTTAGTATAAGCAACGTTTTAGTGACGTCACCCACCGATACATCACGGCCGCTAGATCACGGCTACCGTTTCTTAGGAAACCGAAGCTTAAGAAAGCGTCGCCGTGATCTAGCGGCCGTGATGTATCGGTGGGTGACGTCACTAAAACGTTGTTTATACTAATACATGGTGTTGGTTTCCTAGAGAGCGGTGTTTGTGAGCGTAACGAAAATTATCGGAGCCGCCATTTCCATGACTGTCGTCATAGCGGTCTCAAACAGATGGGGAACGTTTTTTCTCTTGTAGCGGCCAGATTTCATTTCCTGCTCCAAGCGATTCGAACGGAGAGGAGCGAAATAAATAAACATTTTTGACTGCCATTGATTAATTCGGTTTTGTAAAATCGGGATCGTTAAACACAGAATGAAAATTTCAACGGATTTGAAAGCTGCGGAAAATTTGACACCAGATCGATACCTTAAATGTGATTTTCTTTAAATAAATAAATAATTATTTTATAAATAATTAAATAATCAAATGGTAAATAATTGAATAATAAAACTGTTTTTGATATCGATCTGGCGTAGAAATTTACGCTGATTTGAAATCTGTTGAAATTTTCACTCTACCTTCAACGATCCCGAAGTTAGAATCTTTAAACTAGAGAATAAAAAAACCATTTTGTTTTGTTTCTCGAATAAAACAAACCACGACAGCCGTCTGTGTTGCCCATTCTCCAACGTATTCTGTCCGTCTAAGTTGACACGTCGGGATTTTTGTTCAGACGGCCGTCTAGTTATGCCCGCGGAATCATGACGTATCACGGCTGTTAGATAACGGCTCCACTTTTTTAGGAAACCAAAGCTTTAGTAATTGATTAGTCCATGCGTGGCCAGCACGTCGTTTGCAATGACAGTTCTTTTCGTGGGATCACTGGTCGTTGACGCTCGGCAACACCCGGTGATTGCTACGTATTCCCATACGGTTTGCTTCGCAAACAAACTCTTCAGGCACGCCGTGATGGCCTCGAAGTGGCAGTTATCAACAACGCAAATCAAAACACGCTAGAATCGGAAAACTTGGAGTGATTCCAAAGGCATATGGACGAAAAACGTTTATGCCGTCAGCGGTCGAAAATCGCAAAATCCTCGCCTTTAATGACGTCAAATTCCGGAGAGAAGAACTTAAGGTGAAAAAACTATTTTATTAATAAAAATAACGTTCTAGATTAAATTTTAAAATTCGTTCGCTACACAAAAATCGCAAAAAATTTGGACTACCTTTGTGCCAAATTTCATTGTTGTCAGTGCCATAGATTCATCAGAACACTGCGTACAGAGACACAGTGGAACACTTCCTTTTATAATAGCAGAAATGAGAGTCGGCCACCTGCTAACAGGGAGTGCCATCGAGTACAGATGGGGGGGGGGATTGGTAACGTGACCATTCATTTTTTCACTCAAAAAGGGACAGCTACTAATTTTTAGGTAATAATATGAATAGTCAAGAAAACACATACTTCTTTACAGTTTTTATATTTATAAGTGAAAAAAGAACAGGAATGAACACGTGAAAATAAATAATTTATGGGGTCTTATATTTTCTGAAGAACAAATTTGCTTGAGTACATGTTGTTGTTGTCGTGCGGGCCATATATGGCCCAATTGGGGGTGCCATTGCCCCGGAGGGTTGGACTTCTTCATGCATGACACATCCGTTTTACAGGAAGGTCCCTTTCACACATCCATTCACTCACACATATCGTAATTTAGATCACAATCAGAGGCCGATAACCCCCTGATCAGGTAGCCCCAGAGGTATTGATTTGGTATGGGAACATGGAGGACTTTTTGACCACGACCTATTTAACGTGCCCCAGCCACCATTAGTGAACACGACGGTCTTTAGCCAGGTCCAGGCGCCGATCTCGCAACCATCCGAATTGCAGGCTCCGCTGAGGACAGAACCCACAACCCTTCCGATGCGAGCCCGACGCTCTACTGACTGAGCTCCCGCGGCTCCCGCTTGAGTATATCTGGTGTTGATTTTAAATAAAAATGAAATTCTTGGCAGGATTTCTTAAAATTTACTTGTGTTTTATAATCGGGTACTTGGTTCATAAGTTAACATTACAAGTGCACTTACGTTTAGGTATTGTTGAAATGGGTTCACGTACAAGAAATCTAAATGGATTCTAATAATACACGTCGATAAAAAAAACATTCAGTTGTCAAGAAAACTGCACGCGTACTTTCAATCGATGAGTCAGAGCTAGCAGGCTTCTGACTAGGGAAATAAACAATATATTCTTTTACAATGTGAATTCCAACATTCTAGACGCCTAAAGTGATTACAAGTACTAAATTGAAGCATTCAGTCCAATAGCATCTCGTTTTCTCCTGTCAAAACAAGAGAAAAAGTTTTTCCCTATAAAAAATCGTTGACCGCAAAAACGATGGCCATAATTTTTTGGCATTGTTGCACTACCACTTACAAAAAGATAAGGTCCGTCGGATTTTTAAAATTTTTGCGCCTCTTTTTGAAATTGTTACCGTGGGTTGATCACTTTCTGAAAACGGGACATTTCGGAGCTGTGCTTGGGGACAACAGGACAGCCTATCTAAAAACGGGACGTATGGCCACATTAGGGTTGGGTGACCCCACTACACGAAGGTCGCTGTTATGTCGCCTTGACACATGGATGCAGTATGGATTTTTTTGCTCTTTGTCCCGTCGGTGGAAATGAAAGGAGGAAGTCAAGTCACGTGATACGGAGAGTGGGAAGGAGACAGATTTATGGTGATGCGTTTTCAATCCCTCTGTCCTTTGTAGTGATGGGAAAAATGATTCTTTTCAGGGATCGGATCGGAACCGCACGCTCACTAAAAAGAGCTAGCTCTTTTTCATGACTCACCGCTCATTTCAGATGTATAATAATGTATATAACATATCGAGATGTCTTTACTATTATAAAAGAAAGTGTTTGTTTGGGGCCGCAAAATCCCGACGATTCTATGTCACTTTCAACAATGAGATTGGGCACACAGGTAGTCCGAATTATTTGCAATTTTTGGGTCACGGCGAATTTTAAAATTCAATCTAGAAGATTTTTAAACGAATTTCATAATTTTACTCTCCATCGATTTTTCAAACGCGGAGAACGTTTTCTACTCATGCGACCTTGCAGTCAGGGTTAGGAATCATGCCAAGTTTTATTCATCCGCAGAACACGTAGAAAATTATTGTTTACGTTTCCGCTTCGATTTTGCGCGATTGATTTCCCAGCCAGACGGTAAATCTTTTAACTGAGGTCACAAATCTTTTTTCTATCTCCTAGACCGTTAAAGATGGAGTAAAAACTTCATCGGATTTGAAATCTACGGAAATATCAGTTTAGATTGATACCTAACAATATTATTTTCTTTAAATAAATAAATTTTTAATTGAATATATTTTCAACAGATTTGAAATCTGCGGAAAATTTTACACCAGATTAATACCTTGTATTACGGACAACGCCGGGCTAGCCACTCAATGGTATATAATATTTTTGGGCCATCGAACATCCCTCGTTGTCACGTGAGCGCCAGACGAAGATGCGCCAAGCGTGCTTGAACACCCACGCAGCACTCACTCATCCAGCAATTGCGCAGTTTGCCTCTAAAATCAACAAAAGGAGTTGGACGGGGCCTGAGGACAAAAGGCATTGCAGCATACGGCTGCTAAGCTGTAAACTTTAATTGATGGCCCAAAACCATGTCAATTCTAAAACTTAATAATTGTCCATAAAGAATAAATTACTTTGAGGAATAAATTACTTTACAATTTTTTTTTTGTAATTCCCATCATGAACCCAAAGAGATTACAGAAGTAGCAATGAAGGTATCCGAACACGTTAAAAATATGTCATTTTTGACCAAAAATTCCAAAAAAAGTTTTCGATTTTATTGGATAAAGTACTTATTTGACTTACCAAAAGTCAAAAGAAGGCGGGAAAACAGGAAGTAGGTATGGAAAACACCGGAATTGGCCATTGAAAGACCATAAACCTGGCAAAATCTAAATTGAAAGATTTTTTTTATTTTGCAAATATAATTTTAGAAAGTTTTTTTTTTTTTTTTGAAATAGAGAGAGAGTGTGTGAATCGTATCCATTTGTATAGAAAATGTACTATATATATATATATATATATATATATATATATAGGAAGGTTCCTGGTTCGAATCCTGGTCCGGGGATGGATGTTCGTGATCATTTGGTGTAGAGGCGGCTGGTGGACGTTAAATCTGTAGTGGCCGAAAGTCTTCACGTTGGGTTGGTGTGGAAGTTTGGAGAGAGGGTTTCAGCTCAGGTGTTGTCTCGTCATCTGACCATGGTTCAAAATTACGAGGTGTTGTCCTCGGATCTTTCCCTTAGGGGATTGATCCCGGCCCGCAGTCAATAGCAAGGGAACAAAATTTAGAAGAAATTCAAAAGCTCTGGAGAAAGTCAAAATATTTATGGGAAATTTTTGTTTGGGGAACCTTTAATTCTGTCCGTAAATAATAATTAATGGTAATTTTTTAGTTAACGTCGTACTAGAGCACCACAACGGGCTATTGACGACGGTCCGGGATCAGTCCCTTAAGGGAAAGATTCGAGGACAACACCTCGTTATTTTGAACCACGGTCAGGTGCCGAAGCAACACCTGAGCTGGCACCCCACTCTCCAAACTTCCACGCCAACCCAACGTGAGGACTTTCGGCCACGACAGATTTAAGGTGCACCATCCGCCTCTACACCATACGTTTACAAACATCTATGCCCGGACCCGGATTCGAACAGGGAACCTTCCAATCTAGAGACTAACACCTTAACCACTATACCGTTTGGTAGGCTTAATTCTGTCCGCGTTGTGTTATAAAGTTTAACGATACCCTTTTTTCCGTAAAACACCTCCTTCTAGAATGTCCTGGGCTAAAACCACTTAGGGACCAAATGAGACTTTCTGATAATTTAAATGATATTTTGAAATCAAATAATAAAAATATTTTAATAATTTATTTAAACACTTAAGATTTTTAACTATTTATTTTAAGATATAGGTATAATATACCCTCGAATATTCGTTGTCCCAAAGATTTTCGAAATCAAAATCCCTTCCCTGTCTTTTGATAAAAACTTTTTCAAAATGCCTTGCTTTGTGAAGGCAATGCAATAAAAACAAGTTACGTTTAAATTAATTTTGTGTAGCTTTATAATGATATCACACCCGAGATATCGAGGTTTTATTATTATTATAATAATAAGATTAATGTTAAGTAAATAATATAATAATTGTTAGAATATGTTTCAATAACAATCTTAAAACAAGTTTCAATTAGTGCTAAAAGGCGTGGTATGACTTAAGCCGTTAAAACGCCCTTTCAACCTAAAATTGAATTAAAAATAAAAATAATAACATTTATGATTTGATAATACATAGATATTTAAAAATTTTAAACTTCAAAAAAGTAACAAAAAGCTGGGGAGCGCAAAAGAGCGTATGCGAAATTGACTCTTGCGATAGTTCTCGAAAAGAGTCAACTCCCAAAAGAATCAACTCCCAAAAGAATCAGTGAGCGCAAAAGACCGAATGCGGAAATGATTCTTCTAAAGAGCTAGCTCTCGAAAAGAGTTAACTCCCAAAAGAATCAACTCCCAAAAGAATCACTGAGCTGGTGATCGCATGCGGAAGCGCTGATTCGTTAAAAGAGTTACCGCTCTTGAGCCCTGATTGGTTAAAAAAGAGCTACAGCTCTTTTTTAACGAATCAACGCTCGCTCACTCCATCAAGAGAGCTAACTCTTTGAGTCAGCTCCTGAGCGGATCGCCCATCTCTAGTCCTTTGAGTCTGTCCCTGTCCGGATGGATAAGGAACAGGCCTGATACAACCATTTGTGACGTCACGAGCAGGGTCGGGAGTTTCACTTCACTGTTTGTTTACTAATGTTAAAGAGGGGAAGTTTCTTTTCCGTTTTATAACTTTTACTTAGAACTTTTAAAACGGAAAATGTGTACGTCAATCTGAATTTAAAAGATACAATCGACGGAATTCGAATTAAAAAAATTGAATGCCTTGAAAAGCGTTTGAAAACATATTCATTGATCATAACGAATCCCACGAGATTGGTAAGATCATGGTATAATTTCGCTTTTTGAATATATTTTTATTTGTATCATTTTTATATAAGTTTATACATATTTGTATTATTTATGAACAATACACTGTTAAAATTCTGCTTAACTAAGTAACACATTTCGACAATTTGACAGTATAATAACTTCGTTTTAAAATGCAAAAGAAAAATTTGAAAAAAAGCTCAGTCACGTTGCACGAACCAGAAACGCTGAAACTTTTCTAAAAAAGCTTTTGATCAAAAAAATAATTATTGATTCAATGTTTTTAATTTTTTATCTCCTTTCTTACTGGACTTGGTTTTAAATTTATCATTTCTAACTTTACTGTAATTGTTTAAGAGTATATTTACTATTATTAGCAGTTTGAATAGCTGCAGGGATTTACATAACCATGAAGTAGGCAATATGGATATCGTAAGGTTTACACGTAATGTTTGAAATGGGAAACATTAATTTATTTTGAGGGATTTTTTTTTTGCAATCCACAAGAGCACACTTCAAGAAAAGAGGAACTAGAATTAAAATAAAGTCTTTCTTCGACTCTATTGGTCAGTAAGCTTTTCAGGTTCATACATTTAAGGAATTCATCTTTAAACTGCTGCGATATGCATGTCTGGAAAATTTCCAATGTTGTTGTAACAATACTTATAGTAAATGGAGTCGCCAAAACAAACCTCCTCTATATAAAATATCTACAGAATCGAAGATATCACTATCATATTCTATATCTAGATTTATTTATATACAGTATATTTTTGCATTCCAAGCAGTTTATATTTCTGACAACCTTTTTAGCGATGTAGCCAGAAATATAAATTATAACTCTCATGTCATTTTGAGAAAACTGAATGTGATTAGGTGCAGCAAGTATTTCATCTAAATAAATACTATCACAAATGAAATCTGTGTCATATTCTATCCCTGAATTATAATGATCAGAATTAGACTTCAATAAAGATATTCCACTTTTGGATGAATTTAGTTTTAAAAGACTGATCAATTTTAGTTTTCTTTCGGATTCCAATATTTCCGTTAAAGATACATTATAATTACATCCACTCATTTGGCGGTATTGGCCAAATCTAGCTTCTAAATTTATCTGTCTGAAATTTTCCTGATAGGACATACTTGAAGTTTAACTTCTGAAATAAATATGTAGATAGCTCAATCAGAGTAATAGTGGTATGTTCCAATGCAAAAAAAAAAGTTTCATTGGAAAGTTTATCTTTTCGCTTATTGGTCCTGCTTACTGGATAATTTGTGTTCATTTTATCCCACCTTTGGAGCCAAAGAATAAAACTTTGCAAGTATTGTAGATTTTCATCAGCAATAGATACAACTGGCGTGAAGTCTTTATTTGGCTTTGGGTGGAAATTTCACGTAAACAATATTCCACCATTTTGATATTATGTCAATGAAATTTTTTGTTCCCAAAACATCCTTCCCAAAACCCGTTTGATTTTCCACGCCTTCTATTTGTAATGTTGCCGAAACTTTATCATCAAACAATTTTAGTGCATTTGATACATTTTGCCTTTCCAAAGATGTCGGACACAGAACTTTTCGAGTAAGTGAAGGAGCCATTTTTAAAACATTATATTCAGAAAGACTATGCAACTTCCTTAAGTGCAACAAGCTAGCATACTGAATGTTTTCATCCACTTCTTCTAAGGATGGTATGATGAAAGTTTGTTTGGTTTCAGTTTGATTTAGCCAGTTGTTCCTAATGCACTTAAGAAAATGAACAGTATCAACCAAAATTTAAATTTTTTTCCCTAAACAAAAATCACTATCGATTGAATGCCTCAGTTTCCCTCCACATAAATTCTCAAACATTTTTCTGTTTATTCTATTGTTATCGAAAATTATGCTCACTACAACATAACCACAATCATGTACATATTTCAAAACTTGCAAAGTTAAATCTTAAGTTGTGATCTGCTTTTAAATAAAACAAAATCTTTATAAAATACTTTATACTTTCAAAAATTAACTTCAGATTTAAAACAAAATCAATAGTATCTTTTTTGTTTAAGCAGCAAATATTTGAAATCTTAAGAGAATAACTATGCTGTGCTTGAAACAATCAAATACTATCCCGCCAAGTATTTTTAAATCTTACCTTAAAATTGGAAAAGTAATATGTAGTAGTATTGTTGATTCAACTTTATCCTACAAATGGAATATGAATCAAAGAGCAAAAAAAAAAAAGCCACTTTTTTCATTTTTGTGATATTGGCGTCTGTCTTACAATACCTTCCCCGACCTCGGCTGTGACGTCAGGTCGTTAAACATTGTTGGGGATCCCTATCTAGAATCCTTGTACGATTCTTAATGCAGCAATTGAGAAAATTGCAATAACAGAAGCCATCCGCATCACATATGTGAGAACTGCCTTCCAACAACTGAGGCTCTCTTTAATCTAAGCTCAAATGTAAGGAACCCTCATCTATAACGACCCAATAGATTCCTTCTTTAATGCCTTGGGTCAGATGAACGAAGGGTTTTTTGTTTCGTTCTTGGGGGGGGGTATTCCCCTCATTTCCTAGCCTGGGGGTTGCTGTCTTATCGGACATGATTGGATGGGCCGAAAGGATGCGAGGAAGCCGAAAGAGGATGCGAAGTGATGAAAAGTGCGACTCAGCAGCTCAGTTTGAGATAGATATGGGTGGATTTCATCTTGACACCTGCTGTAAGATGGAAGGGAGGAGAAGGATATGCCGACAGTGAAGCAAAACTCGAATATTGATGTAAGAGCAATATTTGTTAGTCATATTATTCTAACACGAATCTAAATTATCATTGGTTATATATTTGATCTCCTAATGAGACGTTTTAACATGGAACTCAATATACACTAAAGATTGAACTTTCTATTATGCATTTTAATAATACGTACGATTTTCGTACAATATACTAGATCTTGTACGTATTTGAATAACTGTGGGGTTTATATATATACATAACGATATAGTAGGCAATGTGAATATATTAGCGCATAAAGTTCAAAATATGAAATATATTTTTTAACACAATCCGAAATAATGAACAAAGAGTACAAAAAGGGAACAACGGAAAAAAAGATCCGAGCGGGAAAAGAGAGTGATAAAAAGATCCGAGCGGAAAAAGAGGACATGTTCTCTTTAAAGAGATGTTCTGGCAACTTTAGTAGTAATGCCGCGATAGCCTCCGCAGGAAGAGTTACGAACTGGCAACCGGTGGGTTACGAGTTCGAATCGAATCAAACACCGTCGTATACAAATTAGGGATGCGACATTGATGTCAATGTTTCCAAAACATCGATGTTTTGAAAACATTTAAAAAAATCATCGCTGTATTGGAGCCTATATTTGTTTAAACATCGCTGTTTATACTTGCCGATGTTTTATTTTTAAATGAAAAAAGTACCCCCATTATAAAAGATAAAAAATTAACTAAGTAGCATAATTTTCATGATTAGTAAATTGAGCATACTTTTAAACCTAAGTGGCCAAGGGTGAAGGGTCTAAGTAAGGATACGACATCGATGTATTTACCATCGATTTATTGGAGTCGATATTTGTTTAACATCGATGTTTATACTTGCCGATGTTTTTACGTTGTCGATGTCTTATATATATGAATGAAAAAAAGCACCATAGTAAAAATTAAGAAAAATAACCGTGAAACTAAGTATGTGTCAGTGATGGCGACATCTGTCCCGTCAGAAAGAGTTTTATCCCTAACTGGCTGGATAGTTAGTGAAAAAAGAAGTCTGCTTAAGGTGGAGAAAGTTAACACACTTCTTTTTTTACAAACTGTAACTAACAAATATTGAGGCGTATAGTAATTATAGGCCCAATATTTTTTATTTACAGTAAATAAAAAATAAGTTTATGTTTTCCCCATAAGGTGATAAATAATTAATAATAACTAACAATAATTATTGTTATGTACCTACCTAATTATACTTATAGTAAGTAGTACCTATCTCAAATTGTTAATATTATTTTCTTTTATATTCAATTCGAAAATAAAATATTTGTTTAATGCTGTAATTAAATGCACCTTGGTCAAAATGTAACTTTGTTTTGAAAGTTAAAAAAAGTCTTTCCTAAAAAATTTATTAACACGGCAAATGACAAATCAAATTTTGAGGTTGCTGAACCAGTTTTAAGAACTGGGGGGGGGGGGGAGAGAGAGAGAGAGAGTTTGAATACACTGATGTTTAAAACCATCGATGGTTTTTGGGCGATGTATTATCAACATCGACGTTTTAATTTTGAACATCGATGTTTTGCTGTCGATGTCGCATCCTTACTACAAAGTTGACTCATGCACTTAAATCTGTTGTGGCATCAGATGTCCTCACTTTGGTCAAAAATTTATTGTCTTGTCCTGGGATTTTTCCCTACGTGTGTTGATCCCGGACCGTCGCCGATAGTACGTTGTGTTGCTCCAGTGTGACGTTAAATGCCTAGCTGGTAGGCGAAGAGTCCGAAATAAAAAAGGCCGCCCCAATTGGAAGAGTAGCCGATTAGCAACCTAAGGGTTGCGAGTTCTAAACTAGGTCCAACTAAAGACTATTGTGTATACTAGAACTGGTGAACGTTAAATCTGTCGTCAAATGTTGAACGGTGTTGATCTCGTTATATGGCTGTGGTTCGACATGAAGAGGATTTGTCTTCGTTTCCCTCCAAAGGAGATGGATCCGTTAAGCCTGCAATTGCCCGTTGTTTTCCTCCTTTGCGACATTAATTAAATACCTACCTACCAAAACATTTCAATCTGCAATCCAATAGCTTTACATAACGATATTTTCTTTTCCCTAATTAAAATACGTTATTTCAACTATTCTGTATGGCATTTGGGGAGTATGGAATGTTTTCGATTCGGGCGTAGTAAGAAATGTAAACAACATCCAGTAGTTATCGAGAGGAGTGTCGTTGTTGCGAACATACGCTTTTAACCAGTCAATCGAATGTTGCCAGAACGTCTCGTTAAAGAGAACGTGTCCTCTTTTTCCGCTCGTATCTTTTTCCGCTGTCTGATCTTTTTTCTCCTTTTTCTTCGGTTGTTCATCATTTCGGATTGCATTAAAAATATATATATTTCCCATTTCAAACATTACGTGTAAACATTACGATATCCACATTGCCTACTACATGGTTATGTAAAAATCCCTGCAGCTATTCAAATACGTACTAGATCTAGTACATTGTACGAAAATTGTACGTACTATTAAATCGCATCAACGTATAATATAAAGTTCAACCTTTAGTGTATACTGAGCTCCATGTTAAAACTTCTCATTAGGAGATCAAATAGATAACCAATGAGAATTTAGATTCGTGTTAGAATAATAAGAATAAGAAATATTGTTCTCATTATATCAGAAAGAACAGTAAGACAGACGATGCCTTTTTTAGTTTGGTAGGAAATGGTGTTGCCAACCTAGTCACTTTTTTTTGTGAGCATTAAATCGAAGTCGATAACTCAATTATGATTGCTGCGCACAAACCAATATTAAAAGAAAAAATGTTTAATTCCTATTAATTACATATGTATCTACTATTAATTTGTTGTTGTATGTTTGTTGTTTAAAAATTGGATTCTTGTTTTTTGCAACGTTTTGAAAAGAGACTTAAAAAAAAACTTTATCTGTAATTGTCTTGAAAGCCAATTACAAGTTACCCATGGTCAAATGTTTTTTTTTTTTTTTTAATAATAGATATATAACTAGTTGCTTAAATTTTTATGTTAGTCTTCCGTAAAGCGGAACATGATAGCTAAACGTACTCTCGTAAACTCCACAACATTTCAAATCGTGCGTGGAAAAGATTGCATCAATCGAAGGTCTGCCTCTCGTTGTCCAATATTTAGGATTTGTCTTTAGATCCAACCAATAGACTTCTCTCAACACTTCGCAGAATTCTTTCCCATCTTCAGTGTTCATGTTGATATTAAAGTCTCCAGCCAAGACTGATTTATACTCGTCACAATCTGTGCCCAATGCTTCTGAGATCGCTTCTAAAATGTCATCTGTACTCGAACCTGGCTTGGCATATAGTACGGCCAAACGAACATTGTTTTTTAAATAGACGACAACAATGTGAACTCCCGTGTCATAATTTGGGAACTGTAGAGCTTTCTGTGTTTCAATATTATTCTTGGCGTAAATGGCAACACCGCTGTGCTTTCTCGTGCGACTTTGGCTCGCTAGAGACGACTGCTCTGCTCGGAAAAAATACGTCAGCTCTCAATGGCGTCCAGGGGAAAAAGTGTCTGTTCTATTAATTTTCTCGTAACTGAATACCGGAATGTGACTGGCTCGTGACAGTCTTGCCTTGCATTCCTACTACAATGCAACTGACTCCTACCAGTCTCGTTGCTCTTATAATGAGTTCTTTCCAGACTAGTAGACAACTACCGTTGTTTAGTATTCCTACATCTTTATATATTTTTTTCTTACACCGGACGACTTGAAAACCCTCTCCGAGAACAAAACCCATTTGACCATGGGTAATAAATGGTCAGTGTTTCATTTATAATTTCAAAGATTATTCCTTTTGTTAGATGCCTAACAATTATAATGTATAGAAACCAAGACAGATTTAACGTGCAGCAGTGTCTTTTGTACACGACGGTCTTTGGTTGGATTGGAACTAGGTTTAAGCCCGATATATTTTTTTAATGTTTCCAAAGATCTAGTTAGGATATTTAAAAAAAATATATTCTTTCAAAAGCGGCAAATTACACTAAAAAGTTATCTTTATTTGACTTACCTGCCACTTTAAATCGAATACTTTGTAATGGTGTTGCGTGTGATGAAACGGAAATACAATTTGTGAAAATATAAATATTTAAATTAGAAAACAGAGGAAAATTGCCAAATAAAACAAAATAAAAGCTGTCGGGGGAAATATTTGTTCAATGATATTAATTCGCGATTCCTTTTTATCCCTTAATCTTGCACGGTTGCCACAACTTATATCTTAAAAGTGCAAAAAATTTTATAAACGCGAAATTAATTCAGAACGAAAGAAACAGAAAAATCATTGCACGTGATCAACCAACACACAAAGCCGAATCTAACCTGAGGGGGACCCCTAGGCAATCGAAATCTCGAGGCCCCTCCTTACAAATTATCACTTGGTATGTTTTTAATTTTACTAACAATATTGGTAATAGAATTGACTCGAAAAAACCAGTGTGAGCTATTATTGTTGTATAGTTGTTCTAAATATGTAAAGTTGTAGTAGTTATTATATATATATATTTACAGATAAATTTTATACAAAATACGCTAACGTGTACATAAACTCAAAATAGTAAAGTACTTAAAATATTTTTAATAAAAATATTTATCGGCGTTTTTGTTAACTTTTACTAATGCCAAAGGGAATTATTAAATTTATTTTAATTTAAACAGCGACTGATGTATAGAATATTTTGTTACCAAAGGACTGGATGTAGCTACAGTAAAACCCCACTTTTACGTTTCAAGGGATTTAACAGAAAAAGTGTAAATTGTGGGAAAACGTAAACGGAGGGAAATTAATTTTGACACACAAGGCTGGAGGGGAAAAAATTACTCTAGGTGAAGCTCGTTATTGATGCATAATTGTCCGCATTGTATTTTGTACATTTAGGTAACAGAGAGCATTCAAAACAACTTCATGTGTAATAAAGTAGAGAATTCGTTAAAAACATACGTATCATTACGTCATTTCTACTATTATTCTATTTGTACATTTAAGCCATTAATTAAATAGTATACAATGAACCTCAGCTCAACTTCCGTTCCCCTCTTTGGCGCCTCAAGCTTCTTGCTTATTGAAATCACAATTTTTTTTTGAATACTCGATGGTCGAAAAAGCGTAAATGGCGGAAATCATAATTTTGGTAACGTAAAAGTAGGAGTTGAAATCCATTGTGAACAAAGGGAGCAAGACAAAATATTGTAAATTGTGCGGGAAAACGTATTCGGAAACGTAAAAGTGGGATTTTACACTATTATATACTAACCCTCGGTGATTGCTACGATATCCCACGTTTGCTTCACAAACCAACAGCGTCTTTCCGGGCCATGAACGATCTGATGTTTCATTTCCGCGACGAACAATTTGTACACTATAGCGAAATTATACTTTTCATCGCATCGAATTTATTTATGAACCAATTTTTTTAAATAATTACACCATAAAAACTAGTGCATTCTAATCTTTCATGTGGTATTTTATAATTTTTTAAACTGAAATTATTAAGCTATAGATATGACAGGTTTAGTTTTGTATCAGAAATTACGTTCTAAAAAATACGAAATTTGGTGACCAACTTTTAAGCGCATCGAATTTATTTATTAACCAATTTCCAAAAAAATTATACCATAAAAAAGAGTACATTCTAAGGTTTCTCGTGATGTTTTCAAATTCCAAAATAATAAGCTATAGATATGACAGTTTTAACAAAACAGTAACGAAAATGTTCCGATTTGCCACAAATTTCAAAAAAACATTACCAAACATACCATAATATTATTAAATTTCTAAAAAAAACTCGGCGAGGTGCAAGAATTCGCGTTTGGAGGTACTCTAAAAAAAGTCACGGCTGAAGACTGAAAATGTGTTTGTGTTTTGCTCACTCGCGTTAGAAATTTCGCTGTTTTCGACTTTGACACTTAATACACCCTAAACTAATAGCCGCATCCGAAAAGACAATCTTTTCCATCTTGTTCCCTGTACCATTTTGAACAAATCATGATAATTTCGTAATTTTCCGATCCGTATTTTCTCGGAAAACCTAAAAATCGAGCGAAAAAAGTGAGTTTCAATCCTGTGGCGGTCAATATTTTTTTAATATTGAGAGATTGAAGGAGGAAAACGCGCATCAATTAATTAGTCAGTGTGTTTACCAATATCTGTCCTCTTCGCTACCTGGGTCCCCCATACGTGGACCTCAACTATTTAGCCTCTAAAATCATCTTTCAAAAAAAATTGGTAGTTGTAACTACCAATTTTTTCAATAATTTCGAAATAGGAACATGGACTGTTTATTATTCAAAAGCGGAAGAAATGGCGTCAGCTCAACGTGCTCGTAAAATTAAATTTCATTTGTTTTTAAATCCTTTAAATATTTTTTTAGTTGATAATTTCTTAAAATATGTGATGATATAATAGTTTTTTCTGATTCTATAAATATCTTATCAGTTGAAAATTATTTTGTTTTCAGCATAATTGAGATCCGAGGTACACATTTGTATACCTAAAATATTTAGCCCCCACCATCTAAAATAGGAATTTACTTGAGAAATTTGAAGTTTTATTTATCAGGAAAAAAACTGCAACAAATTTTATAGGTTGGTAGTGCAGAGGGTATATCTCATTATGAGGACATCATCAGTGTTCTACTAATTGCTTCTTTGTAGAAGATTTCTTCCCCCTCGTGCGAGTGTTGGCATGAATGGTCTGACCACTTTGAGACCTTTGAGTAGCAACACACATTGCAATAGCGGTAATGATAGCTATATGAATTCTTTTCACACCGACGCACAGTGTGTCATTTTCAGTGTCGCAGATTGTTAAAAATATCTTAAAAGTTGTATGTCCTCTTAGAAAAACTACGGTTTTATTTTTCTGAATAATTCCTCCTAACAGGAAGTACAGAGGTCCAAAGTAGGGATGCGAAATAGATGTCGATGTTTTCAAAACATCGATGTTTTTAGGAAAACATCGATGTATTGGAGTCGATGTTTTTGTAACAGCGATGTTTTTACGTTGTCGATGTTTTATTTTTAAATGAAAAAAAAAAACCAAGTATCATAATTTTTATAATCAGCAAATTGAACATATTTTTAGACCAAAGTGACCAAGGGTGAAGGGTCTGAAAAGTAGGGAGGCGACATCGATGTCGATGTTTTCAAAACCTTGATGTTTTATAAAAAACATCGATGTGTTGGAGCCGATGTCGCATCACTAGTTGCTAAACCAGTTTTAAGAAATGGGGGGAAAAAAAGTTTAAATACACTGAATTTTAAAAACATCTATGTTTTTGGGGCTATGTATTATCAACATCGATGTTTTAATTTTTGAACATCGATGTTTCAAAACATCGATGTTTTGCTGTCGATGTCGCATCCTTAGTCCAACTTTCTGCGTTGGCTGCAAAACCTATCTAGCGAACGCGTATTAGTACTTTGAGGAAAACTGATAAGTATGGATCCTTTATTTTCTTTAGCGCTATTTAGTGGATACTATCATTATCTTCTGTCCATCGTGGTTTGTTTAAGTGCTTTTATTTTCTTGAATAATATTTCATTAATTTACAAAATTGTTTTGAATTTGTGGATCATTAACGTCTTACGCAGCTGCTGATTTCAACTAGACTTTTCAAATTTTATAAATTCGTATGTTACTAAAACATTACATGTGTATATTGCCCGACTCATGGAAAAATAATTGATGCTGAGCAGCACTGGTAAAACAATCCAAGTAATGGTCAATATACCTTCCAGCTACTCCAAAACTATCAAATTATGGTTGATTTAAGCATACTTACTCAGATATTTTAGCATCTAAATATGTAAAAAAAGAAAAGTTTTATATTGCATTCACTAAACTAAAATACGATGCATAAAATCATTAATATTTCATTCAAATGTATGGAATAAAATTTATGATTCCTGTATAAACACACAATTAGAAAATCAGACCCGGGAGACGAGCAGACTGACTCGTAACCAAATGAATAGACACTACCCTACAATAATGAACCGGACGCCAGGGGATTTGTATAAAATCCGAGTACTTGTTTGGGGTGTTTTTCGTGGGACCTATGCACGTTGTCAATTGAACGCCTACACGAACATTTTGGACAGTCAGGTTCTTCCTACGCAATTTTATGGAATGGATGAATATTACATCCAACTCGACAACTCTCTATGTCAGCCTCTGTCAAGCAGTGGTATCGAGGTATGGATGTAAAACGTTTTTCCTGGCCTGCTCCCGACCCCATATTTTATTTAATGAAATTTAATTTATGAAATTAATGAAAGTGGACGACTTACCTTCAAACGCTTTGACGGAAATCGTTTCCGTCAGGGAACGAAGCGTTTCCGAAAGGCTCTTCGAACGTTTTCCGTCAGGGCTCTTTCGACGTTTTCTTCCCTTGCTGGGGCGCATTTGGGGCCATTCAGAGGATCAACCTGCTGAGAACATTTTACACATTAAGATGAAATCTCTTATTAATATTTTCTTCTGAACTTACATCCTAAGGTTAGGGTAAGTGTTCCAAATATAGCCTATCCTAACTTATCTCTCTGTATCTCAGCCTCATGGGTTGGGAAATCAAGCTGAAAATTAAATGGTAATGGTAATTTTAATCAACGTCGAACTAGAGCAACACAACGGGCTATTGACGACGGTCCGGGATCAGTCCCTTAAGTGATAGATCCGAGGACAACACCTCGTAATTTTGAACCACAGACTGAGCTGGCACCCAACTCTCCAAATTTCCACACCAAACCAACGTAAGGACTTTCGGCCACGACAGATTTAAGGTGCACCAGTAGCCTTTACACCATACGCTTACAAACATTCATGCCCTGACCCGGATTCGAACCAGGAACCTTCCGATCCAGAGGCTAACACCTTAACCACTCTACCGGTTTGAAAATTAATTGAATATCACTAGGAACTATTCTCCTGTGGTTTATATACACCTTTCTTTACTTATGTCAGTTTAAGTTAACTAGTAAAACTTGAAAAAGTTTCCCAAAAAAATTTGCAAGAGTGCGTTTTTTATATCGCCTACCACTGTTCCCATGACCACCCACCAGGCGAAATGAGGAACTACTATTCAAAACGAGTTGCTAGTAGAGCATACATACCTACCTTCAGTAGAAGGTTCCTGGTTTGATTCTGGATCAAGGCATGGATGTTTGTAAGCATAAGCTACCTTCGAATTCCCCTTAGGAGGTTGATCCCGTACCGTCGCCAATAGCCCGTTGTGTCGCTACAGTGCGACGTTAATTTTAAAAAAAATAGCTAATACCAATTCGGATTAACTTATTGACTCACGAATCAATCTGCGACGAGAATCACGAGATACGAAAGCCGGTGTCATCACATACGTAGAAAATGACCAAGGGTCTGGGGACGTCTGCAGGGTCGTTTCCTTAGAACCAGGGCTGTAGTACGGAACCAGGGCAGGTATACGGCGGTATACGCGCAGTATACCCTCTGGTTTTTCCAGCAAATTCCGTATGCCCTCTGTTTTTTATTAAAAACTACGTACACGCTTTCCTTTTCCAAGAAAACATCGCGTGAAACGCAGATAGCTGTAGAAGTAAAAAAAAAAATTTTTCATTTCAAGATATCACCTTGGTACATAATTCTAAAATCGTACCTATTTAATCAAAAGCAATTCATTCAATAAAATGAGAAAAGCAAGTATTGTCGATAGAATGAAATCGAGACTTTCTTCTGATGTTAATGAAGAAATTGTCAACTTTTGAAGGATATATTCATGCTTGATCCAGAAAATATAAATACCGGGGATATTCGCCATGGAGAAAAAGGGGTAAATAGGATCTGTCGACGTTTTGGTAGAGATGAAATGTGCACTATTCAGGGAACAATGAATTCCAGAAAAATTAAAACCTCTTTTAAGAACAATTGAAATATTACCATGTTCCACGGCCGAGTGCGGATTTAGTTTAATGAATAACATAGTGTAAAAGATTTGAGATAATCTTTATTGATTTCAAACGTCTCCAATCTAATGTTTATTAATGCAAATGGACCACCTATAGAACACTTTCAACCGGAAAAAATTTGAAATTCTTGGTTGGTCAATCATCGCTCTTCAGTTGTCAATAGATCAAGAGTATGCGTTACAAAAAGAGACACAGAGACGGATTTCTCTCGTCAACCAGTTTGGAAACCGGCTGGTGCACCTTCAATCTGTCGTGGCCGAAAGTCCTCACGTTGGGTTGGTGTGGAAGTTTGGAGAGTGGGGGACCAGCTCAGATGTTGCCTCGTCATCTGACCATGGTTCAAAATGTGACGTGGTAATACACCGAATGATTTAGGCGAGGTCACGGTGGTAACTAGTTGAATACCTACCATTAGTATCCAATGTACTTTCAGGTCATATAACTGAAATTATGATTTGGAAACACTTACCTGGATATTCCCTGAATGGATTGGAGACACAAAATACGTTGATCACATCCAAAAATACATGAGATGCAATAGTGTTGTTGATATAACTGATTGGAAACTTGCCAGTGGCGCTACGTGTGGCAAAACCTTAGACCGTCAAGGTCATATAACCTCGATAGATGTCGCGCATAGTAGCTTGCAAACACGAGTAGTCGATATTATGCACAGTGGCGATTGTTGGAACACCTACTTACTCTTTTACAAACGCATTTTACTTTTTGATCGAAAATCTAGTCGGTCCAACTTTTATAGTATTCAAAATATTTTATAGTAGACAAACGTATGAATCGTTTCCACATACGATTTGAACGAAAGAAGTTGAGATGAATCCACAGAAATTCAATTGATCATGCCAAAATTTAGTCCGGAATTTCACAAACGCTCTATAACTGCGTTAATCTCTCTGGGTTCTTCGTCAGTGAAAGAGGTTTCGCTGACAATGCCAAGGGGGTCAGGAGTTCCACTGACCGCGTGCCGTAAATCTGTCAACGTATCTATCTGAAAGATCTTTAAAAACGTTTCGATGGTTTTATTGGGGTTCGGTGGCATCGAATCTGTCTTCCTGAAAAATCGCTACTTTAATGAGGACAATAAACAGGAACACATTAGCAGATGGAAAGAAGATAAGAAATGTCACACCTGTTATAAGGAGACACAGTCAAAATCTACACCAAGTGGTAAAAGGGAATGGGAAAAGGGTATTTAGTAATGGCTTGCATAAAATCCGCCCCCCCCCAGACACACTTTCTCTACCAGCAGGGGGTCCATATTCCCAGGGATGAAATGTTCCAAGCGTAACCATCCCCACTGCTCATGCTCATTATTGTCCAAAGAATCCACCTGCACCCATATATTTTAAAGTGCCTTGACTGGGGGCAGGACAGTGAACTACTCTAATAGGATTGTGAATGGCTACTCTGCAGCTAAAGCTTTGTCTTCTTATCCGGTAACTCGACATCGGATGTCCCCCGGAGACAATGACGCCACCCCCTGGCTGCTCTCTCCTCCTGGCTACTTGGAAGGCGTTGGATTCATTTTTTTTTAGTCTCTTTCCTTTCTCACGTAAAGTAAAAAGATGATATTAGCTGTGAGGTTTTGATTTTTTACTTCACACATCAAAAATTAAACTATGCATCTTTGGTAGATGATTTTGACACTATAACTTTCAAAAAGTACCTTTAAAAAAAGATGCGTCTGGATTATTTCCCATTGGGTAACCTGGAAAACCACGATCAAGAACCATTCTTTGAAGTCAGAAGTGAAGAAAATAAAACATTTTTAATACACATTTTCCCAAAAAAAATATGACAAATAAACACAGGGTGGTACATAAAGTGCTTTCCTGACTAAGAAAATACATAACATAATACCCAAGCTGGTTAGAACCATAATTATTTTTACTAAGTTTAACGTTTCGAGGCAGGCGTTAATCTCGTTATGGGAAACAGCTACCATTCACAGAACCATGTTTATTGACCGTGTTAGAATTTTTCGGTTCCACCAAACGATACATTTCCAAACAAACCACGCTAACGAAATATCGAAAGCAACGACATAGCAAAAACTTTCTCATGTGAAAAAAAGCACACAATTAACAAAAAATAAGCTATTCCATTTTTTTTTTACTGACACAAATCCACACGTTTGACAAAGAAATTAAAAAAAAATTTTACCCTATAAATATTACTTAATTCGGTCGAATATTTTTCAAAATATATATTTCCTTCTCCAGCTACGCTTTAAATCATTTTTACCACATCAATTTTAACTTTTCGTGTAAGATAGATAAAATGTGTCGCACCTCCAACGTTTCATGCTCAGACGCTAACGTCGTCATCCGACCGAAGTTCAGAATTTCGTCCTTGGATCTCCGGCCGATCGCCCATAACCTGTTGTGTTGCTCCAGTGCGAAGAAAATTCCACTTCTTACCTACCTAATGTTCTGAAAAAAATGACTCGATGTACTCTTAGCTGTAGTTAGAGGTGAGTGGTTCATGAAGTTCTATTTATTCTGATGTTGGATTCACAGACTCACTAAAATAAATTGGTAGGTATTTGAATGAACGTCGGGGTTTTGGATGATGAGCTTGTAGCTCAAAGTGAGTAAAACGCTAATGAGAAACGTGATGTTGGATTTTTCATCCAGATGCTAAGAAAACTTGTTCATGATAGCAAGACGCCGGAGATGAAGGCTGCCAATGAGGAAAATCTGCCTCAACAGGATGGAGCAACTAAAGGGTTCGCATATTTTGATTACTCAGTTATTAGATGCTAAGATGACTGTAATTTCAAAGTATCAAACTACCAAGTGTCCGGCTTCACCGACGCAATCCAAAATACCAAATTAAAAAGTATTTGTGTCAAATGACACTCAAATTCATAAAGTCAATAAGACTAATAACGTAACTGAAAACATCAATATTGGCGCGTCCATTTCAAAAGTTAGCGACGCAGCAAAGGAAGGTCAGATCTCGACCAAAATCCCATCCATAATTGTACTACAAAAAGTTTCTTGATGATCTGCAAGCCGCCGTAAAAGCCCCAAACCAGGGAAAACTATCGGGAGATATGATGAATATCTACCCCACATTAATTAATGACCACAGAGCTATAACAAAATATCTACCCTAGGAGAAAAAGCAATACTACTTTCGCTCCCAAAAGGGACATAGACCACTCAAGATTGTCCTCAAAGGACTCCCTTCCTACACTCCCTGCGAAAACATCAGGGAGGAACTAATTAAATTAGGTTTTCAAGTTTAAAATGTCACTCAGCTAAAACGATTGAAGGACAGGGAAATATTGCTACCAATTTTTTAAGTACGACTGCTAAATAATACCCAGAGCCATAAAATCTATGAGCCACTCCCCAATGCTACAACTGCCAAATGTTTAACCACTCAATCGCTAATTGCCGCATGACACCTAGATGCGTTATATGTAGCGAAGCCCACTTAACTAAAGATTGCACAAATCGGGAACATAAGCCCAAATGTGCAAATTGCAATCAGCAACATGCTACAAATTATCGTGAATGTCCTAACTGTCCACAACCAAAGACCTACACAAGCAGACCCATTCGACCTGCGTTTTCCTTGGAGGAAGCTTTGAAACTCACCCCTCCACCACCCGCGCCCAGTCATGCGGCAATTAATAAGAAGTCGAGATCTGACGCTCCCCGGATTCAGGCCGGTACTTCAATCCCATCCTCAAATGACATGCCACAGTTAATTGAGCTGCTAAGAAAAATCAAAACAGTAGCCAACGTTTTTCCAAATCTTTCAGAATTGCTTACTGAGCTTAAAAGCAAGCAAACTCCCATCGACAAGATTTTTACACTTGTCAGGCACACTAAATAAATGTTCATAACTCCCCTGTTAGTACTGGAAACCCTTTTAAAAGTTGGCGATTTTGCCCCGTTGTCGAACTATTCCTTCCACTCAACACCCAGACCCATTGGCCACGGTGGTGGCACTAGGATTTACATTAAACACTCTATCTTGCATTATAGAGAAACAACACCTAGATTACTTGTAATTGAAGCCACTGCACTCACTATTAGAATACACAACCTTCCCCCATCACACTTGTCTCCACTTATGTCAAAAGCAATACTACACACACATTAACATTAGATATTGAAACCCTTTTGGGATTTAAATTCCTCTATTATTACTGCTGGAGACATGAACGCACATCACACTTGCTCCCAGTACTCAGTAACTTGCTTCCAGTACTCAGTAAAGCTGCCGTGTATATTATTAATACTCGGCTTGAAGCTTACTGTAGTGCATCCAACATCCTTATTCCTGAACAATTTGGTTTCAGAAAACAGCTGTTTAACACCCACCAGCTACTTAGAGTTACTGAGCATGTGTTGGACGGCTTTAAAAACAAAGAGAGCACTGGCGCAATCTTCCTAAATGTGGCCTTTGATAGGGTTTGGATCTACGGATTGATTCATAAATTAATCACTTAAGGCATTCCTGCCTCATTGATCAGACTTCTATTTTCCTACCTGACAAGTAGGCATTTTGTCGTTCGTGTCAACAAGACCCTATCCACCACTCGTGCCATTCAGGTTGGAACACCACAGGGTTCAATCTTAGGTCTCAAACTATTTAATCTGTATGTGAACGACATATCACGAAACCAATCATCTATGATTTGCATGTTTGCCGATGATACATCTGTGTTAGCCAGATACCATGATCTTACACATGTCATGACTACACTTACAAACAACCTACACACACTTGAAACCTGGCTTACTGCTTGGCGAATTCAAATTAATGTTGACAAATGCCACACTATTTACTAGAAAAAGAGTTATACCTGATCCCCCCCCCCATTTTCTATGAAAATCCAATCCCTTGGTCCTCTAATTGTAACTATCTTGGAGTCACATTGGACTCACGCTTAACGTGGAAAACCCATATCTCCTCAATTAAAGCTAAGGCCTATGTTGCCAAAAGAACCCTTTACCCCTTAATTGGTCGCAATTCTATTCTATCCATCGACAACAAATTGCTCCTTTACAAAACCATGATTAGACCAAAAATCAGCTAAGCCAGTCTTATCTGTGGATATGCAGCAAAAAGTCACCTTCATAAATTAGAAACTTTTCAAAATTATACTCTCCGTACTTATACGCGAAAATCTTAAAATGACTGAACTAAAAGATTTTTTCAATAAACTCGCAATTAAATTTTATACCAAATTCGAAATTATCGATAGTCTCGCAATCCAGCAAATCCCCAGATTCGACCCTCGCCAAACTGAATTCAGTAAAAGGCCTAGAGCCATTCTTAAACTGCAATTTTAATTTAATTTGTTCCTTTTTTTATTTATTTGTTCTTTTAACTTTTACTTCAATTTATGTCACTTAGCATCGACTGTTTAGTCAAAATTCGAATCTCTGTGACCACTCCCACCTGACCCATCCTGCACTCCCATTGGTCAAAGCAATGGGAGTGCAGGCGCTATGCTTAAAAAACCTTAATGAATCCTTCCCTGGAATCAAAGCAACGCTCTCAGAGAACTATATAAAAGTTTTCTCCGAAGACTCTATGACCACAGAGTTATCACTAACTTTCTCAATGAGAAAAAACACGAATTTGTATTGCTTAACAGCAAAAGCGACAAACCAATCACAGTGGTTATAAGAGGACTGCCAATAAATTCTGAAACAGCATAAATTAAAGAGGAGATAACAAATTAAAATTTTTTTTGTTAATAAAGTCCCAACAGTGGTGACTTTGACTGTTTGGAAGCATTCCTTCTGAATGACAATCTATGGAATAAGCCTGAAAGAAGAAACGGTCTACGAGCTGTGCTAACGGCGACAACCAAAAGAGTAACAAGGTACGTCTCTTTTCTGTCTTTTGCGAGAGAGAGTAATGAATGTTTTCTAGTGCTAATTCTATTCTCAATTAGTAGCATATAATTCTAATTTGTGGAATATCGAGTTCTGTGTACATGTGGTGATAGTTTCCCTTACATATTTTAGTCCTTGCAATTGTGTAGCGTGTTGTTTGTACGAAAATGGCAAATAACAATAATGTAACAGATGCGCCGGAAGTGAACCGGATCGCACTAAAAAGTTCCCAGTTTTGACGTCGAAACATTCAACTTTGGTTCTCTCAATTAGAGTTTCTGTTAGCAGGAATTACTAATGATGATACAAAATACGCGAGTCTGGTGTCCACTATCGATCCAGATACTCTTTCTCACGTCAGCGATATAATCCTTAAACCGCCGGTTGAGGACAAATATAACACTCTAAAAGAACGGCTTATATTAGAGTTCGCTGACTCCGAGCACACTAGAATCAAGCGTTTGCTAAGTGAGTTACAATTAGGAGACACCAAACCCTCTGCTTTATTACGACAGATACGTGAGCTTGCCGATGGAAAAGTCAACGATGACTTTTTGAAAAGCTTATGGATGCAACGCTTACCCGTGCAAATTCAAACGATTTTATCTGTGTCGAAGGAGGATTTGACTACATTAGCCACGCTCGCGGACAAGGTCGTGGAAGTTACCGCCGGCAGTAACACTTACGTTTGTGCCACTTCTGGTACCACTGCCAGTTCTAGTACGCAGCCATCTAATTTGGATTTGCAAAAAACAAATCGACACACTTTCTCGTCAAATAGAGAAATTATCCGGCGGTAAAATAGAAGCAGGTAGATATTTCAGGCGACATCGGTCCAATTCAAGGAACCGTTCATTCCGATCAAACAAGCCTCAGCATGAGAGAGAAAATTTTATCATAAGAGATTTGGTACTAGAAAATGCGCCTTGTAAGTTTGACCATTTGGGAAATGAGTAGAGGCAACCGCTTCATCTCCCACTAGCGGCAGCTGATACAACTTCTATTTCGCACGGTTCTTAAATGAATTTCAAAAGTTTCTCTTACCTGTCAGACGAGAAAGACAATCTAGGCTTTATCCTTTTTAACCTTTATTGGACACAAACACAACATCAAAGACAACAACAGACAACACAACGAAACACGGAATACTAATCAAGCGTCACATTTTTCACTCAAGCAGTACTGACTGAAGCTTCAACATCTATCTCAGGTCAGAATGCACGCAGCGCCCTCTGTTCAGAATTTAAGTTTCATCACATTGCCCCCCGAATGACCAAGGGGTTCATTCACAAATATATACTAATAGAATGTTAAGCCCTAAGAAATTTTTACAATATTCAAATGATCAAATACAAGAAACTATACTTATTAACAATTTGCTTACTTCTGTAATAAAGAATCAAATGGCAAGGAAACTGAAATATACAATTTTCACACATAATAGCAATTTCATCACAATCTAGAATCCTGTAACGATAGTTCAGGTTAATTAACATACAGTAAACAAGTGAATTTATACATCAATTTCAAGATTATATAAAAGTTGCACAGGTCTTTTAATGACAGATGTATCTGTTTTAATTTTGCAAGACCTTATTTTACCATCTCTGCCAGGATGTACCGCTACAACTCTCCCTAATTTCCAAAAATGCCTAGGAAGCTTATAATCATTAATTAATACAATATCATCAATTTTAAATCCAGTAATTTTACCTGTAGGCTTAACACAATGAATAGATTTTAACATTAAAAGATTTCTTTTTCCATTTATTCCAAAACATATTTATCAATCTTTCGCGATAATTAAATCTTTTAAATAGCATTTTCCTGTTAATTAAATTAGAATCAAAATTTAGCCTGGCAGGAGGTAAACTATTCACTCTGCGCCCTAATAGCATATGTGCTGGAGTGAGAGGCACAGGTTCCTGTAAGTCCGAAAATACGTAAGTTAACGGACGAGAGTTAAGCACACCTTCAATTTCAATGATTAGATTTTCTAACTCCTCTCGAGACAAAGTAGTTTTTCTTAAAGCTTTTCGTAAAGCAAGTTTTACAGATCTAATTAGTCTTTCATAAAAGCCACCCCACCACGCAGCTCTCTCAGCGATATAGCACCACTGAATTTTGTGGGAGGCGTAGAAGTCTTTTACTG
Organism: Metellina segmentata; assembly: GCA_947359465.1. NCBI lineage: Eukaryota > Metazoa > Arthropoda > Arachnida > Araneae > Tetragnathidae > Metellina > Metellina segmentata. The sequence goes on along the minus strand of OX375881.1, from coordinate 532,530 downwards.
TCGGATGGCTAATGACAGTCCACAAATTTTTGAGTTCAGTTTCTGCTCGCTTAAAAGTTCTGGCATTGTCCGTCAAGATTTGACAACAGAGACCTCGACGAGCAATGAATCGTCGAAGAGCTAGAAGAAAAGTTTCGGTGGTCAGGTTGCCAACAAACTCCAAGTGAAGTGCTCGCGTAACTCCGCAAGTAAACAACAGAATGTAGTTCTTCTCCTCGCTGTTTTTCGCATAAAGTGGTGCACCGAAATCTATACCAACTACAGAAAACGGTGGTGACTGTTCTACTAGAGTAACTGGCAAAGGAGCTGTAACTTGCACACCCGGCGACGAATTGAATCGTTTGCACAGAATACACTTTTTTAGGATGTTCTTAACAGTTTGTCTACCTTTAATCAGCCAGTACCTTTCGCGTATTTCCATTGAAGTTTCGGAAATTCCTCCGTGAAACACTTTGCTGTGTATATCACATACCAACAAACTCACCGATGCCTTGCAGGCATAATAATCGGATGTTTGAGCAGGTATGCAAGTTTCGATTTTTGGAGTCTTCCTCCAACGTGCATAATCCCGTCCTCATCAAGGAAGGGATTCAATTCCAAAATCGACGAAGTCTTAGAAATAGGTTTTCCTTGTTTTAAACAGGACAGTTCTTCAGCAAAAACTGCTCTCTGAACAGTTTTCACCCGAATTCTTTCGGCACCATCAAGTTCTAAGTCTTTTGCTAGTTCCAATGGAAAGGCAAAATATTTTATTTCGACTGTCAAGTCTTTCAAATGGTAAATCTGAGCGCACCAAATTTCCCATTTTTTCTTCAGTTCAGCAGACAGTTCATCGTCCCATCCTAATCCATTTTCCCATATTTCTTGCATTATTAATTTTATTAGGACCATGAAAGGTGAAGCAAATCCAACTGGGTCGAATATTTTCGATGCCGTTTGCAGGACGTTACGTTTTGAATTCTTCAAATCACCGATCATGTCAAGAAGGGGTTGCACATCTAATTTAAACGTGTCTTCTTCAGTATTCCAGATTATTCCTAACACTTTCAAAGGACCTTCTTTTGCTTATCTCGCCTCAACCATACCTCTTTCGTGCCATAAACTATGCAACTCATTCGAATTCGTTTTAAACTTTCTTAAGTTCATGTTACCTTCCTTAAGAATGTCTACAGCGCTCTGAGAAAGGTCTAGAGCTTTATCTACTGTATTTGCACCGTAAAATAAGTCATCCACATAAAGGGCCGAGTTAAGCATTTCAAAAGTTTCGCGTTGCTCTTGTTTATATTTTCGAATGTGGTATTTAATGGTTGCTGCAAGGATAAACGGGCTCGATGCCACTCCAAAAAGCACACAAGTCATTCGCAAAATTTTGTAAGATTTCTAATCATTTTCATCTGGAAACCAAAAAAAACTTAAATAGTTTCTATCCTCTGCATCTATTCCGATGGTCAAAAATGCTCCCTGAATATCACTACTGAATGCATATTCATATTCGCGAAATTGCAAGATCACATCTAAAATTCTGGGGTTCAAAGGTGGCCCAGAAGTTAGACAGTCATTAAGAGACTTGCACCCCTTTCCCTTTGACGATGCATCGAACACTAGCCTAACCCTTGTAGTGTCCTTATCGGATCTTACAACAGCTGAATGAGGCATATAAAAAGAATTCCTTTCAAATTCCGAAGAGCACTACTCAACAATATTCAAATTTAATTGTTCCCTAACAATGTTCTTATATTAATCAGATACCCAATTATTTTCTTTCATTTTAATACTTAATTTGTCAAATCTTCGTTTCGCTACCGCAAAGTTATCATCCAAATTGTCTGTATTTTCATTCAAGAATAATTTAGTTTCATACATCCCGTTTTGAAATTTTAAATTACTTTTGGATTAAGAAATAAATTCTTCATTAATTTTGGAACGATCATCGTACGTATCATTTATCCCCATTGAATCTAACTGCCAAAATTGTGTTATTTTCTCATTTAATGCCGCACAACATTCAATTTTCATAGTAGAAATGTTATGTTTATAATTTAAATCTGACGACGAAATTCGACCTTGAACTACCTTTCCGAACATAGTATCTATCAAAAACAAAGATTTGTTCAATCGTTCCTTTTCCCCCGAATGAATATCCCAAAAATATTGTGCTCCAATAAGGAGACCCAATTCACTTCCAAATGATTCACTAACGTTAGAAACATTTGACAGCTGAATGTTTTTAATTTTAAGCATCTGTTCTATTTTACTTTGCGATGTTTTGAAAGGAGATCCGGAAATAAATTCGGTTACAAGTGCCTCAATAGTAATTCTCTTTTCTGGGTCACGTGAATTGCAAAGAGAGAATCGCACATTGTATGTTTTTTGGATAGGTTCTCTCGAACCGCGAAAGTATAAACTAAGAGACTTTCCTGCCTAATGACGGGTAATTTCATTTCAACAGCTAATTCCTTTTTCAAGAAAGACCTCTGGGACGCATTATCCAACAAAATGTTAATCTCTTTATTTTGTGTGTTGCCCATTAAAACTGCCGAACAAGTCTCAAGTAGTATTTCGCAATCAATTTCATTTGTATATGCTACAACCTTCGAAGTCAAAACACTTAATGATCTCTCAGTTCGCAGCTGGCTGGCGTCTTCGATAGGCCCCAGAGTCGGGGAGGAAACCGGAGGGTATTCGCAAATCAGTTTACTATGCTTGCCTTTGTAATTGCTGCATACATTTTTTACCCTACACTGTTTATAAATGTGTCCCTTTGAAAGACAGGAATAACACATGCCATGTTTTCTAAGGGATACTTTACGCTGTTCGATTGATAAAGGACAGGAAGCAGAATCGTGAACATTTTCAGGGTTTGTACAAAATATACATTTTTTCACATCAACAACAAATGCAGATGAAGTAGGAACGTTCGAAAAAATTTTATATTTTTCGCTATAATCAACTTTGTTTCTATTAAACTTTCCGTATTTTGGCGAATGTTTCTCGAAATAATTAAATTTAGTTTCCTTTCGCACTTCTGGCTCACTTGAATTAAAATCTCTAAATAAGTGCTCGTTTCGTTCACGACACTGAATTTCAATCTTTAAAAATTCCAATAACTCAGATATTTCGTTTACATTCTTAGTATGGGTTCTACGAGAAAATTCTAATGCTAAATCTCTAGGAATTGATTTTAATAACACAGGATACAATAAACAACTATAACTATTGGGATTTATTCCGTTATTTTCTAAACCTCGGATATGCGTTTCGCAATCTGAATAAAGTATACGCAACGATATAATGTCATATGATTTTCGTACTGGACTTAAATTTAAAAGTCTGGACATATGCGCGTCTATTATAATATCTTTTCTACCAAATCGTTCTTTTAGTAAGTTTAATGCAACTTCATAGTTTTCGGAGCTCAAGACTAAACCGCGTACTGCTACTTCCGCTTCATTTGTTAAATACGATTTTAAATAATTAAACTTCTCTACATTGCTAAGACTCGAGTTGTTGTGGATAGCTACTTCAAACTGAGAATAAAATTCGTTAAACTTTAATATATTCCCATTGTACTGAGGTATTTGCAATCGAGGGAGTTTCACTGTATTTTGTTGTTCACATCTGGTTTGAACAACATTCGTTCTTTCACATTTTTGGGTTTCACTTTCTTTCTTTTCAAGATTTCATTCGCACGAATTTTCCACGTTACGATATTATCTTTGTATTCCTGTTGTTTCTCAATTTCTTTTTCAATTTCCTCTTCTTTGCACAAGTTCATAATTTTAACGTCATATTTAGCTAAATTTATTTCCTTGTCCAAAAGTTTCGCTAAAAGTTCATCAATTATATCAACTGCCTTTTCTTCATTGTTTAATTCGCTTTCTATCAATTTCATTGTGTCAGTTGCCGCCCGTCTGACAGTGCTTCTAACCTTTTTCAAAGATTCAATATTTATTCTTACAAATTTAAAATATTCAATTCGCTAATTAAATTTGTTCAGTTCGCTATTTACTTCATCTAAAGGTCTGTTCCCGGGTTTCGGCACCAAGAATGATACAACTTCTATTTCGCACGGTTCTTAAATGAATTTCAAAAGGTTCTCTTACCTGTCAGACGAGAAAGACAATCTAGGCTTTATCATTTTTAACCTTTATTGGACACAAACACAACATCAAGGACAACAACAAAGACAACCAGTGCTATAGTCGTAAAAAAAAACAGAGGGTATACCATGGGAAGTCGAAACATGTACTTACTACTTACACTTTCCAGGGGGGGGGGGTGCAACTCCTCCGAGCGCCCATGGAGTATACTCAAAGGACCAAGGAATATTTTCGAATTAATTCAAGTTCAAATTATAGAGAGAGAAAATGCCTATATTAATTTTATATTACAAGAGAGGAACTGTGGAACTTTGAAGAAACTTCCTAAGCAGAAATTTGTGTTCACAAGGTTCGAGTTATTGTGAGTTTACTGTGTTTATGCAAAGCAAAATGTGCAGACTAGCATTGAGTAATACTCAAATTTGAAAACATCACTATATTAATATTTAACTATGATTTAAAATACTTACAGGAAATATTAAGAGAAAAATATTTAAATACATAAAAAGTAAGGTGTAATTTTTTTTTATAAACAAAGTTTAAGGTCTACCTCTATTATTTCCATTGAAATATTTTCTAAACTGCTTGAAAAGAGAAATCCGTATCTGTGTCTTTTTGAAGCGCATACTGTTGATCTATTGTCTACTGAACAGCACTGGTTGGCTAACCAAGAATTTACAAATTTTTTTTCCGGTTGAAAGTGTTCTATAGGTGGTCCATTTGCATTAATAAACATTTGGAGATGTTTGAAATCAATAAAGATGATATCAAATATGTTACACTCGTTATTCATTAAACTAAACCCGTGCTCGCACTCGGCCGTGGAAAATGGTAATATTTCAATTGTTCTTAAAAGAGGGTTTAAATTTTCTGAAACAATTGGGCGTTTTTATTGGTTCCTCAAACACTGAATAGTGCACATTTCACCTATACCAAAAAAAGTTGACAGATCCTTTTCACCTCCTTTTCTCCATGGCGAATGTCCTTATTATTTATATTTTCTGGATAAAGTATGGATATATCCTTCAAAAGATGACAATTTTCTTCATTAACATCAGATCAAACTCTGGATTTAATTCTGTCAACAATACTGTGAATGAATTGCTTTTTATTAATAGATACGATTTTGGAATTATGTACCGAGGTGATATTTTGAAATAGAAACTTTTCTTTTGCTTCTTTAGCTATCTATGTTTCCTAGGAAAAGCAAAGTGATGCACGTAGTTTTTAAGAAAAAGCAGAGGGTATACGAAATTTTCTGGGTAAACCAGAGGGTATACGGCGTATACCACCGTATACCCTCCACTACAGCCCTGAAGACAACACAACGAAACACGGAATACTAATCAAGCGTCACATTTTTCACTCAAGCAGTACTGACTGGAGCTTCAACATCTATCTCAGGTCAGAGTGCACGCAGCGCCTTCTGTTCAGCATTTAAGTTTCAACAGCAGCCATTCTATCGTAGGGAGCAGTAGCTGAATACATGTGTATCATCAGGCTACTAACTGCAAGTATTTAATAGATCCTGGAAGCGATGTTTCTTGTATTCCTAACAATAAACCGAATTTGAAACCCGCTAGCTTACAGCTTTATGCTGCAAATAAATCAAACACTTTTGGCACTAAACTCTTAAATTTACATTTTGGTCTCCATCATTTATTATCGCCGAAGTTTCTGTACCCATTATTGGAGCTGACTCATTTTGGTCTGCTAGTAGACTTGAGAAAAAAAACGGCTCATCGACTCCACGACACGTTTTGGTTGTCTCGGTCATACCAAAGACTGCAAACAACCGACAGTTAAAATGGTGGAACAAGATAATAAATTTTTCCAAATTTTAAAAGATTTTCCTGAAATTAGAATTCCAAACCCTCAATTTAAAGTTGGTAAACACACTACTGTGCACTATATCATGACCAAAGGACCTCCAGTCCATAGTAAGCCACGTCGTTTGCGACCCGAGGTTTTGAAGGCCGTTTAGAAAGAATTCGAATACATGGTCGAGCAAGGCATTTGCCGGCCCTTTAAAGGTTGTTGGTCTTCGCCGTTACACGTCGTGCCCAAAGCTACTGGCGAAATTCGACCAGTTGGAGATTATCGAAGACTCAATGCGAAAACTATTCCTGACCGATATCCGATTCCTCATCTGCAGGATTTTTCCCAGGCGCTGCACGGAAAGAAAATATTTTCTAAGGTGGATATTTTCAGGGCTTATCACGCTATTCCCGTAAATGAAGAGGATATTCCCAAAACGGCCATAACAACACCGTTTGGTCTTTTTGAATTTCCGTTCTTAAACAGGGTTCCCACTCTTTTTTTCTAACTAAAAATAAGGACTTTCTAAGCACTTTCTAGGTCAAAATAAGGACTTTATAAGGACTCAAATAAAACATAGAAGAAACCGTATTATACAATGTAATACCCGACTTTCGACCAAATGGGGATGCTCTTACAGATTAGTTAATCTTATAAGAACAGTAGAATGTAAAAAATTTAATATTCAAGTCTATTTTCTAAAAATTATACACAAATAATGCCACACAAAAATGAGATTTTTCAAAATCAGCCGCTTCATTTTTACTAAATTCAGCAGTTAATTTATGGGCATTTATGTGCACACGTATTAGTAATATGTGTAAAATACATAAACAAATTATAGAATGTAGACTGCAAGAAAAAAACTTTCTATGTTTTTCTTTTATCTCTTCGCAGTGTATTTGTTTTTATAAAAAGGGAAAGAAAGAGTTAAGTTTGATGATGACTGTACTTAATGTTGTCGGCCTCCCAGCTGCTGTTGCGAGTTTGATTTCGTTTTCTTATTCTTTTCATATTGTTTTGTTTTTACTTTTTAATGGTCTTTAGGGGAGTGTATGAGCAATTTTTTCGCATATTGCTGCTCATGGGTAGGAAACACCATTTTGTGTTGTCTGGGTCAGGCTCCTCCATGATCCACCTATACTTTCATTTTCGAAAATTTCCGAATTATTATTTTTTTAATCTTTCTCTCTTTTTGTTTTTGAAATTATAGTGCTTACTTTGTCTGCCGCTTCAGCCTGCTTATGAAACAATTACTCACCCCAATAATTATTTTATAATACACTTTCATAAATTCATAATGAAAATAAGAAGTAAATTCATTTATTGATACATCAGAGGTTTCAATGAAATAAAATTAGTTACTAAAAGGATTGCAAGTTGCATACGTCAGAGTCAAATTTAACTAGATCGGAGACCGGACGAGTTTGAAAGAAAATATTTTCCAGTGAACCAAACCAGATCATAAGAGGGTACACGTACAGTCTACGTTTATGGGCAATGGCCTTGGCGATTTGTTTTGCCGCACTTCTAAAATTCGTCAAGGAAAGAATTATTTAAAAAATCTTTTTCTTTCAAAAATATTTTTCTTTTCACAACAGAAAATGAAAGCTTGAAAACAAATTTGAGAACGTTTAAAAAGTATATTTTTTATGAACTTTCACAAAAAGTAATGAGATTAAGCACATTTCAAAGAATAATTGTGAACCAGCAGAAAAACTAAACAGCAAATGTTGGGTAAGAAAACCCTGAAACATCAATTGCAATAAATACAATGAGCATGTTGAAAAAGAAAAATGTTTTTAAAAGAATAAAAGCAAGAAATAGAACTGTTCCAAGAAAAAAAATTACTAAAAAAGAATATTCCATAAGTGGCGAAAAAGCAATACCATGTCAGATCTCTGCCGTGAAAAAAAATTATAATAAAATAAAAATTCCACAACTGTAAAAATACAAATAAATGAATCAATGGTATCAAAGAAAAAAATTTTAAAGGACCAATGCAATCAAAGGATATTTAAAATCAAAATAACCAACGGAGGCAAAGAAAAAAAAATTCAAACGAACGAATGAAATTAAACAAGTAACGGATTTTGGAAGAACCTTTCTCGAATCTATATAAATAAGAATGGAGTGTTTGTTTGTACATTCAATATTTTCGACCCATTTCAAGTTTTGTATCCGTTTTGGACCCTTCTGATGCCGAATCCGCCTTTTTCTCGTTTGGTGTCTGTATGTATGTATGTTGTGCCCTATACACGTCCACGCGGTTTAAGATATTTTCATGAAAATTTGCATACAGTGAGTACTTATCTTCATTTAGTGAGTGGCATTGGTTGCGAAAGTCTGTCTGTCCGTCATTCTGTTCTATGCTCGATTTTGTTTTTGTGTAGACATCACATGAATTGTATTCCAAATATTTGATTGCATTGTATTTTATTTTATATATTATCTATTAGTTTAGTGAATACAATATTAAACATTTCTTTATTGTTATATTTAGTTGAGTTTCATGCTAAAACACCCGAGTAAGTATACTTAAATAAACCATAATTTGGTAGTTTTGGAAAAATTGGAATGTCTATTGAATATTACGATTACTTCGATTGCTTTACCAGTACTGCTGAAAAAGTAATTATTCTTCAAAAAAATATTATTTTTTTAATGGAATTTCATCTCTGATACTTCATTTATTTCGAGTCTTATTTTTATTCTTTGCGCAATGAAAACGATTTCCGAATATTTGGGACAGACGATATTTTTCAATGAAACGAGAATGAACAAGATCGCGCGAGCAGTGATATTTTTTCTGGTTCTTTCGTTCTGAATTAATTTCACATTTCTAAATTTTGTACACTTTTAGTTGTAAGTTGTGGCAACTGTGCGAGATCAAGAGATAAAATCGAATCACAAATTAATATCTTTAGAACAATTTTTTGCGACATCTTTTATTTTGTTTTACTTCGCTGTTTCCTGTTTTAAATATTTATTATTTTAATAAATGTGTTTTCCTTCTCATCACACGCAACAGCATCACAAAGTATTAGACTTAAAAATGTTAGGTAAGTCAGTATAAATTTTCAGTAAATTTTAAGTGTAGTTATGCCATTATTGAAAGAATAATGCCGTTATTGAAAGAATAATAATGTTTATTAATCCAAACTGGAACTTTTTCCAACATTAAAAAATCCGTTGTAATAATGACAGGAGAAGATTGCAAAATTTCACAATGTCGCATACCGGAGGCAAGAGTGCCACAAGTAAAAAAATATTGTTTTGTTGACTATGAGTGCGAGAGCACTCGCCGTAAATCGTAATTTTAATTAATTGAGTTGAACATGAAAAGAACTTAAGAAAGGGAATTCCAAATCTTCCTATAAATCGTCTTTTATAGTAGTAACCTTAGTATCACCTTTCGTCATTTTGTAGCTTTGTCATACAGCAATTGTGCGATGTATGTGAAATGTATTACATGAATGGATATGCATGTGTAGGATTTGTGTCCAAAGTAAGTTGTAGAAAATATAAAGATGGCGAAAGATGTTAAAATAAATTTTACTCTACAAAAAACGTAGGTCATTATATATTTTGATTATCTTTTCAATCTAGAGTAAACCAATTCAAACCGAGTAAGGTCGGGTATTTTGCTAGTATTAAAATAAAAATTGAAAGTTACTGTTTGCAGAGGTTGCCATGAAATTCACAATAACCGAAAAGACAGTGTGCACTACTCTATTGGATCTAATATATCTGTATCTCAGACCGCACTTGCGTTGTGGCCGCACATTGAAAAACCGGATGTGTGCACCAGGCCTTAACTGACTGACAAAAAAATTAATTAGCATTTTATGATTGTATTCTAGAGTTTCCTCTATCAGAGCAACTATTTTGTGCATTGCAAGATCCATTCACAAGTAGAAAACAGTTTTCAAGTTTTTAAAGTGTTTTATGAGCTCATCAAGAATCAATCGACGATTTGTACATCGCGTATTAAGGGTTGCTATTCAAGCAAGCCAGTTCCCGAATCATCACCAAAACCGTACTTGTAAGCAGTTTTATCGCTGATCAGCCGCTAAAAAGAAGTCGGAAATATTGTGAAAAATATCGTCATTTAAAAACTGAATTTTGTTTTCAAAGGAAAATAAGCACTTTCAAAGGACTATTGATGCAAAATAAGCACTTCTAAGGGCTCTTAGAAATGGAAGGTCAAAATAAGCACTTTCTAAGCACCCGTGGGAACCCTGTTAAATTTTGGTCTATGCAATGCGGCACAGTCTTTTCAGAGATTTATGAACGAAATCTTGAGGGGTTTAGACTCTTGTTTTCCTTACTTGGATGACGTTTTAATTTTTTCATGTACCCCGGAGGAGCATGAGAGGCATTTAAGGATTGATTTCGATCGATTGAAACAGTATGGCATTCATCTAAACGTATCTAAATGCGTGTTCGGAGTATCAGAATCAATCTTTCTGAGACATTTAGTCTCAAGTAACGGTACTAAACCTGTCGAGGAAAAAGTTAATGGAATTTTAAACTTTAAGGAGCCTGAAACTATAAATGACCTTCGTAGGTATCTAGGACTTTTAAACTTTTATAGACGTTATGTGCGCTGTGCAGCTGAACATCAAGTCCTACTCACAGATCAATAAAGGGCGCTAAAAAGAATGACAAGCGAAAGATCGAATGGAGGCTAGAGTTGCTTTTAAAAACACTAAACAACAATTAGCCGAAGCTACCTTATTAGCTCGCCCGGATCATTCGGCAAAAATAGTCTTATCAGTAGATGCCTCAGATTATGCTATCGGAGGTGCATTGCAGCAACTCATAGCAAATAATCTGCAGCCTCTCGGATTTTTTTCCCGGAAACTTTCCGAGTCAGAAAGGAAGTACAGCGCTTATGATAGGGAGCTTTTAGCTGTTTACGCTTCGGTGAAGCATTTTAGATATATGTTAGAGGGCAGAGATTTTAAAATTCTCACTGACCATAAACCCCTTATTTATGCCTTTAAACAAAAATCAGAAAAGCTATCGCCACGCCAATGTAGACAGCTCTATTATATTGCACAAATTTCTACGGAAATCAAACATATTAAAGGTAATGAAAATGTTATCGCAGATACCCTCTCTCGCATAGCAACAATCGAGACCCCTTCACAAATAGATTATGCAGCTATTGCTTCAGCACAAATAGAAGATGACGAGTTGAAATCTTTCTTGAGTACGTCATCTAACTTAACTTTGGTGATGTTGTTTTGCCATCTTCAAATGTTGAACTGTATTGTGACATTTAAACCAAAACAGCACGACCCTATTTACTAAAGGACTTTCTGTTTCCAGCATTCCGTCTAGTGGTGCACAACCTATCACATCCTAGCATTAAAGCAACCAGACAGTTGCTCACCAGCAGATTTGTGTGACAGTCCATCAATGACGATTGCAATAAATGGACCCAAGCCTGCGTTGCATGCCAGCGAGCGAAAGTTTTTTTTTTTTTTTTTTTTCATTTTGTTTTTTATCATCCCGAAAACAAATAGTAGAACGATTATGCCTACCCTTGCATTCTGGGCAACTATCGTTATTACCGCCCTTTTTGATTATATCATTCGCGCTCTCATTTCCTGACGCCAAAAGCTCAACAGCAGACTCAACATTTTCTCCTTGTCACTTCGGAAGGGAATGCTGGTGAATAGTTTCAGTTCGCAAACCAGATGTAAAGAAATAATTTCTCTCCCTATAGTTGATTTCCTTTCGAATGAATTCTAACAATTTATCGATATCAAAAAAGAATGTTTCAACCGTTTCACGATTAAAGTCTTCAGTTAAATTAAAGTTTAATTACTATATTACAATATTTGCAGATGTAGAACAGAATACATATTAATGCAAATCGAGATTAATTAACTCTGCCGGTGTTCTGGATTAAAGTCATGGCGGAATAAACTGAGATTGCCACCACAGCACTTAAATCCCTATTGCCATTTCCGACAACCGATCTGTGTGAAGCGGGGTTTTCTGCAGTAACAACAACCAAAACAAAACAACGGAATTAAGTGGACATAAGGTGTCAGTGTCTCCTATTACCCCCAGATGGAACCGTCTCGTAGCATAGAAACAAGCTCAGGGTTCTCATTGATTTAGCATTCTAGTGAGTTAAAATGTTAAATCACTTTATATTCATTTTTTTTTTTTTGGTGATTGTATTTTATTTTGAAGGCATGTTTAAATACAATTAAATTAAAATTATAAAATCTAAACAATCTAAAATATAAATAATCAACGTCCCCTCCCCCCTCAAAATTATCAAACGTTGACCGGTCGGCGGCGATTAAAAGGTTAGGGATCACTGACTTAAACCTTCAATCAATTTGTATTTGCCTTCATAATCCACTACATTAAAATATCTGGCTTACACACCATCATCTTGTTTGTTTCAATTTACATGAGCTACGTTTTCTTAAATTTGTGATATAATTTTAAGAAAGTTTTATTTATATACTAGCCATTTTGCGGCTAACTAGGCGCCATTTGCTGTTTCTGGTTATTGGTTTGCTTTGCAAACCAAATGGGAATTCGGTGTGACATCACACTCTCTTGTGACAATATAAATATAAATTAGTTATTAAAAGAAAATAAAATGTATAATGTTTCTAACTGATGTAAAATTTTCCGCAGTTTTCAAATCCGTTGAAATTTTTAATCTATCTTTAACTGTCTAGGAGGTAGAAAAAAGAAATACATAACTAAAGTTAAAACTTGGTTTTTTATCGTCTGTTGCAAAATCATTCTTCCGCGCAAAATGAAAACGGAAAAAAAGAAAGATAGAATCTGTCATATCTTTATGCTGTGGCCATTGCACACAAAGAAAACAATAATAATAAAATTCCATTAAATTCATTTTAAAATGTTCTAGATTAAATCTTAAAATTAGCCTCGACCCTAAAATTGCAAAAACTTTAGACTAACTGTGTGCCAATTTCCATTACTGTAAGTGCCATAGATTTGTCAGGACTTTGCGCGCAAGAAATGAAAAAACAGACCAACACTTCCTTTTATAATATTAGAGATACCTTGGTTAGGGAATCACGAAACAGGAAATGATATACCACACAAGGACATAGAGCGAGTTGAAACAGCATAAATGAAATGATAACGTACACATTTTGGACAACATACCCCTGCACTGTGAGCCTTTGATGACTGACTCAGGAGTTGCTGTTCAGGTGGTGGCAGCGAGGGTGTAAGAGGCACCTGTTTGACAGCTGTCCTCCTAGTCTTAAGCTCCCTGGCCTTTCTCGGCAGACGGACTCCCAACTGCCGCTGGTGGACGGGTTGTGGTGGTCGAATGACTGGTGCTACTGCTAGTGGCATGACTGGTAATGGTGGAAAAATGCAGGATGCACCCGGTTTGCCCAGATTGCCCGAACCTTCTTTTACTTCTGGGTGCTTTCCAGCGTCCATCGAGGTAGGGCTGCGAAGTAAAAGAGAATTAAACTGATGCGAGATATTTATAAATTCCCCTCGCAATGCAGGAACATGGCTTCTCTAACTACTAACTGTTTCTCACACATAAGTAATAAAAAATATTAACAGATCATTTAACATTGCAGGCATTTGATATTCCTGGGGTGTTAGCAGACGTGATGGTAGGCATTTCATTAACATCAAACTTTTTTTTCTTCCCCGAAACTGTATTTGGAGTTCGAAAATTATAAAATAAATAGTTGTGGTACTGTTAGTGCCAACCGTAAAGGGTATCCCCGAGATTTGAAGACCCATCGCATGAAACGAGGGGAAGTTAGTGTTCAATTTGCAGCTGGTATGACGGCTTTATGTTGGAAAGACAAGAGGAGAGGTGTATATGCTTTTCAATATGCATAGTCCACATTGTATATTTGCCAAAGATGAAACTAAGCCCCTGATGATTGCGAGTTACAACGCCTCTATGGGGTATGTGGATTTGAGCGATCGCATGGCTAACTCTTACACTTTTAATAGAAAAACACTGAAATGGACGAAAAAATTTTCTTCTATTTGTTAGATTTAGCCGTTTTAAATGTTTTTTTGCTTTTTAAAATAAAAAATGCCAATATCTGTTATAAAAACTTACAGCAAATGATAGAATTTTCAAATAATCCACAGCCTCTTCATCCAGAAATTCACTTCTACAGCTCACTTCAAGTCCCAAATTGAGTAAAAGATTTGCTATTGCAACTGACGCCCAAAACAGCAATCACTGGCCTTTTTCGGAGAAAGTTCAATGGCGATGCGTTGCTTGTCTAAGAAATGGGTATCGCAAAAGAACGTTGGTCTCCTGCGAAGAATGCAATGTCGGTCTTTGCATCAATTGCTTTGAAACTTATCACAAAAGCTAATTTTTACTCATCGTTAAGTTTGAGTCATCCAAGTCATGACTTTTCTTCTGTCAAGCTTTTCTAACAAACAGCTTTCTCAAAGCCATTAATAAAAAGAAACGGCTCTTCTCAAAGCCCAAAAAAAATCTGGCTTTTCTCAAAGCCAACACTTATTCCAAACTAATACATCGGGCTCAAAACCAACCAATTTTTCTGGAGGGTTGTCGAGAGCACTGAGTAGTGGAGGTTATTTCAATTACCGTCGTACTAGAGCGACACTTCGGGCTATTTATGACGGTCCGGGATCATTCCCTCAAGAAAGATCCGAGGACAATTGCTATCACGTAATTTTGAACCACGGTTAGATGACGAGGTCACACCTCAGCTGGCATCCCATTCTCCACACTACGCCAACTCGAGGACATGTGAAACACCACGGATTTAACATGCACCGACCCCCTCTACACGACGGATCTTCGGTTGACAGGTGCCGCAACCTCAAAGGCCCCAAGCATACTTCCACAGGCAAGGATCCATCCTGTAGAGAGGACAGGTTAAATCCGGCTTAGCTCAAATGTCCTCACGTTGGTGTAGTGTGGAATTATGGAAGAGTGGGGTGTCAGCTCACGTATGACCTCACAGGTTCACAGTTCACGACTCTTTTTTGTGACACTGATCTTGGTGTGTATTTCTAGTACCTCGTTTATTGAAATTCTTTCATTTCAGTCGTGACTAAATTGTGCTCCCGTTGATGGAGTGTGGAAGTTTAAAGAGTCAGCTCATGTGCGACCCAGTCAACAAACCATGATTCAATGTGACATGATATTTATTGTCCTCGGAGCATTGTGGAGGGAGCGAACCGGCGTCAATAGCCTTATGTGTAGCTCTAGCATGACGTTAATTAGAATTTTATCATTCGGTGCTTAGTATTTCACTTCAATTTCCTCACAATATTTAATTAAATCTTTTTTTCATCAATATAGTTTATTATTGTATTAGTTTTCAAGATTACGTCATCTTGTTTGCCTATATATATAATATTATGAAATCTGCTAAATCTGTATAGTAGGAAGATATGACACGTAGGTCGTTTACGTAGAGGGGATGAAAAATTAACAAAAATGTCGCCCCTATGATGGTAGCTTTGTCAGTTCTACCAAGGGTGCAGGATCACTTCGATTTTCCCAGCAATTCCAATCTAATTAAACTTGCTGGATCGTAAAATTTTTTAAGTAACGTTATAAGATGCTTATAAACGTTGTAACGCATCTGAGAAGTACGATGTCGGTTGAAAAGGAGAAAGCAAGAAAGTTGCATTTTTCTAGTCTAATTAACATTCTTACCGACATTATAAGTGTAGGAAACAATATTTTAGGCAACTTTTGTACATAATACTGCATTTTATATGAAATTTATTAAAATTAGAAACATACTTTTTACTAATTTAATGTTTCACTTTTTTTTCATTAGTATATCCACTACTTTATTATTTACTTGAAACACACACAAGTTACTGTGTAGCACATAGATAATATGAACTTTTATGGGTAGAATATTGAGATCAAATCGTGTTTACATACATCATGGTTAGAGATATTTTGGATAGTACATTGTAAAATGTGAGATTCCAGGTGGATAATGGGGCCTCCAACTTCATATATCTGCCCCGGGGCCCCCGAGAAACTAGCTACGCCCCTGGTGTTATTCCCACGGAACATTTTATCTCCATTAGTAAAAACAGTTATTTCTAAATAATTTGTGGATTAATTTTTAAAACTATTCAGTAGCCTCAGCTGTAAAGCAGTTTTTACCGTAGGGGACCTGGCCATTGTAGAGATAAGGACCAGATGTGAGGAAAAAAAAGTGAAAGCTATTCTTCCATTTTTCTCGTCTCAAGCCCCGTCCACACCGGAGAAGCCGAGCAAAACATAATTACATATTAATTAATTTTTAGCTAAATTTTAAAAAGTTGCAGGTGGGTTGCATTTATGTTGCGGTTATAACTCACTTACGATACACCCCATGTAGGAGGAATTTTGGTTTTAGTACTTTACATGCAGGGTAGAACGTGTGAAAAAAAGTTGCATTTGTTGCAAAAAGTTGCCCTAATGATTAGCCATTCCCACTTCCTAAAGTTTGCCTACCAGCAGAAAAATTATATTTTAAATTTTGAAAAATAAAATATCTTAAAACTTAACTACAACACTAAATACAGAACCCATGTTAAAATAGAAAAAGGAAACGATTTTCAAAAGAAAATAGCAAGAAACAATACAACTTAATGCGACTACATTGGACGGGCCAATGAAATCTAAGTAAAATTTAACGGAAATACAAAAAAAACTTTGGAAAATTCGAAATGAAATTTTAAACTTTTCGCATTGCCGAGTCTGCCACGAACACAGGCATGCCAATACGAGTCACTAAAAGTGCGCCAATATCGTTGCGACCATACGAGGCAAAGAATGCAGTTAAACCGAAGTTATAAATCGTTTTTCAGAAAAAGTATATTTATTTCCATAGTATGCAATCCATTAATATTGAAAGTAGCTGTCTAGCTTATTACACCCTCATATATATTTTAAAATACCTGAAATTAAAGACATATTGACTTGATTTGTCACTTCACTATGAGAACAAAAGAAACAAAAAATAGTTAATAATTACAGTTAGAATCCTCCAAGTTTCATATGCACGAGTGTCTAAATATCTCGAACCTTTCGTTCTGACTGAACAGACATTGAAAATAAACCATGATACAGATGGTCCTAACGGAAGAACTTTTAACAATGCCATTAAGAAAATATTTCTCACATTCTTCTGCAACGTAAATTTAATGTTAATACTTAATTCTGACTCTTAACGTACAATAAACCAAACGTTTTAAACACTAAAGTATTTTTATGATGTGGAGATAAATTAAGCTATTCCAATTTGAAGATATCTCATTGCACCAAGCAGTTGACTTATGATGTTTATAAAACAAAAGAACACAAGGTGTAAATTATTTTACTTACCCCAAAAAATATAGAAATTGCTGCTATCTTTAAATTCCATGACATTCCAACGAAGAACTGTCAATCCATTGATGGTCATATTGATCAACTATGCATCATAGCCTTGCTTTTTAAACGGTGCCTATTTGATGTTTTAGGAAGAGTATTATTGGCTACCATTTAAAACTTTGAATCGTTTTGATGAACGGATCACAACGGAAGAACGCGCGCCACAGATGGGAAGATCGTCTGCCTTAGTGATTGGCTGAGGAATTTTTATCATAACGACTGAGAAAGCTCCTAAACAATAATTTCTCGCCTGCGGTAATCTCGCCAACCTCGAATCGCCAAAACATAAAACTATATTTCTTTGCGTTTGACATCAGTGGATCCTGACTAGACTGGACAATCACTTCTGGAGTGCCTAATGCAATGTAGCTTAATTTTTCGTCATCAGGTGTGTGTACAGAAAAATAATTTGCATGATTTAAGTGAGAAATTTGCTAAGAAAAATTATTTAAATTGGTTGGAAAAAATAAAAGAGAATTCAGCTGAATGAAGTTCAGATAGATGGCGCCACCTCCTTAAGCAAAATCAGAAACTCCGTCGGTTACCGTAGGTTGTGACAGCATTCAGAGATGGTTAACTTCGATGATCCATTGCTGCAAGTAGAATAAAAATAATTAATAAAAGAAAAACGAAGCAGAAAGGTGAGAAATAAAAATGTTGTGTTTTAGTGATTCAATAAGGGTCCAGTCGAATCTCAAAAAAGCTTAGCAGCTACGAGTGACAACAAGGTCATGATCCAATATAGAAATTTGCAAAATAAATTTTGGGTTGACCTTTACTGTACGGTCCTCCTAGATTTCTCGCCAAATCTGGTAACCCCGCTCGACAAATTAGTTTTTTGGCAACTCTTTATTTGAAAACCGTGATTTCGTGCCAATTTTGATTTTAGTCGCCAAACACGCGAATATTACCAAATGTATTGAATTTTGGCTATATTTTATTAATGGAAACCCTATCCCAGTCTCAACCCCTGGTTTTTCAAATACCACCCACTCCTTTTCGACCGTTTTTTCATATACCATTCCTTTTCGACCTTTCCCTTCGTTGGCACGTGTGTTTTTTGGATCGCTCTATGTGATTTCCGTTACCATCGCTTTTAAACGCTCCTGCAGCATCGCTTTTAGACGCTCCGTTCCTTTCGATATCATTGCTGTGGGAATTACACTATCGTTAAATAAGTATCGACTGCACCCTTCGTTAGCAAGTGCGTTTTTTGGATCGCTCTATGATTTCCGTTACTATCGCTTGTCGACGCTCCGTTCCTTTCGATTTTATTATTGTGGGAATTACACCATCGTTAAAAAAATATATCTGCTTCATATGTATGTAAGGCGAAAAAAAAAAACTTATGGCCTTCGTTTATTAAAAAATGTGTGTCCCTTAACAAGCGATGAGTCGAAGGGAGCAAATAATCATGACAACCGAAACAGCGGAGAAATCGTATGGAACTAGCGGGAGTGACGGGCAAGTTTGTTTTCTCCATTTTATTGTTTATTTGTGCATTCCACATTTTCATTTCCATATTTGCAAAGGTTCACAGTGTGGATTTTGCTTATACAGAATCAGAAAATTGGATGGAAAAGTTTTGTTTACTTGTTCCTTTGTATGTTGTGTTGATGTACGCCATCTCTATTTTCTGGCAACGCGCTCCATTTATCTATTACTCTATTAAAGTAGTAGTTTTTCCTTAAATCCCGATTCAAATGTGTCTTATTCAATTTATACCCATGGCCCTTGTTGTGTTACCCCTATTGAAATTTAAGCCCTCTGTATCCCCTTGTTTTACCAACTTGAAAAGCTGAATCCAATCCCCCCTCCTTCTTCTTCTTTCCAGTGTATCATGCTTAGCTTACTTAAACGTTCATTATAGTCGAGATTTACTATCCCATTTGGGTCATTCTTGTGAAATAGGAAAAATTGGCTTCTTAAAATTTTTACAATCGAAGGTTTTTAAAACTTTATTTTTTTGGCCTAATAATTTTCTACCATGTTCATTAAGTAAATTAAAAATATCAGCAATCTAAATTATTAACATTTTGTTAAGGAAAAAAATATTTCAAAATATTGGAAGGCAGGACAATGACGAACCTGCCAGGACAATGATGAAAATATAAAAATATATATAAATTTCTTGTTGAACATTTCATATGACCATGTATTTTTAATTCAGCTGATTAAGTACATAAATAAAATTACTAGGAACATGACATTTCAGGAAATTATGGATTCCCGAATATTTAAGTATTATTAGAAAGTAGGAACAGTGTGGATAGTGATTACTGCAACTTTTATGCTTTTTTAACAGATTACGTGTTTTGCTGTGTGGTGTTAAATTACTGCAATCAATTCTCAGCTATTTTTGATCTGTAGTATTTCTTTTTGTATTTTTCCATTTGCCTTGTATATTTTTTAAATTTTTCTACCAGTTTCTTTATACGAATGTAGGTCTTTGCTCTATCTCTTCTAACTTTTTTCACTAACTTTTTTTCTTAACATTATTATCTCTTGCTGTGTCTGGGTTTGAAGAACCTGAAAGTTGAATATCTATACCACTTTCACTTGGTTTGGGTAGCCAATTCTATCGGATGACAATTTCTTGTTTAAGCGATAGAGTTTTGAATTTTCTTTCCTATTTTTATAATTCCCCTTTTTTGCCTCGAACTCATTTTAGCTATAGGCTTTACCACTCCTTTTCTTCTTTTGGTTAACATATATTTCACATGCCTCTTCAATTTATCTTGTATAAAACGTTATGGAATTTTTTTTTAATATGCTCCTGACGACGTTTCTGAGCTAACCTTTTCTTTAACAACCTTTCCTCATATGTTTGTTTCTTTTTACCACTCATATCTGTCCATATATTGTTTACAACATATAAAAAAGAGCATGTGATAAAGGATATTTAGTAATATCTAAACATTTTTAGGTGCAATTACAAAAACATTATGTTTTAAATAAAAGAAACAAATAAGTTTCAAAATTTCAAGCCCATTATAAGGTATTTTACTATTAAAAAAATTACAATGGATAACAAATAATCAGAAGTAAATAATTAAAACTAAAGAATATATTTGTCTTCAGTTAATAATTTAAATATTTATAAAATACTGAACATAAAACATAATTTTCCTGTCTTGACATCATTGACTTGGTATGTTAAAGGCAGGACAATGATGGCCAGGATAATGATGAAATAGGCTTGTTCAGGGCTTAATGGATAAACCCTTAAAAATTTCAGTTTGAATTTCACACACATTTAAGAAATATCTTTTATACACTTGATAATAAAAAAAATTAAAAATTTACTACAAACATTTAATTTTTATCAAAGCCAGGAAAATGATCTTCAATATACATAAACCTTGAACTCTGAACTTGTATGTGCTGACCAAAAAAAATGTTGATAACTTTTCAAAATGGCAGTTATTTATTTAAATAACCTCAACCCCAGATTACTTGAAAAGTATTCTTCTTACTCAGTGCTGTCATCTATTAATTGCCCACATAATGATATCTGAGATGCCAGGAAAATGATGATATTACTTGGGACAATAGTTATTGAAATTACTTTTGGAAATTTTTGCAATATTATTTCCATTATTGTAACTAATAACCTTTCAAATGTATAAAGAAGCAGAATAAATTATTTACAAGAATATATAAATAAATATTAAAACCCTAATGAATGAAGAAATTGTAAAATTTCACTCAGGGACATGCCAGGACAATGATATTTGATATTTTAAAGTTTTAAAAATGTATAAAATAAAAAAATATGTCATTAATTTTCTAATTCTGTAGATTATAAAAGTGATCCTAAACTATTCTTGAAAGTTGACAAAATCTTCAGAGTGATAGAATTCTATAAATTTTGAAGGGACATGAATTTTGCCTATTTTGCAAGAATGACCCATTTATTATTTTTGTAGCTGTGTGCTGAAATAAGTAATTGACAAAAAGAATTTTCATCTGCCTCCAAAAAGTAAATTTCGTTGGAGGTAGCATTTAAAAACAAGCTAACTCAACGTTATTTACCATTTAGCACAGCAAGTGAACAATACTTTTCAAAGCGGAATATAATATGGAAAAGAAAATCTTCAATTTCAAATGAAAATTTTGCTACTAAATGGAAGAATATTAGGTCGGCACACAAAAGATCACAGATCAGAGCATTCCTTCTATCGATGCTGATGGCTCTTCAGGACTGCTAGAATCTTACATTCGAATGCCCTACGTGCTTCTTCAGTCGTTAAGATGAGGAAATTTCTCAGCCAATCAATCTCCACCATAATGTTGTACAGTCACATCAAATCCATGCAACAGTGGGTTAGAAATAAATACTTAGTAAGTGAAAACCAATTACTGACGAATTGAAAACAGGTTTCATGCAAACTTAATTTAAAATATCTTGTTATATTCTGTTAAAACATTTCTATAACAAGAGATTTCTGCTTTGGTTTCAACCTCAATATCTCCATCCAAAACTAATCTAATTAATTAACTGATTCATCGCTTAGTTAATTCAAAGAGAGTGTACGAATTTAAGATACAATTGGATAGTCAGTGGGAATTGGGGAATTCATAAACAAATTACCAGCCTTGTTGGGCTCGAGCCTGTAGCTGGTCGTCAATATTTGTATTTGTATAATCTAATGCTTGAAACTGGTTAATTTTGCAAACTTCTTTACATAAATAACGAAAAATTGTCACCAAAGCAGAAACCACCAGGAAAATTACAGCACATAAAATCCATGGAACAATGGGTTAGAAAAGCAAGCAAAATCCATGGATTTCAGAACAAACAACTGAAAAATTGCTTTCAAGCTAACTTAATTTGGTTTGTTACACTCTATAACAAAAAAATCGACGCACCAAGAAGGGATCATCCGATTGCTTTGAAATATCGTATGCAAAAATGTTTTAACCAAATATGCAAATGATTAAAATTTAGAGTCCAATGAATGAATAGTGCAATCTCCAGCGCATCGGAACTGCGCATCCAGCAGATGTATATAAGGAGTTGTTCTTGAACGCTGAGCATTATTTTTAATTCAGGAAATAGAAACATATGATCCTACACTTCCTCAAAATAAGAACAGACCACGTAAAACCCTTATTCTTGTCGATTAAAACCCCAAACTTATCCATGTAGACTTTATCCAACCTTAAATACCATGACCAACCTTTATTCCATGCACCTTTTGTTAACTGTCCAAGGTCTAAAACTCTTAACTCATATGTTATCAACAAGGCAAGTTCCATCACGCCATGTTTAAGTACCAATACTGGAGATTAAGGCCCCTACGGGGCCATGTGCTCCATAATATTTTAAAACTCTCTGAGCATTATTTTTCTCCAGGAGATACAACCAATTTAACTATGGATTCAAAATTGATCACAACAACCCAGACTTCGTTAACATACCCTCAATCGAACTTTTCGGAACTCCCGTGTTCTGGGTTAAAAATTACAAATATTTAGGACTTGTGCTCGACCCAAAATTACTTTGGACCGAGCACATTAAGCGAGCTCTCCGTAAAGGAGCTATGGCCCGTGGCAAACTTCGCCAATTATTAGGCTGGAACAGCCGGCTCTCTATCGAGAACAAAATTCTTCTCTACAAAGCAATAATTAGACCAATAGTCACGTACGGGTCCCAGGCGTGGGGCTCTACGTGTACAACTAACATAAAAAAAACTGTAGATTTTTCAAAATCGTATATTACGTACGATCGCGAAATCACCCTGGTTTGTCCGGAATGAAGTCATCCATTCGGACTTTAAAATTAAACCCATGGCTGAATTTTTACAGCACCTCTCGATTAAATTTTTCGAAAAACTACCTCAGGTTCCAAATGAAGCACTGAGGTCATTACCACCATATGACCCAACTGTTCGAAGCTCGCAGAAAAGGCCCAGAGCCATTCTGCATCAACAGTTTCAAACCTTTCCTCAAAGGGTTAAACGCCCACGCACTGTGATTAATTTGGATCCTGATGTTTTTGACTTCATTTCCCCCACCTAAAAGTACATTATTTGCATTCCCACTTCAATGGGACGCGTGTTGATACCAACAAGATTGGGTAAGGACTGATTGGACCCCTAATTAAATTCTGTCCTTAAATTATCTACGTATTCCTTCCAAAGGTCTACCCTTGCTTACTTCTAACCCATTGCGCATGCTGGTCACCTGACCAGCAGCGACCAATGGATAACCTTCCCTGCATGCACCGCCTTCTGTATTTTCCCTGGCTACTGCCCGTCACGTGATAGTAGACTTGATGCAGTTAAATTTTCATGTTGAAAGTGTCCAACAACTAAAAACCCTTAGGGGTAAACCCCAAAAAGATCTGCCGATCTTCTTAGTACAACTATTAAATGATTCCACTGCAGCTAAAATTTTTGAGCTCACTGAGCTCAACTACCTGCGTATAAGGGTGGAAAAGTTTACAAACAGGCAGGGTACTCCGCAGTGTTACAACTGCCAAATGTACAATCATTCAAGCGCTAACTGTCGCATGACACCAAAGTGTGTTATTTGCAGCCTAGCCCATCCGACCAAAGAATGCACAAATAGGGAAAAGAAACCCAAATGTGCAAACTGTGGACTAGCCCACACAGCAAATTACAAAGGTTGCATTAAGTGCCCAAAACCAAGGGTTTTCACTAGCAAACCCTTTCAACCCACTTTTACATTTGCGGATGCTGTAAAACCTACACCACCGCCAGCAGCACCTAGTCATGCGACGGTTAACCAAGCGAGATCTGACTTTCCCCGGATTCAGGCCGGTACTCCAAATATTCCTCCCACTGAAATATCACAGCTCTTTGAACTACTGCGCGAAATTAAAGCAGTAGCTAGCTGTTTTCCAAATTTAACAGACTTGTTAACTGAGCTGAAAAGCAAACAAGCACCGATTGACAAGTTTTTCACGCTTGTCAAACACATCCAATAAATTAATTCATGTTTAGTACACCCATAACCGGCCTGAAACTGTGTTTTTGGAACGCATGGGGGCTACGTAGTAAAATTCAAGAGCTACGAGCCTTTGTAAAAGAGCACTCTCCCGATGCCCTGTTAGTACAGGAAACTCTACTTAAAGGTGATGAAACCGCCTCACTGCCGAATTATTCCTTCCACTCAACACCCAGACCCATTGGCCACGGTGGTGGCACTGGGATTTACATTAAACACTCTATCTCGCATTATAGAGAAACAACACCTAGATTACACATAATTGAAGCCACTGCAGTAACTATCAGAATTCACAACCTCCCCCCCATTACACTTATCTCCACCTATATTAAAAATCAAGCTCCAATCAATTTCACACTGGACATTGAATCCCTTCTTGGATTGAATTCCTCAATTATCATAGCTGGAGATATGAACGCACATCACACCCACTGGAATTGCAGCAATACAAATAAACAAGGTAAACAACTCTATTCTTTTGCGCAAAACGCAAGACTAGATATTGCTGCATCCGATACACCCACCCGTTATGGACCCACTAGTTCATCGGTAATTGATCTGGCTTTGATAAGGAATATGCCTTATCAAAGATCAATTGATTCGCTCCAAGAGCTGTCAAGCGATCATAATCCAGTTATATTATTCTTTGATACACAAGTGCCATCCATCCCAGCACATCAAAGCTTCCGACCGAATTGGAAGAAGTTCACTGATTCGCTGGACAACATTCCATACACAATGCCCAATATAAGTACGAAGGAGGAGTTAAATCTCTTTGCTTCGCAAGTCACCGACACTATCACTTGTGCTTATCAAGCGACAGGACGTGTCGTGCACTCGGAACAAGGCAGTCCCTTACCCTCCCAGATTAGGGAATTAATTAAAGAGAAAAACCGAGCCAGAAAGACATGGCAACGAACGCGAAACCCAACTGACAAGAGACACATGAATAGGGCACAGCAGAAGTTCAAGGATTCAATCCAAATACACACGCAACAGTCTTGGACTAATTACATTACTTCACTGTCTACAGAGGATTCATCCCTCTGGAGAGCAGTGAAGAAATACAAAAAGACATCCAACCGCATTCCGCCCCTCTTGGGCCAGGCTAGCACTGCGTACTGACATTGAAAAAGCTGATCTATTAGCTGAAAACTATGAAAAACAGTTCACCGAAAACACCAACAATGACCCTGATACAACTAATTTTGTAAATGACACTCTGACAAAATTCTTTAGCACTACTCCCACTGACTTTATTACGCCTGCCACACCCTCGGAAGTCGTTGACTACATCGGGAAGACTAAAACCAGAAAAAGCCCTGGAATAGATGGGCTTTCAAATTCTATGTTGAAGAAACTCCCTTTGAAAACCGTCTTCATTATTACCCACCTTATTAACTGTATTCTGTCGTTACGACACTTCCCTCAACCATGGAAAACAGCTGTTATTGTCCCAATACCGAAACCAAACAAAAGTAATCAACAACCTGAGAGTTACAGGCCAATTAGCTTGCTCCCAGTACTCAGTAAAGTTGCTGAGTACATCATTAGTACTCGGCTTGAAGCTTACTGTAGTGAATTAAACATTCTTATCCCTGAACAATTTGGTTTCAGAAAACAGTTGTCTACAACCCACCAACTACTTAGAGTTACTGAGCATGTGTTAGACGGATTTAAAAACAAAGAGAGCACTGGTGCAATCTTCCTTGATGTGGCTAAGGCTTTTGATAGGGTTTGGATTTACGGATTGATACACAAATTAATTACATTAGGCATTCCTGCCTCTCTCATAAGACTTCTTTTTTCCTACCTGACAAGTAGGCATTTTGTCGTTCGAGTCAATAAGACCCTCTCTACTACTCATGCCATACAGGCTGGCACACCACAGGGTTCAATACTAGGACCAAAATTATTTAATCTGTACATGAACGACATTCCTCGAAATCAATCATCTATGCTTTGCATGTTTGCAGATGACACAGCCGTGTTAGCCAGACATCATGATTCTACAGATATCATGAATACACTAACAAACTACCTACACACACTTGAAACCTGGCTTACTGCTTCGAAAATTAAGATAAATGTTGACAAGTGCCAAGCGACATTTTTCACTAGGAAAAGAGTTATTCCTGACCCCCCTGTTTTCTTTAGTAACCCAATTCCTTGGTCCAAAAATTGTAACTATCTTGGAGTCACAATGGACTCACAGCTTACGTGGAGACCCCACATCTACACCCTTAAAAATAAAGCCACAGCAGCCAGGAAAACCCTTTACCCCCTAATTGGCCGAAATTCCATTCTTTCATTAGATAACAAGTTGCTCCTTTACAAAACCATGATTAGACCAAAAATCAGCTATGCCAGTCTTGTCTGGGGATATGCAGCAAGAAGTAACCTCCTTAAACTTGAAAGTTTTCAAAATGATACTCTACGTAATATCAGTGGTTACCCCTGGTATTACAGAAACGTTAAAATTCGGGAAGATCTTAAAATTACTGAACTCAAACAATTTTTCAGTAAGCTTGCTCATAAATTTTATGCCAAACTCGAAATTATCGATAATCCCGCAATTCAGCAAATCCCCAGATACGACCCCCGCCAAAGAGAATTTAAGAAAAGGCCAAGAGCCATTCTTTATCTTTAATTTTATTTAACTTTAATCTTTAACTTTTTTGATTATTTAATGTAAAATCAGGTCATTTTGCATCGGCTGTTTAGCTAATCTTTGTCGACCCTCTGTGACCGCCCCCCACCTGAACCATCCTTCACTCCCATTGGACAATGGAACCATACATCCAACCCTATAAAGTTCTGTTAAAGCAAATTTTTCTTCAGTATCCAAGCACCGTCGACACCTGGATTTTCTTCTTAAGTGTACGGACGTGTTTTTTTCTGCTCCTGACTTATTCGGATTTTCAGAGCTTTGTGACTAAGTGACTCTTTTCGCACCCGTGAATCGTGACATTATCTCAGTGCTTTCAAACCATCGGACTACCTGTGTGAAATTTGTTTATCATCTCTTTTCCAGTGGATTTACCAAGAACTTTTATCTGCGTTGTGCTATTGTGATTCGGACAAAGTGTTGTGCATATGAACAATTGTTGTGACTCGGACATAGTGATTACGAACTCGTGACTTTTGATAAACAGTGCCAGCTCTCTGAGCTTCGGAATCAGTATTGTGCATCGGACTAAATGTTGTGCTTCGAACTTTGTGAATTCAACTATTGACTCTTGAAAAACAGTGCCAGCTCCCTGAACTTTTTTCATCCCCTGCGGTATGGCTACCGCAATGGATACAAATCTACCCGACTCTGACGATGAAGGAGTCCCATGCTCTCAACCCACTAGGGATATTATCGATTCCTTAATAAACTGCCCACCTCAAGAGCGTTGCGAACTCATCCAGAAAGCCAAACTGGATCAAGAAACGGGCGAGAAAATGTTGGCAGAAGGACATACTACTCTAAGCCTAGTTCAATCCTCCAAAAATGCCAATAAACAAATCCTGCTGGACTTCGCTAACGGCACCATTAATGAAGCAGAAGATATCATTCATGGAGCCCGAGATAGGCTTGTTCTTTTTGGTTCTTGCCTTGTCGAAAACTGTTCATTACACAATGTGTCGCGTAAAAGACCCAGTTCTGCCATTGATTTTCCCCCCTTACCTCAAGCAATTAAAAAAGCTAACGAACAGGAATTTAAATTCCCCAGAAAGGGACAAACTGCTAAACCAGTCAATCTGCAGCCTATCGCCGAGATACCAACGGTAAATAAATTTGACCCAATTGTCAATGCTCCTGTTGATTTGAATGGCACCCCACAGAAAATAGAGCCAATCATGGTTAAACTTGTTACTGATTTTACTACCATGCTTAAAAAATTAAAAGAAAAATTTGGTGATATCACATGTAAACTATCCGGAGAATACATGAAAATATATTGTAACACTCCAGCCCAACACCGAAGTCTTACTCAACACATCAAGGATGAAGGAATTGAAGGATACATCATCCCCCCTCATTCGATAGACCTATCAGAGTTGTTGCAAAAGGACTCCCAGTTAACACTAACATTCAAGACATTAAAACTGACCTCCTTGAAAAAGGCATTCCAACTTACAAAATTGCACAACTCAAACGTTCAGGAACCAAAGCTCCTTTACCGATATTCCTCATTGAAACTGCAAAAAATCATGAGGGTGAAGGAATATTCAAAATAAACGAAATCCTGTATATGTCTATTACCATAGAAAGCTACCGCAACAACGGTGGGCCCTCCCAATGTTTTAAATGTAATGGCTTTGGTCACAGCTCTGCTAATTGCCTGATGAAGACCAGGTGCCTCAGATGCGGCGAAGGTCACCGACTCAAGGAGTGTACTATTCCTAAATCCGAAAACCCGCAATGTATCAACTGCTTAGAGTATGGCCATGTAGCTTCCTGGAAAGGATGCACAAAATTCCCAAAAAAATCCGGTCCTCCCTCATTTAACCCTTCTAAATCTCCTCCTCAATTATTCATACCCAGACCTGTACTACATAACATGTCATATGCAAATGCCACAAAAAACCAAGATACTATCTCAAATTCCCAATATAATCCGAAATCTCAACCTGCCCAGATCAGCACACGTCAAGTAAACGTCGCATCAGCAGAAATTCCATCCAATATTCTCAATGCTACACTCCCAATGGAAAAAGTACATGACATGATTTTCATTCTAAACGAGCTAGCCGAAATATTCAAAATATTCGGTGACCCAAGCATCGTAGCTAGCAATCTTCGTGCAGCTCAGACTCCCCATCAAAAACTTATCATATTAACACAATGCCTCTCCACTACTAAATAATGGGTCGC
This sequence comes from Metellina segmentata, assembly GCA_947359465.1. Classification (NCBI taxonomy): domain Eukaryota; kingdom Metazoa; phylum Arthropoda; class Arachnida; order Araneae; family Tetragnathidae; genus Metellina; species Metellina segmentata. Next base: position 503,357 of record OX375881.1, on the reverse strand, counting down.
ACAAACCTAGGACTTAGCATTTGTTTCTGGAATGCAAATGGCATTTTAAACAAAATAATAGAACTTCGCGAATTCACCAACCAATACAAACCTGACATTATATGCCTTCAAGAGACTCATCTTAGACCAAACTCTAAAGTTAACATCCCAAATTACAGTATCTATAGAAATGATCTACATTCACCTTCTAACACCAGAGCCAGGGGAGGAACAGCAATTTTTATTAAAAATTCCATCCCCCATAACGAAGAAATCAACCCAACGCTTTCTCACGTCCAAGCAACAACTATTTCTATTACAATACCAAAAATCAAACCTCTTGCTATAACATCCATCTACAACTCTCCAAGCCAAAGTTCCACATTCATTGATGATATTGAACTACTTCTGAAATCCCATGACAAAATTATATTGTGTGGCGATTTCAACGCCCACCATCAGTTCTGGAACTGCAATTCAAACAACACAGCTGGAAACAAGATATTCAATCTAGTCACCCAAATGGGAGTCTCCATTGCAGCCCCTACTACCCCAACCAGATATGATTTTCATTCTAAAAGCACCATTGATTTTGCACTCCTCAAACAATTCAACTATAAATATTCCATTAACTCACTACCTGAACTACCTTCTGATCACAATCCAGTCTTAATTAACTTTGCTTTTTCTACCAATTTCACCATACCAATCGCTCAAAAAACTACCAACTGGTCCAAATTCCAACAATCCCTGACAGAAAATGTCACCTACCCAACACAACACAACGTAATTGATACCCCCGACCAAATCGATGATGCTGTATCGCTGCTAACAACACAAATTCTCACGGCATACAATAGCTCCTCCAAACCTGTTTCAAACAAAAACAATTATTTTCTTCCCTCTGAAATTAAACTGATCATCAAAACTAGAAACAAAATTAAAAGACAGTGGCAATCCACAAAAAATCCTCACCTTAAGACCCTCCTTAATCAAACTCAAAAAACTCTAAGGAAAAAAATATCTAAACACTCTCAGGACTCTTGGAAAAATCACCTTGAATCCCTAAATACTGAAGATAACTCCATCTGGGGAAATCAACTAAATCTTTAACAAAAAAATGGAAATGTATCCCTCCCCTTAATTCCTCTCACAACACAGCTGTGTCAGATCTTGACAAAGCTAACCTCATAGCAGACAGCCTTGAAACACAATTCACTGAAAACAATATTGATGACCCCATGACCACTTCCCTTGTTTCAAATACAATAAACCATTTCACGAGTTCTCCAAAAAACACAAACTCCATAGTTATTTCTCAATCTGAGATCTCATCTCATATAAACAATATCAAAATAAAAAAAGCTCCTGGCATGGAAGGGGTAACTAACAAGATGGTCAAAAATCTCACACACAATGTTATTCATTTATTCACTATAATAGTCAATGCTATCTTCAAACATAACCACTTCCCCAACGTATGGAAAACAGCATGTGTTGTACCTATTCTGAAACCTGAAAAAAATCCCTCACATCCCATTAGCTACAGACCCATATCACTCTTACCTACTCTGAGTAAAATCACTGAAGCTGTAATCCTCAAACGCCTCACTGAATTCACCTACTCAAATAATATCATGATTCCCCAACAATTCGGGTTCACCCCCCAACTCTCCACAAATCACCAACTCCTAAGAGTAGTAGAGTACATACGATCTGGACGCCCATCCAAATACACAGGAGCTGTCTTCTTCGACATAGCAAAGGCTTTTGACAAAGTCTGGATTCAAGGCCTCATTTTTAAAATGATCACACATAAATTCCCTGACCACATCATACTACTCATTACATCTTACCTCTCCAACCGTAAATTCGTAGTAAGAGTTAACAAACAGCACTCGTCTCAAAGAAACATCTATGCTGGTGTCCCTCAAGGCTCCAAGCTTGGCCCATTTCTCTTTAATTTCTTCATGAACGATATTCCTCAATCAGAAAACACTAAAATATGCATGTTTGCTGATGATACCGCCATAATGTCACAACACAAAAATTACAAAATTATTCTGGCTGATCTTAAACTTCACATCTTCTACCTTGAATTATGGCTTACAAAATGGAAAATAATGCTAAATGTTGAAAAGACAGCTGCCATAATGTTCTGTCGTAACAACCCCTCTAAACTACCAATGCTTCAACTGTACAGACAACCCATACCATGGTCTAACGAAACTAAATATCTAGGTCTTATACTTGACTATAAACTCAGTTGGAAACCTCACATTAAATATCTGCAAAACAAATTCAGAAAAGCCTCAGCAATGTTATACCCTCTCACAAATCGGAGTTCTTCCCTATCTCTTGCAAACAAAAAGCTAATATACCTCTACTTCATCAGACCTACAATAACTTATGCCAGCCCAATCTGGGGGGCAACTAACTCCATAAATATTAAACGACTGGAACAATTACAAATGCATTTCCTTCGACAAATAACTAGATCAAGATGGTTCTACCGCAACGAAGATATTCTCAGAGCTCTCAACATCACAACGCTCAGTAAATTCATACACACACAGAAACTTTCAACTAAATTTTTCACTAATTTAAATTATATAAACAATGCTGCAATTCAGGAAATAGAAACATATGATCCTACACTTCCTCAAAATAAGAACAGACCACGTAAAACCCTTATTCTTGTCGATTAAAACCCCAAACTTATCCATGTAGACTTTATCCAACCTTAAATACCATGACCAACCTTTATTCCATGCACCTTTTGTTAACTGTCCAAGGTCTAAAACTCTTAACTCATATGTTATCAACAAGGCAAGTTCCATCACGCCATGTTTAAGTACCAATACTGGAGATTAAGGCCCCTACGGGGCCATGTGCTCCATAATATTTTAAAACTCTCTTTTCTTCAGTATCCAGTCTGTTCCTGCAGAAGGTAGAGGGCCTACGGCCCAGGACCTTCGGTCACCCCCCCCCCTCCAACGCTCGACTACCTCATTCTGAGAGAAGATGCGCTCGTCACCTGACGTTCGTCCCGCTGTCTTGCTGTAGCTGTCGACTTCACGAGACACGCCCCTGAAATCTACCTCATTGGATCACCCCCTTCTAAAGAACTATCTTTATTCTGATGCTTTATACTTTCGATGTGGAGCTAAGCGGCGTGCCGCCGCAGGAACTCCGTAATTGATTTGTCCAGTCCAGTCCACGCTGAGCATTTTTTGGACTCGACTGGACCCTAATTGAATCACTAAAACACAACAGTTTTATTTCTTTTTTCGACCTTGTTTTTCTTTTATTAATTTAAAATTTTAATCTTTTTCTAACTTGTAATGGATCATCGAAGTTTGCCACCTTCTGAATGCGGTCACACTCTGGAAAGGAAACCGACTGGTTTGTTGATCTCGCTTAAGGAGGTGGCGCCATCTCACGGAACTTCGTGCAGCTGAAAGTTATGTTTATTTTTATCAGCCTATTTAAATCATTTTTTATTTATAAATTTTCTCTCTTAAATTAAGCAATTCAGTTTTATGTCACACACACCTGATGACGGGGAGTTAAGCTGCTTTGCAGTAGGCACTCCGGAAGTGATTGTCTAGTCTGTTGTTAAAAATTTCTGCTGCATTGCGATTTAGGATACCTTTCAACGACTGAAAAAATGCCGCAGGATTCGAGCTCATTGCGGGCAATTTTCAGAGTTTGAAAGAGGTCGTATCATTGGATTGAAAGAGGCAGGTTAGGCAAATCGGAGAATCGCTCGTCAGGTGAGTCGAAGCGATGCGGCGATTAGAAGATGCTGGCAAGAGTGGGTGGACAATGGCAGATTTCAGCGTCATGATGGTAGCGGTCGACGTAGGGCCACAACAGATCGCGAGGACAGGGTGATTGTCAGATCAGCTGTCACAGCGCCCGATTCATCGCTATCAACCATCAGTCGTGCGACCCACACACGAGTGTCCACCATGACCATTCACAGACGGCTGAGAGCGCGAAATCTACGCTCGTACCGACCGTTACGCCACCTGCCACTCATGCCTGCACACTGTCGAGCCAGATTACAGTGGTGCTTGGCTCGATCAGGCTGGAACGATGCTGACTGGGGACGTATAGTCTTTAACGACGAATCCCGCTTCCAACTGTGTCCTGATGATCATCGAAGACGAGTCTGGAGACGCCCAGGGCAGCGTGCCGATCCTGCTTTCACTATTGCACGCCACACGGCCCTCAACAAGGAGTTATGGTCTGGGGTGCCATTTCCCTTGAGAGCCGGACCCCTTTGGTCGTCCTTAGACAGGGTTCATACAGAATTTTGAATACAAAAATTAAGGAGTATTTATTGAGTTGTCTCAAAATTTTTAAGGAGTCATAGAATATAAAAATTAAGGAATATTTAACGAGTTCTTTCGAAATTTTTAAGGACTCTTAGAAAGTTTATACACACATTTTCAAGTGTGAAAAATAAAAAAGTTTCATCACTTTTAAAAACTTAGTTCCACTTAATACTACATTACTAATTACTCAAAACAATAAAATTATACTTTGATATTTCAACTCAACACAAGTTCCTTTCCCCCCTGCTTGCTGGAGCTGTTTTATCTAGGATCCTGCTGTAAACAGTTCTTATACAGTGAAATCTCAGTATAACGTTTCTCAGTTTAAAGTACACATTTCTCTCAAATCCCAGCTAAAACTCACAGTAATAGAAATCCAAGCATATTTCTTTTCAATTTAAAGTATTTTTCAAAATAAAATATCAGTTAAATATTTTTAGGATGAAGTTATACACTACAAAGTCCCAAATCCGGAATTGTACAAAATCTGGTCGTTTTGGGAACTGGCTTTTTTTTTTCACTCTTTTTTACATCGTTTTGACAATTTGTTAAGAACAAGAAGTTAAACCTGGACCTAATTGATGAAATAACGCAAAATAACGGACATGTTCAAAGAAACTACCACACACAAAAATTAGAACATTTGCAAATAAAATGTGTTGCATTTTTTCAAAAGTTTTTTTTTTTTTTTTTTTTAATTATTCCTATTTATGTATGTGCTATTTTACTATTGCAAATCCAAAATTTGCGGGGGTGGTTTTCTTTAAGGTTTTTTTTGACACACACACACAAAAGGCAAATAGTCAGAAATACAGTGCAAAATCTGGAAAAGTCCAAAATCTAAAAATGTCTTAAGTGCAAAAAAGTCCAAAATTCGGAAAAATCCAAAAAATTTAAAAATAAAAAATCCAAAATATGGAAAAGTTCAAAATCCGAAAAAGTTCAAAATCCGAAAAAGTTCAAAATCCGGAAAAGTTCAAAATTCGGCCGGAAAAGTTCAAAATGCGGAAAAGTTCGAAATTCGGAAAAGTTTGAAATTCGGAAAAGTTCAAAATTCGGAAAAGTTCGAAATTTGAAAAAGTTTAAAATCAGAAAAAATTCAAAACCCGGAAAAGTTCGAAATTCGAAAAAATCAAGTTCAAAATGCAAAAAAAGTTTGAAATACGGAAAAATTCGAAATACGGGACTTTACTGTGCTGAGATTTTTTATTGTAACCTACAAGTAAATACAAACGACAGATTTCAGACAGAAATGAATGAAATCCGTAATTATTTTTGTTATAAATGAATAGGTAAATTATTTTTTAACTTCAAATATTCTCAAGTATGAAATAATCCACTTCGATTATAACAGATTACGATTTTCAATACATTCTCAATGCTACTCTTATATGGAGATTTAATGTTGAATTCAATTCAAAATAAATGAGAAATGCGATAATATTTTGTCTACTTAATAAGTGAACTATCGCTTTCGCTAAAGAAATTCAAGAATTTGTAATAATCAACTTCGATGATAACAGATGGCGATTTTTAATACGTTCGTAACGCTCCTTCAATATTTAACGATCACTATTTACGATCTGTCAGCGACTGACATTCTAGAAGGGGGGTCCTCCTTTTGTTCGACCCTATTGACCGTCAGTCGTAAATGCCACTCAAGGCTCTATCGCAGAAGTTAAGTAATTAGGTAAGAGGGGTTGGACATGCATGTGGCCGTGATTCGCTACATGGTGCCTTACTGATGATAGCCTTTTCTCGTGAGAAATTTTCAGACTTGCTGCCAATACACCGCGAGCAACGTTAAGTATCCTGTTCCAATTGAAACGGTACGTTTTGGAACCCATTATTTCGGTGGAACGTAGCGCATTTCGAAATTGAACGGCGGGGGAAAAATTAAGGAGTAGCACATAAAAATAAGGAGTTTTAAGAGTGCTTAAAAACGAAAATCTATTTTAAGGAGCGTGCGAACCCTGTTAGAGGTACACTTGCTGCACAGCGGTACGTTGACGACCTTCTGAGACCTGTTTTACTACCGTTCCTTTCGCAGTACCCTGGGCTTATTTTTCAGCAAGACAATGCCAGACCACATACGGCACGTGTTGCTATGAACTGTCTTTAACCCTCTGAATCCTGAACCGCCTCAATCCGTACCCAAAGAGATTCTTCGACTGAGTCCTGTGGGGCGCTTAGCCGGGCGGTTGTCTTTCATAATAGGGAAGCGGGTAGTTAGACGAGGGGTCTCTTGTAGTTCCTTCGGGGAACGGTTCGAGGTCAAAGGTAATCCATTGACACTTGACAGTGATGTAGTGAAGTTGCTTGGGGATAGTTTTAATGGCCAACATCAACAAGGGCTGCGGTGCTTTTTGCATTTGGAGAAGTCATTCAAAGTGTGGAAGTAACGATTCTGAAAAAATTCTTTCACACTTCTATTTTCAAATTGGTGGATTTTTCCACTAGTAAGAATGACAGAAAAAATTATAAGACCAACATTTATGATATAATTTTTTGGAAAATACGTGTTTTCTAGAAAATATTTCTGAAAACGGTATAATTTTACGTAACTCCTAATATCTGAAATCTTTTTTTTTGTAGTAAAAGTATGTCCTGAATATTCATCAGCATGCAACTCAGACTTCAGAAAATATAACAATTTATGAATGCTTTTGTCTTGCATTCTTTGTGAGAAATGAATATTTGCTTTACCGACACAATTCAATAGGCTCAGTACATTATGACAAAAATATTAATACTCCGCTTTCAAAAAGCCGACTAACCGAAATAAGTGGTTAAGATGTTAGCCTCTAGATCGGATGGTTCCTGTTTCTAATCCGGGTCCGGGCAGGGAAGTGTGTAAGCGTATGGTGTAGAAACGGCTGGTGCACCTTAAATCTGTCGTGGCCGAAAGTCCTCACGTTGGGTTTGTGTGGAAATTTGGAGAATGGGGTGCCAGCTCAGGTGTTGCTTCGTCATCTGACCGTGGTTCAAAATTACGAGGTGTTGTCCTCGGTTCTTTTCCTTAAGGAATTGATCCCGGACTGTCGTCAATAGCCCGTTGTGTTGCTCTAGTACGACGTAAACTAATATTACCATTACCGCTTTCATAATATTTTGAACTGAATAAAACCCCTGTCAATCCTTACGAAACATATTGGAAATTATTCTTGTAGAGAAAGTACTTGTTACATAGGTTGTTCTTTTTCTTGCTACCGATATTTTAATTCACTTTAAAAATCACAGTTTTAGGATTCTATAAGAGATAAGAGGAAGACATTAACTAACCCTCGTATTTTTTTTATCAAGTGAGGTTAATATCGGTAGTCTCTAATATTTTTTTTACCTACTTTTGGTATTCGCATAAAAGTGAAGTTCCCATTTGATTTTAGAAAATCATTTTGGTTACTGCAAATAATAAATTTCGATATGAATATTTACTCCCCATAAACATTGATAATGTCATCGGCCATGAGTCGAAAGATGATTGAAAACTAGAAGTAAAACTTTACCCGATCTCTCCATCGCAATAAAATTTCAGCTGTAGCAAATCGCCAGATATGACCAGTAACAAAAACAGACCAACAGCTATTCTTAACGTGCTAAAAATGTAAATAATAATTAAAATATGTATCTTTGATATCTAATCTATTATGTTTTACAATTTTTCCTTTCCTAATTCTTGTTTAGAAAGCCATGCAATTTAAAATACCTTTTAACTTTTAAAAATCTTGTTCGTTTCTAAACTCCGTAGTCACTGATATTTTGAACTCTGGTATTTTATAAGATCTTACTGAAATGGATAGGCTTGTCTATGGCCATTGTAGGGTCTTCTCTAACAGCATCAACTTTAACTGAATCCCCTTTCATCACCTGACGCCCAAGACTTTGTTATACCGCTAAAGGTTTTTATGTTGGCCTTATCGCGTATTCTGAACTTAAAACTTGACTATCTGAAGATAAAGAGCTTTTGGCCCAAGAACATAGAAATTCACTCGTCTGTCTAAATCTATTATTGAAAGATTGTTTACAATCAAGCTTGTAAAAATAAATTATTGGAATATTTCTCTCGTATAATTTTAGACTAATTATATATAAATAAAACATTGTTCCATTCTAACATTTTGTTTTGACAGTGAAGAGTTAAGGCTTCATTAAGATTAAAGAAACGTGAATGCTGCAATTTTAATGTTCTATATACATAGAAAATAAAAGATTTCTCAATCTTTGATAGATTCTCTTAAGTAAATCAGATAAAAATCAGCCAGTACAAAATTTGTAATTTTTAGAGTAAAATATTAAAAGTTATTGAAAAAATTTGCATCGAATAGCGATTATCAACATTTATTACTTGTAAAAGTCTAAAGCCTAGTTAAATTGAGTCTAAATTTATGGAAACAGTTGAAACCTACAATTTAGGTCAATAACTATTAGATATGATATTGCAAACAATAAGCGGATTTAATATCTGTAAACTATTGCTCAATATATATCACTGAAAGTCTAATACTTTGATTCGTCTCTGTACGATAATTTTTTTATATCACGAAGGCTTATTAGACATTAGACCGACTGAAAGTAAGAAGATTGAAACTAGCGCAAACAATTCAAAAGTATCAAACGTAAGTGGTGAGTAAAGTACGTAAGTAAAAGTGCTATAACGATTCCTTAATAAGCGGTTATAACAATAAGAAGAACATATATTCAGGTAGTAAACGTGAGAACCTTATATTCGTGCCAAAATTACTCATTGAATCCCCAAAGTTGTAAAAGAGTATTTGAAAGACGAAAACTAAGGGAAAAAGTATTGTTAAAAAAAATATTTATCAACGAAAGATTTAACATTAGAAAAGAAAAACATTTTCCCTAGGGTCACAAATAACCCTCTCAAGTCAAATTGCCGTGGAATGTGTTGTAAGCCATTCTACTATTGTCGTAGTGGAGGGGATATTATGTTATATCCCACAGACCAAGTTAGCAAGAAGGTATGCTGTGTCCATAGTAAAGTCTGAAGTATAACCATTAGTGAAACTCGCACAATACATTTGAAGTTTGTTGTTGAAGTTTCTATACGATGTAATAAATGTTTTAGGCAAAGCGTGAGAAACTAAATTCCACCAACCAGTGACGAATCTACAGGTGATCGGAGTTCCTTTAAGTCAAATGATTGTATGTATTCGGACCTGGGATTCAACACACAAAAAACAGGTTGTATTGTTCTCATTGTAATTCACCACTCTTTAACGGGAACAAAAGAGTTTCGAAAAGCGGTAACCTTTGAAAAATAACCCTATATAAGAACTTTCTTCTCCCTCTTTCTTAGATTTTAGCTATAATTCTAGTTCTTTGCTGCAAGTCTGTTATACCAGCCAGTTGTGCAGAATATTATTTCTAACATCTTGCAAGATTTCAACCTTTTGAGTTTTATTTAATTTGAAACATGAGTAAGCGGAAGAGAAATATTTTGAGTCAAGCAGAAATTGACGCAATCCTTTTCGGATCTACTTCAAGTGATGATGACCTTTCAAATGAAGATGATGGCTGGCCAAGAGAGGATCACGATAATAATCAATCCTTTCGAATAGATGATAATGCTGACATTGATAATTTCTCTGTATTAGAGCAAGACATCAATGAAATTGACAGTCAATCAATCGCTGTTGAGGGTATTGAAGAAGCGAATGAGAGTGATTCTCAAATAAACTGGACTACTATTATTGATAATGATAAAAAAGAGGTTAATACAGGGAACTTTTGTAGTGGTCCTGTACATAACCTTCAAGTAGGATCTGAACCTTTTGAATATTTTAAGTTGTTTGTGACGAACGATATGTGTGAAACGATGAGATTAAACACCAACAAATACGCGGACTATGTACGTAAAGTGAAAAACATCACAAATTCAAAATGGAAACGCGTAGAATTTGTTGAAGAAATATGGAACTTTGTATCTATTATGTTCATCATGAGTATATCTCGCTTGCCCAGATTAAAAGATTATTGGTCAACTAACCCTATCTTGGGAAATGAAATGGTTAAACGCACTATGTCTAGGGACAGGTTTTTTGAAATTCTCAGGTACTTTCATTTATCGAACAGGGAAGAAGAAAAAAAAAACCACGGAAGATGGATTTTGCATTATGCAGAAGGCTGAACCTTTTATGACCAATTTGAAAGCTAACTTCATTGAGCACTTTTCACCCTACAGACAACTTTCCATCGATGAAGCTCTGATTAAGTATAAAGGAAGACTGGGAATAGTACAGTACATGCCAATGAAACCAGCAAAGCGAGGTATTAAAGTTTGGATGCTATGTGATTCCAAATTGGGTTATGTATACAATTTTGAACCGTTTTGTGGGAAGAAAGACAATGTACCCCGCAGTGGAAAAGGACTAGGGAATGATGTGATCAGATACTTGTGCACAAGCTTAAAGAGTAAAGGTCATCACATTTTTTTTTGATCGATACTTTTCAAGTGTCCTTCTTATGCGGGACTTGCTCAAGTCCGGACAATATTCCACTGGAACTGTTATGTCAAACAGAAAATTTCTCCCAAAAGACATAAAGGAATGTAAACTGAAGAATGCTGGAGATAGCAAATGCTATCAATGCATCGAAACTCCCAATCTGACTTGTACAATTTGGAAAGACGAAAGAAATAATTTTACTTTATACTGGCAACAAACAAGTTGTAGTTATACTGGCAACAAACAAGTTTCCACTAAACGTAGAATTGGGGGTAATTCTGTTTTTATTTCTTGCCTAGAAACTATTAAACATTACAATAGGTTCATGGGAGGAGTAGATCTTGCGGACCAGAAACGACAGTACTATAATGTTGCTCGCAAATCGTACAAATGGTGGTTATATATGTATTGGTTTCTCCTGAATAGCGCAATGAACAATGCCCATATAATATACATTTTAACAAATAGGCCATCTCCAAGAAAACCTATGAGTTTAATGAACTTTAAAATGGGTACGATTGCTTCGATGATTACAAAGTTACGACCATCTAACGATTCTCCAAATCCTATGATCTCAAGAACACATGAACGAATAAAAATTGAAGGAAGGAAAAGAGTCTGTAGGCACTGCAGTAGTAAAAAAATTAAGACTGCAGCAAATCATGCTGTGCAAAGTACTTGGATTTGTAAAGCTTGCAAAGTGTGTCTCTGTATCAACTGTTTCGAACCTTATCACAGCCAACTCAATTGCTTCTAATATGGTTGAAACTAGTCAAAAGTGTTAAAAGCTGAAGCCAAAGCGTGAGTACTTTCAATTAACTTTTTATTTTTATGTTTCACACATATGCGTGTGTTTTGACTAATTTTTTTTATCAAATCTGAATATTTATAATTTTACTGGACAGTTAAGCAATCCATTAAAAATTGTTTTCGTAAAATACGCGCTTCAATTTTACATTTTTAGTTTTTGAATTTCCAGTAAGACAAAAGTATTTTTTTCACTTATGACTAATACCAGTGCAGCCACATCAATTTTTTTCCCTTGCTTTTTTTTCTCTATAGCTTTAACACTTGTGGAAAGTGTAGCGATATTTAATTTTTACCATTTATGTGCTTTTTTATATAGTATTGTACAATTTGGTTTTGTAGATATCTGCGGTTTAGCATCAAGACTTAAAGCATAACTTAGTAACGAATTTGTATCACTTATGATATTTTGTTTATTACTGTTTGATTTGGTTTTTATTTTTGGAAAGTATATCGATATTTTCAAACATGCCATTGAAAAAACATTGAATTAAAACCGATTGAACTCGTGCAACGCCGGGTAATTTATGTATAGAAAAGTTACTTGTAAATAAGGTGTTATGTTCAAATTTGTTCGTTAAAAAGAGTAATAAAATGTTTACATTTGTTAACAGATACTAGAGTGCATTCATTTATTGCTTTAAAAAAGCTATTTTTGATGCGCAAATAATATATGTATTCGTTCTGCTAATTAATTAAAGTGCTAAATTCAAATTTAGCTTTTGTAACTGGTTTGCAAAACTGTCCTTGTATGAAAATTTTCCTAAATGTTTAGAAATTAGCAGGGCTAAATATATAGTCAATTGCAGAGAAAAATTCATAACCCACTTTATAGAACCAAAAACTTTTCAGAGTTACAAAAGAGAATTTTGCACATTCGATAAAACTATAGTAAAAATAATATTTGCTGAGACGTAAGAGACGAAATACCGGACGGAAAGAAACAACCCAATCAGACACAATATACCCCCTTTCGTTTCTTTCGCCCTAGCTTGCAACTTCTGCCCTTCTCTATGCTTCCCCCTTGCTTTGGGGTGGAGGGGTTCAAATTGACACTCAATCCACAATAGACCATTGATGCTTTAAGGACCACCCACGAAAGTGGTGAAAACGGGCCAGTCCATTTCACAGACTCGTTAGTAAACAAACCCCAGGACACAACCGTACCGAGCTTTCGGCTGCCACCGCATTCAGAAGGTATCAAGTTGCCGAATCCCGTTGGAAGAGGCAGCTTCGGATTACATGCGCCCATTTGTCAAGCATCACACATTCGTCTGACAAGGACTTCTAAATGAGCAGGCGCGCTTTTCATTAAAGAGAGGGACGAAAAAAGCCCGCTGGGCTTATTGCACAGCACTCGCGTAACGCGTCTACTAACTATTACGATGGGTTTTGATTATTTTCCTCTTCTTTCGGGATAGTCTTAAAAGGGTTTCATATTCTAGGACAATTGCTTATGATGACATCATTCTTCAGAATTGTGGCCATTTGATTAGAAACTTGAGATGTACAAGAGGAAGTCAATTGGTTGACAAGTTGCTATGGTGATGAATGACTGGTAGTGCCATCTGGTAGTCAGATGATCAATAAATAAGCACTGGAGATGAACAGGATGACGTCAATTTGTTGACAAGTTGCCATGGTGGTTAATAACTGATAGCGCCATCTGGTGGTGTGATGATCAAGCATATTATTTTAATTGAAAATGAATTTTTGGTTTCGAACCTTGACCATGGTGATGCGATGCGAGTATGCTAGCAGTTAGGCCATTGCTGACTTAAAAAGCAGTTGTTATTATTCATAGGGAATTCCATTACTCCCTTCTGCAGATAAATACTTGTACTTTTTCTTTTTCCACTACAAATGTATTGAGAATGGTTTTTAATTTCTTTGTAGGTATTTAATACTTTTATAAAACAGCAGGTAGCATCATCTAGTGAAAGGTTGAACCATTAAACTTATTAAATTGAAAAGTCAATTACATAAAGGACCTATAAACTTTATTAAATTAGAGGCTAAATGACTGGTACTACCATATTGTGGTGGAAAAAATAAAAATTAGTTTAAAAGGGTTTCATATTCTATAAGAAAAGCTTATGATGACATCATTCTTCAGAATTGTGGCCGTTTGATTAGAAACTTGAGATGTACAAGAGGAAGTCAATTCGTTGACAAGTTGCTATGGTGATGAAAGACTGGTACTGCCATCTTGTGGTATGATGATCAATGAATAAGGCTCTGGGGATAAACAGGATGACGTGAATTTGTTCACAATTTGCCATGGTGGTGAATTACTGGTAGCGCCATCTGGTGGTGTGATGACCAAATATATTATTTTAATTAAAAATGAATTTTTGGTTTCGATCGCGGGACCATCGTGATGCTATGCGATTGTGTTAGCCGTTAGGCTATTGCTGACTTTCCAAGAAGTAGTTATTAATCATAGAATTCCATTACTCCCTTCAACAAATAAATACTTGTACTTTTTCTTTTTCCACTACAAATGTATTGAGAATGGTTTTTAATTTCTTTGTAGGTATTTAGTACTTTTATAAAACAGCAAGTAGCATCATCTAGTGAATTGTTGAACTCTTAAACTTACTAAATTGAAAATACTATAATATAAAGGACCTATAAACTTTATTAAATTAGAGGCTAAATGACTGGTACTGCCATATTGTGCTAAAACAACAACAATTAGTTTAAAAGGATTTAATATTCTAGGACAATTGCTTATGATGACATCATTCTTCAGGATTGTGGTTGTTTGATAAGAAACTGGAGATAACCAAAATGAAGTCAATTTGTTGACAAGTTGCTATGGTGGTGAATTACTGGTAGCGCTATCTAGTGGTGTGATTATCAAACATATTATTTTAATCAAAAATTAATTTTTGGTTTCGAACCCGGGACCATGGTGATACTATGCGAGTATGCTAGCAGTTAGGCATTTGCTGACTTAAAAAGCAGTTGTTATTTTTCATAGAATTCCTTTACTCTGTAGTGATCTGGCAACACTGCTTCCAGCAAGGTGACATCAGCACTTTCCTACAAGGCTCTCACACTCTGTTAGCCAATGAGAGGGCAGCGGAGGAATACGTTTTGGTAATAAAAGAGACTAGACTGTTCGCTCGCGGTTCACCCAGCATGTTTGTCGTTGTGTCTTTATTGTGCTGTAAGAGTTTGTTTTAATAAAATACTTATTTTATGAGATTGAATCGTTATAAGAATACGCACGCAACATCACCTGAATGGCAAACCGGACGTGAGTTCAAACTTCTAACAGTTCCAGCAGTTTCGTTTTGGCCAAGCAAGATGACCGATCCAAACGAAACAACTTCGGCGGTGAGAATACCAGTTTACAACCCAATGGACCCTTCACTATGGTTGCACATGGTGGAAGCAACTTTCGAATTGGCCGCTCCAAAACCAATTACCTCTTCAAAAACGAAATTCAACCGCGCGGTAGCAAATCTACCACCCGAAGTTGCAGCGATTGTCCGAGATGTCATCATTAAGCCATCCGACCAACCCTACGAGACACTCCGAGAAGCGATCCTTACTCGAAACGGCGAAACAAGGACCCAAGAAATTCGACGCTTATTCTCCGGTGAACAACTTGGAGATCGAAAGCCCAGTGAACTTCTTCGAGTGATGCAGCGACGCGCCGAGAATAACCACATCGAAGACAATTTTCTTTTGGAGCTATTCATGCAGCAAATGCCTCTCAACGTCCAAACCGTTCTCGCATCCATACTTCCTGTGCCTATTGAAAAGGCAGCTGAAGTAGCCGACAGAATCCTGGAGGTAACCACAACGCAAACGTCTGCTTGTTCTGCAACGGCACCAACTACGAGTGATAACGCGCTGCTCGAGGAAATCAAAGAGCTAAGACGTGAAGTAAACAACCTTCGCCGTATGAGTAGTAATTCCCGACAACACCGCAGCCATTCCAATAACCGCAGCAATTCCAGACGCCGTTATAAATCTCCTTCAGCCACTGCATCTGGAGTATGTTATCAGAAATACAAGGTCAAGAAGTGCACTCCTCCATGTTGTTTTTCGGAAAACCACTCACAGCCAGTGGTGCCAGATTTTCAGAACAAAGTACCTCGTTTTTCCTGGCGTAAACCTCTAGAAAACCTCTGATTTAGAGATCTGAGATATTATCGACGATTTTTTAAAGGACAATAATATATCGATATTTTTAAACCTGCCATATGCTAAGCACACACATGGCATTTACTTATAAGCAAATTATGCTTATTTTATTTTTAACTGCTGCGTGCTGCTGAATTAAGATTCATAAATGTATGCTTTATTTTTTCTTCCAACTTAAATAAGCTTTTGATAAAGATGTCTTAAAAGGGCTAACGAACGAAAATCTTTTTCAAGTATTAGTCTCCCGTCTAAGCAACCCTGTTTTTAATAACATACACACGTTGCTCTGCTGTGTAGTCTCTTTCTTGATGAATGGTAAGTCTAAATAAAAGAGAGCGTTGTTTGTGTGAATAACGAAAATTAGTGGCCCATTTGCATGACGATCGTCATAGCGGTCACAAACAGTTGAGTTGGGGAAGGTTTTTCTCTTGTTGCGGATACATTTCATTTCCTGCGCCACACAATTCGAGCGGAGGGAAGCAAAAAAAAATAGACTGACATTGTTTAGTTTGTTTTTGTAAAATTGGGATCGTTATAGACAGATTGAAAATTTCAACTGATTTGAAATCTGCGGAAAATTTTTCACGAGATCGATACCTTTTTATGATATTTTGTTTTATAAATAATTAATATTTAATAAATAATTAAATATAATCAAATGGTCAAAAATTTAATAATAAATCTGTTTTTGGTATCATTCTGACATAGAATTTTACGCTGATTTGAAATCCGTTGAAATTTTCACTCTAACTTCAACGATCCCGAAGTTCGAAACTTTGGATTAGTGAATAAAAAAGCCGCTTAGTTTTGTTTCTCGAATACAATAAACCTCGACAGGCGTCTGTATCGCCCATTCTCCACCGTATTCTGCCTGCCCGTCTAAGTTGACACCACTGGCGCCTGTGGTCTCTGGTTGAGGCTAGCAGGGTCCCGCATTCAAATTTTTATTTATTCCTCTAATTCAAGTATCTATCTTTGCGACCTTGAAGAGCGGGACCCTGATAGCCTCGCCAAACGCGCGTTCTGTGAATCATAATCTCTTCTGAAAAAGCAACAAGCCAGTGTTGCCAACTTAAAATATCAAAAATCTGTTGGGCTAGTTAACTAACGGCGTATTAACGGCAATTATACTTCAGACCTCTAAATAAACCTCTGTTCTTTTTTTCAAACCTCTGTTTCTACCTCTGAGCATTTTGTACCTCTGTTTTTACCTCTGAAGCGAATTGAAACCTCTAGATCTGAAGGTAAAACCTCTGATCTGGCACCCCTGCTCACAGCAGAAGTAGCGGCGACCTACTTCCTGCCAAAACCTTCTCGTCGCCTTTTCATGCGCGATCAGTCAACGGGTATATCCTACCTGATTGATACTGGATCCGACGCCTCTCTGATATCGGCCAGCAGAGCTGAAAGAAGACTACCAGTTCAACAGATTTTCCAAGCCGCAAACGGTACGAAAATTAATATTTACAAAAGAAAAACAGTTAAAATTAATTTTGGATTAAGACGAAATTTTTCATTTTCTTTTTATTTATGTGATGTATCCTGTAATATTATAGGAGCTGATTTCTTGCATAGCTTTAGCTTAAAACCTGATTTAAGAAATCGTCAACTCACTGATTCCCGTACAAATTTAAATTCTTATGGTGTATTAAGCGAGTGAAATATTTTTTCTGTAAAATCTTTTAATGACAATTCTATTTATCTGAAATTGCTATCTGAATTTCCAAATGTAACTAAACTACCTGATCCAAATCACCCTGTGAAGCATAACACTTTGCATTTCATTGAAACTTACGGTCCTCCTGTTGTATGTAAACCTCGCAGATTAGCACCCGATCGTTTGAAGATTGCCAAAAATGAAATACAACACATGTTAGATTTAGGTCACATGATACCTTCTATAAGTAACTTTGCTTAACCTTTGCATCTAGTGCCTAAGAAAAATTCAACTGATTGGAGACCAGTTGGCGATTTTAGATTACTTAACGTTCAAACTGTAAAAGATAAATATTGCATTCCAAATGTATCAGATTTCACAGCTGAATTGCATGGTTGCAACATTTTTAGCCACATCGATCTTGTGAAAGCGTATCATCAGATACCTATTAATCCTGCAGACATTCACAAGACTGCAATTTGTTGTGCCTTTGGTACATTTGAGAGTACTCGCATGCAATTCGGTTTGTGCTACGCTAGTGCAACATTTCAAAGATTTATAGATGAAGTCACGCGTGATCTTCATGGTATATTTGCTTTTGTTGATGATATTATAATTGCATCGTCAAACATTAACGAACATCTCATTCATTTAAAATGTTTGTTTTCTAGATTAGACAAATATGGACTTTCTATTAATTTATCTAAATGTGAATTTGATCGACCATCCTTAGAATTTTTAGGTTTTCTTGTGTCTGAACATGGCTTAAAACCACTACCAGATAGGGTAAAGGCTATTCAAAATTTTCCTCAACCTAATACTTTGACCCAACTTAGACGGTTTTTAGGTCTATTTGATTTTTATAGAAGATTTGTTCCCAAAGCTGCTCATATTCTAGCCCCGCTAAATCAATTGCTTGAGGGTAAAAAGAACAAAAAGAAATCATCTCGCGTCCCCAAGAAAACGGAACCTTCACTCGAATGGAATGAGGTCACTCACCAAGCGTTTCTAAAGGCAAAATCTGCACTTGCAGAAGCCACTTTACTTAGACACCCAATTCCTAATGCAAAATTGAGTTTGTGGACGGACGCATCAGATGTAGCTATAGGGAGCACTTTAATGCAATTTTCCAACAATTCATGGGAACCTATAGCATTTCTTTCTATGAAATTAAGCAAAAGTCAAAAGAAATGGTCTACATATGATCGTGAATTATTAGCCATTTACTCCTCTATCAAAAAGTTTAGGCACATGCTAGAAGGTCGAATATTTACCATATTCACAGATCAAAAACCACTAATATTTGCTTTCCAACAAAAATCGGAAAAATGTTCTCCACGTCAATTGAGACATTTGGATTTTATCTCTCAATTTTCAACCGACATTCGACACATTAGTGGTGAGAGCAATATTATCGCAGACACATTGTCTCGCATTGAGATTGATAGTATTTCCAAAATTCCCACTTTGGATTATAAGCAATTAGCTGAAAAACAACTTCGCGACGAAGAATTGCAAAACTTACTTCAATCCAATTCACTAGAACTTAAAAAGCACTACTTTCCCCTAGAGCAGGGGTCGGCAACCTGCGGCTCGCGAGCCTCATGCGGCTCTTTTGATGTAAAGTTGCGGCTCTTCAGTTCCATACGAAAAAATTAATAAATTATCATCAAAACCCTTAAAAAATAAGAAAAAATATTTTTAAGTACCTAATTTCTCAATAGCTTCTATTTTCATAATCGTTAATTACAAATCTCTACGCTTAACATGACAGTAATGAGATAAATTTGAACTATGGTTTTGTTCTTAGAGATGAGACTCCGTGACCATGTTTATCTTTCAGCCAATTGCATTCCATTTCCGTCTCACCCAAACAGCCACCATCTAGAGTCTAGACAACACGTCTAGATGATGAGATGGTGAGATCTCAGATGGTGAGTACGTCAAAGATTGTTTTATACGTGCATCTGAAGAACTGTTTCGTAATTTAAAAAACAAAGCAGAAATTATGAAAAAAATCAAATATTTGCCATTATCTGCTAAAACAGTACAAGATAGAACTGCTAAAATGTCTTCAAATGTACCACATATGCAAGTGGAAGACATTCAACTGGCTTTTGCCTTATCACTTGCTATAGATGAGTTTTGCGACATAAAAGACACGGCACAAGTTACCCTTTTCGTCAGGTATATGTCGTCCCAAGATCCAAAAGAAGAATTGCTAGGAGTGCTACCGCTCTCAGGGCAAACTCGTGGAGAAGATATAGCAAATGCTGTGCAAAAATGCCTGGAAGACAATGGAATAGATAGAAATAAAATCGTTTATGTAGCAACGTTTATGTGATGGAGCCAGAAGTATGCGAGGAATACATAGAGGGGTAACATAAATTCTTCAGAAAAAAATAAACCACGAAATTCTAACGTTTCACTGCATAATTCATCAAGATAACGTATTGCAACGTTTTGCTTTGTGCTTGAGTGAAATAAAAACATTCTTCAATGAAAAAAGCAATGACCATCCCAAACTGGGAGAAGACAAATGGCTGCAAAAATTCAACTTTATGGTAGATACCACAATGAAACTAAATTATCTAAATTTAAAACTGCAAGGAAAGGGCAACCCAGCCTATGCCTTGCTTGAAGAAGTAGTTTGTTTCGAAAAAAAAATACTTATTTGTGTTGAAGACATGGAGAGCGGTAAATTACTTCATTTTAAAAATCTGAAGCAATATCGCGATGAGACCAATGCAACTATTGACACGAATTACTGCAGCATAGTTTTAAAAAACATGAAGGATGGATTCGCTGAGAGATTCGAGCAATTCCAAACAAAAAATAGTACTCTCACGTTCATAGTAAATCCTCTGAACACAAATACAAATGAGAGAAACATTGAGCCATTTGGAATTGATGCTGGATCGCTTCAAATGCAATTGCAAGATTTGAAAACCAAAGACTTGTAGAGTGGCAAGTTCACAGAACTCAAGAGCAAGTTGGAGGTCCAGAAATGCATGCACATAGCGCATCACAAGTGGACAGCTCTAAAAGAAATTCCGCGAGTTGAGGCCCTTATATTCGGCGCATGGAATAGTCTTCCAGAATGCTACAGTGAGGTGAAGAAGGTGGCATATGGAGTGCTGACGATCTTCGGGTCGACGACATATTCGTAGGAGCAAGCGTTCTCTTGCATGAATATAATAAAAAGTAAAGTTAAAAGTCAACTAACAAATACAAATCTAGAGTGTATATATATATATATATATATACATATACTATAATATTGAAACGAAAATTTTTAGTGGCTCTTTAAAAACTGGGAAATTTTGTAAATTGTAACTTTTGGCTCTTCCATTTCAATAGGTTGCCGACCCTTGCCCTAGAGGACACTGAATTGTACTGTGATTCCACATACAAACACCCAAGACCTTTTATACTTATATCGTATAGAAGTGTAATATTTGAAAACTTGCATTTCTTTTCACAACCTGGCATATCAGCCACAACCAAATTAATATATAGTCGTTTCGTTTGGCCTGGTATGAGAAAAGACCTAAAAATTAGAGTTCGTAACTGTGACAAATGTCAGCGAGCTAAGGTATTCAAACATACGAAAGCTCCACTTGGCACATTTGCCCAACTGGACGCTCGTTTTTCTCATATACACATTGATTTCATCGGACCATTGCCACCATCAGACGGAATGCGGTATTGTATGACGATCATAGACAGATTCACAAGATGGTCTGAAGTGATTCCTACAGCAAACATGTCGGCAGAGACCACTGCTCGTGCACAATTGGATCAGAAGATTTGGATCACCTGTCACAATCACCACTGACCAAGGTCAGAATTTTGAGTCTCATCTTTTCAGAGGATTAACAAACATCCTAGGATTACACAGAATCCATTCTTCCTCTTACCACCCACAATTAAATGGGATAATTGAGAGATTACATAGGCATTTAAAAGACGCTATCAGAGCTCACGAAAATCCCAAATGGACAGACGTTTTACCAATCGTTTTACTAGGCTTACGATCAGCCGTTAAGAATGACCTAAATGCCACTAGCGCTCAACTTGTGTATGGTACTACCTTACGTTTACCATCCGATTTATTATCTAACGAATCATACAAACAACCCATTACACCCAGTTATGTGTCCAATTTAATTTCAGTGATGCGTAAACTTAATCCAGTATCTTCACCATCACACGGCAATAGTCAAGTCTTTGTAAACAAGTCACTGAAAGATTGTTCTCATGTGTTTTTACGAATCGACAAAATTCATCCTTCTTTAACATCTCCCTATTCAGGACCTCATCTGGTTACAGTTCGCAATGACAAGAATTTTGTGATAGATCTGAATGGCAAAAAGACCACTGTCTCAATTGATAGACTAAAACCTGCTTTCGAGCTCAATGATGACTTTAAATCTTCAAAAATGCCTGTAATACCACCACCTGTTCAAATCACTGAGAAAAATAGCAATCCTGTTAAAAGTATCGTGACCAGATCTGGACGAAAGGTACACTTTCCTAAAAAGTTTGTTCAGTACATTGCATAAACATGCTCGATTGTGCTCATAATTTTCTTATTCCATTGTATTTTTGTATTGTATTTGTATTGTGTACTACCAATCGTTCCCTTGTCACTGGGGGGATACTCTGTAGTGATCTGGCAACACTGCTACCAGCAAGGTGACATCAGCACTTTCCTACAAGGCTCTCACACTCTGTTAGCCAATGAGAGGGCAGCGGAGGAATACGTTGTGGTAATAAAAGAGACTAGAATGTACGATCGCAGTCTCGCAGTTCACCCAGCATGTTTGTCGTTGTGTCTTTGTTGTGCTGTTAAAGTTTTAATCAAATATTTATTTTATGAGATTGAATCGTTATACGAATACGCACGCAACATCCACTTAACTCCCTTCTGCAGATAAGGACAAGTACTTTTTCTTTTTTCACTACAAATGTATTGAGAATGATTTAAAATTACTTTGTAGGTATTAAATACTTTTATAAAACAACAGGAATCATCATCTAGTGAAAGGTTGAACCATTAAACTTACTTAATTGAAAATACTCTAATATAAAAGACCTAAAAGCTTTATTAAATTAGAGGCTAAATTACTGGTACTAAATATTGTGGTGGAAAAAGTAACAATTAGTTTAAAAAGGTTTCATATTCTAGGAGAAAAGCTTATGATGACATCATTCTTCAGAATTGTGGTCGTTTGATAAGAAACTGGAGATAAACAAAATGAAGTCAATTTGTTGACAAGTTGCTATGGTGGTGAATTACTGGTAGCGCCATCTGGTGTTGTGATTATCAAACATATTATTTAAATTAAAAATGAATTTTTGGTTCCGATCCCGGGACCATTGCGATGCGATCAGAGTATGCTAGCCGTTAGACCATTGCTGACTTACCAAGAAGTAGTTATTAATCACAGAATTCCATTACTCCCTTCTGCAGATAAATACATGTACTTTTTCTTTTTCCACTACAAATGTATTGAGAATGGTTTCAAATTTCTTTCTAGGTATTTAATACTTTTATAAAACAGCAGGTAGCATCATCTAGTGAAAGGTTGAGCCATTAAACTTACTTAAGTGAAAATAATCCAATATAAAAGACCTATAAGCTTTATTAAATTAGAGGCTAAATTGCTGGTACTGCCATATTGTGCTAAAAAAATAACAAGTAGTTTAAAAGGATTTAATATTCTAGGACAATTGCTTATGAGGACATCATTCTTCAGGATTGTGGCCGTTTGATTAGAAATTTGAGTTGTATAAGAGGAAGTCATTTCGTTGACAAGTTGCTATGGTGATGAAAGACTGGTAAGATGAAGACTGCCATCTGGTGATGAGATGATCAATGAATAAGGCTCTGGGGATGAACAGGATGAAGTGAATTTGTTCACAAGTTGCCATGGTGATGATTTACTGGTAGCGTAATATGGTGGTGTGATGACCAAACATATTATTTTAATTAAAAATGAATTTTTGGTTTTAATCCCAGGACCATTGTGATGCGATGCGAGTATGCTAGCCGTTAGGCTATTGCTGACTTAGCAAGAAGTGGTTGTTACTCATAGGATTTCATTACTCCCTTCTGCAGATAAATACTTGTAATTTTTCTTTTTCCACTACAAATGTATTGAGAATGTTTTTTAATTTCTTTGTAGGTATTTAATACTTTTATAAAACAGAAGGTAGCATCATCTATTGAAAGGTTGAACCATTAAACTTACTAAATTGAAAATAATATAATATAAAGGACCTATAAACTTTATTAAATAAGAAGCTAAATGACTGGTACTGCCATATTGTGCTAAACAATAACAATTAGTTTAAAAGGATTTAATATCCTAGGACAATTGCTTATGATGACATCAGTCTTCAGGATTGTGGTTGTTTGATAAGAAACTGGAGATAACCAAAATGAAGTCAATTTGTTGACAAGTTGCTATGGTGGTGAATTACTGGTCACGCCATCTAGTGGTGTGATTATCAAACATATTATTTTAATCAAAAATCAATTTTTGGTTTCGAACCCGGGACCCTGCTGTTACTATGCGAGTATGCTAGAAGTTAGGCATTTGCTGACTTAAAAAGCAGTTGTTATTTTTCATAGAATTCCATTACACCCTTCTGCAGAGTGAAAATAAGTGACTTAAGTGAAAATACTCTAATATAAAAGACCTATAAGCTTTATTAAATAAGAGGCTAAATGACTGGTACTGCCATATTGTGGTGGAAAAAGTAACAATTAGTTTAAAAGGGTTTCATATGCTATGAGAAAGGCTTATGATGACATTATTCTTCAGAATTGTGGCCGTTTGATTAGAAACTTGAGATGTACAAGAGGAAGTCAATGCGTTGACTAGTTGCTATGGTGATGAAAGACTGGTACTGCCATCTGGTGGTGAGATGATTAATGAATAAAACTCTGGAGATGAACAGGATGACGTGAATTTGTTGACTAGTAGCCATGGTGATGAATTACTGGTAGCAACATCTGGTGGTGTGATGATCAAACATATTATTTTAATTAAAAATGAATTTTTGGTTTCGATCCAAGGACCAATATGATGCGATGCGAGTATGCTAGCCGATAGGCTATTGCTGACTTACCAAGAAGTAGTTATTTTGCATAGAATTCCAATACTCCCTTCTGCAGATAAATACTTGTAATTTTTCTTTTTCCACTACAAATGTATTAAGAATGGTTTTAAATTTCTTTGTAGGTATTTAATACTTTTATAAAACAGCAGGTAGCATGATCTAGTGAAAGGTTGAACCATTAAACTTACTTAAGTGAAAATACTCTAATATAATAGACCTATAAGCTTTATTAAATTAGAGGCTAAATTACTGGTACTGCCATATTGTGGTGGATAAAGTAACAATTAGTTTAAAGGGTTTCATATTCCAGGAGACAAGCTCATGATGACATCATTCTTCAGAATTGCGGCCGTTTGATTAGAAACTAGAAATGTACAAGAGGAAGTCAATTGGTTGACAAGTTGCTATGGTGATGAATAACTGGTACTGCTATCTGGTGGTGAGATGATCAATGAATAAGGCTATGGGGATGAAAAGGATGACGTATATCTGTTGACAAGTAGCCATGGTGGTGAATTACTGGTAGCGCCATCTGGTGGTGTGATGATCAAATATATTATTTTAATTTTAAATGAATTTTTCGTTTGGATCCTGAGACCATTGTGATGCGATGCGAGTATGCTAGCCGTTAGGACATTGCTGACTTACCAAGAAGTAGTTATTAGTCACAGAATTCCATAACTCCCTTCTGCAGATAAATACTTGTACTTTTTCTTTTTCCACAACAAATGTATTGAGAATGATTTTATATTTCTTTGTAGGTATTAAATACTTTTATAAAACAACAGGTAGAATCATCTAGCGAAATGTTGAACCATTAAACTTACTAAAGTGAAAATATTGTAATATAAAGGACCTATAAACTTTATTAAATTAGAGGCTAAATGACTGGTACTGCCATATTGTGCTAAAAAAATAACAATTAGTTTAAAAGGATTTAATATTCTAGGACAATTGCTTATGAGGACATCATTCTTCAGAGTTATGGCCGTTTGATTAGAAACTAGAAATGTACAAGAGGAAGTCAATTGGTTGACAAGTTGCTATGGTGATGAAAGACTGGTACTGCCATTGGTGGTGAGATGATCAATGAATAAGGTTCTGGGGATGAACAGGATGACACGAATTTGTTCACAAATTGACATGGTGGTGAATTACTGATAGCGCCATCTAGTGGTGTGATTATCAAACATATTATTTTAATCAAAAATTAATTTTTGGTTTCGATCCAAGGACCAATATGATGCGATGCGAGTACGCTAGCCGATAGGCCATTGCTGACTTACCAAGAAATAGTTATTAATCACAGAATTCAATTACTCATTTCTGCAGATAAATACTTGTACTTTTTCTTTTTCCACTACAAATGTATTGAGAATGGTTTTAAGTTTCTTTGTAGGTACATAATACTTTTATAAAACAGCAGGTAGCATCATCTAGTGAAAGGTTGAACCATTAAACTTACTTAAGTGAAAATACTCTAATGACCTATAAGCTTTATTAAATTTGAGGCTAAATTACTGGTACTGCCATATTGTGGTGGAAAAAGTAACAATTAGTTTAAAACGGTTTCATATTCTAGGAGAAAAGCTTATGATGACATTAGTCTTCAGGATTGTAAATTTTGGATAAGAAACTGGAGATAACCAAAATGAAGTCAATTTGTTGACAAGTTGCTATGGTGGTGAATTAATGGTAGCGCCATCTAGTGGTGTGATTATCAAACATATTATTTTAATCAAAAATTAATTTTTGGTTTCGAACCAGGGACCATGCTGTTACTATGCGAGTATCCTAGAAGTTAGGCATTTGCTGACTTAAAAAGCAGTTGTTATTTTTCATAGAATTCCATTACTCCCTTCTGCAGATAAGGAGAAGTACTTTTTCTTTTTTCACTTCAAATGTATTGAGAATGATTTTAAATTTCTTTGTAGGTATTAAATACTTTTATAAAACAACAGGTATCATCATCTAGTGAAAGGTTGAACCATTAAACTTACTTAATTGAAAATACTCTAATATAAAAGACCTAAAAGCTTTATTAAATTAGAGGCTAAATTACTGGTACTAAATATTGTGGTGGAAAAAGTAACAATTAGTTTAAAAGGGTTTCATATTCTAGGAGAAAAGCTTATGATGACATCATTCTTCAGAATTGTGGCCGTTTGATTAGAAACTAGAAATGTACAAGTGGAAGTCAATTGGTTGATAAGTTGCTATGGTGATGAATGACTGGAAGCGACATCTGGTGGTGAAATGATGAATGAATAAGGCTCTGGGGATTAACAGGATGACACGAATTTGTTCACAAATTGACATATTGGTGAATTACTGATAGCGCCATCTGGTGGTGTGATGACCGAACATATTATTTTAATTAAAAATGAATTTTTGGTTTCTCACCCGGGACCATGCTGATACTATGCGAGTGTGCTAGTAGTTAGGCATTTGCTGACTTAAAAAGCAGCTGTGTTTTTTTCATAGAAGTCCAATACTCCCTTCTGCAGATAAATACTTGTAATTTTTCTTTTTCCACTACAAATGTATTAAGAATGGTTTTAAATTTCTTTGTAGGCATTTAATACTTTTATAAAACAGCAGGTAGCATGATCTAGTGAAAGGTTGAACCATTAAACTTATTAAATTGAAAAGTCAATTACATAAAGGACCTATAAACTTTATTAAATTAGAGGCTAAATTACTGGTACTGCCATATTGTGGTGGATAAAGTAACAATTAGTTTAAAGGGTTTCATATTCCAGGAGACAAGCTCATGATGACATCATTCTTCAGAATTGCGGCCGTTTGATTAGAAACTAGAAATGTACAAGAGGAAGTCAATTGGTTGACAAGTTGCTATGGTGATGAATAACTGGTACTGCTATCTGGTGGTGAGATGATCAATGAATAAGGCTATGGGGATGAAAAGGATGACGTAAATCTGTTGACAAGTAGCCATGGTGGTGAATTACTGGTAGCGCCATCTGGCGGTGTGATGATCAAATATTTA
Organism: Metellina segmentata; assembly: GCA_947359465.1. Lineage (NCBI taxonomy): Eukaryota > Metazoa > Arthropoda > Arachnida > Araneae > Tetragnathidae > Metellina > Metellina segmentata. Next base: position 475,805 of record OX375881.1, on the reverse strand, counting down.
ATTTTAATTTTAAATGAATTTTTCGTTTCGATCCTGAGACCATTGTGATGCGATGGGAGTATGCTAGCCGTTAGGACATTGCTGACTTACCAAGAAGTAGTTATTAGTCACAGAATTCCATAACTCCCTTCTGCAGATAAATACTTGTACTTTTTCTTTTTCCACAACAAATGTATTGAGAATGGTTTTAAATTTCTTAGTAGGTATTTAATACTTTTATAAAACAGCAGGTAGCATCATCTAGTGAGAGGTTGAACCAGTAAACTTACTAAATTTTAAATACAATAACATAAAGGACCTATAAACTTTATTAAATTAGAGGCTAAATGACTGGTACAGCCATATCGTGGTGGAAAAAGTAACAATTAGTTTAAAACGGTTTCATATTCTAGGAGAAAAGCTTATGATGACATTAGTCTTCAGGATTGTAAATTTTGGATAAGAAACTGGAGATAACCAAAATGAAGTCAATTTGTTGACAAGTTGCTATGGTGGTGAATTAATGGTAGCGCCATCTAGTGGTGTGATTATCAAACATATTATTTTAATCAAAAATTAATTTTTGGTTTCGAACCAGGGACCATGCTGTTACTATGCGAGTATCCTAGAAGTTAGGCATTTGCTGACTTAAAAAGCAGTTGTTATTTTTCATAGAATTCCATTACTCCCTTCTGCAGATAAGGAGAAGTACTTTTTCTTTTTTCACTTCATATGTATTGAGAATGATTTTAAATTTCTTTGTAGGTATTAAATACTTTTATAAAACAACAGGTATCATCATCTAGTGAAAGGTTGAACCATTAAACTTACTTAATTGAAAATACTCTAATATAAAAGACCTAAAAGCTTTATTAAATTAGAGGCTAAATTACTGGTACTAAATATTGTGGTGGAAAAAGTAACAATTAGTTTAAAAGGGTTTCATATTCTAGGAGAAAAGCTTATGATGACATCATTCTTCAGAATTGTGGCCGTTTGATTAGAAACTAGAAATGTACAAGTGGAAGTCAATTGGTTGATAAGTTGCTATGGTGATGAATGACTGGAAGCGACATCTGGTGGTGAAATGATGAATGAATAAGGCTCTGGGGATTAACAGGATGACACGAATTTGTTCACAAATTGACATGGTGGTGAATTACTGATAGCGCCATCTGGTGGTGTGATGACCGAACATATTATTTTAATTAAAAATGAATTTTTGGTTTCTCACCCGGGACCATGCTGATACTATGCGAGTGTGCTAGTAGTTAGGCATTTGCTGACTTAAAAAGCAGCTGTGTTTTTTTCATAGAAGTCCAACACTCCCTTCTGCAGATAAATACTTGTAATTTTTCTTTTTCCACTACAAATGTATTAAGAATGGTTTTAAATTTCTTTGTAGGCATTTAATACTTTTATAAAACAGCAGGTAGCATGATCTAGTGAAAGGTTGAACCATTAAACTTATTAAATTGAAAAGTCAATTACATAAAGGACCTATAAACTTTATTAAATTAGAGGCTAAATTACTGGTACTGCCATATTGTGGTGGATAAAGTAACAATTAGTTTAAAGGGTTTCATATTCCAGGAGACAAGCTCATGATGACATCATTCTTCAGAATTGCGGCCGTTTGATTAGAAACTAGAAATGTACAAGAGGAAGTCAATTGGTTGACAAGTTGCTATGGTGATGAATAACTGGTACTGCTATCTGGTGGTGAGATGATCAATGAATAAGGCTATGGGGATGAAAAGGATGACGTAAATCTGTTGACAAGTAGCCATGGTGGTGAATTACTGGTAGCGCCATCTGGCGGTGTGATGATCAAATATTTAATTTTAATTTTAAATGAATTTTTCGTTTCGATCCTGAGTCCATTGTGATGCGATGGGAGTATGCTAGCCGTTAGGACATTGCTGACTTACCAAGAAGTAGTTATTAGTCACAGAATTCCATAACTCCCTTCTGCAGATAAATACTTGTACTTTTTCTTTTTCCACAACAAATGTATTGAGAATGGTTTTAAATTTCTTAGTAGGTATTTAATACTTTTATAAAACAGCAGGTAGCATCATCTAGTGAGAGGTTGAACCAGTAAACTTACTAAATTTTAAATACAATAACATAAAGGACCTATAAACTTTATTAAATTAGAGGCTAAATGACTGGTACAGCCATATCGTGGTGGAAAATGTAACAATTAGTTTAAAAGGGTTTCATATTCTATGAGAAAAGCTTATGATGACATTATTCTGCAGAATTGTGGCCGTTTGATTAGAAACTTGAGATGTACTAGAGGAAGTCAATTCGTTGACAAGTTGCTAGGTGATGAATGACTGGTAGCGCCATCTGGTGGTGAGATGATCAATGAATTGGGCTCTGGGGATGAACACGATGACACGAATTTGTTCACAAATTGACATGGTGGTGAATTACTGGTAGCGCAATCTGGTGGTGTCATGACCAAACATTTTATTTTAATTAAAAATAAATTTTTGGTTTCGATCCCGGGACCATTGTGATGCGATGCGAGTATGCTAGCCTTTAGGCCATTGTTGACTTAAAAAGCAGTTGTTATTTTTCATAGAATTCCATTAGCCTTCCTGCAGATAAGTGCAAGTACTTTTTCTTTTTTCACTACAATCGTATTGAGAATTATTTTATATTTATTTGTAGGTATTAAATACTTTTATAAAACAACAGGTAATCTAGCGAAAGGTTGAACCATTAAACTTATTAAAGTGAAAATAATGTAATATAAATGACCTATAAAATTTATTAAATTAGAGGCTAAATGAGTGGCTCTGCCATATTGTGCTAAAAAAATAACAATTACTTTAAAAGGATTTAATGTTCTAGGACAATTGCTTATGATGACGTTAGTCTTTAGGATTGTGGTTGTTTGATAAGAAACTGGAGATAACCAAAATGAAGTCAAATTGTTGACAAGTTGCTATGGTGGTGAATTATTGGTAGCTCCATCTGGTGGTGTGATTAACAAACATATTATTTTAATAAAAAATTAATTTTTGGTTTCGAACCCGTTATCATGCTGATACTATGCGAGTATGCTGGCAGTTAGGCCATTGCTGACTTAAAAAACAGTTGTTATTTTTCATAGTATTCCATTACTCCCTTCTGCAGATAAGGACACACAAGTCCTTTTTCTTTTTTCACTACAAATGTATTGAGAATGATTTTAAATTTCTTTGTAGGTATTAAATACTTTTATAAAACAACAGGTACCAACATCTATTTAAAGGTTGAACCATTAAACTTACTTAAGTGAAAATACTCTAATATAAAAGACCTATAAGCTATATTAAATTAGAGGCTAAATGACTGGTACTTCCATCTGGTGATGAGATGATCAATGAATAAGGCTCTGGGGATGAACAGGATGACGTGAATTTGTTGACAAGTAGCCATGGTGGTAAATTACTGGTAGCGCCATCTGGTGGTGTGATGGTCAAACATATTATTTTAATTAGAAATGAATTTTTGGTTTCGATCTCGGGACCATAGCGATGCAATGCGAGTGTGCTAGCCGTTAGGCCATTGCTGACTTACCAAGAAGTAGTTATTAATCACAGAATTCTATTACTCCCTTCTGCAGATAAATAAATGTACATTTTCTTTTTCCACTACAAATGTATTTAGAATGGTTTTAAATTTCTTTCTTGGTATTTAATACTTTTATAAAACAGCAGGTAGCATCATATAGTGAAAGGTTGAACCATTAAACTTACTTAAGTGAAAATACTCTAATATAAAAGACCTATAAGTTTTATTAAATTAGAGGCTAAATTACTGGTACTGCCATATTTTGCTAAAAAAATACCAATTAGTTTAAAAGGATTAAATATTCTAGGACAATTGCTTATGAGGACATAATTCTTCAGGATTGTGGTCGTTTGATTAGAAACTTGAGAATGGTTTTTAATTTCTTTGTAGGTATTTAATACTTTTATAAAACAGCAGGTAGCATCATCTAGTGAAAGGTTGAACCATTAAACTTAATTAAGTGAAAATACTTTTATATAAAATACCTATAAGCTTTATTAAATTAGAGGCTAAATGACTGGTATTGCTATATTGTGCTAAAAAATAACAATTAGTTTAAAAGGATTAAATATTATAGGACAATTGCTTATGATGACATCATTCTTCAGAATTGTGGCCGTTTGATTAGAAACTTGAGATGTACAAGAGGAAGTCAATTCGTTGACAAGTTGCTATGGTGATGAAAGACTGGTACTGCCATCTGATGGTGAGATGATCAATGAATAAGGCTCTGGGGATGAACAGGATGACGTGAATTTGTTAACAAGTAGCCATGGTGGTGAATAAGTGGTAGCGCCATCTGGTGGTGTGATGATCAAACATATTATTTTAATTAAAAATGAAAATTTGGTTTCGATCCCGGGTCCATTGCGATGCGACGTGAGTATGCTAGCCGTTAGGCCATTGCTGACTTACCAAGCAGTAGTTATTAATCACAGAATTCTATTACTCCCTTCTGCAGATAAATACTTGTACTTTTTCTTTTTCCACTACAAATGTATTGAGAATGGTTTTAAATTTCTTTGTAGGTATTAAATACTTTTATAAAAAAGCAGGTAGCATCATCTAGTGAAAGGTTGAACCAGTAAACTTACTAAATTGAAAATACAATAACATAAAGGACCTATGAACTTTATTAAATTAGAGGCTAAGTGACTGGTACAGCCATATTGTGGTGGAAAAAGTAACAATTAGTTTAAAAGGGTTTCATATTCTATGAGAAAAGCTTATGATGACATCAGTCTTCAGGATTGTGGTTGTTTGATAAGAAACTGGAGATAACCAAAATGAAGTCAATTTGTTGACAAGTTGCTATGGTGGTGATTGACTGGTAGCGCCATCAAGTGGTGTGATTATCAAACATATTATTTTAATTAAAAATGAATTTTTGGTTTCGATCCCGGGTCCATTGTTATGCGATGCGAGAATGTTAGCCGTTAGGCCATTGCTGACTTACCAAGAAGTAGTTATTAATCACAGAATTCCATTACTCCCTTCTGCAGATAAATAAATGTACTTTTTCTTTTTGCACTACATATGTATTGAGAATGGTTTTAGATTTCTTTGAAGGTAATAAATACTTTTATAAAAAAGCAGGTTGTTGTTGTTGTTGCCAATCCCCAAAGTCCAGCGGGGCTAGACTAGGTCCATGAATCCATACACCCTGAGGAAGTCCAGGACCAGCAATGGACTTCCAAGGAGATCTTGATGGTTAAGTCCCAGGCACTACAGGATGTGGGAAGGAGAAGCCTGCTCAAAGGAGCACTTGGTGCATGTGTCGAAAGATCTCAAGCCATCTGAGAAGGTCATAGTTCTGAGGTGTCCACTTAGGATTCGGGTAATTGCAGTTTGTCCCTGCCTGTCACAATTAAGTGCCAAAGAGCCGCCGGGTCGATGGCCACGATACCATTGATGCACTGGGGGAGTGGACCATATTGTTTTTCCCCTCAACTTAGCCTGCGAATAAATCTCAGTGTAGGTAAGAGGCTCAAGTGGAACCAATACTTCACTAGCTCCCGCCTTGGCCAATTCATCTGCCATTTCATTCCCATCAAGTTCGACATGAGAGGGGATCCACTGTATGTGGATCTGATTATCTATAGACAGTTGTCTTAGCTTATTGAGGACAGATACTCCCACCTTGTCTCTAACACCAGACCAATTAGCCAAGTGCTGGACAGAACTCCTGCTATCTGTTAGAATCCAGATTTCTTTTCCTGCAATTACAGTCGCAATATAGTCAAGGCTTTCGTTTATAGCAATAAGCTCGCTACGGAATACAGAGCAGCCATCAGGATTCCTTCTCTGAATCTTTGTGTAGTTACCATCTGAAATTATATAGATTCCACTGCCAGATCCACCCTTCTCGTTTTTACTGCCGTCAGTGTACACCTTAGTAGCGTCAGCCGGGATGTTGTTGATTATTTCAAGTGCCAGTTGCTTTAGATAAATAGGAAGGTCATGCTGCCTGTTCACTTGTACAAGAAGGTCTGTGTGGAAATATACATTAGAAAGACCGTCAGAAGGATCTACGCTTTGAACCAGATGATGTTGTTCCACGTCACCCTCAAACAGTTTAGCTTGAGTCGCCATGCTAAAAGGACTGTTTCTCTTAAGTCTTTGATCATTGCGCCAGTCTCTCAGATAGGCAGAGGTTCTATTTCCCTCTCCAAGACTACATAGTTTGCCATAGTATTTCGCCAAAGAAGCATTTCTTCTGAGGCTAAGAGGTTGCATGTCAGCCTCGAAAAGCACTATGTCATTGGGGCAAGAGTTACGAAGTCCAGTGACAATTCGGGCTGCGCTAAGTTGGACTCTCTCTAGTTTCTGTAAATTGGTGTTAGATGCGCAACAGTAGACTGGATATCCATACTCCAAGATGGGTCTAATAAGAGAGATGTATGTATATCTTAGAGTAGCAGCATCAGCTCCCCAGTCACGTCCTGAAATGTACTTTAAAATTTTTAGTCGTTTCCTGCTTTTTAGCACCAGATGGTCAATGTGTTTATTGCACGTTATCTCTGGATCCAAAACAAATCCCTAGTATTTTGGGTGTTTGTCCACTGTTAGAGGCTTTTGGTCCAAAATAACACCAGGTTGATAGTTATATAACTTTCTATTGGTCGTGTAAAGAGACTTACCGTAGACTTTGTTGGGTCAAAACTCAATTTGTGGTTTTTAGCGAATTTCGATAAGTCATCAAGGGTAAAATTTAAGTTGTCCTCCAATGTCTTTAAATCGGTGCCAGAGTCCCAAAGGACAACATCGTCTGCAAAAAGACCCACTTCACACCTTTTGGTGATAACCTTCTCGATTCCTGACCGAAAGAGCATAAAAAGGGTTGGACTTAGAACTGAACCCTGAGGAACCCCTTGATATAGTTTGAAGCACCTTGACATGGAGTTATTAAAACTCACCTTTATGAGTCGGTTTCTTAAAAAGTCATATATCCAAGGCACGACTTTACCACCAATTCAAAAAGTCTCAGAAAGCTTGACGATAAGCCTCTGTGTCCAGACTCTGTCGAAGGCCTTAGAAAGATCAAGGAAGCCTGCCATAGTGTGATTTGTGGGCTTCTTGTTGTGGGCGTCTCTAATCCTCTGACAAAAATAGAGTACCTGGTCTGTTGTACTGTGTCCTTCTCTAAAGCCAAATTGTTCCCTTGGAAGAAGGCCGTGAGAGTTCAAGTGAAAATTTAGCCGCTTTAAAATCATTTTTTCCATAATCTTACAAACTACACAGGTCAAAGCAATCGGTCTATAGCTTTCAGGAGAGCTAGCTTCTTTAGAATGTTTTCTGATAGGAACAACAGTAGCTCTTCACCAATCTCGAGGTAGCTTCCCTGAACTCCAGGAATCATTAATAATGTTCAAAAATCTTAATCTTCCAGGTTGTCCCTGCTGGTAGCATCACCTAGTGAAAGGTTGAACCAGTAAACTTACTAAATTGAAAATACAATAACATAAAGGACCTATGAACTTTATTAAATTAGAGGCTAAATTACTGATAGTGCCATATTGTGGTGGAAAAAGTAACAATTCGTTTAAAAGGGTTTCATATTCTATTAGAAAAGCTTATGATGACATCATTCTTCAGAATTGTGGCCGTTTGATTAGAAACTAGAAATGTACAAGAGGAAGTCAATTGGTTGACAAGTTGCTATGGTGATGAATGACTGGTAGTGCCATCTGGTGGTAAGGTGATCAATAAATAAGGCTCTGAGGATGAACAGGATGACACGAATTTGTTCAGATATTGACATGGTGGTGAATTACTGGTAGTGCCATCTTGTGGTCAGATGATCAATGAATAAAGCTCTGGGGATGAACAGGATGACACGAATTTGTTCACAAAGTGACATGGTGGTGAATTACTGGTGCCGCCATCTGGTGGTGTGATGATCAAACATATTATTTTAATTAAAAATGAATTTTTGGTTTGATCCCGGGACCATTGTGATGCAATGCGAGTATGCTAGCCGTTACGCCATTGCTGATTTACCAAGAAATAGTAATTAATCACAGAATTCCATTGCTCCCTTTTGCAGATAAAGACTTGTAATTTTTCTTTTTCCGCTACAAATGTATTGAGAATGGTTTTAAATTTCTTTGTAGGTATTTAATACTTTTATAAAACAGCAGGTAGCATCATCTAGTTAAAGGTTCAACCATTAAACTTACTAAAGGGAAAATACTGTAATCTAAAGGACCTATGAACTTTATTAAATTAGAGGCTAAATGACTGGTACAGCCATATTGTGGTGGAAAAAGTAACAATTAGTTTAAAAGGGTTTCATATTCTATGAGAAAAGCTTATGATGACTTCATTCTTCAGAATTGTGGCCGTTTGATTAGAAACTTGAGTTATACATGATGAAGTCAATTCGTTGACAAGTTGCTAAGGTGATGAAAGACTGGTACTGCCATCTGGTGGTGAGATGATCAATGAATAAGGCTCTGGGGATGAACAGGATGACACGAATTTGTTCACAAGTTGCCATGGTGGTGAATTACTGGTAGCGTAATATGGTGGTGTGATGACCAAACATATTATTTTAATTAAAAATAAATTTTTGGTTTGATCCCGGGACCATTGTGATGCGATGCGAGTATGCTAGCCGTTAGGCCATTGCTGACTTACCAAGAAGTAGTTATTAATCACAGAATTCCATTGCTACCTTCTGCAGATAAAGACTTGTAATTTTTCTTTTTCCACTACAAATGTATTGAGAATGGTTTTAAATTTCTTTGTAGGTATTTAATACTTTTATAAAACAGCAGGTAGCATCATCTAGTTAAAGGTTCAACCATTAAACTTACTTAAGTGAAAATACTCTAATACAAAAGACCTATAAGCTTTATTAAATTAGATGCTAAATTACTGGTACTGCCTTATAGTGGTGGAAAAAGTAACAATTAGTTTAAAAGGGTTTCATATTCTAGGAGAAAAGCTTATGATGACATCATTCTTCAGAATTGTGGCCGTTTGATTAGAAACTAGAAATGTACAAGAGGAAGTCAATTGGTTGATAAGTTGCTATGGTGATGAATGACTGGTAGCGAAATCTGGTGGTGAAATGATCAATGAATAAGGCTCTGGGGATTAACAGGATGACACGAATTTGTTCACAAATTGACATGGTGTTGAATTACTGATAGCGCCATCTGGTGGTGTGATGACCGAACATATTATTTTAATTAAAAATGAATTTTTGGTTTCGATCCCGGGACCATTGTGATGCGATGCGAGTATGCTAGCCGTTAGGGCATTGCTGAGTTAAAAAGCAGTTGTTATTTTTCATAGAATTCCATTACTCCTTTCTGAATATAAGGGAAAGTACTTTTTCTTTTTTCACTACAAATGTATTGAGAATGATTTTATATTTATTTGTAGGTATTAAATACTTTTATAAAACAACAGGTAGAATCATCTAGCGAAATGTTGAACCATTAAACTTACTAAAGTGAAAATATTGTAATATAAAGGACCTATAAACTTTATTAAATTAGAGGCTAAATGACTGGTACTGCCATATTGTGCTAAAAAAATAACAATTAGTTTAAAAGGATTTTATATTCTAGGACAATTGCTTATGAGGACATCATTCTTCAGAGTTATGGCCGTTTGATTAGAAACTAGAAATGTACAAGAGGAAGTCAATTGGTTGACAAGTTGCTATGGTGATGAAAGACTGGTAGTGCCATTGGTGGTGAGATGATCTATGAATAAGGCTATGGGGATGAACAGGATGACACGAATTTGTTCACAAATTGACATGGTGGTGAATTACTGAAAGCGCCATCTGGTGTTGTGATGACCGAACATATTATTTTAATTAAAAATTAATTTTGTTTCGAACCCGGGACCATGCTGATACTATGCGAGTGTGCTAGTAGTTAGGCATTTGCTGACTTAAAAAGCAGCTGTGTTTTTTTCATAGAATTCCAATACTCCCTTCTGCAGATAAATACTTGTAATTTTTCTTTTTCCACTACAAATGTATTAAGAATGGTTTTAAATTTCTTTGTAGGCATTTAATACTTTTATAAAACAGCAGGTAGCATGATCTAGTGAAAGGTTGAACCATTAAACTTACTTAAGTGAAAATACTCTAATATAATAGACCTATAAGCTTTATTAAATTAGAGGCTAAATTACTGGTACTGCCATATTGTGGTGGATAAAGTAACAATTAGTTTAAAGGGTTTCATATTCCAGGAGACAAGCTCATGATGACATCATTCTTCAGAATTGCGGCCGTTTGATTAGAAACTAGAAATGTACAAGAGGAAGTCAATTGGTTGACAAGTTGCTATGGTGATGAATAACTGGTACTGCTATCTGGTGGTGAGATGATCAATGAATAAGGCTATGGGGATGAAAAGGATAACGTAAATCTGTTGACAAGTAGCCATGGTTCTGAATTACTGGTAGCGCCATCTGGTGGTGTGATGATCAAATATATTATTTTAATTTTAAATGAATTTTTCGTTTCGATCCTGAGACCATTGTGATGCGATGCGAGTATGCTAGCCGTTAGGACATTGCTGACTTACCAAGAAGTAGTTATTAGTCACAGAATTCCATAACTCCCTTCTGCAGATAAATACTTGTACTTTTTCTTTTTCCACAACAAATGTATTGAGAATGGTTTTAAATTTCTTAGTAGGTATTTAATACTTTTATAAAACAGCAGGTAGCATCATATAGTTAAAGGTTCAACCATTAAACTTACTAAAGGGAAAATACTGTAATATAAAGGACCTATGAACTTTATTAAATTAGAGGCTAAATGACTGGTACAGCCATATTGTGGTGGAAAAAGTAACAATTAGTTTAAAAGGGTTTAATAAACTATGAGAAAAGCTTATGATGACATCATTCTTCAGAATTGTGGCCGTTTGATTAGAAACTTGAGTTATACATGATGAAGTCAATTCGTTGACAAGTTGCTAAGGTGATGAAAGACTGGTACTGCCATCTGGTGGTGAGATGATCAATGAATAAGGCTCTGGGGATGAACAGGATGACACGAATTTGTTCACAAGTTGCCATGGTGGTGAATTACTGGTAGCGTAATATGGTGGTGTGATGACCAAACATATTATTTTAATTAAAAATGAATTTTTGGTTTCGATCCCAGGACCATTATGATGCAATGCGAGTATGCTAGCCGTTAGGCCATTGCTGACTTAAAAAACAGTTGTTATTTTTCATAGAATTCCATTATTCCTTTCTGCAGATAAGGGCAAGTACGTTTTCTTTTTTCACTACAAATGTATTGAGAATGATTTTATATTTCTTTGTAGGTATTAAATACTTTTATAAAACAACAGGTAGCATCATCTAGCGAAAGGTTGAACCATTAAACTTACTAAAGTGAAAATACTGTAATATAAAGGAGCTATAAACTTTATTAAATTAGAGGCTAAATGACTGGTATTGCTATATTGTGCTCAAAAATAACAATTAGTTTAAAAGGATTAAATATTCTAGGACAATTGCTTATGATGACATCATCCTTCAGAATTGTGGCCGTTTGATTAGAAACTTGAGATGTACAAGAGGAAGTCAATTCGTTGACAAGTTGCTATGGTGATGAAAGACTGGTACTGCCATCTGATGGTGAAATGATCAATGAATAAGGCTCTGGGGATGAACAGGATGACGTGAATTTGTTAACAAGTAGCCATGGTGGTGAATAACTGGTAGCGCCATCTGGGGGTGTGATGATCAAACATATTATTTTAATTAAGAATGAAAATTTGGTTTCGATCCCGGGTCCATTGTGATGCGACGTGAGTATGCTAGCCGTTAGGCCATTGCTGACTTACCAAGCAGTAGTTATTAATCACAGAATTCTATTACTCCCTTCTGCAGATAAATACTTGTACTTTTTCTTTTTCCACTACAAATGTATTGAGAATGGTTTTAAATTTCTTTGTAGGTATTAAATACTTTTATAAAAAAGCAGGTAGCATCATCTAGTGAAAGGTTGAACCAGTAAACTTACTAAATTGAAAATACAATAACATAAAGGACCTATGAACTTTATTAAATTAGAGGCTAAGTGACTGGTACAGCCATATTGTGGTGGAAAAAGTAACAATTAGTTTAAAAGGGTTTCATATTCTATGAGAAAAGCTTATGATGACATCAGTCTTCAGGATTGTGGTTGTTTGATAAGAAACTGGAGATAACCAAAATGAAGTCAATTTGTTGACAAGTTGCTATGGTGGTGATTGACTGGTAGCGCCATCAAGTGGTGTGATTATCAAACATATTATTTTAATTAAAAATGAATTTTTGGTTTCGATCCCGGGTCCATTGTTATGCGATGCGAGTATGCTAGCCGTCAGGCCATTGCTGACTTACTAAGAAGTAGTTATTAATCACAGAATTCCATTACTCCCTTCTGCAGATAAATAAATGTACTTTTTCTTTTTGCACTACATATGTATTGAGAATGGTTTTAGATTTCTTTGAAGGTAATAAATACTTTTATAAAAAAGCAGGTTGTTGTTGTTGTTGCCAATCCCCAAAGTCCAGCGGGGCTAGACTAGGTCCATGAATCCATACACCCTGAGGAAGTCCAGGACCAGCAATGGACTTCCAAGGAGATCTTGATGGTTAAGTCCCAGGCACTCCAGGATGTGGGAAGGAGAAGCCTGCTCAAAGGAGCACTTGGTGCATGTGTCGAAAGTTCTCAAGCCATCTGAGAAGGTCATAGTTCTGAGGTGTCCACTTAGGATTCGGGTAATTGCAGTTTGTCCCTGCCTGTCACAATTAAGTGCCAAAGAGCCGCCGGGTCGATGGCCACGATACCATTGATGCACTGGGGGAGTGGACCATATTGTTTTTCCCCTCAACTTAGCCTGCGAATAAATCTCAGTGTAGGTAAGAGGCTCAAGTGGAACCAATTTTTCACTAGCTCCCGCCTTGGCCAATTCATCTGCCATTTCATTCCCATCAAGTTCGACATGAGAGGGGATCCACTGTATGTGGATCTGATTATCTATAGACAGTTGTCTTAGCTTATTGAGGACAGATACTCCCACCTTGTCTCTAACACCAGACCAATTAGCCAAGTGCTGGACAGAACTCCTGCTATCTGTTAGAATCCAGATTTCTTTTCCTGCAATTACAGTCGCAATATAGTCAAGGCTTTCGTTTATAGCAATAAGCTCGCTACGGAATACAGAGCAGCCATCAGGATTCCTTCTCTGAATCTTTGTGTAGTTACCATCTGAAATTATATAGATTCCACTGCCAGATCCACCCTTCTCGTTTTTACTGCCGTCAGTGTACACCTTAGTAGCGTCAGCCGGGATGTTGTTGATTATTTCAAGTGCCAGTTGCTTTAGATAAATAGGAAGGTCATGCTGCCTGTTCACTTGTACAAGAAGGTCTGTGTGGAAATATACATTAGAAAGACCGTCAGAAGGATCTACGCTTTGAACCAGATGATGTTGTTCCACGTCACCCTCAAACAGTTTAGCTTGAGTCGCCATGCTAAAAGGACTGTTTCTCTTAAGTCTTTGATCATTGCGCCAGTCTCTCAGATAGGCAGAGGTTCTATTTCCCTCTCCAAGACTACATAGTTTGCCATAGTATTTCGCCAAAGAAGCATTTCTTCTGAGGCTAAGAGGTTGCATGTCAGCCTCGAAAAGCACTATGTCATTGGGGCAAGAGTTACGAAGTCCAGTGACAATTCGGGCTGCGCTAAGTTGGACTCTCTCTAGTTTCTGTAAATTGGTGTTAGATGCGCAACAGTAGACTGGATATCCATACTCCAAGATGGGTCTAATAAGAGAGATGTATGTATATCTTAGAGTAGCAGCATCAGCTCCCCAGTCACGTCCTGAAATGTACTTTAAAATTTTTAGTCGTTTCCTGCTTTTTAGCACCAGATGGTCAATGTGTTTATTGCACGTTATCTCTGGATCCAAAACAAATCCCTAGTATTTTGGGTGTTTGTACACTGTTAGAGGCTTTTGGTCCAAAATAACACCAGGTTGATAGTTATATAACTTTCTATTGGTCGTAAAGAGACTTACCGTAGACTTTGTTGGGTTAAAACTCAATTTGTGGTTTTTAGCGAATTTCGATAAGTCATCAAGGGTAAAATTTAAGTTGTCCTCCAATGTCTTTAAATCGGTGCCAGAGTCCCAAAGGACAACATCGTCTGCAAAAAGACCCACTTCACACCTTTTGGTGATAACCTTCTCGATTCCTGACCGAAAGAGCATAAAAAGGGTTGGACTTAGAACTGAACCCTGAGGAACCCCTTGATATAGTTTGAAGCACCTTGACATGGAGTTATTAAAACTCACCTTTATGAGTCGGTTTCTTAAAAAGTCATATATCCAAGGCACGACTTTACCACCAATTCAAAAAGTCTCAGAAAGCTTGACGATAAGCCTCTGTGTCCAGACTCTGTCGAAGGCCTTAGAAAGATCAAGGAAGCCTGCCATAGTGTGATTTGTGGGCTTCTTGTTGTGGGCGTCTCTAATCCTCTGACAAAAATAGAGTACCTGGTCTGTTGTACTGTGTCCTTCTCTAAAGCCAAATTGTTCCCTTGGAAGAAGGCCGTGAGAGTTCAAGTGAAAATTTAGCCGCTTTAAAATCATTTTTTCCATAATCTTACAAACTACACAGGTCAAAGCAATCGGTCTATAGCTTTCAGGAGAGCTAGCTTCTTTAGAATGTTTTCTGATAGGAACAACAGTAGCTCTTCACCAATCTCGAGGTAGCTTCCCTGAACTCCAGGAATCATTAATAATGTTCAAAAATCTTAATCTTCCAGGTTGTCCCTGCAGGTAGCATCACCTAGTGAAAGGTTGAACCAGTAAACTTACTAAATTGAAAATACAATAACATAAAGGACCTATGAACTTTATTAAATTAGAGGCTAAATTACTGATAGTGCCATATTGTGGTGGAAAAAGTAACAATTCGTTTAAAAGGGTTTCATATTCTATTAGAAAAGCTTATGATGACATCATTCTTCAGAATTGTGGCCGTTTGATTAGAAACTAGAAATGTACAAGAGGAAGTCAATTGGTTGACAAGTTGCTATGGTGATGAATGACTGGTAGTGCCATCTGGTGGTAAGATGATCAATAAATAAGGCTCTGAGGATGAACAGGATGACACGAATTGGTTCAGATATTGACATGGTGGTGAATTACTGGTAGTGCCATCTTGTGGTCAGATGATCAATGAATAAAGCTCTGGGGATGAACAGGATGACACGAATTTGTTCACAAAGTGACATGGTGGTGAATTACTGGTGCCGCCATCTGGTGGTGTGATGATCAAACATATTATTTTAATTAAAAATGAATTTTTGGTTTGATCCCGGGACCATTGTGATGCAATGCGAGTATGCTAGCCGTTACGCCATTGCTGATTTACCAAGAAATAGTAATTAATCACAGAATTCCATTGCTCCCTTTTGCAGATAAAGACTTGTAATTTTTCTTTTTCCGCTACAAATGTATTGAGAATGGTTTTAAATTTCTTTGTAGGTATTTAATACTTTTATAAAACAGCAGGTAGCATCATCTAGTTAAAGGTTCAACCATTAAACTTACTAAAGGGAAAATACTGTAATCTAAAGGACCTATGAACTTTATTAAATTAGAGGCTAAATGACTGGTACAGCCATATTGTGGTGGAAAAAGTAACAATTAGTTTAAAAGGGTTTCATATTCTATGAGAAAAGCTTATGATGACATCATTCTTCAGAATTGTGGCCGTTTGATTAGAAACTTGAGTTATACATGATGAAGTCAATTCGTTGACAAGTTGCTAAGGTGATGAAAGACTGGTACTTCCATCTGGTGGTGAGATGATCAATGAATAAGGCTCTGGGGATGAACAGGATGACACGAATTTGTTCACAAGTTGCCATGGTGGTGAATTACTGGTAGCGTAATATGGTGGTGTGATGACCAAACATATTATTTTAATTAAAAATAAATTTTTCCCGGTTTGATCCCGGGACCATTGTGATGCGATGCGAGTATGCTAGCCGTTAGGCCATTGCTGACTTACCAAGAAGTAGTTATTAATCACAGAATTCCATTGCTACCTTCTGCAGATAAAGACTTGTAATTTTTCTTTTTCCACTACAAATGTATTGAGAATGGTTTTAAATTTCTTTGTAGGTATTTAATACTTTTATAAAACAGCAGGTAGCATCATCTAGTTAAAGGTTCAACCATTAAACTTACTTAAGTGAAAATACTCTAATACAAAAGACCTATAAGCTTTATTAAATTAGATGCTAAATTACTGGTACTGCCTTATAGTGGTGGAAAAAGTAACAATTAGTTTAAAAGGGTTTCATATTCTAGGAGAAAAGCTTATGATGACATCATTCTTCAGAATTGTGGCCGTTTGATTAGAAACTAGAAATGTACAAGAGGAAGTCAATTGGTTGATAAGTTGCTATGGTGATGAATGACTGGTAGCGAAATCTGGTGGTGAAATGATCAATGAATAAGGCTCTGGGGATTAACAGGATGACACGAATTTGTTCACAAATTGACATGGTGTTGAATTACTGATAGCGCCATCTGGTGGTGTGATGACCGAACATATTATTTTAATTAAAAATGAATTTTTGGTTTCGATCCCGGGACCATTGTGATGCGATGCGAGTATGCTAGCCGTTAGGGCATTGCTGAGTTAAAAAGCAGTTGTTATTTTTCATAGAATTCCATTACTCCTTTCTGAATATAAGGGAAAGTACTTTTTCTTTTTTCACTACAAATGTATTGAGAATGATTTTATATTTATTTGTAGGTATTAAATACTTTTATAAAACAACAGGTAGAATCATCTAGCGAAATGTTGAACCATTAAACTTACTAAAGTGAAAATATTGTAATATAAAGGACCTATAAACTTTATTAAATTAGAGGCTAAATGACTGGTACTGCCATATTGTGCTAAAAAAATAACAATTAGTTTAAAAGGATTTTATATTCTAGGACAATTGCTTATGAGGACATCATTCTTCAGAGTTATGGCCGTTTGATTAGAAACTAGAAATGTACAAGAGGAAGTCAATTGGTTGACAAGTTGCTATGGTGATGAAAGACTGGTAGTGACATTGGTGGTGAGATGATCAATGAATAAGGCTCTGGGGATGAACAGGATGACACGAATTTGTTCACAAATTGACATGGTGGTGAATTACTGAAAGCGCCATCTGGTGTTGTGATGACCGAACATATTATTTTAATTAAAAATTAATTTTTTGTTTCGAACCCGGGACCATGCTGATACTATGCGAGTGTGCTAGTAGTTAGGCATTTGCTGACTTAAAAAGCAGCTGTGTTTTTTTCATAGAATTCCAATACTCCCTTCTGCAGATAAATACTTGTAATTTTTCTTTTTCCACTACAAATGTATTAAGAATGGTTTTAAATTTCTTTGTAGGCATTTAATACTTTTATAAAACAGCAGGTAGCATGATCTAGTGAAAGGTTGAACCATTAAACTTACTTAAGTGAAAATACTCTAATATAATAGACCTATAAGCTTTATTAAATTAGAGGCTAAATTACTGGTACTGCCATATTGTGGTGGATAAAGTAACAATTAGTTTAAAGGGTTTCATATTCCAGGAGACAAGCTCATGATGACATCATTCTTCAGAATTGCGGCCGTTTGATTAGAAACTAGAAATGTACAAGAGGAAGTCAATTGGTTGACAAGTTGCTATGGTGATGAATAACTGGTACTGCTATCTGGTGGTGAGATGATCAATGAATAAGGCTATGGGGATGAAAAGGATAACGTAAATCTGTTGACAAGTAGCCATGGTTCTGAATTACTGGTAGCGCCATCTGGTGGTGTGATGATCAAATATATTATTTTAATTTTAAATGAATTTTTCGTTTCGATCCTGAGACCATTGTGATGCGATGCGAGTATGCTAGCCGTTAGGACATTGCTGACTTACCAAGAAGTAGTTATTAGTCACAGAATTCCATAACTCCCTTCTGCAGATAAATACTTGTACTTTTTCTTTTTCCACAACAAATGTATTGAGAATGGTTTTAAATTTCTTAGTAGGTATTTAATACTTTTATAAAACAGCAGGTAGCATCATATAGTTAAAGGTTCAACCATTAAACTTACTAAAGGGAAAATACTGTAATATAAAGGACCTATGAACTTTATTAAATTAGAGGCTAAATGACTGGTACAGCCATATTGTGGTAAAAAAAGTAACAATTAGTTTAAAAGGGTTTAATATTCTATGAGAAAAGCTTATGATGACATCATTCTTCAGAATTGTGGCCGTTTGATTAGAAACTTGAGTTATACATGATGAAGTCAATTCGTTGACAAGTTGCTAAGGTGATGAAAGACTGGTACTGCCATCTGGTGGTGAGATGATCAATGAATAAGGCTCTGGGGATGAACAGGATGACACGAATTTGTTCACAAGTTGCCATGGTGGTGAATTACTGGTAGCGTAATATGGTGGTGTGATGACCAAACATATTATTTTAATTAAAAATGAATTTTTGGTTTGATCCCGGGACCATTGTGATGCGATGCGAGTATGCTAGCCGTTAGGCCATTGCTGACTTACCAAGAAGTAGTTATTAATCACAGAATTCCATTGCTACCTTCTGCAGATAAAGACTTGTAATTTTTCTTTTTCCACTACAAATGTATTGAGAATGGTTTTAAATTTCTTTGTAGGTATTTAATACTTTTATAAAACAGCAGGTAGCATCATCTAGTTAAAGGTTCAACCATTAAACTTACTTAAGTGAAAATACTTTAATACAAAAGACCTATAAGCTTTATTAAATTAGATGCTAAATTACTGGTACTGCCTTATAGTGGTGGAAAAAGTAACAATTAGTTAAAAAGGGTTTCATATTCTAGGAGTAAAGCTTATGATGATTTCATTCTTCAGAATTGTGGCCGTTTGATTAGAAACTAGAAATGTACAAGAGGAAGTCAATTGGTTGACAAGTTGCTATGGTGATGAATGACTGGTAGAGTCATCTGGTGGTGAGATGATCAATGAATAAAGCTCTGGGGATGAACAGGATGAATCGATTTTGTTCACAAATTGACATGGTGGTGAATTACTGATAGCGCCATCTGATGGTGTGATGACCAAACATATTATTTTAATTAAAAATGAATTTTTGGTTTCGATCCCAGGACCATTATGATGCAATGCGAGTATGCTAGCCGTTAGGCCATTGCTGACTTAAAAAGCAGTTGTTATTTTTCATAGAATTCCATTACTCCTTTCTGCAGATAAGGGCAAGTACGTTTTCTTTTTTCACTACAAATGTATTGAGAATGATTTTATATTTCTTTGTAGGTATTAAATACTTTTATAAAACAACAGGTAGCATCATCTAGCGAAAGGTTGAACCATTAAACTTACTAAAGTGAAAATACTGTAATATAAAGGAGCTATAAACTTTATTAAATTAGAGGCTAAATGACTGGTATTGCTATATTGTGCTCAAAAATAACAATTAGTTTAAAAGGATTAAATATTCTAGGACAATTGCTTATGATGACATCATCCTTCAGAATTGTGGCCGTTTGATTAGAAACTTGAGATGTACAAGAGGAAGTCAATTCGTTGACAAGTTGCTATGGTGATGAAAGACTGGTACTGCCATCTGATGGTGAGATGATCACTGAATAAGGCTCTGGGGATGAACAGGATGACGTGAATTTGTTAACAAGTAGCCATGGTGGTGAATAACTGGTAGCGCCATCTGGGGGTGTGATGATCAAACATACTATTTTAATTAAGAATGAAAATTTGGTTTCGATCCCGGGTCCATTGTGATGCGACGTGGGTATGCTAGCCGTTAGGCCATTGCTGACTTACCAAGCAGTAGTTATTAATCACAGAATTCTATTACTCCCTTCTGCAGATAAATACTTGTACTTTTTCTTTTTCCACTACAAATGTATTGAGAATGGTTTTAAATTTCTTTGTAGGTATTAAATACTTTTATAAAAAAGCAGGTAGCATCATCTAGTGAAAGGTTGAACCAGTAAACTTACTAAATTGAAAATACAATAACATAAAGGACCTATGAACTTTATTAAATTAGAGGCTAAGTGACTGGTACAGCCATATTGTGGTGGAAAAAGTAACAATTAGTTTAAAAGGGTTTCATATTCTATGAGAAAAGCTTATGATGACATCAGTCTTCAGGATTGTGGTTGTTTGATAAGAAACTGGAGATAACCAAAATGAAGTCAATTTGTTGACAAGTTGCTATGGTGGTGATTGACTGGTAGCGCCATCAAGTGGTGTGTTTATCAAACATATTATTTTAATTAAAAATGAATTTTTGGTTTCGATCCCGGGTCCATTGTTATGCGATGCGAGTATGCTAGCCGTTAGGCCATTGCTGACTTTCTAAGAAGTAGTTATTAATCACAGAATTCCATTACTCCCTTCTGCAGATAAATAAATGTACTTTTTCTTTTTGCACTACATATGTATTGAGAATGGTTTTAGATTTCTTTGAAGGTAATAAATACTTTTATAAAAAAGCAGGTTGTTGTTGTTGTTGCCAATCCCCAAAGTCCAGCGGGGCTAGACTAGGTCCATGAATCCATACACCCTGAGGAAGTCCAGGACCAGCAATGGACTTCCAAGGAGATCTTGATGGTTAAGTCCCAGGCACTCCAGGATGTGGGAAGGAGAAGCCTGCTCAAAGGAGCACTTGGTGCATGTGTCGAAAGTTCTCAAGCCATCTGAGAAGGTCATAGTTCTGAGGTGTCCACTTAGGATTCGGGTAATTGCAGTTTGTCCCTGCCTGTCACAATTAAGTGCCAAAGAGCCGCCGGGTCGATGGCCACGATACCATTGATGCACTGGGGGAGTGGACCATATTGTTTTTCCCCTCAACTTAGCCTGCGAATAAATCTCAGTGTAGGTAAGAGGCTCAAGTGGAACCAATTTTTCACTAGCTCCCGCCTTGGCCAATTCATCTGCCATTTCATTCCCATCAAGTTCGACATGAGAGGGGATCCACTGTATGTGGATCTGATTATCTATAGACAGTTGTCTTAGCTTATTGAGGACAGATACTCCCACCTTGTCTCTAACACCAGACCAATTAGCCAAGTGCTGGACAGAACTCCTGCTATCTGTTAGAATCCAGATTTCTTTTCCTGCAATTACAGTCGCAATATAGTCAAGGCTTTCGTTTATAGCAATAAGCTCGCTACGGAATACAGAGCAGCCATCAGGATTCCTTCTCTGAATCTTTGTGTAGTTACCATCTGAAATTATATAGATTCCACTGCCAGCTCCACCCTTCTCGTTTTTACTGCCGTCAGTGTACACCTTAGTAGCGTCAGCCGGGATGTTGTTGATTATTTCAAGTGCCAGTTGCTTTAGATAAATAGGAAGGTCATGCTGCCTGTTCACTTGTACAAGAAGGTCTGTGTGGAAATATACATTAGAAAGACCGTCAGAAGGATCTACGCTTTGAACCAGATGATGTTGTTCCACGTCACCCTCAAACAGTTTAGCTTGAGTCGCCATGCTAAAAGGACTGTTTCTCTTAAGTCTTTGATCATTGCGCCAGTCTCTCAGATAGGCAGAGGTTCTATTTCCCTCTCCAAGACTACATAGTTTGCCATAGTATTTCGCCAAAGAAGCATTTCTTCTGAGGCTAAGAGGTTGCATGTCAGCCTCGAAAAGCACTATGTCATTGGGGCAAGAGTTACGAAGTCCAGTGACAATTCGGGCTGCGCTAAGTTGGACTCTCTCTAGTTTCTGTAAATTGGTGTTAGATGCGCAACAGTAGACTGGATATCCATACTCCAAGATGGGTCTAATAAGAGAGATGTATGTATATCTTAGAGTAGCAGCATCAGCTCCCAAGTCACGTCCTGAAATGTACTTTAAAATTTTTAGTCGTTTCCTGCTTTTTAGCACCAGATGGTCAATGTGTTTATTGCACGTTATCTCTGGATCCAAAACAAATCCCTAGTATTTTGGGTGTTTGTCCACTGTTAGAGGCTTTTGGTCCAAAATAACACCAGGTTGATAGTTATATAACTTTCTATTGGTCGTAAAGAGACTTACCGTAGACTTTGTTGGGTCAAAACTCAATTTGTGGTTTTTAGCGAATTTCGATAAGTCATCAAGGGTAAAATTTAAGTTGTCCTCCAATGTCTTTAAATCGGTGCCAGAGTCCCAAAGGACAACATCGTCTGCAAAAAGACCCACTTCACACCTTTTGGTGATAACCTTCTCGATTCCTGACCGAAAGAGCATAAAAAGGGTTGGACTTAGAACTGAACCCTGAGGAACCCCTTGATATAGTTTGAAGCACCTTGACATGGAGTTATTAAAACTCACCTTTATGAGTCGGTTTCTTAAAAAGTCATATATCCAAGGCACGACTTTACCACCAATTCAAAAAGTCTCAGAAAGCTTGACGATAAGCCTCTGTGTCCAGACTCTGTCGAAGGCCTTAGAAAGATCAAGGAAGCCTGCCATAGTGTGATTTGTGGGCTTCTTGTTGTGGGCGTCTCTAATCCTCTGACAAAAATAGAGTACCTGGTCTGTTGTACTGTGTCCTTCTCTAAAGCCAAATTGTTCCCTTGGAAGAAGGCCATGAGAGTTCAAGTGAAAATTTAGCCGCTTTAAAATCATTTTTTCCATAATCTTACAAACTACACAGGTCAAAGCAATCGGTCTATAGCTTTCAGGAGAGCTAGCTTCTTTAGAATGTTTTCTGATAGGAACAACAGTAGCTCTTCACCAATCTCGAGGTAGCTTCCCTGAACTCCAGGAATCATTAATAATGTTCAAAAATCTTAATCTTCCAGGTTGTCCCTGCAGGTAGCATCACCTAGTGAAAGGTTGAACCAGTAAACTTACTAAATTGAAAATACAATAACATAAAGGACCTATGAACTTTATTAAATTAGAGGCTAAATTACTGATAGTGCCATATTGTGGTGGAAAAAGTAACAATTCGTTTAAAAGGGTTTCATATTCTATTAGAAAAGCTTATGATGACATCATTCTTCAGAATTGTGGCCGTTTGATTAGAAACTAAAAATGTACAAGAGGAAGTCAATTGGTTGACAAGTTGCTATGGTGATGAATGACTGGTAGTGCCATCTGGTGGTAAGATGATCAATAAATAAGGCTCTGAGGATGAACAGGATGACACGAATTTGTTCAGATATTGACATGGTGGTGAATTACTGGTAGTGCCATCTTATGGTCAGATGATCAATGAATATAGCTCTGGGGATGAACAGGATGACACGAATTTGTTCACAAAGTGACATGGTGGTGAATTACTGGATCCCGGGTCCATTGTGATGCAATGCGAGTATGCTAGCCGTTACGCCATTGCTGATTTACCAAGAAATAGTAATTAATCACAGAATTCCATTGCTCCCTTTTGCAGATAAAGACTTGTAATTTTTCTTTTTACGCTACAAATGTATTGAGAATGGTTTTAAATTTCTTTGTAGGTATTTAATACTTTTATAAAACAGCAGGTAGCATCATCTAGTTAAAGGTTCAACCATTAAACTTACTAAAGGGAAAATACTGTAATATAAAGGACCTATGAACTTTATTAAATTAGAGGCTAAATGACTGGTACAGCCATATTGTGGTGGAAAAAGTAACAATTAGTTTAAAAGGGTTTCATATTCTATGATAAAAGCTTATGATGACATCATTCTTCAGAATTGTGGCCGTTTGATTAGAAACTTGAGTTATACATGATGAAGTCAATTCGTTGACAAGTTGCTAAGGTGATGAAAGACTGGTACTGCCATCTGGTGGTGAGATGATCAATGAATAAGGCTCTGGGGATGAACAGGATGACACGAATTTGTTCACAAGTTGCCATGGTGGTGAATTACTGGTGCCGCCATCTGGTGGTGTGATGATCAAACATATTATTTTAATTAAAAATGAATTTTTGGTTTGATCCCGGGACCATTGTGATGCGATGCGAGTATGCTAGCCGTTAGGCCATTGCTGACTTACCAAGAAGTAGTTATTAATCACAGAATTCCATTGCTACCTTCTGCAGATAAAGACTTGTAATGTTTCTTTTTCCACTACAAATGTATTGAGAATGGTTTTAAATTTCTTTGTAGGTGTTTAATACTTTTATAAAACAGCAGGTAGCATCATCTAGTTAAAGGTTTAACCATTAAACTTACTTAAGTGAAAATACTTTAATACAAAAGACCTATAAGCTTTATTAAATTAGATGCTAAATTACTGGTACTGCCTTATAGTGGTGGAAAAAGTAACAATTAGTTTAAAAGGGTTTCATATTCTAGGAGTAAAGCTTATGATGATTTCATTCTTCAGAATTGTGGCCGTTTGATTAGAAACTAGAAATGTACAAGAGGAAGTCAATTGGTTGACAAGTTGCTATGGTGATGAATGACTGGTAGAGCCATCTGGTGGTGAGATGATCAATGAATAAAGCTCTGGGGATGAACAGGATGAATCGATTTTGTTCACAAATTGACATGGTGGTGAATTACTGATAGCGCCATCTGGTGGTGTGATGACCAAACATATTATTTTAATTAAAAATGAATTTTTGGTTTCGATCCCAGGACCATTATGATGCAATGCGAGTATGCTAGCCGTTAGGCCATTGCTGACTTAAAAAGCAGTTGTTATTTTTCATAGAATTCCATTACTCCTTTCTGCAGATCAGGGCAAGTACTTTTTCTTTTTTCACTACAAATGTT
Source organism: Metellina segmentata (assembly GCA_947359465.1). Lineage (NCBI taxonomy): Eukaryota > Metazoa > Arthropoda > Arachnida > Araneae > Tetragnathidae > Metellina > Metellina segmentata. Next base: position 450,980 of record OX375881.1, on the reverse strand, counting down.
TTGAGAATGATTTTATATTTCTTTGTAGGTATTAAATACTTTTATAAAACAACAGGTAGCATCATCTAGCGAAAGGTTGAACCATTAAACTTACTAAAGTGAAAATACTGTAATATAAAGGAGCTATAAACTTTATTAAATTAGAGGCTAAATGACAGGTTCTGCCATATTGTGCTAAAAAAATAACAATTAGTTTAAAAGGATTTAATATTCTAGAACAATTGCTTATGAGGACATCATTCTTCAGGAATGTGGCCGTTTGATTTGAAACTTGGGATGTACAAAAGGAAGTCAATTCGTTGACAAGTTGCTATGATGATGAAAGACTGGTACTGCCATCTGGTGGTGAGATATTCAATGAATAAGGCTCTGGGGATGAACAGGTTGACGTGAATTAGTTCACAAGTTTCCATGGTGGTGAATTACTGGTAACGCCATCTGGTGGTGTGATGACCATACATATTATTTTAATTAAAAATGAATTTTTAGTTTCGATCCCGGGACCATTGTGATACGAAGCGAGTATGCTAGCCGTTAGGCCATTGCTGACTTAGCAAGAAGTGGTTGTTACTCATAGAATTCCATTACTCCCTTCTGCAGATTAAGACTTGTAATTTTCTTTTTCCTCTACAAATGTATTGAGAATGGTTTTAAATTTCTTTGTAGGTATTTAATACTTTTATAAAACAGCAGGTAGCATCATCTATTGAAAGGTTGAACCATTAAACTTACTAAATTGAAAATACTATAATATTAAGGACCTATAACCTTTATTAAATTAGAAGTTAAATGACTGGTACTGCCATATTGTGCTAAAAAATAACAATTAGTTTTAAAAGGATTTAATTTTCTAGGACAATTGCTTACGATTACATTATTCTTCAGGATTGTGGTTGTTTGATAAGAAACTGGAAATAACCAAAATGAAGTCAATTTGTTGACAAGTTGCTATGGTGGTGATTTACTGGTAGCGCCATCAAGTGGTGTGATTATCAAACATTTTATTTTAATCAAAAATTAATTTTTGGTTTCGAACCCGGGTCCATGCTGATATTATGCAAAGCATGCTAGCAGTTAGGCATTTGCTGACTTAAAAAGCAGTTGTTATTTTTCATAGAATTCCATTACTCCCTTCTGCAGATAAATACTTGTACTTTTTCTTTTTCCACTACAAATGTATTAAGTATGGTTTTAAATTTCTTTGTAGATATTTAATACTTTTATAAAACAGCAGGTAGCATCATCTAGTGAAAGGTTGAACCATTAAACTTACTTAAGTGAAAATACGCTAATATAAAAGACCTATGAGCTTTATTAAATAAGAGGCTAAATTACTGGTACTGCCATATTGTGGTGGAAAAAGTAACAATTAGTTTAAAAGGGTTTCATATTCTATTAGAAAAGCTTATGATGACATCATTCTTCAGAATTGTGGCCGTTTGATTAGAAACTAGAAATGTACAAGAGGAAGTCAATTGGTTGACAAGTTGCTATGGTGATGAATGACTGGTATTGCCATCTGGTGGTGAGATGATCAATGAATAAGGCTCTTGGGATGAACAGGATGACACGAATTTGTTCACAAATTGACATGGTGGTGAATTACTGATAGCGCCATCTGGTGGAGTGATGACCAAACATATTATTTTATTTTAAAATGAATTTTTGGTTTCGATCCCGGGACCATTGTGCTTCGATGCGAGTATGCTAGCCGTTAGGCTTTGCTGACTTACCAAGAAGTAGTTATTAATCACAGAATTCCATTACTCCCTTCTGCAGATAAATACTTGTAATTTTTCTTTTTCCTCTACAAATGTATTGAGAATGGTTTTAAATTTCTTTGTAGGTATTTATTACATTTATATAACAGCAGGTTGCATCATCTATTGAAAGGTTGAATCATTAAACTTACTAAATTGAAAATACTATAATATAAAGGACCTATAAACTTTATTAAATTAGCGGCTAAATGACTGGTACTGCCATATTGTGCTAAAAAAATAACAATTAGTTTAAAAGGATTTAATATTCTAGGACAATTGCTTATGAGGACATCATTCTTCAGGATTGTGGCCGTTTGATTAGAAACATGAGGTGTACAAAAGGAAGTCAATTCGTTGACAAGTTGCTATGGTGATGAAAGACTGGTACTGCCATCTGGTGGTGAGATGATCAATGAATAAGGCTCTGGGAAAGAAGAGGATGACGTGAATTTGTTCACAAGTTGCCATGGTGGTGAATTACTCGTAGCGCCAACTGGTGGTGTGATGACCAAACATATTATTTTAATTAAAAATGTATTTTCGGTTCCGATCCCGGGACCATTGTGACGCGATGCGAGTATGCTAGCCGTTAGGCCATTGCTGACTTACCATGAAGTAGTTATTAAACACTAGCCACTGCGTGGCTAGCACAGCGTTGCCCGTGCTGTACCTTGTGGGGTTAGGTGTGTCTATTGGGAACGATTGTAAACCACCGGTGTTTGCTACACATTCCCATTTGGTTTGCTCCGCAAACCAACACCACGGACAACGGCGTGATGGCCTCGTTATTGTGAAATTGGAATTGCGAGGAGTGAATGGGTGTGACGTCACAATTACTTGGAGTGTGGGGTGCCAGCTGAGGTGTTATGTTATGATATGACCGTGGTTGTCCACGTATATTTCCCTTATTGGATTTAACTACGACCCTAGTTAATAGGTAGTTGTAGTGCTTGAGAACGTTAATTAAAAATTACCCAATTTTCTCGGATACTTTCCTTAGGCGATTGATCCCGGACCGTAGTCAAAAGCCCGTTGAGTTGGTATTGTACGACGTTAATTAAAAATTGCCTCGGATCTTTTACTTAGGGATTGATACCGGACCGTTGTAAATAGCACGTTGAGTTGCTATAGTACGACGATAATAAAAAATTACCTCGGATGTCTCAATTAGGGAATTGATACCAGACCCTCGTTAATAGGCAATTGTGTTGCTTTTGTGTGATGTTAATTAAAAATTACAAATTTCTTCAAATTTAAAATTGGTTGAAATTTGTAATAAAAACTTGCACAATTTGTGTTTATTGTATTATTTTTAAAATAGATCTTATACACATGCATATATTACTACAATGGCAAACATTGTATTTTCTTGGAATTAAAGAGATTTAAGTTTTTGAATAAGGCAGTTGAGAACATTGAATGGTGAAAGGAGTGAGAAACATGTTTTTTTTTACTGAAAACCGAACAAATGAGTCTATTATTTTTTAAATTTTACAACTGAAATGTGTATCTTATTTTGAACACAACAATGAAATGTGTTGATTTGGGTAACATAGTATATTTTAACCCCAAATTACTTAAATAATAGGGAGACAGAAAAAGTTTTTTAAATTGGAATGGGGATATCAGAAGTGATGATTGGTATTTAACGAATGAATACGTTTAAACTTGCAGTATGTCGAGTCACGATGGTGGCTTCAATAATATTTCGCATGAGTATCTTGACAGAGTGTTGTGCCATTGCAGTGAAGGTGGATTGATATTTGTGAGACGCATAATCGGTGCTCCAATATGTGCGAGAGTAGTCCAAATGGTTCCAATATATTAAAAAACTGTGTCGTGTGTTTTAAGGCCTCATTTGTGTGACGCGTAATGTGTATAGATTTGTAAATTGAAAAACTACGGAGCAATTCTCGCAAGAGTTGCTTTTTGATGGCATTGACATGTTTATTTAATTGGGAAAGATTTGCCCTTTGTCACATCCCTGTATGATGAGTGGTTTGCTACAACAGCAATATATCGATGAACCACAGGGGTTGTAACCTTTTGGCAGGGGGGCACAGGTGTTTGCACAACTGTTTGGCTTGTTTGCATAATCATAAAATCACGATGGTGGCTTCAATAATATTTCGCATGAGTATCTTGACAGAATGTTGTGCCATTGCAGTGAAGGTGGATTGATATTTGTGAGAAACATAATCGGTGCTCCAATATGTGCGAGAGTAGTCCAGATGGTTCCAATATGTTAAAAAACTGTGTCGTGTGTTTTAAGGCATCATTTGTGTGACGCGTAATGTGTATAGATTTGTAAATTGAAAAACTACGGAGCAATTCTCGCAAGAGTTGCTTTTTGATGGCATTGACATGTTTATTTAATTGGGAAAGATTTGCCCTTTGTCACATCCCTGTATGAGTGGTTTGCTACAACAGCAATATATCGATGAACCACAGGGGTTGTAACCTTTTGGCAGGGGGGCACAGGTGTTTGCACAACTGTTTGCATAATCATAAAATGACGTAATGAACGGCAAAGAAAAGAGCAATATGAGTGATTGATTGCCCAACTTGAAGGCATCCCACAGAACGGCAGCGCTCACTATTTGCTATTTGTGTTGTGGAAGTGACAGAAACACGTCCGTTTTGAAAACTAATCCTACAAAAGTTGCAAACACTTTTTATAGCACTTACATGCAACTCCTCTAATCCTTGACAGTGCTGGCTTCTTATACGACTGCCTTTTTATATTTGTCGGCACGAAACGGTGATTGGCTGTTACATAACACATTTGCATAGTTCCATCTAACTCTGCAGCAAATTGCAACTTTAGATTAGCTTACAGAAATTAACATATTCCACAATGTCCTTAACTTTTGGCAGCGAGTGTAGACAATTATAAAATAAAGTACTAAGTGTGTTGTATGTTCGGCATGTCCTGACGAATCTGTAGTACTTCCAATAATGAAATTTGGCACATAAGTAGTGTGAATATTTTAAAATTTTATAGTCCACCACGAATTTTAAAATTTAATCCAGAACATTTTAAAATTAATGTAATGAGATATTTAATTATTATTGTGTTCCTCCAAATAGCAAGTCTTCAATTGGCATTGACTTAATACGTATTTACTGTGCGTATGTAGCTGCCCGATTACTGGATATCCCTTATAAAAATTTATTGCATTTTTAAAAGCATATTAACTATTAGTTTGGATTATCATAATGTATAACATAAGTATATATATATGTTTGTGTTTCCTCCATTTTTGGAACTGGATCACAGTTGTGCAATACGTTGTTTGTTATTGTTTCTGTTTGAGAGTACGATAGTTTGTATTATAATTTTTAAAGCATATTAACTTTTCGTTTGGATTATTTGGATATCTTTTTCAATAGCAGAGACCTGTTTCATACATTTAATGTCGCTATGTATTCCGAGATTGAATCGGAGAAAGTGTGGTACATACCACTGATGGAAAGAATAAGAATATTTAATTTTGATAATTTATGCAATATAAAAATTTACAAAAGCATCACCTGTTACTTTTGGTTTTTATATCTTTTTGGAAGTTTAGCGATTTCTGTGTACTTCAGTTTTCGTACAGCAACATTTCCATCGTTCATCAACGCATCTGAATCAGATGCGTCAAATGTGCATACTGTTCCACTCTTGAGTGACCTGATTTTGTCGTATGTACAACAACAAAAATTATTAAAATTAACTATACGAAAACCAAAGTACTATACAGAAACAAACAAAAGATTGCATAAATGAAACAAACCAGAAATTGCACAAAAGATCAAAATTAAATATCACTAAACTTTGAAAAAAATATCCAAACTAAAAGTTAATATGCTTTAAAAATCAAAATCTTTGTATACAGTCGGTGTTGGTCTAACTACATTAAACAACAGCGCAGTAAAATGACGACAATGTTATGCAAACATGACTGATATTTTCGTGAGGCAAAATATAGCAGTGGAATCTAAAGGGAGAAGCCGTTACTAAACAAAAGCATAAAAACAGCATTTGTTTTAGTCGTATAACAAAACATTGTGGGGCGTACGTGAAAAGAGTCCGTTATAGCAAAATGCCATAATTTTGTTATTATTTAATGAACTTTTTTGTTTGTTTCTATGTTTGAGTGTCTTTTGGAAAGAATAGCAATATTTAATTTTGATAATTTATGCAATATAAAAATTTACAAAAGCATCGCCTGTTACTTATGGTTTTTATATATTTTTGGAAGTTTAGCGATTTCTGTGTACTTCAGTTTTTGTACAGCAACATTTCCATCGTTCATCAACGCATCTGAATCAGATGCGTCAAATGTGCATACTGTTCCACTCTTGAGTCATCTTTAAAAATCAAAATCCAAAGTATTGTAGTCCAAAAAAGAAACAATAACAAACGTATAGCACAACCGTTATCCAGTTTCAAAAATCAAGTAAGCACAATAAAAAGATACTTATACAAAAGATTAAAAGTCAACGCTAACTAAAAGTTAACATGCTTTAAAAAAAGCAATACATTTTTGAAAGGATATGCAGTAATCGGGCGGCTACACGGCAACGGATACACACGCGCAGTAAATACGGATTCATGACTGTTGCCATTTGGAAGAAAGATAATAATAATAGAACATCGCATTAAATTAATTTTAAATTTTAAAGATTAAATTTTAAAAATCGGGCTGGTCTATAAAATCGCAAAAAAATTCGTACTACATGTGTGCCAAATTTCATTAGTGTGAATGCCATAAATTCGTCACAGCACATTTTTATGACACACACACACACACACAAAAAAAAAACTTTACTTTATAATAGTAGAGACAGAATTCCATTACTCCCTTCTGCAGATTAAGACTTGTACTTTTTCTTTTTCCACTACAAATGAATTGAAAATGGTTTTAAATTTCTTTGTAGGTATTTAATACTTTTATAAAACAGCAGGTAGCATCATCTAGTGAAAGGTTGAACCATTAAACTTACTTAAGTAAAAATACTCTAATATAAAAGACCTATAAGCTTTATTAAATTAGAGGCTAAATTACTGGTAAAGCCATATTGTGGTGGAAAAAGTAGCAATTAGTTTAAAAGGGTTTTTCATATTCTAGGAGAAAAGCTTATTATGACATCATTATTCAGAATTGTGGCCGTTTGATTAGAAACTAGAAATGTACAAGAGGAAGTCAATTGGTTGACAAGTTGCTATGGTGATGAATGACTGGTACTGCCATCCAGTGGTGAGATGATCAATGAATAAGGCTCTGGGGATGAACAGGATGACGTGAATTTGTTGACAAGTAGCCATGGTGGTGAATTATTGATAGCGCCATCTGGTGGTGTGATGACCAAACATATTATTTTAATTAAAAATGAATTTTTAGTTTCGATCCCGGGACCATTGTAATACGAAGCGAGTATGCTAGCCGTTAGGCCATTGCTGACTTACTAAGAAGTAGTTATTAATCACAGAATTCCATTTCTACCTTCTGCAGATTAAGACTTGTAAATTTTCTTTTTCCACTACAAAAATGTATTGAGAATGGTTTTAATTTTCTTTGTAGGTATTTAATACTTTTATAAAACAGCAGGTAGAATCATCTAGTGAAAGGTTGAACCATTAAACTTACTTAAGTGAAAATACTCTAATATAAAAGACATATAAGCTTTATTAAATTAGAGGCTAAATTACTGGTACTGCCATATTGTGGTGGAAAAAGTAACAATTAGTTTAAAAGGGTTTCATATTCTAGGAGAAAAGCTTATGATGACATCATTCTTCAGAATTGTGGCCGTTTGATTAGAAACTAGAAATGTACAAGAATAAGTCAATTGGTTGACAAGTTGCTATGGTGATGAATGACTGGTAGTGCCATCTGGTGGTGAGATGATCAATGAATAAGGCTCTGGGGGATGAAGAGGATGACACGAATTTGTTCAGAAATTGACATGGTGTAGAATTACTGGTAGCGCCATCTGGTGGTGTGATGACCAAACATATTATTTTAATTAAAAATGAATTTTTGGTTTCGATCCCGGGACCATTGTGATGCGATGCGAGTATGCTAGCCGTTAGGCCATTGCTGACTTAAAAAGCAGTTGTTATTTTTCATCGAATTCCATTACTCCTTTCTGCAGATAAGGGCAAGTATTTTTTTTTCACTACAAATGTATTGAGAATGATTTTATATTTCTTTGTAGGTATTAAATACTTTTATAAAACAACAGGTAGCATCATATAGCGAAAGGTTGAACCATTAAACTTACTTAAATGAAAATACTCTAATATAAAAGACTTATAAGCTTTATTAAATTAGAGGCTAAATGACTAGTAGCGCCATATTGTGGTGGAAAAAGTAACAATTTGTTTAAAAGGGTTTCATATTCTAGGAGAAAAGTTTATGATGACATCATTCTTCAGAATTGTGGCCGTTTGATTAGAAACTAGAAATGTACAAGAGGAAGTCAATTGGTTAACATGTTGCTATGGTGATGAACGACTGGTAGTGCCATCTGGTAGTAAGATGATCAATGAATAAGGGTCTGAGGATGAACAGGATGACACGAATTTGTTCAGAAATTGACATGGTGGTGAATTATTGGTAGTGCCATCAAGTGGTGTGATTATCAAACATATTATTTTAATCAAAAATTAATTTTTGGTTTCGAACCAGGGACCATGCTGATACTATGCGAGTATGCTAGCAGTTAGGCATTTGCTGACTTAAAAAGCAGTTGTTATTTTTCATAGAATTCCATTACTCAATTCTGCAGATAAAGACAATTACTTTTTCTTTTTTCACTACAAATGTATTGAGAATGATTTTAAATTTCTTTGTAGTTATTAAATACTTTTATAAAACAGCAGGTAGCATCATCTATTGAAAGGTTGAACCATTAAACTTACTAAATTGAAAATACTATAATATTAAGGACCTATAACCTTTATTAAATTAGAAGTTAAATGACTGGTACTGCCATATTGTGCTAAAAAATAACAATTAGTTTTAAAAGGATTTAATTTTCTAGGACAATTGCTTACGATTACATTATTTTTCAGGATTGTGGTTGTTTGATAAGAAACTGGAAATAACCAAAATGAAGTCAATTTGTTGACAAGTTGCTATGGTGGTGATTTACTGGTAGCGCCATCAAGTGGTGTGATTATCAAACATTTTATTTTAATCAAAAATTAATTTTTGGTTTCGAACCCGGGTCCATGCTGATATTATGCAAAGCATGCTAGCAGTTAGGCATTTGCTGACTTAAAAAGCAGTTGTTATTTTTCATAGAATTCCATTACTCCCTTCTGCAGATAAATACTTGTACTTTTTCTTTTTCCACTACAAATGTATTGAGTATGGTTTTAAATTTCTTTGTAGATATTTAATACTTTTATAAAACAGCAGGTAGCATCATCTAGTGAAAGGTTGAACCATTAAACTTACTAAATTGAAAATACTATAATATTAAGGACCTATAACCTTTATTAAATTAGAAGTTAAATGACTGGTACTGCCATATTGTGCTAAAAAATAACAATTAGTTTTAAAAGGATTTAATTTTCTAGGACAATTGCTTACGATTACATTATTCTTCAGGATTGTGGTTGTTTGATAAGAAACTGGAAATAACCAAAATGAAGTCAATTTGTTGACAAGTTGCTATGGTGGTTATTTACTGGTAGCGCCATCAAGTGGTGTGATTATCAAACATTTTATTTTAATCAAAAATTAATTTTTGGTTTCGAACCCGGGTCCATGCTGATATTATGCAAAGCATGCTAGCAGTTAGGCATTTGCTGACTTAAAAAGCAGTTGTTATTTTTCATAGAATTCCATTACTCCCTTCTGCAGATAAATACTTGTACTTTTTCTTTTTCCACTACAAATGTATTGAGTATGGTTTTAAATTTCTTTGTAGATATTTAATACTTTTATAAAACAGCAGGTAGCATCATCTAGTGAAAGGTTGAACCATTAAACTTACTTAAGTGAAAATACGCTAATATAAAAGACCTATGAGCTTTATTAAATAAGAGGCTAAATTACTGGTACTGCCATATTGTGGTGGAAAAAGTAACAATTAGTTTAAAAGGGTTTCATATTCTATTAGAAAAGCTTATGATGACATCATTCTTCAGAATTGTGGCCGTTTGATTAGAAACTAGAAATGTACAAGAGGAAGTCAATTGGTTGACAAGTTGCTATGGTGATGAATGACTGGTTGTGCCATCTGGTGGTAAGATGATCAATGAATAAAGCTCTGGGAATGAACAGGATGACACGAATTTGTTCACAAATTGACATGGTGGTGTATTACTGGTAGCGCCATCTGGTGGTGTGATGATCAAACATATTATTTTATTTAAAAATGAATTTTTGGTTTCGATCCCGGGACCATTGTGCTGCGATGCGAGTATGCTAGCCGTTAGACCATTGCTGACTTACCAAGAAGTAGTTATTAATCACAGAATTCCATTGCTCCCATCTGTAGATAAAGACTTGTAATTTTTCTTTTTCCACTACAAATGTATTGAGAATGATTTTAAATTTCTTTGTAGTTATTAAATACTTTTATAAAACAACATATAACAACATCTATTTAAAGGTTGAACCATTAAACTTACTTAAGTGAAAATACTCTAATATAAAAGACCTATAAGCTTTATTAAATTAGAGGCTAAATGACTGGTACAGCCATATTGTGGTGGAAAAAGTAACAATTAGTTTAAAAGGGTTTCATATTCTAGGAGAAAAGCTTATGATGACATCATACTTCAGAATTGTGGCCGTTTGATTAGAAACTAGAAATGTACAAGAGGAAGTCAATTGGTTGACAAGTTGCTATGGTGATGAATGACTGGTATTGCCATCTGGTGGTGAGATGATCAATGAATAAGGCTCTTGGGATGAACAGGATGACACGAATTTGTTCACAAATTGACATGGTGGTGAATTACTGATAGCGCCATCTGGTGGAGTGATGACCAAACATATTATTTTATTTTAAAATGAATTTTTGGTTTCGATCCCGGGACCATTGTGCTTCGATGCGAGTATGCTAGCCGTTAGGCATTGCTGACTTACCAAGAAGTAGTTATTAATCACAGAATTCCATTACTCCCTTCTGCAGATAAATACTTGTAATTTTTCTTTTTCCTCTACAAATGTATTGAGAATGGTTTTAAATTTCTTTGTAGGTATTTATTACATTTATAAAACAGCAGGTTGCATCATCTATTGAAAGGTTGAATCATTAAACTTACTAAATTGAAAATACTATAATATAAAGGACCTATAAACTTTATTAAATTAGCGGCTAAATGACTGGTACTGCCATATTGTGCTAAAAAAATAACAATTAGTTTAAAAGGATTTAATATTCTAGGACAATTGCTTATGAGGACATCATTTTTCAGGATTGTGGCCGTTTGATTAGAAACATGAGGTGTACAAAAGGAAGTCAATTCGTTGACAAGTTGCTATGGTGATGAAAGACTGGTACTGCCATCTGGTGGTGAGATGATCAATGAATAAGGCTCTGGGAATGAACAGGATGACGTGAATTTGTTCAAAAGTTGCCATGGTGGTGAATTACTGGTAGCGCCAACTGGTGGTGTGATGACCAAACATATTATTTTATTTTAAAATGAATTTTCGGTGCCGATCCCGGGACCATTGTGACGCGATGCGAGTATGCTAGCCGTTAGGCCATTGCTGACTTACCATGAAGTAGTTATTAAACACTAGCCACTGCGTGGCTAGCACGGCGTTGCCCGTGCTGTACCTTGTGGGGTTAGGTGTGTCTATTGGGAACGATTGTAAACCACCGGTGTTTGCTACACATTCCCATTTGGTTTGCTCCGCAAACCAACACCACGGACAACGGCGTGATGGCCTCGTTATTGTGAAATTGGAATTGCGAGGAGTGAATGGGTGTGACGTCACAATTACTTGGAGTGTGGGGTGCCAGCTGAGGTGTTATGTTATGATATGACCGTGGTTGTCCACGTATATTTCCCTTATTGGATTTAACTACGACCCTAGTTAATAGGTAGTTGTAGTGCTTGAGAACGTTAATTAAAAATTACCCAATTTTCTCGGATACTTTCCTTAGGCGATTGATCCCGGACCGTAGTCTAAAGCCCGTTGAGTTGGTATTGTACGACGTTAATTAAAAATTGCCTCGGATCTTTTACTTAGGGATTGATACCGGACCGTTGTAAATAGCACGTTGAGTTGCTATAGTACGACGATAATAAAAAATTACCTCGGATGTCTCAATTAGGGAATTGATACCAGACCCTCGTTAATAGGCAATTGTGTTGCTTTTGTGTGATGTTAATTAAAAATTACAAATTTCTTCAAATTTAAAATTGGTTGAAATTTGTAATAAAAACTTGCACACAATTTGTGTTTATTGTATTATTTTTAAAATAGATCTTATACACATGCATATATTACTACAATGGCAAACATTGTATTTTCTTGGAATTAAAGAGATTTAAGTTTTTGAATAAGGCAGTTGAGAACATTGAATGGTGAAAGGAGTGAGAAACATGTTTTTTTTTACTGAAAACCGAACAAATGAGTCTATTATTTTTTAAATTTTACAACTGAAATGTGTATCTTATTTTGAACACAACAATGAAATGTGTTGATTTGGGTAACATAGTATATTTTAACCCCAAATTACTTAAATAATAGGGAGACAGAAAAAGTTTTTTAAATTGGAATGGGGATATCAGAAGTGATGATTGGTATTTAACGAATGAATACGTTTAAACTTGCAGTATGTCGAGTCACGACGGTGGCTTCAATAATATTTCGCATGAGTATCTTGACAGAGTGTTGTGCCATTGCAGTGAAGGTGGATTGATATTTGTGAGACGCATAATCGGTGCTCCAATATGTGCGAGAGTAGTCCAAATGGTTCCAATATATTAAAAAACTGTGTCGTGTGTTTAAGGCCTCATTTGTGTGACGCGTAATATGTATAGATTTGTAAATTGAAAAACTACGGGGAAATTCTCGCAAGAGTTGCTTTTTGATGGCATTGACATGTTTATTTAATTGGGAAAGATTTGCCCTTTGTCACATCCCTGTATGATGAGTGGTTTGCTACAACAGCAATATATCGATGAACCACAGGGGTTGTAACCTTTTGGCAGGGGGGCACAGGTGTTTGCACAACTGTTTGGCTTGTTTGCATAATCATAAAATCACGATGGTGGCTTCAATAATATTTCGCATGAGTATCTTGACAGAGTGTTGTGCCATTGCAGTGAAGGTGGATTGATATTTGTGAGAAACATAATCGGTGCTCCAATATGTGCGAGAGTAGTCCAGATGGTTCCAATATGTTAAAAAACTGTGTCGTGTGTTTTAAGGCATCATTTGTGTGACGCGTAATGTGTATAGATTTGTAAATTGAAAAACTACGGAGCAATTCTCGCAAGAGTTGCTTTTTGATGGCATTGACATGTTTATTTAATTGGGAAAGATTTGCCCTTTGTCACATCCCTGTATGATGAGTGGTTTGCTACAACAGCAATATATCGATGAACCACAGGGGTTGTAACCTTTTGGCAGGGGGGCACAGGTGTTTGCACAACTGTTTGCATAATCATAAAATGACGTAATGAACGGCAAAGAAAAGAGCAATATGAGTGATTGATTGCCCAACTTGAAGGCATCCCACAGAACGGCAGCGCTCACTATTTGCTATTTGTGTTGTGGAAGTGACAGAAACACGTCCGTTTTGAAAACTAATCCTACAAAAGTTGCAAACACTTTTTATAGCACTTACATGCAACTCCTCTAATCCTTGACAGTGCTGGCTTCTTATACGACTGCCTTTTTATATTTGTCGGCACGAAACGGTGATTGGCTGTTACATAACACATTTGCATAGTTCCATCTAACTCTGCAGCAAATTGCAACTTTAGATTAGCTTACAGAAATTAACATATTCCACAATGTCCTTAACTTTTGGCAGCGAGTGTAGACAATTATAAAATAAAGTACTACGTGTGTTGTATGTTCGGCATGTCCTGACGAATCTGTAGTACTTCCAATAATGAAATTTGGCACATAAGTAGTGTGAATATTTTAAAATTTTATAGTCCACCACGAATTTTAAAATTTAATCCAGAACATTTTAAAAGTAATGTAATGAGATATTTAATTATTATTGTGTTCCTCCAAATAGCAAGTCTTCAATTGGCATTGACTTAATACGTATTTACTGTGCGTATGTAGCTGCCCGATTACTGGATATCCCTTATAAAAATTTATTGCATTTTTAAAAGCATATTAACTATTAGTTTGGATTATCATAATGTATAACATAAGTATATATATATGTTTGTGTTTCCTCCATTTTTGGAACTGGATCACAGTTGTGCAATACGTTGTTTGTTATTGTTTCTGTTTGAGAGTACGATAGTTTGTATTATAATTTTTAAAGCATATTAACTTTTCGTTTGGATTATTTGGATATCTTTTTCAATAGCAGAGACCTGTTTCATACATTTAATGTCGCTATGTATTCCGAGATTGAATCGGAGAAAGTGTGGTACATACCACTGATGGAAAGAATAGGAATATTTAATTTTGATAATTTATGCAATATAAAAATTTACAAAAGCATCACCTGTTACTTTTGGTTTTTATATCTTTTTGGAAGTTTAGCGATTTCTGTGTACTTCAGTTTTCGTACAGCAACATTTCCATCGTTCATCAACGCATCTGAATCAGATGCGTCAAATGTGCATACTGTTCCACTCTTGAGTCATCTTTAAAAATCAAAATCCAAAGTATTGTAGTCCAAAAAAGAAACAATAACAAACGTATAGCACAACCGTTATCCAGTTTCAAAAATCAAGTAAGCACAATAAAAAGATACTTATACAAAAGATTAAAAGTCAACGCTAACTAAAAGTTAACATGCTTTAAAAAAAGCAATACATTTTTGAAAGGATATGCAGTAATCGGGCGGCTACACGGCAACGGATACACACGCGCAGTAAATACGGATTCATGACTGTTGCCATTTGGAAGAAAGATAATAATAATAGAACATCGCATTAAATTAATTTTAAATTTTAAAGATTAAATTTTAAAAATCGGGCTGGTCTATAAAATCGCAAAAAAATTCGTACTACATGTGTGCCAAATTTCATTAGTGTGAATGCCATAAATTCGTCACAGCACATTTTTATGACACACACACACAAAAAAAACAACTTTACTTTATAATAGTAGAGACAGAATTCCATTACTCCCTTCTGCAGATTAAGACTTGTACTTTTTCTTTTTCCACTACAAATGAATTGAAAATGGTTTTAAATTTCTTTGTAGGTATTTAATACTTTTATAAAACAGCAGGTAGCATCATCTAGTGAAAGGTTGAACCATTAAACTTACTTAAGTAAAAATACTCTTATATAAAAGACATATAAGCTTTATTAAATTAGAGGCTAAATTACTGGTACTGCCATATTGTGGTGGAAAAAGTAACAATTAGTTTAAAAGGGTTTCATATTCTAGGAGAAAAGCTTATGATGACATCATTCTTCAGAATTGTGGCCGTTTGATTAGAAACTAGAAATGTACAAGAATAAGTCAATTGGTTGACAAGTTGCTATGGTGATGAATGACTGGTAGTGCCATCTGGTGGTGAGATGATCAATGAATAAGGCTCTGGGGGATGAAGAGGATGACACGAATTTGTTCAGAAATTGACATGGTGTAGAATTACTGGTAGCGCCATCTGGTGGTGTGATGACCAAACATATTATTTTAATTAAAAATGAATTTTTGGTTTCGATCCCGGGACCATTATGATGCGATGCGAGTATGCTAGCAGTTAGGCCATTGCTGACTTAAAAAGCAGTTGTTATTTTTCATCGAATTCCATTACTCCTTTCTGCAGATAAGGGCAAGTATTTTTTTTTTCACTACAAATGTATTGAGAATGATTTTATATTTCTTTGTAGGTATTAAATACTTTTATAAAACAACAGGTAGCATCATATAGCGAAAGGTTGAACCATTAAACTTACTTAAATGAAAATACTCTAATATAAAAGACTTATAAGCTTTATTAAATTAGAGGCTAAATGACTAGTAGCGCCATATTGTGGTGGAAAAAGTAACAATTTGTTTAAAAGGGTTTCATATTCTAGGAGAAAAGTTTATGATGACATCATTCTTCAGAATTGTGGCCGTTTGATTAGAAACTAGAAATGTACAAGAGGAAGTCAATTGGTTAACATGTTGCTATGGTGATGAACGACTGGTAGTGCCATCTGGTAGTAAGATGATCAATGAATAAGGGTCTGAGGATGAACAGGATGACACGAATTTGTTCAGAAATTGACATGGTGGTGAATTACTGGTAGTGCCATCAAGTGGTGTGATTATCAAACATATTATTTTAATCAAAAATTAATTTTTGGTTTCGAACCAGGGACCATGCTGATACTATGCGAGTATGCTAGCAGTTAGGCATTTGCTGACTTAAAAAGCAGTTGTTATTTTTCATAGAATTCCATTACTCAATTCTGCAGATAAAGACACAATTACTTTTTCTTTTTTCACTACAAATGTATTGAGAATGATTTTAAATTTCTTTGTAGTTATTAAATACTTTTATAAAACAACAGGTAACAACATCTATTTAAAGGTTGAACCATTAAACTTACTTAAGTGAAAATACTCTAATATAAAAGACCTATAAGCTTTATTAAATTAGAGGCTAAATGACTGGTACTGCCATATTGTGGTGGAAAAAGTAACAATTAGTTTAAAAGGGTTTCATATTCTAGGAGAAAAGCTTATGATGACATCATTCTTCAGAATTGTGGCCGTTTGATTAGAAACTAGAAATGTACAAGAGGAAGTCAATTGGTTGACAAGTTGCTATGGTGATGAATGACTGGTAGTGCCATCTGGTGGTGAGATGATCAATGAATAAGGCTCTTGGGAGGAACAGGATGACACGAATTTGTTCACAAATTGACATGGTGGTGAATTACTAATAATCGCCATCTGGTGGTGTGATGACCAAACATATTATTTTAATTAAAAATGAATTTTTGGTTTCGATCCCGGGAAGATTGTGATACGATGCGAGTATGCTAGCCGTTAGGCCATTGCTGACTTACCAAGAAATAGTTATTAATCACAGAATTCCATTACTCCCTTCTGCAGATAAATACTTGTAATTTTTCTTTTTCCTCTACAAATGTATTGAGAATGGTTTTAAATTTCTTTGTAGGTATTTATTACATTTATAAAACAGCAGGTTGCATCATCTATTGAAAGGTTGAATCATTAAACTTACTAAATTGAAAATACTATAATATAAAGGACCTATAAACTTTATTAAATTACAGGCTAAATGACTGGTACTGCCATATTGTGCTAAAAAAATAACAATTAGTTTAAAAGGATTTAATATTCTAGGACAATTGCTTATGAGGACATCATTCTTCAGGATTGTGGCCGTTTGATTAGAAACATGAGGTGTACAAAAGGAAGTCAATTCGTTGACAAGTTGCTATGGTGATGAAAGACTGGTACTGCCATCTGGTGGTGAGATGATCAATGAATAAGGCTCTGGGAATGAACAGGATGACGTGAATTTGTTCAAAAGTTGCCATGGTGGTGAATTACTGCTAGCGCCAACTGGTGGTGTGATGACCAAACATATTATTTTAATTAAAAATGTATTTTCGGTTCCGATCCCGGGACCATTGTGACGCGATGCGAGTATGCTAGCCGTTAGGCCATTGCTGACTTACCATGAAGAAGTTATTAAACACTAGCCACTGCGTGGCTAGCACGGCGTTGCCCGTGCTGTACCTTGTGGGGTTAGGTGTGTCTATTGGGAACGATTGTAAACCACCGGTGTTTGCTACACATTCCCATTTGGTTTGCTCCGCAAACCAACACCACGGACAACGGCGTGATGGCCTCGTTATTGTGAAATTGGAATTGCGAGGAGTGAATGGGTGTGACGTCACAATTACTTGGAGTGTGGGGTGCCAGCTGAGGTGTTATGTTATGATATGACCGTGGTTGTCCACGTATATTTCCCTTATTGGATTTAACTACGACCCTAGTTAATAGGTAGTTGTAGTGCTTGAGAACGTTAATTAAAAATTACCCAATTTTCTCGGATACTTTCCTTAGGCGATTGATCCCGGACCGTAGTCAAAAGCCCGTTGAGTTGGTATTGTACGACGTTAATTAAAAATTGCCTCGGATCTTTTACTTAGGGATTGATACCGGACCGTTGTAAATAGCACGTTGAGTTGCTATAGTACGACGATAATAAAAAATTACCTCGGATGTCTCAATTAGGGAATTGATACCAGACCCTCGTTAATAGGCAATTGTGTTGCTTTTGTGTGATGTTAATTAAAAATTACAAATTTCTTCAAATTTAAAATTGGTTGAAATTTGTAATAAAAACTTGCGTAATTTGTGTTTATTGTATTATTTTTAAAATCGATCTTATACACATGCATATATTACTACAATGGCAAACATTGTATTTTCTAGGATTTAAAGAGATTTAAAAGTTTTTGAATAAGGCAGTTGAGAACATTGAATGGTGAAAAGAGTGAGAAACATGTTTTTTTTTACTGAAAACCGAACAAATGAGTCTATTATTTTTTAAATTTTACAACTGAAATGTGTATCTTATTTTGAACACAACAATGAAATGTGTTGATTTGGGCAACATAGTATATTTTAACCCCAAATTACTTAAATAATAGGGAGACAGAAAAATTAGAAATATTTTTGCAAGTTGAGGTAATTTTGAATAAAATAGATTAATAGACCAAAATAAAAGGTATTTTTTTTTTATTTTGTTGAGTACAAAGATAATTATTTTTTTGCTTACCTGAATTTTTAAAATTAGCAACGTTTGTAGATGTGAAATGTAACTTTAGAAACAATTAAATTAAATGAAATAAGTCTGTGCCATGTGCAAAAGGAAAACAAATTTTAAAAATGTGAATTTTTTACTTGATTATTTTTCCCTGAGAGAGTATACATGTACACTTATTAAAATAACCATATGTGGCAAGAAATTTAAGTGATATCTCTTAATAAAAAGTAAAAAGGTATTAAATAATCTCAAACACTTGAGCGTGGGAGAAACACGGTTGAATGAGACAGAGTTGTACGACTTTAAGGTGATTGTGCCTTGTTGATGCTGACAGTGAATCTTAAACGAACTGGGAACTGAAGTTTTTTAAATTGGAATGGGGATATCAGAAGTGATGATTGGTATTTAACGAATGAATACGTTTAAACTTGCAGCATGTCGAGTCACGATGGTGGCTTCAATAATATTTCGCATGAGTTTCTTGACAGAGTGTTGTGCCATTGCAGTGAAGGTGGATTGATATTTGTGAGACGCATAATCGGTGCTCCAATATGTGCGAGAGTAGTCCAAATGGTTCCAATATATTAAAAAACTGTGTCGTGTGTTTTAAGGCCTCATTTGTGTGACGCGTAATGTGTATAGATTTGTAAATTGAAAAACTACGGGGCAATTCTCGCAAGAGTTGCTTTTTGATGGCATTGACATGTTTATTTAATTGGGAAAGATTTGCCCTTTGTCACATCCCTGTATGATGAGTGGTTTGCTACAACAGCAATATATCGATGAACCACAGGGGTTGTAACCTTTTGGCAGGGGGGCACAGGTGTTTGCACAACTGTTTGGCTTGTATGCATAATCATAAAATCACGATGGTGGCTTCAATAATAGTTCGCACGAGTTTCTTGACAGAGTGTTGTGCCATTGCACAGTGAAGGTGGATTGATATTTGTGAGACGCATAATCGGTGCTCCAATATGTGCGAGAGTAGTCCAGATGGTTCCAATATGTTAAAAAACTGTGTCGTGTGTTTTAAGGCATCATTTGTGTGACGCGTAATGTGTATAGATTTGTAAATTGAAAAACTACGGAGCAATTCTCGCAAGAGTTGCTTTTTGATGGCATTGACATGTTTATTTAATTGGGAAAGATTTGCCCTTTGTCACATCCCTGTATGATGAGTGGTTTGCTACAACAGCAATATATCGATGAACCACAGGGGTTGTAACCTTTTGGCAGGGGGGCACAGGTGTTTGCACAACTGTTTGCATAATCATAAAATGACGTAATGAACGGCAAAGAAAAGAGCAATATGAGTGATTGATTGCCCAACTTGAAGGCATCCCACAGAACGGCAGCGCTCACTATTTGCTATTTGTGTTGTGGAAGTGACAGAAACACGTCCGTTTTGAAAACTAATCCTACAAAAGTTGCAAACACTTTTTATAGCACTTACATGCAACTCCTCTAATCCTTGACAGTGCTGGCTTCTTATACGACTGCCTTTTTATATTTGTCGGCACGAAACGGTGATTGGCTGTTACATAACACATTTGCATAGTTCCATCTAACTCTGCAGCAAATTGCAACTTTAGATTAGCTTACAGAAATTAACATATTCCATAATGTCCTTAACTTTTGGCAGCGAGTGTAGACAATTATAAAATAAAGTACTACGTGTGTTGTATGTTCGGCATGTTCTGACGAATCTGTAGTACTTCCAATAATGAAATTTGGCACATAAGTAGTGTGAATATTTTAAAATTTTATAGTCCACCACGAATTTTAAAATTATTTTAAAAGTAATGTAATGAGATATTTAATTATTATTGTGTTCCTCCAAATAGCAAGTCTTCAATTGGCATTGACTTAATACGTATTTACTGTGCGTATGTAGCTGCCCGATTACTGGATATCCCTTATAAAAATTTATTGCATTTTTAAAAGCATATTAACTATTAGTTTGGATTATCATAATGTATAACATAAGTATATATATATGTTTGTGTTTCCTCCATTTTTGGAACTGGATCACAGTTGTGCAATACGTTGTTTGTTATTGTTTCTGTTTGAGAGTACGATAGTTTGTATTATAATTTTTAAAGCATATTAACTTTTCGTTTGGATTATTTGGATATCTTTTTCAATAGCAGAGACCTGTTTCATACATTTAATGTCGCTATGTATTCCGAGATTGAATCGGAGAAAGTGTGGTACATACCACTGATGGAAAGAATAGGAATATTTAATTTTGATAATTTATGCAATATAAAAATTTACAAAAGCATCACCTGTTACTTTTGGTTTTTATATCTTTTTGGAAGTTTAGCGATTTCTGTGTACTTCAGTTTTCGTACAGCAACATTTCCATCGTTCATCAACGCATCTGAATCAGATGCGTCAAATGTGCATACTGTTCCACTCTTGAGTCATCTTTAAAAATCAAAATCCAAAGTATTGTAGTCCAAAAAAGAAACAATAACAAACGTATAGCACAACCGTTATCCAGTTTCAAAAATCAAGTAAGCACAATAAAAAGATACTTATACAAAAGATTAAAAGTCAACGCTAACTAAAAGTTAACATGCTTTAAAAAAAGCAATACATTTTTGAAAGGATATGCAGTAATCGGGCGGCTACACGGCAACGGATACACACGCGCAGTAAATACGGATTCATGACTGTTGCCATTTGGAAGAAAGATAATAATAATAGAACATCGCATTAAATTAATTTTAAATTTTAAAGATTAAATTTTAAAAATCGGGCTGGTCTATAAAATCGCAAAAAAATTCGTACTACATGTGTGCCAAATTTCATTAGTGTGAATGCCATAAATTCGTCACAGCACATTTTTATGACACACACACACACACACAAAAAAAAAACTTTACTTTATAATAGTAGAGACAGAATTCCATTACTCCCTTCTGCAGATTAAGACTTGTACTTTTTCTTTTTCCACTACAAATGAATTGAAAATGGTTTTAAATTTCTTTGTAGGTATTTAATACTTTTATAAAACAGCAGGTAGCATCATCTAGTGAAAGGTTGAACCATTAAACTTACTTAAGTAAAAATACTCTAATATAAAAGACCTATAAGCTTTATTAAATTAGAGGCTAAATTACTGGTTAAGCCATATTGTGGTGGAAAAAGTAGCAATTAGTTTAAAAGGGTTTCATATTCTAGGAGAAAAGCTTATGATGACATCATTATTCAGAATTGTGGCCGTTTGATTAGAAACTAGAAATGTACAAGAGGAAGTCAATTGGTTGACAAGTTGCTATGGTGATGAATGACTGGTACTGCCATCCAGTGGTGAGATGATCAATGAATAAGGCTCTGGGGATGAACAGGATGACGTGAATTTGTTGACAAGTAGCCATGGTGGTGAATTATTGATAGCGCCATCTGGTGGTGTGATGACCAAACATATTATTTTAATTAAAAATGAATTTTTAGTTTCGATCCCGGGACCATGCTGATACTATGCGAGTATGCTAGCAGTTAGGCATTTGCTGACTTAAAAAGCAGTTGTTATTTTTCATAGAATTCCATTACTCAATTCTGCAGATAAAGACAATTACTTTTTCTTTTTTCACTACAAATGTATTGAGAATGATTTTAAATTTCTTTGTAGTTATTAAATACTTTTATAAAACAACAGGTAACAACATCTATTTAAAGGTTGAACCATTAAACTTACTTAAGTGAAAATACTCTAATATAAAAGACCTATAAGCTTTATTAAATTAGAGGCTAAATGACTGGTACTGCCATATTGTGGTGGAAAAAGTAACAATTAGTTTAAAAGGGTTTCATATTCTAGGAGAAAAGCTTATGATGACATCGTTCTTCAGAATTGTGGCCGTTTGATTAGAAACTAGAAATGTACAAGAGGAAGTCAATTGGTTGACAAGTTGCTATGGTGATGAATGACTGGTAGTGCCATCTGGTGGTGAGATGATCAATGAATAAGGCTCTTGGGAGGAACAGGATGACACGAATTTGTTCACAAATTGACATGGTGGTGAATTACTGAAATCGCCATCTGGTGGTGTGATGACCAAACATATTATTTTAATTAAAAATGAATTTTTGGTTTCGATCACGGGACGATTGTGATACGATGCGAGTATGCTAGCCGTTAGGCCATTGCTGACTTACCAAGAAGTAGTTATTAATCACAGAATTCCATTACTCCCTTCTGGAGATAAATACTTGTAATTTTTCTTTTTCTCTACAAATGTATTGAGAATGGTTTTAAATTTCTTTGTAGGTATTTATTACATTTATAAAACAGCAGGTTGCATCATCTATTGAAAGGTTGAATCATTAAACTTACTAAATTGAAAATACTATAATATAAAGGACCTATAAACTTTATTAAATTAGAGGCTAAATGACTGGTACTGCCATATTGTGCTAAAAAAGTAACAATTAGTTTAAAAGGATTTAATATTCTAGGACAATTGCTTATGAGGACATCATTCTTCAGGATTGTGGCCGTTTGATTAGAAACATGAGGTGTACAAAAGGAAGTCAATTCGTTGACAAGTTGCTATGGTGATGAAAGACTGGTACTGCCATCTGGTGGTGAGATGATCAATGAATAAGGCTCTGGGAAAGAAGAGGATGACGTGAATTTGTTCACAAGTTGCCATGGTGGTGAATTACTCGTAGCGCCAACTGGTGGTGTGATGACCAAACATATTATTTTAATTAAAAATGTATTTTCGGTTCCGATCCCGGGACCATTGTGACGCTATGCGAGTATGCTAGCCGTTAGGCCATTGCTGACTTACCATGAAGTAGTTATTAAACACTAGCCACTGCGTGGCTAGCACGGCGTTGCCCGTGCTGTACCTTGTGGGGTTAGGTGTGTCTATTGGGAACGATTGTAAACCACCGGTGTTTGCTACACATTCCCATTTGGTTTGCTCCGCAAACCAACACCACGGACAACGGCGTGATGGCCTCGATATTGTGAAATTGGAATTGCGAGGAGTGAATGGGTGTGACGTCACAATTACTTGGAGTGTGGGGTGCCAGCTGAGGTGTTATGTTATGATATGACCGTGGTTGTCCACGTATATTTCCCTTATTGGATTTAACTACGACCCTAGTTAATAGGTAGTTGTAGTGCTTGAGAACGTTAATTAAAAATTACCCAATTTTCTCGGATACTTTCCTTAGGCGATTGATCCCGGACCGTAGTCAAAAGCCCGTTGAGTTGGTATTGTACGACGTTAATTAAAAATTGCCTCGGATCTTTTACTTAGGGATTGATACCGGACCGTTGTAAATAGCACGTTGAGTTGCTATTGTACGACGATAATAAAAAATTACCTCGGATGTCTCAATTAGGGAATTGATACCAGACCCTCGTTAATAGGCAATTGTGTTGCTTTTGTGTGATGTTAATTAAAAATTACAAATTTCTTCAAATTTAAAATTGGTTGAAATTTGTAATAAAAACTTGCGTAATTTGTGTTTATTGTATTATTTTTAAAATCGATCTTATACACATGCATATATTACTACAATGGCAAACATTGTATTTTCTAGGATTTAAAGAGATTTAAAAGTTTTTGAATAAGGCAGTTGAGAACATTGAATGGTGAAAAGAGTGAGAAACATGTTTTTTTTTACTGAAAACCGAACAAATGAGTCTATTATTTTTTAAATTTTACAACTGAAATGTGTATCTTATTTTGAACACAACAATGAAATGTGTTGATTTGGGCAACATAGTATATTTTAACCCCAAATTACTTAAATAATAGGGAGACAGAAAAATTAGAAATATTTTTGCAAGTTGAGGTAATTTTGAATAAAATAGATTAATAGACCAAAATAAAAGGTATTTTTTTTTTATTTTGTTGAGTACAAAGATAATTATTTTTTTGCTTACCTGAATTTTTAAAATTAGCAACGTTTGTAGATGTGAAATGCAACTTTAGAAACAATTAAATTAAATGAAATAAGTCTGTGCCATGTGCAAAAGGAAAACAAATTTTAAAAATGTGAATTTTTTACTTGATTATTTTTCCCTGAGAGAGTATACATGTACACTTATTAAAATAACCATATGTGGCAAGAAATTTAAGTGATATCTCTTAATAAAAAGTAAAAAGGTATTAAATAATCTCAAACACTTGAGCGTGGGAGAAACACGGTTGAATGAGACAGAGTTGTACGACTTTAAGGTGATTGTGCCTTGTTGATGCTGACAGTGAATCTTAAACGAACTGGGAACTGAAGTTTTTTAAATTGGAATGGGGATATCAGAAGTGATGATTGGTATTTAACGAATGAATACGTTTAAACTTGCAGCATGTCGAGTCACGATGGTGGCTTCAATAATATTTCGCATGAGTTTCTTGACAGAGTGTTGTGCCATTGCAGTGAAGGTGGATTGATATTTGTGAGACGCATAATCGGTGCTCCAATATGTGCGAGAGTAGTCCAAATGGTTCCAATATATTAAAAAACTGTGTCGTGTGTTTTAAGGCCTCATTTGTGTGACGCGTAATGTGTATAGATTTGTAAATTGAAAAACTACGGGGCAATTCTCGCAAGAGTTGCTTTTTGATGGCATTGACATGTTTATTTAATTGGGAAAGATTTGCCCTTTGTCACATCCCTGTATGATGAGTGGTTTGCTACAACAGCAATATATCGATGAACCACAGGGGTTGTAACCTTTTGGCAGGGGGGCACAGGTGTTTGCACAACTGTTTGGCTTGTATGCATAATCATAAAATCACGATGGTGGCTTCAATAATAGTTCGCACGAGTTTCTTGACAGAGTGTTGTGCCATTGCACAGTGAAGGTGGATTGATATTTGTGAGACGCATAATCGGTGCTCCAATATGTGCGAGAGTAGTCCAGATGGTTCCAATATGTTAAAAAACTGTGTCGTGTGTTTTAAGGCATCATTTGTGTGACGCGTAATGTGTATAGATTTGTAAATTGAAAAACTACGGAGCAATTCTCGCAAGAGTTGCTTTTTGATGGCATTGACATGTTTATTTAATTGGGAAAGATTTGCCCTTTGTCACATCCCTGTATGATGAGTGGTTTGCTACAACAGCAATATATCGATGAACCACAGGGGTTGTAACCTTTTGGCAGGGGGGCACAGGTGTTTGCACAACTGTTTGCATAATCATAAAATGACGTAATGAACGGCAAAGAAAAGAGCAATATGAGTGATTGATTGCCCAACTTGAAGGCATCCCACAGAACGGCAGCGCTCACTATTTGCTATTTGTGTTGTGGAAGTGACAGAAACACGTCCGTTTTGAAAACTAATCCTACAAAAGTTGCAAACACTTTTTATAGCACTTACATGCAACTCCTCTAATCCTTGACAGTGCTGGCTTCTTATACGACTGCCTTTTTATATTTGTCGGCACGAAACGGTGATTGGCTGTTACATAACACATTTGCATAGTTCCATCTAACTCTGCAGCAAATTGCAACTTTAGATTAGCTTACAGAAATTAACATATTCCATAATGTCCTTAACTTTTGGCAGCGAGTGTAGACAATTATAAAATAAAGTACTACGTGTGTTGTATGTTCGGCATGTTCTGACGAATCTGTAGTACTTCCAATAATGAAATTTGGCACATAAGTAGTGTGAATATTTTAAAATTTTATAGTCCACCACGAATTTTAAAATTATTTTAAAAGTAATGTAATGAGATATTTAATTATTATTGTGTTCCTCCAAATAGCAAGTCTTCAATTGGCATTGACTTAATACGTATTTACTGTGCGTATGTAGCTGCCCGATTACTGGATATCCCTTATAAAAATTTATTGCATTTTTAAAAGCATATTAACTATTAGTTTGGATTATCATAATGTATAACATAAGTATATATATATGTTTGTGTTTCCTCCATTTTTGGAACTGGATCACAGTTGTGCAATACGTTGTTTGTTATTGTTTCTGTTTGAGAGTACGATAGTTTGTATTATAATTTTTAAAGCATATTAACTTTTCGTTTGGATTATTTGGATATCTTTTTCAATAGCAGAGACCTGTTTCATACATTTAATGTCGCTATGTATTCCGAGATTGAATCGGAGAAAGTGTGGTACATACCACTGATGGAAAGAATAGGAATATTTAATTTTGATAATTTATGCAATATAAAAATTTACAAAAGCATCACCTGTTACTTTTGGTTTTTATATCTTTTTGGAAGTTTAGCGATTTCTGTGTACTTCAGTTTTCGTACAGCAACATTTCCATCGTTCATCAACGCATCTGAATCAGATGCGTCAAATGTGCATACTGTTCCACTCTTGAGTGACCTGATTTTGTCGTATGTACAACAACAAAAATTATTAAAATTAACTATACGAAAACCAAAGTACTATACAGAAACAAACAAAAGATTGCATAAATGAAACAAACCAGAAATTGCACAAAAGATCAAAATTAAATATCACTAAACTTTGAAAAAAATATCCAAACTAAAAGTTAATATGCTTTAAAAATCAAAATCTTTGTATACAGTCGGTGTTGGTCTAACTACATTAAAGCAACAGCGCAGTAAAATGACGACAATGTTATGCAAACATGACTGATATTTTCGTGAGGCAAAATATAGCAGTGGAATCTAAAGGGAGAAGCCGTTACTAAACAAAAGCATAAAAACAGCATTTGTTTTAGTCGTATAACAAAACATTGTGGGGCGTACGTGAAAAGAGGCCGTTATAGCAAAATGCCATAATTTTGTTATTATTTAATGAACTTTTTTGTTTGTT
The DNA here is from genome assembly GCA_947359465.1 of Metellina segmentata. NCBI lineage: Eukaryota > Metazoa > Arthropoda > Arachnida > Araneae > Tetragnathidae > Metellina > Metellina segmentata. The sequence continues at coordinate 423,515 of OX375881.1, read as the reverse complement.
TCTATGTTTGAGTGTCTTTTGGAAAGAATAGCAATATTTAATTTTGATAATTTATGCAATATAAAAATTTACAAAAGCATCGCCTGTTACTTATGGTTTTTATATCTTTTTGGAAGTTTAGCGATTTCTGTGTACTTCAGTTTTTGTACAGCAACATTTCCATCGTTCATCAACGCATCTGAATCAGATGCGTCAAATGTGCATACTGTTCCACTCTTGAGTCATCTTTAAAAATCAAAATCCAAAGTATTGTAGTCCAAAAAAGAAACAATAACAAACGTATAGCACAACCGTTATCCAGTTTCAAAAATCAAGTAAGCACAATAAAAAGATACTTATACAAAAGATTAAAAGTCAACGCTAACTAAAAGTTAACATGCTTTAAAAAAAGCAATACATTTTTGAAAGGATATGCAGTAATCGGGCGGCTACACGGCAACGGATACACACGCGCAGTAAATACGGATTCATGACTGTTGCCATTTGGAAGAAAGATAATAATAATAGAACATCGCATTAAATTAATTTTAAATTTTTAAGATTAAATTTTAAAAATCGGGCTGGTCTATAAAATCGCAAAAAAATTCGTACTACATGTGTGCCAAATTTCATTAGTGTGAATGCCATAAATTCGTCACAGCACATGTTTATGACACACACACACACAAAAAAAAAACTTTACTTTATAATAGTAGAGACAGAATTCCATTACTCCCTTCTGCAGATTAAGACTTGTACTTTTTCTTTTTCCACTACAAATGAATTGAAAATGGTTTTAAATTTCTTTGTAGGTATTTAATACTTTTATAAAACAGCAGGTAGCATCATCTAGTGAAAGGTTGAACCATTAAACTTACTTAAGTAAAAATACTCTAATATAAAAGACCTATAAGCTTTATTAAATTAGAGGCTAAATTACTGGTAAAGCCATATTGTGGTGGAAAAAGTAGCAATTAGTTTAAAAGGGTTTTTCATATTCTAGGAGAAAAGCTTATGATGACATCATTATTCAGAATTGTGGCCGTTTGATTAGAAACTAGAAATGTACAAGAGGAAGTCAATTGGTTGACAAGTTGCTATGGTGATGAATGACTGGTACTGCCATCCAGTGGTGAGATGATCAATGAATAAGGCTCTGGGGATGAACAGGATGACGTGTATTTGTTGACAAGTAGCCATGGTGGTGAATTATTGATAGCGCCATCTGGTGGTGTGATGACCAAACATATTATTTTAATTAAAAATGAATTTTTAGTTTCGATTCCGGGACCATTGTAATACGAAGCGAGTATGCTAGCCGTTAGGCCATTGCTGACGTACTAAGAAGTAGTTATTAATCACAGAATTCCATTACTACCTTCTGCAGATTAAGACTTGTAAATTTTCTTTTTCCACTACAAATGTATTGAGAATGGTTTTAATTTTCTTTGTAGGTATTTAATACTTTTATAAAACAGCAGGTAGAATCATCTAGTGAAAGGTTGAACCATTAAACTTACTTAAGTGAAAATACTCTAATATAAAAGACTTATAAGCTTTATTAAATTAGAGGCTAAATGACTAGTAGCGCCATATTGTGGTGGAAAAAGTAACAATTTGTTTAAAAGGGTTTCATATTCTAGGAGAAAAGTTTATGATGACATCATTCTTCAGAATTGTGGCCGTTTGATTAGAAACTAGAAATGTACAAGAGGAAGTCAATTGGTTAACATGTTGCTATGGTGATGAACGACTGGTAGTGCCATCTGGTAGTAAGATGATCAATGAATAAGGGTCTGAGGATGAACAGGATGACACGAATTTGTTCAGAAATTGACATGGTGGTGAATTACTGGTAGTGCCATCAAGTGGTGTGATTATCAAACATATTATTTTAATCAAAAATTAATTTTTGGTTTCGAACCAGGGACCATGCTGATACTATGCGAGTATGCTAGCAGTTAGGCATTTGCTGACTTAAAAAGCAGTTGTTATTTTTCATAGAATTCCATTACTCAATTCTGCAGATAAAGACAATTACTTTTTCTTTTTTCACTACAAATGTATTGAGAATGATTTTAAATTTCTTTGTAGTTATTAAATACTTTTATAAAACAACAGGTAACAACATCTATTTAAAGGTTGAACCATTAAACTTACTTAAGTGAAAATACTCTAATATAAAAGACCTATAAGCTTTATTAAATTAGAGGCTAAATGACTGGTACTGCCATATTGTGGTGGAAAAAGTAACAATTAGTTTAAAAGGGTTTCATATTCTAGGAGAAAAGCTTATGATGACATCATTCTTCAGAATTGTGGCCGTTTGATTAGAAACTTGAAATGTACAAGAGGAAGTCAATTGGTTGACAAGTTGCTATGGTGATGAATGACTGGTAGTGCCATCTGGTGGTGAGATGATCAATGAATAAGGCTCTTGGGAGGAACAGGATGACACGAATTTGTTCACAAATTGACATGGTGGTGAATTACTGAAATCGCCATCTGGTGGTGTGATGACCAAACATATTATTTTAATTAAAAATGAATTTTTGGTTTCGATCCCGGGAAGATTGTGATACGATGCGAGTATGCTAGCCGTTAGGCCATTGCTGACTTACCAAGAAGTAGTTATTAATCACAGAATTCCATTACTCCCTTCTGCAGATAAATACTTGTAATTTTTCTTTTTACTCTACAAATGTATTGATAATGGTTTTAAATTTCTTTGTAGGTATTTATTACATTTATAAAACAGCAGGTTGCATCATCTATTGAAAGGTTTAATCATTAAACTTACTAAATTGAAAATACTATAATATAAAGGACCTATAAACTTTATTAAATTAGAGGCTAAATGACTGGTACTGCCATATTGTGCTAAAAAAGTAACAATTAGTTTAAAAGGATTTAATATTCTAGGACAATTGCTTATGAGGACATCATTCTTCAGGATTGTGGCCGTTTGATTAGAAACATGAGGTGTACAAAAGGAAGTCAATTCGTTGACAAGTTGCTATGGTGATGAAAGACTGGTACTGCCATCTGGTGGTGAGATGATCAATGAATAAGGCTCTGGGGATGAACAGGATGACGTGTATTTGTTGACAAGTAGCCATGGTGGTGAATTATTGATAGCGCCATCTGGTGGTGTGATGACCAAACATATTATTTTAATTAAAAATGAATTTTTAGTTTCGATTCCGGGACCATTGTAATACGAAGCGAGTATGCTAGCCGTTAGGCCATTGCTGACTTACTAAGAAGTAGTTATTAATCACAGAATTCCATTACTACCTTCTGCAGATTAAGGGGACCGTGGACTTTCAAAATCACGAAAATTGGCCCAAAAGTCGATTTTTCAATTTTAGCTTTAAAAATCAATTAGTAGCAAGAGCTACAAGCAGCAAAAAGAATTTTTCAATTATGTTAATATTTGACTGAGTTATAGGGATTTGAAATATGTAAACAACAAGCCGCGCCCCCTTTTCCCAGCTGTCAAAACGTAAACAACGGCCGAACTTTTCGTGGAGCTTCAAGAACACTTGTTTTACTTCCTAGATGAGCCTTATAATTATTTTTTAATATTTATATGCATTTTGTAGTAACTGGCAACGCTGAATTTAACTGTAACCGTGTTTCTTTAGTTCGTATGCTTGTAAACAAACGTTTTTATCAATATCAAATCTTTGTATTTCGCTCGTAAAAATTTTGAGGCATTGTAAAGCTATATTTTCTTCTGCTTTCATTATTTTCAATTCTATTATTTGCTAGAAAACCGAATACGTTGTTAATATTTATTTAATTTGGATCTATTTTTATTATTTCTGTGATTGCACCATGCATGCAATTAGCAAACGCTATCGAAAGCCTAAGTGTAGACCTTCTAAAAGATCGCGTTTGTGTGCTGCTAAGGCTCTCAAGAGATGGGAGCAAACTGAAGCTGAGAATTCATCAGACAATAATATGCAAATTGTTGAAAGTTCAACTTCAAATGAAGAAACTATAGCAGTAAAAAATAAGCCTTCTAGTGCTAGTGCTGCGAAGTTAGAAATGCTTCCTTCTACATCTTCAAGTCAAGAAAATCGCATGAATGAAAGCAGCTCGTATGTTTTTCTGAATAACAATATGTGGTCATCTTTATTATCTAGTGTAAAGTGCAATGAGTGTGGTATTGAATCTTTAGATGTGGTAACTAAAGGAACATTTGGAATTTCCACTAGTTTAGAAGTAGTGTGTAAACACTGCACAGCTAAATATGGTTCCACTTTTTCAAGCCCTCGTGAAAACAATTCTAAATGTTTTCAGGCAAACAAAAAGCTTGTCGAAGCTTTTCTGAGCATTGGAAAAGGACACGCAGCCTTAGAGACCTTTTCCATGGCACTGGGTGTTCATGCAATGGACAAAAAGACTTTTTCAAAATGTATGAATAGTTTATACGAGGAGAAGAGCTCTGTGAAAAAAGAGGTGCTTCAAATGTCTCACAACATAGTGAGAAGTAAACATAACGAATTAGAGGAGAATGGTGAAATCCTTGATGTTACCGTCTCATTTGATGGAACGTGGCAGAAGCGAGGGCACACATCAATTTATGGGATTGGAATTGTTGTGGACATTTTGACTGGGCTCATAATTGATTATGAAATTCTTTCAAAATACTGTCCAGAATGTACTTCTACAAAGAGAGATCTTGGCGAGAATAGTGCTGAATTTTTTATATGGTTTGAAAGCCACAAGACAGAATGTTCGCAAAATTATGTGGGATCTTCCAACTCGATGGAAATGAAAGCCGCAGAGATTTTGTGGAAGAGATCAATCGACACCTGTGGGATGAGATACGTTAGTGTTCTCTCTGACGGTGATGCAAAAACTTACCAGCATTTGTTGTCATTGAATGTGTATGGTGACAAACAAATTATAAAAGAAGAATGTATAAATCATGTAGCGAAGAGATTGGGAACAGGACTTCGAAATAAAGTTATAGAGTGGCGAAGCAAAGGAGTTACTCTAGGAGGTCGTAAAGAGGGTAGTTTGAAAGAATCTACTATCCTGAAGTTAACAAATTTTTATAGGAAAGCTATAAAAGAAAATGTTCCTGATGTCCAGCAAATGAAAACTGCTGTATTTGCTTCATTATTTCACTGTTCTTCTACAGATAAATCACCGAAACACAACAAATGCCCAACCGGTTCTTCGTCTTGGTGTTTTTATCAAAGGGCTCAAGCAAATAATGAAGAACCAAAACCACACTCAACGATGAAAACAAAATTGACAGAGGATGTTCTTTCAAAAATATTGCCAGTTTATCAAAGGCTTGCTAGTAATGAGTTACTAGAGAGATGTGTCTCGGGCAAAACACAAAATGTAAACGAGAGTATTCATAGTGTGATTTGGAAGAACTGCCCGAAAGAAACATTCGTCTCTAAAAAGAGACTTGAAATGTCTGTTGTTTCGACAATAAGTGAATTTAACTTTGGTTGTCTGAATACTTTGAGCACAAAACAGGAGGAACCAAACTCATTTTCTGTGTCTATTGCTCAAAGACGTGATAAACGTCGCATAGACCAGAGTGAAAAGAGAAGTTCCTCTGACTGGAAAAGAAAACGAATTAATAAAAAAATATCTAAATCCCTTAAAACTAAAAAAACTAATGATAAGGAAGGCGCAACTTATGGTGCTGGTAGATTTTAATTATTTTTCTCGTCAATAAAAATTTAGTTGTGTTACGCAATGGAAAGTGAAAATATCTTGATTCGTGAAAATATTTTAATTTATTTCAATGCATTAAATTGCTTCTATTTATATAAAGTGTATATATTTTTTAAATAATACATTTAAAATAACTTGGGTAAAATTAAATGAAGAATTAATGTACTCAAAAGAGTAAATATTAAAGGTAAGTGCAAAAATATCTTTAAAATGCCTTTTTCTCAAAATGAATTTTTTTCAGATTTTCACGTCTTCGAAATGCTCCATGCGTCTCATTTTTTTAGGAAACATAACAAAATTTGTAAGGTAGACTCCTATTACATATCTGAATAAATCTGTGCATCCATTTCATGTTTCGCCATCATTTAGTTTATTAAAATCCAGTTTAAATTTTGAAAAGACAAAAAATTTCATGAAAATTGAGCGTAAACATATTAAAAATTTTTTTTAAATAAATCTTCTGATTGAATTTAATAAGTGATGCACAGATTTATTCGGAATATACTTTTACACAATTAAACTGTAGAATTAAGACAAAATACAAAAAATTGGAACGCAAGGAACATTTTAAAAATTATAAAAAAAAAATTGAATTTTCTAATTAAAAATTTTTTTTATTGAATTATATAAAAACTTGAAGCATATTTCATATATTTATACTCTAGTACCTTTGTATGCCAAATTTCATAACTCTCGGGTAATAATTAAAAAAAATGATTTCTTTAGTCCACCGTCCCCTTAAGACTTGTAAATTTTCTTTTTCCACTACAAATGTATTGAGAATGGTTTTAATTTTCTTTGTAGGTATTTAATACTTTTATAAAACAGCAGGTAGAATCATCTAGTGAAAGGTTGAACCATTAAACTTACTTAAGTGAAAATACTCTAATATAGAAGACATATAAGCTTTATTAAATTAGAGGCTAAATTACTGGTACTGCCATATTGTGGTGGAAAAAGTAACAATTAGTTTAAAAGGGTTTCATATTCTAGGAGAAAAGCTTATGATGACATCATTCTTCAGAATTGTGGCCGTTTGATTAGAAACTAGAAATGTACAAGAATAAGTCAATTGGTTGACAAGTTGCTATGGTGATGAATGACTGGTAGTGCCATCTGGTGGTGAGATGATCAATGAATAAGTCTCTGGGGGATGAAGAGGATGACACGAATTTGTTCAGAAATTGACATGGTGTAGAATTACTGGTAGCGCCATCTGGTGGAGTGATGACCAAACATATTATTTTAATTAAAAATGAATTTTTGGTTTCGATCCCGGGACCATTGTGATGCGATGCGAGTATGCTAGCCGTTAGGCCATTGCTGACTTAAAAAGCAGTTGTTATTTTTCATCGAATTCCATTACTCCTTTCTGCAGATAAGGGCAAGTACTTTTTTTTTTCACTACAAATGTATTGAGAATGATTTTATATTTCTTTGTAGGTATTAAATACTTTTATAAAACAACAGGTAGCATCATATAGCGAAAGGTTGAACCATTAAACTTACTTAAATGAAAATACTCTAATATAAAAGACTTATAAGCTTTATTAAATTAGAGGCTAAATGACTAGTAGCGCCATATTGTGGTGGAAAAAGTAACAATTTGTTTAAAAGGGTTTCATATTCTAGGAGAAAAGTTTATGATGACATCATTCTTCAGAATTGTGGCCGTTTGATTAGAAACTAGAAATGTACAAGAGGAAGTCAATTGGTTAACATGTTGCTATGGTGATGAACGACTGGTAGTGCCTTCTGGTAGTAAGATGATCAATGAATAAGGGTCTGAGGATGAACAGGATGACACGAATTTGTTCAGAAATTGACATGGTGGTGAATTACTGGTAGTGCCATCAAGTGGTGTGATTATCAAACATATTATTTTAATCAAAAATTAATTTTTGGTTTCGAACCAGGGACCATGCTGATACTATGCGAGTATGCTAGCAGTTAGGCATTTGCTGACTTAAAAAGCAGTTGTTATTTTTCATAGAATTCCATTACTCAATTCTGCAGATAAAGACAATTACTTTTTCTTTTTTCACTACAAATGTATTGAGAATGATTTTAAATTTCTTTGTAGTTATTAAATACTTTTATAAAACAACAGGTAACAACATCTATTTAAAGGTTGAACCATTAAACTTACTTAAGTGAAAATACTCTAATATAAAAGACCTATAAGCTTTATTAAATTAGAGGCTAAATGACTGGTACTGCCATATTGTGGTGGAAAAAGTAACAATTAGTTTAAAAGGGTTTCATATTCTAGGAGAAAAGCTTATGATGACATCATTCTTCAGAATTGTGGCCGTTTGATTAGAAACTTGAAATGTACAAGAGGAAGTCAATTGGTTGACAAGTTGCTATGGTGATGAATGACTGGTAGTGCCATCTGGTGGTGAGATGATCAATGAATAAGGCTCTTGGGAGGAACAGGATGACACGAATTTGTTCACAAATTGACATGGTGGTGAATTACTGAAATCGCCATCTGGTGGTGTGATGACCAAACATATTATTTTAATTAAAAATGAATTTTTGGTTTCGATCCCGGGAAGATTGTGATACGATGCGAGTATGCTAGCCGTTAGGCCATTGCTGACTTACCAAGAAGTAGTTATTAATCACAGAATTCCATTACTCCCTTCTGCAGATAAATACTTGTAATTTTTCTTTTTCCTCTACAAATGTATTGATAATGGTTTTAAATTTCTTTGTAGGTATTTATTACATTTATAAAACAGCAGGTTGCATCATCTATTGAAAGGTTTAATCATTAAACTTACTAAATTGAAAATACTATAATATAAAGGACCTATAAACTTTATTAAATTAGAGGCTAAATGACTGGTACTGCCATATTGTGCTAAAAAAGTAACAATTAGTTTAAAAGGATTTAATATTCTAGGACAATTGCTTATGAGGACATCATTCTTCAGGATTGTGGCCGTTTGATTAGAAACATGAGGTGTACAAAAGGAAGTCAATTCGTTGACAAGTTGCTATGGTGATGAAAGACTGGTACTGCCATCTGGTGGTGAGATGATCAATGAATAAGGCTCTGGGGATGAACAGGATGACGTGTATTTGTTGACAAGTAGCCATGGTGGTGAATTATTGATAGCGCCATCTGGTGGTGTGATGACCAAACATATTATTTTAATTAAAAATAAATTTTTAGTTTCGATTCCGGGACCATTGTAATACGAAGCGAGTATGCTAGCCGTTAGGCCATTGCTGACTTACTAAGAAGTAGTTATTAATCACAGAATTCCATTACTACCTTCTGCAGATTAAGACTTGTAAATTTTCTTTTTCCACTACAAATGTATTGAGAATGGTTTTAATTTTCTTTGTAGGTATTTAATACTTTTATAAAACAGCAGGTAGAATCATCTAGTGAAAGGTTGAACCATTAAACTTACTTAAGTGAAAATACTCTAATATAGAAGACATATAAGCTTTATTAAATTAGAGGCTAAATTACTGGTACTGCCATATTGTGGTGGAAAAAGTAACAATTAGTTTAAAAGGGTTTCATATTCTAGGAGAAAAGCTTATGATGACATCATTCTTCAGAATTGTGGCCGTTTGATTAGAAACTAGAAATGTACAAGAATAAGTCAATTGGTTGACAAGTTGCTATGGTGATGAATGACTGGTAGTGCCATCTGGTGGTGAGATGATCAATGAATAAGTCTCTGGGGGATGAAGAGGATGACACGAATTTGTTCAGAAATTGACATGGTGTAGAATTACTGGTAGCGCCATCTGGTGGAGTGATGACCAAACATATTATTTTAATTAAAAATGAATTTTTGGTTTCGATCCCGGGACCATTGTGATGCGATGCGAGTATGCTAGCCGTTAGGCCATTGCTGACTTAAAAAGCAGTTGTTATTTTTCATCGAATTCCATTACTCCTTTCTGCAGATAAGGGCAAGTACTTTTTTTTTTCACTACAAATGTATTGAGAATGATTTTATATTTCTTTGTAGGTATTAAATACTTTTATAAAACAACAGGTAGCATCATATAGCGAAAGGTTGAACCATTAAACTTACTTAAATGAAAATACTCTAATATAAAAGACTTATAAGCTTTATTAAATTAGAGGCTAAATGACTAGTAGCGCCATATTGTGGTGGAAAAAGTAACAATTTGTTTAAAAGGGTTTCATATTCTAGGAGAAAAGTTTATGATGACATCATTCTTCAGAATTGTGGCCGTTTGATTAGAAACTAGAAATGTACAAGAGGAAGTCAATTGGTTAACATGTTGCTATGGTGATAAACGACTGGTAGTGCCATCTGGTAGTAAGATGATCAATGAATAAGGGTCTGAGGATGAACAGGATGACACGAATTTGTTCAGAAATTGACATGGTGGTGAATTACTGGTAGTGCCATCAAGTGGTGTGATTATCAAACATATTATTTTAATCAAAAATTAATTTTTGGTTTCGAACCAGGGACCATGCTGATACTATGCGAGTATGCTAGCAGTTAGGCATTTGCTGACTTAAAAAGCAGTTGTTATTTTTCATAGAATTCCATTACTCAATTCTGCAGATAAAGACAATTACTTTTTCTTTTTTCACTACAAATGTATTGAGAATGATTTTAAATTTCTTTGTAGTTATTAAATACTTTTATAAAACAACAGGTAACAACATCTATTTAAAGGTTGAACCATTAAACTTACTTAAGTGAAAATACTCTAATATAAAAGACCTATAAGCTTTATTAAATTAGAGGCTAAATGACTGGTACTGCCATATTGTGGTGGAAAAAGTAACAATTAGTTTAAAAGGGTTTCATATTCTAGGAGAAAAGCTTATGATGACATCATTCTTCAGAATTGTGGCCGTTTGATTAGAAACTTGAAATGTACAAGAGGAAGTCAATTGGTTGACAAGTTGCTATGGTGATGAATGACTGGTAGTGCCATCTGGTGGTGAGATGATCAATGAATAAGGCTCTTGGGAGGAACAGGATGACACGAATTTGTTCACAAATTGACATGGTGGTGAATTACTGAAATCGCCATCTGGTGGTGTGATGACCAAACATATTATTTTAATTAAAAATGAATTTTTGGTTTCGATCCCGGGAAGATTGTGATACGATGCGAGTATGCTAGCCGTTAGGCCATTGCTGACTTACCAAGAAGTAGTTATTAATCACAGAATTCCATTACTCCCTTCTGCAGATAAATACTTGTAATTTTTCTTTTTCCTCTACAAATGTATTGATAATGGTTTTAAATTTCTTTGTAGGTATTTATTACATTTATAAAACAGCAGGTTGCATCATCTATTGAAAGGTTGAATCATTAAACTTACTAAATTGAAAATACTATAATATAAAGGACCTATAAACTTTATTAAATTAGAGGCTAAATGACTGGTACTGCCATATTGTGCTAAAAAAGTAACAATTAGTTTAAAAGGATTTAATATTCTAGGACAATTGCTTATGAGGACATCATTCTTCAGGATTGTGGCCGTTTGATTAGAAACATGAGGTGTACAAAAGGAAGTCAATTCGTTGACAAGTTGCTATGGTGATGAAAGACTGGTACTGCCATCTGGTGGTGAGATGATCAATGAATAAGGCTCTGGGAAAGAAGAGGATGACGTGAATTTGTTCACAAGTTGCCATGGTGGTGAATTACTCGTAGCGCCAACTGGTGGTGTGATGACGAAACATATTATTTTAATTAAAAATGTATTTTCGGTTCCGATCCCGGGACCATTGTGACGCGATGCGAGTATGCTAGCCCTTAGGCCATTGCTGACTTACCATGAAGTAGTTATTAAACACTAGCCACTGCGTGGCTAGCACGGCGTTGCCCGTGCTGTACCTTGTGGGGTTATGTGTGTCTATTGGGAACGATTGTAAACCACCGGTGTTTGCTACACATTCCCATTTGGTTTGCTCCGCAAACCAACACCAAGGACAACGGCGTGATGGCCTCGTTATTGTGAAATTGGAATTGCGAGGAGTGAATGGGTGTGACGTCACAATTACTTGGAGTGTGGGGTGCCAGCTGAGGTGTTATGTTATGATATGACCGTGGTTGTCCACGTATATTTCCCTTATTGGATTTAACTACGACCCTAGTTAATAGGTAGTTGTAGTGCTTGAGAACGTTAATTAAAAATTACCCAATTTTCTCGGATACTTTCCTTAGGCGATTGATCCCGGACCGTAGTCAAAAGCCCGTTGAGTTGGTATTGTACGACGTTAATTAAAAATTGCCTCGGATCTTTTACTTAGGGATTGATACCGGACCGTTGTAAATAGCACGTTGAGTTGCTATAGTACGACGATAATAAAAAATTACCTCGGATGTCTCAATTAGGGAATTGATACCAGACCCTCGTTAATAGGCAATTGTGTTGCTTTTGTGTGATGTTAATTAAAAATTACAAATTTCTTCAAATTTAAAATTGGTTGAAATTTGTAATAAAAACTTGCGCAATTTGTGTTTATTGTATTATTTTTAAAATCGATCTTATACACATGCATATATTACTACAATGGCAAACATTGTATTTTCTAGGATTTAAAGAGATTTAAGTTTTTGAATAAGGCAGTTGAGAACATTGAATGGTGAAAAGAGTGAGAAACATGTTTTTTTTACTGAAAACCGAACAAATGAGTCTATTATTTTTTAAATTTTACAACTGAAATGTGTATCTTATTTTGAACACAACAATGAAATGTGTTGATTTGGGCAACATAGTATATTTTAACCCCAAATTACTTAAATAATAGGGAGACAGAAAAATTAGAAATATTTTTGCAAGTTGAGGTAATTTTGAATAAAATAGATTAATAGACCAAAATAAAAGGTATTTTATTTTTATTTTGTTGAGTACAAAGATAATTATTTTTTTGCTTACCTGAATTTTTAAAATTAGCAACGTTTGTAGATGTGAAATGTAACTTTAGAAACAATTAAATTAAATGAAATAAGTCTGTGCCATGTGCAAAAGGAAAACAAATTTTAAAAATGTGAATTTTTTACTTGATTATTTTTCCCTGAGAGAGTATACATGTACACTTATTAAAATAACCATATGTGGCAAGAAATTTAAGTGATATCTCTTAATAAAAAGTAAAAAGGTATTAAATAATCTCAAACACTTGAGCGTGGGAGAAACACGGTTGAATGAGACAGAGTTGTACGACTTTAAGGTGATTGTGCCTTGTTGATGCTGACAGTGAATCTTAAACGAACTGGGAACTGAAGTTTTTTAAATTGGAATGGGGATATCAGAAGTGATGATTGGTATTTAACGAATGAATACGTTTAAACTTGCAGCATGTCGAGTCACGATGGTGGCTTCAATAATATTTCGCATGAGTTTCTTGACTGAGTGTTGTGCCATTGCAGTGAAGGTGGATTGATATTTGTGAGACGCATAATCGGTACTCCAATATGTGCGAGAGTAGTCCAAATGGTTCCAATATATTAAAAAACTGTGTCGTGTGTTTTAAGGCCTCATTTGTCTGACGCGTAATGTGTATAGATTTGTAAATTGAAAAACTACGGGGCAATTCTCGCAAGAGTTGCTTTTTGATGGCATAGACATGTTTATTTAATTGGGAAAGATTTGCCCTTTGTCACATCCCTGTATGATGAGTGGTTTGCTACAACAGCAATATATCGATGAACCACAGGGGTTGTAACCTTTTGGCAGGGGGGCACAGGTGTTTGCACAACTGTTTGCATAACCATAAAATGACGTAATGAACGGCAAAGAAAAGAGCAATATGAGTGATTGATTGCCCAACTTGAAGGCATCCCACAGAACGGCAGCGCTCACTATTTGCTATTTGTGTTGTGGAAGTGACAGAAACACGTCCGTTTTGAAAACTAATCCTACAAAAGTTGCAAACACTTTTTATAGCACTTACATGCAACTCCTCTAATCCTTGACAGTGCTGGCTTCTTATACGACTGCCTTTTTATATTTGTCGGCACGAAACGGTGATTGGCTGTTACATAACACATTTGCATAGTTCCATCTAACTCTGCAGCAAATTGCAACTTTAGATTAGCTTACAGAAATTAACATATTCCACAATGTCCTTAACTTTTGGCAGCGAGTGTAGACAATTATAAAATAAAGTACTACGTGTGTTGTATGTTCGGCATGTCCTGACGAATCTGTAGTACTTCCAATAATGAAATTTGGCACATAAGTAGTGTGAATATTTTAAAATTTTATAGTCCACCACGAATTTTAAAATTATTTTAAAAGTAATGTAATGAGATATTTAATTATTATTGTGTTCCTCCAAATAGCAAGTCTTCAATTGGCATTGACTTAATACGTATTTACTGTGCGTATGTAGCTGCCCGATTACTGGATATCCCTTATAAAAATTTATTGCATTTTTAAAAGCATATTAACTATTAGTTTGGATTATCATAATGTATAACATAAGTATATATATATGTTTGTGTTTCCTCCATTTTTGGAACTGGATCACAGTTGTGCAATACGTTGTTTGTTATTGTTTCTGTTTGAGAGTACGATAGTTTGTATTATAATTTTTAAAGCATATTAACTTTTCGTTTGGATTATTTGGATATCTTTTTCAATAGCAGATACCTGTTTCATACATTTAATCTCGCTATGTATTCCGAGATTGAATCGGAGAAAGTGTGGTACATACCACTGATGGAAAGAATAGGAATATTTAATTTTGATAATTTATGCAATATAAAAATTTACAAAAGCATCACCTGTTACTTTTGGTTTTTATATCTTTTTGGAAGTTTAGCGATTTCTGTGTACTTCAGTTTTCGTACAGCAACATTTAAATCGTTCATCAACGCATCTGAATCAGATGCGTCAAATGTGCATACTGTTCCACTCTTGAGTGACCTGATTTTGTCGTATGTACAACAACAAAAATTATTAAAATTAACTATACGAAAACCAAAGTACTATACAGAAACAAACAAAAGATTGCATAAATGAAACAAACCAGAAATTGCACAAAAGATCAAAATTAAATATCACTAAACTTTGAAAAAAATATCCAAACTAAAAGTTAATATGCTTTAAAAATCAAAATCTTTGTATACAGTCGGTGTTGGTCTAACTACATTAAAGCAACAGTGCAGTAAAATGACGATAATGTTATGCAAACATGACTGATATTTTCGTGAGGCAAAATATAGCAGTGGAATCTAAAGGGAGAAGCCGTTACTAAACAAAAGCATAAAAACAGCATTTGTTTTAGTCGTATAACAAAACATTGTGGGGCGTACGTGAAAAGAGGCCGTTATAGCAAAATGCCATAATTTTGTTATTATTTAATGAACTTTTTTGTTTGTTTCTATGTTTGAGTGTCTTTTGGAAAGAATAGCAATATTTAATTTTGATAATTTATGCAATATAAAAATTTACAAAAGCATCGCCTGTTACTTATGGTTTTTATATCTTTTTGGAAGTTTAGCGATTTCTGTGTACTTCAGTTTTTGTACAGCAACATTTCCATCGTTCATCAACGCATCTGAATCAGATGCGTCAAATGTGCATACTGTTCCACTCTTGAGTCATCTTTAAAAATCAAAATCCAAAGTATTGTAGTCCAAAAAAGAAACAATAACAAACGTATAGCACAACCGTTATCTAGTTTCAAAAATCAAGTAAGCACAATAAAAAGATACTTATACAAAAGATTAAAAGTCAACGCTAACTAAAAGTTAACATGCTTTAAAAAAAGCAATACATTTTTGAAAGGATATGCAGTAATCGGGCGGCTACACGGCAACGGATACACACGCGCAGTAAATACGGATTCATGACTGTTGCCATTTGGAAGAAAGATAATAATAATAGAACATCGCATTAAATTAATTTTAAATTTTTAAGATTAAATTTTAAAAATCGGGCTGGTCTATAAAATCGCAAAAAAATTCGTACTACATGTGTGCCAAATTTCATTAGTGTGAATGCCATAAATTCGTCACAGCACATTTTTATGACACACACACACACAAAAAAAAAACTTTACTTTATAATAGTAGAGACAGAATTCCATTACTCCCTTCTGCAGATTAAGACTTGTACTTTTTCTTTTTCCACTACAAATGAATTGAAAATGGTTTTAAATTTCTTTGTAGGTATTTAATACTTTTATAAAACAGCAGGTAGCATCATCTAGTGAAAGGTTGAACCATTAAACTTACTTAAGTAAAAATACTCTAATATAAAAGACCTATAAGCTTTATTAAATTAGAGGCTAAATTACTGGTAAAGCCATATTGTGGTGGAAAAAGTAGCAATTAGTTTAAAAGGGTTTCATATTCTAGGAGAAAAGCTTATGATGACATCATTCTTCAGAATTGTGGCCGTTTGATTAGAAACTAGAAATGTACAAGAGGAAGTCAATTGGTTGACAAGTTGCTATGGTGATGAATGACTGGTAGTGCCATCTGGTGGTGAGATGATCAATGAATAAGGCTCTTGGGAGGAACAGGATGACACGAATTTGTTCACAAATTGACATGGTGGTGAATTACTGAAATCGCCATCTGGTGGTGTGATGACCAAACATATTATTTTAATTAAAAATGAATTTTTGGTTTCGATCCCGGGAAGATTGTGATACGATGCGAGTATGCTAGCCGTTAGGCCACTGCTGACTTACCAAGAAGTAGTTATTAATCACAGAATTCCATTACTCCCTTCTGCAGATAAATACTTGTAATTTTTCTTTTTCCACTACAAATGAATTGAAAATGGTTTTAAATTTCTTTCTAGGTATTTAATACTTTTATAAAACAGCAGGTAGCATCATCTAGTGAAAGATTGAACCATTAAACTTACTTAAGTAAAAATACTCTAATATAAAAGACCTATAAGCTTTATTAAATTAGAGGCTAAATTACTGGTAAAGCCATATTGTGGTGGAAAAAGTAGCAATTAGTTTAAAAGGGTTTCATATTCTAGGAGAAAAGCTTATGATGACATCATTATTCAGAATTGTGGCCGTTTGATTAGAAACTAGAAATGTACAAGAGGAAGTCAATTGGTTGACAAGTTGCTATGGTGATGAATGACTGGTACTGCCATCCAGTGGTGAGATGATCAATGAATAAGGCTCTGGGGATGAACAGGATGACGTGAATTTGTTGACAAGTAGCCATGGTGGTGAATTATTGATAGCGCCATCTGGTGGTGTGATGACCAAACATATTATTTTAATTAAAAATGAATTTTTAGTTTCGATCCCGGGACCATTGTAATACGAAGCGAGTATGCTAGCCGTTAGGCCATTGCTGACTTACTAAGAAGTAGTTATTAATCACAGAATTCCATTACTACCTTCTGCAGATTAAGACTTGTAAATTTTCTTTTTCCACTACAAATGTATTGAGAATGGTTTTAATTTTCTTTGTAGGTATTTAATACTTTTATAAAACAGCAGGTAGAATCATCTAGTGAAAGTTTGAACCATTAAACTTACTTAAGTGAAAATACTCTAATATAAAAGACATATAAGCTTTATTAAATTAGAGGCTAAATTACTGGTACTGCCATATTGTGGTGGAAAAAGTAACAATTAGTTTAAAAGGGTTTCATATTCTAGGAGAAAAGCTTATGATGACATCATTCTTCAGAATTGTGGCCGTTTGATTAGAAACTAGAAATGTACAAGAATAAGTCAATTGGTTGACAAGTTGCTATGGTGATGAATGACTGGTAGTGCCATCTGGTGGTGAGATGATCAATGAATAAGGCTCTGGGGGATGAAGAGGATGACACGAATTTGTTCAGAAATTGACATGGTGTAGAATTACTGGTAGCGCCATCTGGTGGTGTGATGACCAAACATATTATTTTAATTAAAAATGAATTTTTGGTTTCGATCCCGGGACCATTGTGATGCGATGCGAATATGCTAGCCGTTAGGCCATTGCTGACTTAAAAAGCAGTTGTTATTTTTCATCGAATTCCATTAATCCTTTCTGCAGATAAGGGCAAGTACTTTTTTTTTTCACTACAAATGTATTGAGAATGATTTTATATTTCTTTGTAGGTATTAAATACTTTTATAAAACAACAGGTAGCATCATATAGCGAAAGGTTGAACCATTAAACTTACTTAAATGAAAATACTCTAATATAAAAGACTTATAAGCTTTATTAAATTAGAGGCTAAATGACTAGTAGCGCCATATTGTGGTGGAAAAAGTAACAATTTGTTTAAAAGGGTTTCATATTATTGGAGAAAAGTTTATGATGACATCATTCTTCAGAATTGTGGCCGTTTGATTAGAAACTAGAAATGTACAAGAGGAAGTCAATTGGTTAACATGTTGCTATGGTGATGAACGACTGGTAGTGCCATCTGGTAGTAAGATGATCAATGAATAAGGGTCTGAGGATGAACAGGATGACACGAATTTGTTCAGAAATTGACATGGTGGTGAATTACTGGTAGTGCCATCAAGTGGTGTGATTATCAAACATATTATTTTAATCAAAAATTAATTTTTGGTTTCGAACCAGGGACCATGCTGATACTATGCGAGTATGCTAGCAGTTAGGCATTTGCTGACTTAAAAAGCAGTTGTTATTTTTCATAGTTTTCCATTACTCAATTCTGCAGATAAAGACAATTACTTTTTCTTTTTTCACTACAAATGTATTGAGAATGATTTTAAATTTCTTTGTAGTTATTAAATACTTTTATAAAACAACAGGTAACAACATCTATTTAAAGGTTGAACCATTAAACTTACTTAAGTGAAAATACTCTAATATAAAAGACCTATAAGCTTTATTAAATTAGAGGCTAAATGACTGGTACTGCCATATTGTGGTGGAAAAAGTAACAATTAGTTTAAAAGGGTTTCATATTCTAGGAGAAAAGCTTATGATGACATCATTCTTCAGAATTGTGGCCGTTTGATTAGAAACTAGAAATGTACAAGAGGAAGTCAATTGGTTGACAAGTTGCTATGGTGATGAATGACTGGTAGTGCCATCTGGTGGTGAGATGATCAATGAATAAGGCTCTTGGGAGGAACAGGATGACACGAATTTGTTCACAAATTGACATGGTGGTGAATTACTGAAATCGCCATCTGGTGGTGTGATGACCAAACATATTATTTTAATTAAAAATGAATTTTTGGTTTCGATCCCGGGAAGATTGTGATACGATGCGAGTATGCTAGCCGTTAGGCCATTGCTGACTTACCAAGAAGTAGTTATTAATCACAGAATTCCATTACTCCCTTCTGCAGATAAATACTTGTAATTTTTCTTTTTCCTCTACAAATGTATTGAGCATGGTTTTAAATTTCTTTGTAGGTATTTATTACATTTATAAAACAGCAGGTTGCATCATCTATTGAAAGGTTGAATCATTAAACTTACTAAATTGAAAATACTATAATATAAAGGACCTATAAACTTTATTAAATTAGAGGCTAAATGACTGGTACTGCCATATTGTGCTAAAAAAGTAACAATTAGTTTAAAAGGATTTAATATTCTAGGACAATTGCTTATGAGGACATCATTCTTCAGGATTGTGGCCGTTTGATTAGAAACATGAGGTGTACAAAAGGAAGTCAATTCGTTGACAAGTTGCTATGGTGATGAAAGACTGGTACTGCCATCTGGTGGTGAGATGATCAATGAATAAGGCTCTGGGAAAGAAGAGGATGACGTGAATTTGTTCACAAGTTGCCATGGTGGTGAATTACTCGTAGCGCCAACTGGTGGTGTGATGACGAAACATATTATTTTAATTAAAAATGTATTTTCGGTTCCGATCCCGGGACCATTGTGACGCGATGCGAGTATGCTAGCCCTTAGGCCATTGCTGACTTACCATGAAGTAGTTATTAAACACTAGCCACTGCGTGGCTAGCACGGCGTTGCCCGTGCTGTACCTTGTGGGGTTATGTGTGTCTATTGGGAACGATTGTAAACCACCGGTGTTTGCTACACATTCCCATTTGGTTTGCTCCGCAAACCAACACCAAGGACAACGGCGTGATGGCCTCGTTATTGTGAAATTGGAATTGCGAGGAGTGAATGGGTGTGACGTCACAATTACTTGGAGTGTGGGGTGCCAGCTGAGGTGTTATGTTATGATATGACCGTGGTTGTCCACGTATATTTCCCTTATTGGATTTAACTACGACCCTAGTTAATAGGTAGTTGTAGTGCTTGAGAACGTTAATTAAAAATTACCCAATTTTCTCGGATACTTTCCTTAGGCGATTGATCCCGGACCGTAGTCAAAAGCCCGTTGAGTTGGTATTGTACGACGTTAATTAAAAATTGCCTCGGATCTTTTACTTAGGGATTGATACCGGACCGTTGTAAATAGCACGTTGAGTTGCTATAGTACGACGATAATAAAAAATTACCTCGGATGTCTCAATTAGGGAATTGATACCAGACCCTCGTTAATAGGCAATTGTGTTGCTTTTGTGTGATGTTAATTAAAAATTACAAATTTCTTCAAATTTAAAATTGGTTGAAATTTGTAATAAAAACTTGCGCAATTTGTGTTTATTGTATTATTTTTAAAATCGATCTTATACACATGCATATATTACTACAATGGCAAACATTGTATTTTCTAGGATTTAAAGAGATTTAAGTTTTTGAATAAGGCAGTTGAGAACATTGAATGGTGAAAAGAGTGAGAAACATGTTTTTTTTACTGAAAACCGAACAAATGAGTCTATTATTTTTTAAATTTTACAACTGAAATGTGTATCTTATTTTGAACACAACAATGAAATGTGTTGATTTGGGCAACATAGTATATTTTAACCCCAAATTACTTAAATAATAGGGAGACAGAAAAATTAGAAATATTTTTGCAAGTTGAGGTAATTTTGAATAAAATAGATTAATAGACCAAAATAAAAGGTATTTTTTTTTTATTTTGTTGAGTACAAAGATAATTATTTTTTTGCTTACCTGAATTTTTAAAATTAGCAACGTTTGTAGATGTGAAATGTAACTTTAGAAACAATTAAATTAAATGAAATAAGTCTGTGCCATGTGCAAAAGGAAAACAAATTTTAAAAATGTGAATTTTTTACTTGATTATTTTTCCCTGAGAGAGTATACATGTACACTTATTAAAATAACCATATGTGGCAAGAAATTTAAGTGATATATCTTAATAAAAAGTAAAAAGGTATTAAATAATCTCAAACACTTGAGCGTGGGAGAAACACGGTTGAATGAGACAGAGTTGTACGACTTTAAGTGATTGTGCCTTGTTGATGCTGACAGTGAATCTTAAACGAACTGGGAACTGAAGTTTTTTAAATTGGAATGGGGATATCAGAAGTGATGATTGGTATTTAACGAATGAATACGTTTAAACTTGCAGCATGTCGAGTCATGATGGTGGCTTCAATAATATTTCGCATGAGTTTGTTGACAGAGTGTTGTGCCATTGCAGTGAAGGTGGATTGATATTTGTGAGACGCATAATCGGTGCTCCAATATGTGCGAGAGTAGTCCAAATGGTTCCAATATATTAAAAAACTGTGTCGTGTGTTTTAAGGCCTCATTTGTGTGACGCGTAATGTGTATAGATTTGTAAATTGAAAAACTACGGAGCAATTCTCGCAAGAGTTGCTTTTTGATGGCATTGACATGTTTATTTAATTGGGAAAGATTTGCCCTTTGTCACATCCCTGTGGATGAGTGGTTTGCTACAACAGCAATATATCGATGAACCACAGGGGTTGTAACCTTTTGGCAGGGGGGCACAGGTGTTTGCACAACTGTTTGCATAATCATAAAATGACGTAATGAACGGCAAAGAAAAGAGCAATATGAGTGATTGATTGCCCAACTTGAAGGCATCCCACAGAACGGCAGCGCTCACTATTTGCTATTTGTGTTGTGGAAGTGACAGAAACACGTCCGTTTTGAAAACTAATCCTACAAAAGTTGCAAACACTTTTTATAGCACTTACATGCAACTCCTCTAATCCTTGACAGTGCTGGCTTCTTATACGACTGCCTTTTTATATTTGTCGGCACGAAACGGTGATTGGCTGTTACATAACACATTTGCATAGTTCCATCTAACTCTGCAGCAAATTGCAACTTTAGATTAGCTTACAGAAATTAACATATTCCATAATGTCCTTAACTTTTGGCAGCGAGTGTAGACAATTATAAAATAAAGTACTACGTGTGTTGTATGTTCGGCATGTTCTGACGAATCTGTAGTACTTCCAATAATGAAATTTGGCACATAAGTAGTGTGAATATTTTAAAATTTTATAGTCCACCACGAATTTTAAAATTATTTTAAAAGTAATGTAATGAGATATTTAATTATTATTGTGTTCCTCCAAATAGCAAGTCTTCAATTGGCATTGACTTAATACGTATTTACTGTGCGTATGTAGCTGCCCGATTACTGGATATCCCTTATAAAAATTTATTGCATTTTTAAAAGCATATTAACTATTAGTTTGGATTATCATAATGTATAACATAAGTATATATATATGTTTGTGTTTCCTCCATTTTTGGAACTGGATCACAGTTGTGCAATACGTTGTTTGTTATTGTTTCTGTTTGAGAGTACGATAGTTTGTATTATAATTTTTAAAGCATATTAACTTTTCGTTTGGATTATTTGGATATCTTTTTCAATAGCAGAGACCTGTTTCATACATTTAATGTCGCTATGTATTCCGAGATTGAATCGGAGAAAGTGTGGTACATACCACTGATGGAAAGAATAGGAATATTTAATTTTGATAATTTATGCAATATAAAAATTTACAAAAGCATCACCTGTTACTTTTGGTTTTTATATCTTTTTGGAAGTTTAGCGATTTCTGTGTACTTCAGTTTTCGTACAGCAACATTTCCATCGTTCATCAACGCATCTGAATCAGATGCGTCAAATGTGCATACTGTTATACTCTTGAGTGACCTGATTTTGTCGTATGTACAACAACAAAAATTATTAAAATTAACTATACGAAAACCAAAGTACTATACAGAAACAAACAAAAGATTGCATAAATGAAACAAACCAGAAATTGCACAAAAGATCAAAATTAAATATCACTAAACTTTGAAAAAAATATCCAAACTAAAAGTTAATATGCTTTAAAAATCAAAATCTTTGTATACAGTCGGTGTTGGTCTAACTACATTAAAGCAACAGCGCAGTAAAATGACGACAATGTTATGCAAACATGACTGATATTTTCGTGAGGCAAAATATAGCAGTGGAATCTAAAGGGAGAAGCCGTTACTAAACAAAAGCATAAAAACAGCATTTGTTTTAGTCGTATAACAAAACATTGTGGGGCGTACGTGAAAAGAGGCCGTTATAGCAAAATGCCATAATTTTGTTATTATTTAATGAACTTTTTTGTTTGTTTCTATGTTTGAGTGTCTTTTGGAAAGAATAGCAATATTTAATTTTGATAATTTATGCAATATAAAAATTTACAAAAGCATCGCCTGTTACTTATGGTTTTTATATCTTTTTGGAAGTTTAGCGATTTCTGTGTACTTCAGTTTTTGTACAGCAACATTTCCATCGTTCATCAACGCATCTGAATCAGATGCGTCAAATGTGCATACTGTTCCACTCTTGAGTCATCTTTAAAAATCAAAATCCAAAGTATTGTAGTCCAAAAAAGAAACAATAACAAACGTATAGCACAACCGTTATCCAGTTTCAAAAATCAAGTAAGCACAATAAAAAGATACTTATACAAAAGATTAAAAGTCAACGCTAACTAAAAGTTAACATGCTTTAAAAAAAGCAATACATTTTTGAAAGGATATGCAGTAATCGGGCGGCTACACGGCAACGGATACACACGCGCAGTAAATACGGATTCATGACTGTTGCCATTTGGAAGAAAGATAATAATAATAGAACATCGCATTAAATTAATTTTAAATTTTTAAGATTAAATTTTAAAAATCGGGCTGGTCTATAAAATCGCAAAAAAATTCGTACTACATGTGTGCCAAATTTCATTAGTGTGAATGCCATAAATTCGTCACAGCACATTTTTATGACACACACACACACACACACAAAAAAAAACTTTACTTTATAATAGTAGAGACAGAATTCCATTACTCCCTTCTGCAGATTAAGACTTGTACTTTTTCTTTTTCCACTACAAATGAATTGAAAATGGTTTTAAATTTCTTTGTAGGTATTTAATACTTTTATAAAACAGCAGGTAGCATCATCTAGTGAAAGGTTGAACCATTAAACTTACTTAAGTAAAAATACTCTAATATAAAAGACCTATAAGCTTTATTTAATTAGAGGCTAAATTACTGGTAAAGCCATATTGTTGGGGAAAAAGTAGCAATTAGTTTAAAAGGGTTTCATATTCTAGGAGAAAAGCTTATGATGACATCATTATTCAGAATTGTGGCCGTTTGATTAGAAACTAGAAATGTACAAGAGGAAGTCAATTGGTTGACAAGTTGCTATGGTGATGAATGACTGGTACTGCCATCCAGTGGTGAGATGATCAATGAATAAGGCTCTGGGGATGAACAGGATGACGTGAATTTGTTGACAAGTAGCCATGGTGGTGAATTATTGATAGCGCCATCTGGTGGTGTGATGACCAAACATATTATTTTAATTAAAAATGAATTTTTAGTTTCGATCCCGGGACCATTGTAATACGAAGCGAGTATGCTAGCCGTTAGGCCATTGCTGACTTACTAAGAAGTAGTTATTAATCACAGAATTCCATTACTACCTTCTGCAGATTAAGACTTGTAAATTTTCTTTTTCCACTACAAATGTATTGAGAATGGTTTTAATTTTCTTTGTAGGTATTTAATACTTTTATAAAACAGCAGGTAGAATCATCTAGTGAAAGGTTGAACCATTAAACTTACTTAAGTGAAAATACTCTAATATAAAAGACATATAAGCTTTATTAAATTAGAGGCTAAATTACTGGTACTGCCATATTGTGGTGGAAAAAGTAACAATTAGTTTAAAAGGGTTTCATATTCTAGGAGAAAAGCTTATGATGACATCATTCTTCAGAATTGTGGCCGTTTGATTAGAAACTAGAAATGTACAAGAGGAAGTCAATTGGTTGACAAGTTGCTATGGTGATGAATGACTGGTACTGCCATCCAGTGGTGAGATGATCAATGAATAAGGCTCTGGGGATGAACAGGATGACGTGAATTTGTTGACAAGTAGCCATGGTGGTGAATTATTGATAGCGCCATCTGGTGGTGTGATGACCAAACATATTATTTTAATTAAAAATGAATTTTTAGTTTCGATCCCGGGACCATTGTGATACGAAGCGAGTATGCTAGCCGTTAGGCCATTGCTGACTTACCAAGAAGTAGTTATTAATCACAGAATTCCATTACTACCTTCTGCAGATAAATACTTGTACTTTTTCTTTTTCCACTACAAATGTAATGAGAATGGTTTTAAATTTATTTGTAGGTATTTAATACATTTATAAAACAGCAGGTAGCATCATCTATTGAAAGGTTGAAACATTCAACTTACTAAATTGTAAATACTATAATATAAAGGACCTATAAGCTTTATTAAATTAGAGGCTAAATTACTGGTACTGCCATATTGTGGTGGAAAAAGAAACAATTAGTTTAAAAGTATTTCATATTCTATTAGAAAACTTTATGATGACATCATTCTTCAGAATTGTGGCCGTTTGATTAGAAACTAGAAATGTACAAGAGGAAGTCAATTGGCTTACAAGTTGCTATGGTGATGAATGACTGGTAGTGCCATCGGGTGGTGAGATGATCAATGAATAAGGCTCTGGGGATGAACAGGATGACACGAATTTGTTCACAAATTGACATGGTGTAGAATTACTGGTAGCGCCATCTGGTGGTGTGATGATCAAACATATTATTTTAATTAAAAATGAATTTTTGGTTTTGATCCCGGGACCATTGTGATGCGATGCAAGTATGCTAGCCGTTAGGCCATTTCTGACTTACCAAGAAGTAGTTATTAATCACAGAATTCCTTTACCCCCTTCTTCAGATAAATACTTGTACTTTTTCTTTTTCCACTACAAATGTATTGAGAATGGTTTTAAATTTCTTTGTAGGTATTTAATACTTTTATAAAACAGCAGGTAGCGTCATCTAGTGAAAGGTCGAACCATTAAACTTACTTAAGTGAAAATACTCTAATATAAAAGACCTATAAGCTTTATTAAATTAGAGGCTAAATTACTGGTACTGCCATATTGTGGTGGAAAAAGTAACAATTAAATTAAAAGGGTTTCATATTCTATTAGAAAACCTTATGATGACATCATTCTTCAGAATTGTGGTCGTTTGATTAGAAACTAGAAATGTACAAGAATAAGTCAATTGGTTGACAAGTTGCTATGGTGATGAATGACTGGTAGTGCCATCTGGTAGTAAGATGATCAATGAATAAGTGTCTGAGGATGAACAGGATGACACGAATTTGTTCAGAAATTGACATGGTGGTGAATTACTGGTAGTGCCATCAAGTGGTGTGATTATCAAACATATTATTTTAATCAAAAATTAATTTTTGGTTTCGAACCAGGGACCATGCTGATACTATGCGAGTATGCTAGCAGTTAGACATTTGCTGACTTAAAAAGCAATTGCTATTTTTCATAGAATTCCATTACTCAATTCTGCAGATAAAGACAATTACTTTTTCTTTTTTCACTACAAATGTATTGAGAATGATTTTAAATTTCTTTGTAGTTATTAAATACTTTTATAAAACAACAGGTAACAACATCTATTTAAAGGTTGAACCATTAAACTTACTTAAGTGAAAATACTCTAATATAAAAGACCTATAAGCTTTATTAAATTAGAGGCTAAATAACTGGTACTGCCATATTGTGGTGGAAAAGGAACAATTAGTTTAAAAGGGTTTGATATTCTAGGAGAAAAGCTTATGATGAAATCTTTCTTCAGAATTGTGGCCGTTTGATTAGAAACTAGAAATGTACAAGAGGAAGTCAATAAGTTGACAAGTTACTATGGTGATGAATGACTGGTAGAGCCATCTAGTGGTGTGATTATTAAAACATATTATTTTAATCAAAAATTAATTTTTGGTTTAGATCCCGATACCATGCTGATACTATGCGAGTATGCTAGCAGTTAGGCATTTGCTGACTTAAAAAGCAGTTGTTATTTTTCATAGAATTCCATTACTCCCTTCTGCAGATAAGGACAAGTACTTTTTCTTTTTTCACTACAAATGTATTGAGAATGATTTTAAATTTCTTTGTAGGTATTAAGGGGGTCCGGGACACAAAAATCGTCAAATTTTCGAAATTTTTTTTATTATTTAAAAAAATTTATGTGTTTTTCTGCTTAAAATGACGTCTAACTCATGTTTCTATCTTAATTAGAACTAGAGATATAATAATTTTTGTGGTGCGTTGTTTTGAAAATCTAACACTCTTGACAGTTGTTGTCATGGCAACAACATGTGTTCTTAAAACTTTAAATGCGTTTTTCACCATGATGCATTTTTTTAAGATTTCCTGTATTCAAATTGCTATAAGTCGAAAACCGATAAAGTTTAAGGGTTGAAATTTGGAATATATCTTTTTCAAACATTATACTTTAATTTTGATTCAGCAAATTTAAAACAAATATTTACTTTTAAAAATATGACTTTTTAAAAAAAGTACCTTAAAATTTTCAAAAATTTTCATTCAAATATTTTTAATTTTTTATTAAATTAATATTTTTTAAATTCCTGAATCAAAATTAAAGTTAATAAATTTGTGAATAATTTAATGAAAGAATTTTGAAAATTGATCAAGAATGTTTTGAGCCTTAGCAATTTAAAATTACCCCTCTTTTTTTCAAAAAATTTTAATTTAAAATTTTTAAAGAACTTTTGGAAAACTTTTGTGTTGTGATTTTGATTATTAGTTAGATGGGTAATCAGTACAAAAAAATTCAAAATTCTAAATAATTAATAAAAAAAATTTTCAATGTGTCCCGGACCCCCTTAAATACTTTTATAAAACAACAGGTAGCAACATCTATTTAAAGGTTGAACCATTAAATTTACTTAAGTGAAAATACTCTAATATAAAAGACCTATAACCTTTATTAAATTAGAGGCTAAATGACTGGAACTGCCATATTGTGGTGGAAAAAATAACAATTAGTTTAAAAGGGTTTGATATTCTAGGAGAAAAGCTTATGATGACATCATTCTTCAGAATTGTGGCCGTTTGATTAGAAACTAGAAATGAACAAGAGGAAGGCAATTGGTTGACGAGTTGCTATGGTGATGAATGACTGGTACTGCCATCTGGTGGTGAGATGATCAATGAATAAGGCTCTGGCGATGAACAGAATGACGTGAATTTGTTGACAAGTAGCCATGGTGGTGAATGACTGGTAGCGTCATCTGGTGGTGTGATGATCAAATATATTATTTTAATTAAAAATTAATTTTTCGTTTCGATCCGGGAACATTGTGATGCGATGCGAGTATGCGAGCCGTTAGGCCATTGCTGACTTACCAAGAGGTAGTTATTAATCACAGAATTCCATTACTCCCTTTTGCAGATAAATACTTGTACTTCTTCTTTTCCCACTACAAATGTATTGAGAATGGTTTTAAATTTCTTTGTAGGTATCTAATATTTTTATAAAACAGCAGGTAGCATCATCTAGTGAAAGGTTGTACCATTAAACTTACTAAATTTAAAATACTATAGTATAAAGGACTTATAAACTTTATTAAATTAGAGGCTAAATGACTGGTACAGCCATATTGTGCTAAAAAAATAACAATTAGTTTAAAAGGATTTAATATTCTAGGACAATTCCTTATGATGACATCATTCTTCAGGATTGTGGCTGTTTGATAAGAAACTGGAGATTACCAAGATGAAGTCAATTTGTTGACAAGTTGCTATGGTGGTGAAATACTGGTATCGCCATCTGGTGGTGTGATGATCAAACAAATTATTTTATCAAAAATGAATTTTTGGTTTCGAACCCGGAAACCATGGTGATACTATGCGAGTATGCTAGTAGTTAGGCAATTGCTGACTTAAAAAGCTGTTGTTATTTTTCATAGAATAACATTACTCCCATCTGCAGATAAGGACAAGTACTTTTTCTTTTTTCACTACAAATGTATTGAGAATGGTTTTAAATTTCTTTGTAGGTATTTAAAACTTTTATAAAACAGCAGGTAGCATCATCTAGTGAAAGGTTGAACCATTAAACTTACTAAATTAAAAATACTCTAATATAAAAGACCTATAAGCTTTATTAAATTAGAGGCTAAATGACTGGTACAGCCATATTGTGGTGGAAAAAGTAACAATTAGTTTAAAAGGGTTTCATAGTCTAGGAGAAAAGCTTATGATAACATCATTCTTTAGAATTGTGGCCGTTTGATTAGAAACTTGAGATGTACAAGAGGAAGTCAATTCGTTGACAAGTTGCTTTGGTGATGAAAGACTGGTACTGCCATCTATTGTTGAGATGATCAATGAATCAGGCTCTGGGGATTAACAGGATGACGTGAATTACTTTACAAGTAGCCATGGTGGTGAATTACTGGTAGCGCCATCTGGTGGTGTGATGATCAAACATATTATTTTAATAAAAAATGAATTTTTGTTTTCTATCCCGGGACCATTGTGATGCGATACGAGTATGCTAGCCGTTAGGCCATTGCTGACTTACCAAGAAGTAGTTATTAATCACAGAATTCCATTACTCCCTTCTGCAGATAAATACATTTACTTTTTCTTTTTTTCACTACAAATGTATTGAGAATGGTTTTAAATTTCTTTCTAGGTATTTAATACTTTTATAAAACAGCAGGTAGCATCATCTAGTGAAAGGTTGAACCATTAAACTTACTAAATTGAAAATACTAGAATATAAAGGACCTATAAACTTTATTAAATTAGAGGCTAAATTACTGGTAATGCCATATTGTGGTGGAAAAGTAACAATTAGTTTAAAAGGGTTTGATATTCTAGGACAATTGCTTATGAAGACATCATTCTTCAGGATTGTGGCCGTTTGATTAGAAACTTGAGGTGTACAAAAGGAAGTCAATTAGTTGAAAAGTTGCTATGATGTTGCGATGCGAGTATGCTAGCCGTTAGGCCATTGCTGACTTTCCAAGAAGTAGTTATTCGTCACAGAATTCCATTACTTCCTTCTGCAGATAAAGACTAGTAATTTTTCTTTTTAAACTACAAATGTATTGAGAATGGTTTTTATTTTCTTTGTAGGTATTTAATACTTTTATAAAACAGCAGGTAGAATCATCTAGTGAAAGGTTGAACCATTAAACTTACTTAAGTGAAAATACTCTAATATAAAAGACCTATAAGCTTTATAAATTAGAGGCTAAATTACTGGTACTGCCATATTGTGGTGGAAAAAGTAACAATTAGTTTAAAAGGGTTTCATATTCTTGGAGAAAAGCTTATGATGACATCATTCTTTAGAATTGTGGCCGTTTGATTAGAAACTAGAAATGAACAAGAATATATGAACAAGGACTTATAAACTTCATTAAATTAGAGGCTAAATGACTGGTACTGCCATATTGTGCTAAAAAAATAACAATTAGTTTAAAAGGATTTAATATTCCAGGACAATTGCTTATGATGACATCATTCTTCAGGATTGTGGTTGTTTGATAAGAAACTGGATATAACCAAAATGAAGTCAATTTGTTGACAAGTTGCTATGGTGGTGAATTACTGGTAGCGCCATCTAGTGTTGTGATTATCAAACATATTATTTTAATCAAAAATTAATTTTTGGTTTCGAACCCGGGACCATTGTGATACTATGTGAGTATGCTAGCAGTTAGGCATTTGCTGACTTAAAAAGCAGTTGTTATTTTTCATAGAATTCCATTACTCCCTTCTACAGATAAGGACAAGTACTTTTTCTTTTTTCACTACAAATACAAATACAAATATTGACGACCAGCTATAGGCTCAAGCCCAACAAGGCTGGTCCTTTGTTTATGAATTCTCCAATTCCCACTGACTATCCAATTGTGTCTTAAATTCGTACACTCCCTTTGAATTAACTATATTTTCTGGTAACGCGTTCCAACTGTCTATTACCCTATTAAAGTAGTAGTTTTTCCTTAAATCCCGATTAAATGTGTCTTATTCAATTTATACCCATGACCCCTTGTTCTGTTATCCCTATTGAAATTTAAGCCCTGTGTGTCCCCTTGTTTTACAAACTTGAAAAGCTGAATCAAATCCCCCTCCTTCTTCTTCTTTCCAGTGTATACATGTTTAGCTTACTTAAACGTTCAATATAGTCGAAATTTGCTAGCCCTTTATTATTTTTGTAGCTCTGTGCTGAACCCTTTCAATTGATTCTATGTCCTTTCTCATATATGGAGCCCAGAATTGTACAGCATATTCTAGACGTGGTCTTACTAAACCCTTATATAACGGCAAGATTATATTCTTATCCCTTGAAGTTACAGTCTTTTTAATATACCCAATAACCTATTGGCCTTTTTACCCGCAGCTGAAAATTGATGACCCATTTTAAAATCCCTGTGAATTATCACCCCAAGATCCTTGACTGTTTCTCCCTCCTTTACCTTTACTCCCTGCAGCCTGTACTCGGCTCCACTGTTCCTGTAACCCATATGCAGAACTTGACATTTCCCTACATTAAATGACATACCCCATTTTACAGCCCATTCGGATATCTTATCAAAATCCCCTTGTAAATTTTCTATCTGTAACTTGGTATCCACTGTCCCCCATATTTTTAAGTCATCTGCAAATATACTGATTCTATTCTTGATCCCCTGACCTATATCATCTATGAAAATTATAAATAATATTGGTCCCAAAACTGATCCCTGAGGCACCCCACTTATAACTTCTGTCCACTGTGAATAATTTCCTTTTACCTGCGCTCTCTGCTTTCTACCCAATAACCAATTCTTTATCCATATTAATGTTTTTCCCTGAATCCCCAGCCTTTCCAATTTAAACAGTAATGCCTCCTGAGGTACTTTATCAAAAGCCTTTTGAAAATCTATGTACATGATATCCACACTGCTCTTATTATCCAGCTCCTCAGTAATTTTTTAATCAGTAATTTAACTTCAAAAGGTTTGTAGAGCAGGATCTGCCATTCCTGAACCCATACTGATTCTATGATAACAGTCCCCCTCCTCCAAGTATAACATTATATGCTTTTTTAACAGTGATTCAAATATTTTGCAAATTACTGATGTTAGACTTATTGGTCTATAGTTGCCCGGATCACTTTGTATTCCCTTTTTGAACATTGGAGTTATGTTGGCCAACTTCCAATCCATTGGTACCCAACCTGTGCTATATTTTGAATTAAATATCGTGTGAATTACTTCCCCCAGTTCTTCCTCTCATTCCACTAGTACTCTCGGATAAATATCGTCTGGCCCTGGTGCTTTAGATGACTTAATTCATTTCAACTGATGTACTAATGTACTATTTCTTCCCTGGTGAATTTGCATTCTTTAACCCCCTGCAAAGGCTCCATCCTTCGGATCCTTTTTTAAATTATAGTTACCATTGAAAACCCCCAGAAAAAAGTCATTTAACACGTTTGCCATTCCCACCTCGTCTTGAATTAATTCACCTCCCTTCCCCTCCAACGGGCCCAGTGTAGTACTAAATTTATTTTTACCACTTGCATATGCAATAAATTCTTTTGGGTTTATATTTATTTCCCTTGCTAATTTTTTTTCCAAGGACACCTTTTGCTTCCGACTAATATTTTTAAACTCCTTTCTGGCTTTCTGATATGCCTCCTTGTCTCTGTCGTTACCAGTTCTTTTATATACCCTGTATGTTCTTTGTTTTAATTTTAAAACTTTGTGTGTTTCCCATGAAAACCACATAGGGAGCAATTTTCTAGATTTTCCTTTTTTCCTGAACGTTACGTGTTTTTTAACACCCTTTCTAACTTATTCTTGAATTCCTCCCATTGTTCAGAATAATGCGGTGCTCATAATCCCCCTCTGAATGTTTCCTTTAAATCTTCCCTTATCTTATGAAAATTTACCTTTCTGAAATTTGGAATTATCCTACTATTGATTGTGTATGCTGACTGAAAATTTATACTTAATCTGATACTTCTATAATCACTTTCTACCAGTGGCTCACCTATAACCAAATCCTGCACCCTATCCTCATCATTGCTGAAAATCAAATCCAATATTGCATTGTCCCTAGTATCCTCATACACCATCTGGTACAAAAAACAATCCTGTATCACTTCCAAAAATTCTGCCCCTTTCCCATTTGTAGCTAGATTGTTTTTCCAGTCAATATTTGGATAGTTATAGTAAATGTATTGAGAATGATTTTAAATTTCTTTGTAGGTATTAAATACTTTTATAAAACAACATGTAGCAACATCTATTTAAAGGTTGAACCATTAAACTTACTTAAGTGAAAATACTCTAATATAAAACACCCATAAGCTTTATTAAATTAGAGGATAAATGACTGGTACTGGCATATTGTGGTGGAAAAAATAACAATTAGTTTAAAAGTGTTTCATATTCTAGGAGAAAAGCTGATGATGACATTATTCTTCAGAATTGTGGCCGTTTGATTAGAAACTAGAAATGTAAAAGAGGAAGTCAATTGGTTGACAAGTTGCTATGGTGATGAATGACTGGTACTGCCATCTGGTGGTGAGATGATCAATGAATAAGGCTCTATGGATGAACAGGATGACGTGAATTTGTTTACAAGTAGACATGGTGGTGAATTACTGGTAGCGCCATCTGGTGGTGTGATTATCAAACATATTATTTTAATAAAAAAATTAATTTTTGGTTTCGAACATGGGACCATGGTGATACTATGCGAGTATGTTAGTAGTTAGGCCATTGCTGACTTAAAAAGCTGTTGTTAGTTTTCTTAGAATTCCATTACTCCCATCTGCAGATAAGGACAAGTACTTTTTCTTTTTTTCACTACAAATGTATTGAGAATTTTTTTTAATTTCTTTGTAGGTATTAAATACTTTTATAAAACAACAGGTAGCAACATCTATTTAAAGGTTGAACCATTAAACTTACTTAAGTGAAAATACTCTAATATAAAAGACCTATAAGATTTATTAAATTAGAGGCTAAATGACTGGTACTGCCATATTGTGGTGGAAAAAGTAACAAATAGTTTAAAAGGGTTTCATATTCTATGAGAAAAGCTTATGATGACATTGTTCTTCAGAATTGTGGCCATTTGATTAGAAACTTGAGATGTACAAGAGGAAGTCAATTCGTTGACAAGTTGCTATGGTGATGAAAGACTGGTACTGCCATCTATTGTTGAGATGATCAATGAATCAGGCTCTGGGGATAAACAGGATGACGTGAATTTGTTTACAAGTAGCCATGGCGGTGAATTACTGGTAGCGCCATCTGGTGGTGTGATGATCAAACATATTATTTTAATTAAAAACGAATTTTTGTTTTCGATCCCGGGACCATTGTGATGCGATGCGAGTATGCTAGCCGTTAGTCCAATGCTGACTTACCAAGAAGTAGTTATTAATCACAGAATTCCATTACTCCCTTCTGCAGATAAATACATGTACTTTTTCTTTTTTCACTACAAATGTATTGAGAATGGTTTTAAATTTCTTTCTAGGTATTTAATACTTTTATAAAACAGCAGGTAGCATCATCTAGTGAAAGGTTGAACCATTAAACTTACTAAATTGAAAATACTAGAATATAAAGGACCTATAAACTTTATTAAATTAGAGGCTAAATGACTGGTAATGCCATATTGTGGTGGAAAAGTAACAATTAGTTTAAAAGGGTTTGATATTCTAGGACAATTGCTTATGAAGACATCATTCTTCAGGATTGTGGCCTTTTGATTAGAAACTTGAGGTGTACAAAAGGAAGTCAATTCGTTGACAAGTTGCTATGGTGATGAAAGACTGGTACTGCCATCTATTGTTGAGATGATCAATGAATCAGGCTCTGGGGATTAACAGGATGACGTGAATTACTTTACAAGTAGCCATGGTGGTGAATTACTGCTAGCGCCATCTGGTGGTGTGATGATCAAACATATTATTTTAATTAAAAATGAATTTTTAGTTTCGATCCCGGGATCATTGTGATGCGATACGAGTATGCTAGCCGTTGGGCCATTGCTGACTTAAAAAGCTGTTGTTATTTTTCATAGAACTCCATTACACCTTTCTGCAGATAAGGCCAGAATTTTTCTTTTCTCACTACAAATGTATTGAGAATGATTTTATATTTCTTTGTAGGTATTAAATACTTTTATAAAACAACAGGTAGCATCATCTAGCGAAAGGTTCAACCATTAAACTTACTAAAGTGAAAATACTCTAAAATAAAAGACCTATAAGCTTTATTCAATTAGAGGCTAAATTACTGGTACTGCCATATTGTGGTGGAAAAAGTAACAATTAGTTCAAAAGGGTTTCATATTCTAGGAGAAAAGCTTATGATGACATCATTCTTCAGAATCGTGGCCGTTCGATTAGAAACTATAAATGTACAAGAGGAAGTCAATTGGTTGACAAGTTGCTATGGTGGTGAATTACTTGTAGCGCCATCTGGTGGTGTAATGACCAAACATGTTATTTTAATTAAAAATAAATTTTTGGTTTTGATCTTGGGACCAATGTGATGCGATGCGAGTATGCTAGCCGTTAGGCTATTGCTGACTTAGCAAGAAGAAGTTGTTACTCATAGAATTCCATTACTCCCTTCTGCAGATAAAGACTTGTAATTTTTCTTTTTCCACTACAAATGTTTTGAGAATGGTTTTTAATTTCTTTGAAGGTATTTAAAACTTTTATAAAACAGCAGGTAGCATCATCTAGGGAAAAGTTGAACCATTAAACTTACTTAAGTGAAAATACTCTAATATAAAAGACCTATTAGCTTTATTAAATTAGAGGCTTAATTACTTGTACTGCCATATTGTGCTAAAAAATAACAATTTGTTTAAAAGGATTTGATATTCTAGGACAATTGCTTATGAAGACATCATTCTTCAGGATTGTGGCCGTTTGATTAGAAACTTGAGGTGTACAAAAGGAAGTCCATTCGTTGACTAGTTGTTATGGTGATGAAAGACTGGTACTGCCATCTGGTGGTGAGATGATAAACGAATCAGGCTCTGGGGATGAACAGGATGACGTGAATTTGTTTACAAGTAGACATGGTGGTGAATTACTGGTAGCGCCATCTGGTGGTGTGATGACCAAACATATTATTTTATTTAAAAATGAATTTTTGGTTTCGATCCCGTGACCATTGTAAACCGATGCGAGTATGCTAGCCGTTAGGCCATTGCTGACTTACCAAGAAGTAGTTATTAATCACAGAATTCCATTACTCCCTTCTGCAGATAAAGACTTGTAATTTTTCTTTTTCCACTACAAATGTATTGAGAACGGTTTTAAATTTCTTTGTAGGTATTTAATACTTTTATAAAACAGCAGGTAGAATCATCTAGTGAAAGGTTGTACCATTAAACGTACTAAATTTAAAATACTATCGTATAAAGGACTTATAAACTTTATTAAATTAGAGGCTAAATGACTGGTACTGCCATATTGTGCTAAAAAAATAACAATTA
The DNA here is from genome assembly GCA_947359465.1 of Metellina segmentata. NCBI lineage: Eukaryota > Metazoa > Arthropoda > Arachnida > Araneae > Tetragnathidae > Metellina > Metellina segmentata. The sequence goes on along the minus strand of OX375881.1, from coordinate 387,110 downwards.
GTTTAAAAAGATTTAATATTCCAGGACAATTGCTTATGATAACATCATTCTTCAGGATTGTGGTTGTTTGATAAGAAACTGGAGATAACCAAAATGAAGTCAATTTGTTGACAAGTTGCTATGGTGGTGAATTACTGGTAGCGCCATCTGGTGGCGTGATTATCAAACATATTATTGTAATAAAAAATTAATTTTTGGTTTCGAACCCGGGACCATGGTGATACTATGCGAGTATGCTAGCAGTTATGCATTTGCTGACTTAAAAAGCAGTTGTTATTTTTCATAGAATTCCATTACTCCCATCTGCAGATAAGGACAAGTACTTTTTCTTTTTTCACTACAAATGTATTGAGACTGGTTTTAAATTTCTTTGTACGTATTTAATACTTTTATAAAACAGCAGATAACATCATCTACTGAAAGGTTGAAAAATTAAACTTACTTAAGTGAAAATACTCTAATATAAAAGACCTATAAGCTTTATTAAATTAGAGGCTAAATGACTGGTACAGCCATATTGTGGTGGAACAAGTAACAATTAGTTTAATAGGGTTTGATATTCTAGGAGAGAAGTTTTTGATTACATCATTCTTCAGAATTGTGGCCGTTTGATTAGAAACTAGAAATGTACAAGAGGAAGTCAATTGGTTGACAAGTTGCTATGGTGATGAATGACTGGTACTGCCATCTGGTGGTGAGAAGATCAATGAATAAGGCTCTGGGGATGAACAGGATGACGTGTATTTGTTGACAAGTAGCCATGGTGGTGAATTACTGGTAGCGCCATCTGGTGGTGTGATGATCAAACATATTATTTTAATTAAAAATTAATTTTTGGTTTCGATTCCGGGACCATTGTGATGCGATGCGAGTATGCTAGCCGTTAGGCCATTGCTGACTTACAAAGAAGTAGTTATTAATCACAGAATTCCATTACTCCCTTCTGCATATAAAGACTTGTAATTTTTCTTTTTCCACTACAAATGTATTAAGAATGGTTTTAAATTTCTTTGTAGGTATTTAAAATTTTTATAAAACAGCAAGTAGAATCATCTAGTGAAAGGTTGAACCATTAAACTTACTTAAGTGAAAATACTCTAACATAAAAGACCTATAAGCTTTATTAAATTAGATTCTAAATTACTGGTACTGCCATATTGTGGTGGAAAATGTAACAATTAGTTTAATAGGGTTTGATATTATTCTATGACAATTGCTTATGAGGACATCATTCTTCAGGATTGTGGCCTATTGATTAGAAACTTGAGGTGTACAAAAGGAAGTCAATTCTTTGAAAAGTTGCTATGTTGATGAAAGACTGGTTCTGCCATCTGGTGGTGAGATGATCAATGAATAAGGATCTGGTTATGAACAGGATGACCTGAATTTGTTTCCAAGTAGACATGGTGGTGAATTTCTGGTTTCGCCATCTGGTGGTGTGATGACCAAACATATTATTTTAATTAAAAATGAATTTTTGGTTTCGATCCCGTGACCATTGGAATCCGATGCGAGTATGCTAGCCGTTAGCCCATTGCTGACTTACCAAAAAGTAGTTATTAATCACAGAATTCCATTACTCCCTTCTGTAGGTAAAGACTTTTATTTTTTTCTTTTTCCACAACAAATGTATTGAGAATGGTTTTTAATTTCTTTGAAGGTATTTAATACTTTTATAAAATAACAGGTAGAATCATCTAGGGAAAGGTTGAACTATTAAACTTACTTAAGTGAAAATACTCTAATATAAAAGACTTACAAGCTTTATTAAATTAGAGGCTAAATGACTGGTACTACCATATTGTGGTGAAAAAAGTAAGAATTAGTTTAATAGGGTTTGATATTCTAGGAGAAAAGCTTATGATGACATTATTCTTCAGAATTGTGGCCGTTTGATTAGAAACTAGAAATGTACAAGAGGAAGTCAATTGGTTGACAAGTTGCTATGGTGATGAATGACTGGTATTGCCATCTGGTGGTGAGATGATCAATGAATAAGGCTCTGGGGATGAACAGGATGACGTGAATTTGTTGACAAGTTGCCATGGTGGTGAATTACTGGTAGCGCTATCTGGTGGTGTGATGATCAAACATATTATTTTAATTAAAAATGAACTTTTGGTTTCGATCCCGGACCATTGTGATGCGATGCGAGTATGCCAGCCGTTAGGCCATTGCTGACTTACATAGAAGAAGTTATTAATCACAGAATTCCATTACTCCCTTCTGCAGGTAAAGACTTTTAATTTTTCTTTTTCCACAACGAATGTTTTGAGAATGGTTTTAAATTTCTTTGAAGGTATTTAATACTTTTATAAAACAGCAGGTAGCATCATCTAGTGAAAGGTTGAACCATTAAACTTACTTAAGTGAAAATACTCTAATATAAAAGACTTATAAGCTTTATTAAATTAGAGACTTAATTACTTGTACTGCCATATTGTGCTAAAAAAATAACAATACGTTTAAAATGATTTGATATTCTAGGACAATTGTTTATGAAGACATCATTCTTCAGGATTGTGGCCGTTTGATTAGAAACTTGAGGTGTACAAAAGGAAGTCAATTCGTTGACAATTTGCTATGATGGTGCGATGCGAGTATGCTAGCCGTTAGGCCATTGCTGACTTACCAAGAAGTAGTTATTAATCACAGAATTCCATTACTCCCTTCTGCAGATAAAGACTTGTACTTTTTCTTTTTCCACTACAAATGTATTGAGAATGGTTTTAAATTTCTTTGTAGGTATTTAATACTTTTATAAAACAGCAGGTAGCATCATCTAGTGAAAGGTTGAACCATTAAACTTACTTAAGTGAAAATACTCTAATATAAAAGACCTATAAGATTTATTAAATTAGAGCCTAAATTACTGGTACTGCCATATTGTGGTGGAAAAAGTAATTATAAAAACATATTATTTTAATTAAAAATGAATTTTTGGTTTCGATCCCGTGACCATTGTAATACGATGCGAGTATGCTAGCTGTTAGGCCATTGCTGACTTAAAAAGCAGTTGTTATTTTTTATAGGAATTCCATTACTCCTTTCTGCAGATAAGGGCAAGTACTTTTTCTTTTCTCACTACAAATGTATTGAGAATGATTTTATATTTCTTTGTACGTATTAAGTACTTTTATAAAACAACAGGTAGCATCATCTAGCGAAAGGTTGAACCATTAAACTTACTAAAGTGAAAATACTGTAATATAAAGGACCTAAAAACTTTATTAAATTAGAGGCTAAATGACTGGTACTGCCATATTGTGCTAAAAAAATAACAATTAGTTTAAAAGGATTTAATATTCTAGGACAATTGCTTATGAGGACATCATTCTTCAGGATTGTGGCCGTTTGATTAGAAACTTGAGGTGTACAAAAGGAAGTCAATTCGTTGACAAGTTGCTATGGTGATGCCATTTGGTGGTCAGATGATCAATGAATAAGGCTCAGGGGACGAACAGAATTCCATTACTCCCTTCTGCATATAAAGACTTGTAATTTTTCTTTTTCCACTACAAATGTATTGAGAATGGTTTTAAATTTCTTTGTAGGTATTTAATACTTTTATAAAACAGCAGGTAGCATCATCTAGTGAAAGGTTGAACCATTAAACTTACTTAAGTGGAAATACTCTAACATAAAAGACCTATAAGCTTTATTAAATTAGAGGCTGAATTACTGGTACTGCCATATTGTGGTGGAAAAAGTAACAATTAGTTTAAAAGGGTTTCATATTCTAGGAGAAAAGCTTATGATGACATCATTCTTCAGAATTATGGCCGTTTGATTAGAAACTAGAAATGTACAAGAGCAAGTCAATTGGTTGACAAGTTGCTATGGTGATGAATGACTGGTAGTGCCTTCTGGTGGTGAGATGATCAATGAATAAGGCTCTGGGGATGAACAGGATGACACGAATTTGTTCACAAATTGACATGGTGGTGAATTACTGATAGCGCCATCTGGTGGTGTGATGACCAAACATATTACGTTAATAAAAAATGAATTTTTGATTTCGATCCCGGGACCATTGTGATGCGATGCGAGTAGTATTCTAGCCGTTAGGCCATTGCTGACTTAAAAAGCATTTGTTATTTTTCATAGAATTCCATTACTCCTTTCTGCGGATAAGGGCAAGTACTTTTTCTTTTTTCACTACAAATGTATTGAGAATGATTTTAAATTTCTTTGTACGTATCAAATACCTTTTATAAAACAACAGGTAGCATCATTTAGTGAAAAGTTGAACCATTAAGTTTTCTTAAGTGAAAATACTCTAATATAAAAGACCTATAAGCTTTATTAAATTAGAGGCTAAATTACTGGTTACCATATTGTGGTGGAAAAGTAACAATTAGTTTAAAAGGGTTTCATATTCTAGGAAAAAAACTTATGATGACATCATTCTTCAGAATTGTGGCCGTTTGATTAGAAACTAGAAATGTACAAGAGGAAGTCAATTGGTTGACAAGTTGCTTTGGTGATGAATTACTGGTAGCACCATCTAGTGGTGTGATTATTAAACATATTATTTTAATCAAAAATTAATTTTTGGTTTCGAACCCTGGACCATAGATTTGCTACCATATGCAATTATGCTAACAGTTAGGCATTTGCTGACTTAAAACGCAGTAGTTATTTTTCATAGAATTCCATTACTCCTTTCTGCAGATAAGGACAAGTACTATTTTTTTTCACTACAAATGTATTGAGAATGATTTAAAATTTCTTTGTAGGTATTAAATACTTTTATAAAACAACAGGTAGCAACATCTATTTAAAGGTTGAACCATTAAACTTACTTAAGTGAAAATACTCTAATATAAAAGACCTATAAGCTTTATTAAATTAGAGGCTAAATGACTGGTACTGCCATCTGGTGGTGAGATGATCAATGAATAAGGCTCTGGGGATGAACAGGATGACGTGTTTTGTTCACAAGTTACCATGTTGGTGAATTACTGGTAGCGCCATCTGGTTGTGTGATGACCAAACATATTATTTTAATTAAAAATGAATTTTTGGTTTTGATCCCGGGACCATTGACATGCGATGGGAGTATGCTAGACGTTAGGCTATTGCTGATTTACCAATAAGCGGTTATTGATCGTAGAATTCCATTACTCACTTCTGCACATAAATACTTGTAATTTTTCTTTTTCCACAACAAATGTATTGAGAATGGTTTTTAATTTCTTTGTAGGTATTTAATACTTTTATAAAACAGCAGGTAGCATCATCTAGTGAAAAGTTGAACCATTAACCTTTTAAACGCCGCAATTCAATTTTAAAGTTTTTTATTTTAATTTTTCGCTTAAATGGCTTATTTTACAGAGAGTATAACTGTTCTAGACCTTTTTTGGCGGAAAAAAAAATCATAAGTATGATTTTGAGGATGTTCCCATTTGGGAACATTGGCGTTTGGGATGAAGTAAATAGGGGCATTTTTTCAAAAGGTAATTTTTTTGCTATAGACTCAAAAGGAGGACTAAGTTTGGTTTCTATTTCATACTTTATATATTTCTCTTCGAAAGACTACATTTTTCTCTTATTGCCAGTGCTACTGGGGAAGCAAGATAAATGTATCTGCTTTTTGCATGCAAGGCACTGCTTTCTAACATTCTTCTTGCACAATGCGCAACGTCCTCGGGTGCAAGCGACGAGATAGTGTTCGTCCGTCGTTCTAAGTTGAATTGGTAGATGAGATCGTGGTCCTCGTCTTGCTGAGATGACTCGATCCTATTGGAGGCTCTTTTTTGGCACCATCCTATTTCCCTGAGTAAATTTCCATCCTATACAGATATCCATTAGATGAGCATATCATCCAAATTTTGTATCCATATCTGATGGGGTTTCCGCGAATATGAATCTTACAAGAATGATGTCCGTAATACGGCACCATTCAACAGTCAATGCTGAGTTTATCGTGAAAAACTCCAAACTGAAGCAAGTTTCTACACATATTATCGTATGTTGGCGCAATCTTTTTTAGTTTATTACCCGGTTGAACATCCTTATTGTTGTCGACAATATGGAAGTACTTTTTAAGCTGGCGAAAGCGTGCTTTAGCCATCATCTTAGGAAAGATTGTAACACATGTGTCTCCTACTCTAATATAAGTCCTCTGTAAGCACCGTGTGATAACCGCTTAAAAGAAGTAGACCTAGTAACTGAAGAATATCTTCACAGCTAACTGTTATTATCTGTCCCTTTGCAGTGTATACAACGCTGTCATCTCAACTAGATGTTGCACATAATTCAAAGGGAGTATTTTGTGGAATAACTCTAGAGGATCCAATGTCTCAAACTCGTGAAATGTTTCAGCCAGCTTTTCGAGGCATTTTCCTGAAATATCATTATCTTATGTTGCATCCCTTTTCCATCTGATATTAGGTTCTTGACTTCGATTCTTTGCACTTGGAGCAGAACATGAGGGTGGGCTTCTCCTTTTATCTTCGCCCGAATCGTGAATTCGGTCATCTGAAATAGTCGAATTACCATCTTTATTGTTAATCATCAGGTTAATCTGGCCACAAACATCTTGAGAACGAACTTCATTCAACGCTTCATCGTTGATCTGTTCTTCAACACTCAAATCATCGTCTTCATCAGATGGCAATATGTAAAGATTCGGATCGTCTACGTCCTCGAGCTCGTCATCGTATAGGCTGTTGAAAAATTCCTGCGCGGCTCGCAGGAACTTGCGATGCATCTCTGAAAGATGTAGTTGACACGGAAGTGATACCTGAGAAGCACTTGAATAGTCAGATCCTACTAGGAATGGCGAATTAAGTAAAAAAAATGATTAAAACTACATCGTTCGGCGTATACTATACAGTAGTTATTAATCACAGAATTCCATTACTCCCTTGTGCAGTTAAATACTTGTACTTTTTCTTTTTCCACTACAAATGTATTGAGAGTGGTTTTAAATTTCTTTGTAGGTATTTAATACTTTTATAAAACAGCAGGTAGCATCATATAGTGAAAGGTTGAACCAGTAAACTTACTAAATTGAAAATACAATAACATAAAGGACCTATAAACTTTATTAAATTAGAGGCTAAATGACTGGTACAGCCATATTGTGCTAAAAAAATAACAATTAGTTTAAAAGGATTTAATATTCTAGGACAATTGCTTATGATGACATCATTCTTCAGCATTGTGGTTGTTTGATAAGAAACTGGATATAACCAAAATGAAGTCAATTTGTTGACAAGTTGCTATGGTGGTGAATTACTGTTAGCGCCATCTAGTGTTGTGATTATCAAACATATTATTTTAATCAAAAATTAATTTTTGGTTTCGAACCCGGGACCATGGTGATACTATGCGAGTATGCTAGCAGTTATGCATTTGCTGACTTAAAAAGCAGTTGTTATTTTTCATAGAATTCCATTACTCCCTTCTACAGATAAGGACAAGTACTTTTTCTTTTTTCACTACAAATATATTGAGAATGATTTTAAATTTCTTTGTAGGTATTAAATACTTTTATAAAACAACAGGTAGCAACATCTATTTAAAGGTTGAACCATTAAACTTACTTTAGTGAAAATACTCTAATATAAAACACCTATAAGCTTTATTAAATTAGAGGCTAAAGGCCTGTGTCCACGAGCGAGAAAACTTGCGCGAGTTTCCTGCGAGATCCAATCTTGCACGTGTACACAGCCTTGCAAGTCCCCTGGCGAGAAATTCTCGGATCTCGCAGCAACGCTCGCGCGAGACATAAAATTTCCCGTGTACACAAGCTGTGCGATTTTTCTCGCCGAGTTCCAGTCAGTTGGAAATATTTCCTCTTGTTGCTGCGAGTTTTCGGCCGCTAAAATGACTTCCATATCAGTTTTCAATGAATTGTTCGTGTGGGGATCTTGTTGGAAACGAGGGCCAACCTGAATTATGTAATCCGAATCCAAGAAAAACTGTGTTGGTGCGGATTCCGTCCACGATGGGCCTATTATGCAGCAATGATGTTTCTTGTGCCATTCATGATGCCCAAAGAAGCGACAAATACAGATGACAGAGTGGTAAGTTTTGTGTTTTATTTTTTGTAAACTAGGTTATAATTGTTTTGTCAAATGTTTTGGTCATTGTTCTCTTTTCAAAGTTATTTTCATCACCCCATCAGTCTTATCAAATTTTATAGAAAAAAAGTTTTTTTAAGTAAAGAAATTTATGACAAAATTTTTTAAATGATCCATTGAAATAAGTTTGTTTAATTTTTTTTCATTCACTAATATATTTATCACAGCTCGTGTTTGCTATCTTTTTTATGGAATCAATTTGTTGTGCTATTTACAACATTTTTCATGTCAATACCTGAATTGTTACACTAAATAATTACTTAAGTAAATAAACTGAAAATCACAAAGGAGGACTTATGTCAAATAATAGAATACCAGAAGAATCGTATACAAAAATTGATGTAGGTGATACATTCAGGGCTGTCTCAATTTCACTTATTCTTAAAAGCAAAATTTGACGAGACGAAGAAATGAAAGATAAAAAAAATTAATTTAACAGAAAGAATCTTTAAACTTTTTGGTACATCTGTCTTGGCAGCAAAACCAATTATTCTTTTGATCAAATTCATGCCTCAAAAGTAATAATTTGTCTATAAAATTAAATTAGCTAGAATAGCTGTTTTGAGATATAGTTTAAAATGGTCGAAATATGAACAATGACTGTATGCTTAATCGTGTTCATTAAAATTTCTGAAAGTACATTATTCTTTTCCCCAGAAACCACAAGAGAAAATGCCTTCCCCCCAGAAAGAAGACGAGGACCGCCTTACAAACGTTGATAGACAAGGTGCACCGAAAAGCTGCGACTGCAGATAACTGGGAAATTTTCAGACATTTTGTTGCTTCAGAGTTGCGACAGATACAATCTCCAATGCTGTGGAGTGCAACAAGTGCAATTTTTAGAGACTGCTGCTGGAAGCCAGTGAAAATGATGAAAATTGTACTATAATAGAACATATAGAATAAATTCTGTATAAGGATATTGGTGTTTCTCTACTAATGTTCTGTTACCTACTTTTATTTTGCATGTAGTAGGTATAATAGTATATAGATATCCCTTAGCGAGTTTCTGGCCAAAATGAAGTCAAAAAAATTATACGTTATTCTTAAAAATTTCATTCAGATTATCAATTACATCATGCATATTCCTCAACTATTGATGGTTAAATTAATTGTAATTTCAGTGTTATAATTCTAGTTTTCGGTATAAATATGTTGTGCAATCAGAGTAATTGTTACTTTTAAAGGAGACTAATATTTGTAAGCAAGAGCTATGGTTGTGTGTGCTTTATTTATCTTGGATAACGGTAGATGAAAAATAAAAGTAAGTGTTATTCGACAAGTTTAATTTTTTCAAGTATTAATTTGAATTTTTTGAACAAAGGTTTTTTAAATTTTTTTTATGGAAATCAATCTTGCAAAAATTCTGTTTTGACACAACTTTAGTATAAAAATATGTGGCTTAAATCTTTTTGCTAATAAAGTTTGCTTTTTCATAAAATTTTACATGCATATTTCCAATGACTGAATATTTATAAATTAATCATAATTTGACACCTCAAATGAGTACTGAGCTTTATGGAGTTAGCCAAGTTTGGTACTCTGTATATTTATAAGAAATGTGATAATTGTATTTACAAGTTAGTTATAATTATATTACAAGGAAAATTAACATAAATTTGTATAAAATTTATCTAGTCTCTTATACAAAGTTGCAAGTTCTAGAAAAATGCTGAGTAAACATCAATCATGCATTTTTTTTTTCAATTAGTGCTGTTGTACTGCCAAGTTTGGTTGTTCTTAAGAAGGCGCATAACCATTTACTTCAGCTCAAAATACATGAAAACAATAATAACCGTATTTGTTAAGTATAACAGTTTAATTCATTATTTAGTATTTGGTTTTCCTAAAGAGAACTTTAAAAAATGAATAACTAATTAATTGGATACATAGTGAGTGTATGGGTTCAAGGATTAATATTTGGCAAAAAAAAAACCATTTTATCTACAGATTAGTTAAAAGTTATCTAATTCATAGAATCCACCAGAAGATTATCAAGAAAATCAACATAAATCAGAAAACACGCAGCAACTCAAAGTATAATTTTTATATTGTCACGAATAACTGCAGAACTCAAAATGTGTCAATAAGAATCGCGCGCGCGCGCGCGCGCGATTCAATCTCGTGAAATCTATAAAAAATAAGCTTAAAAAACAACATATGTATTTAAAGTCGTGTCAATTTTTATAACAATAGGGGAGAAAGGGCTACTGTGGACAACTTGAATAATTCTGCTATTTATGTCCAAATTTCTGCAAGTTTTTGCAAAATAGCAACATTGATATAAACTCCCATATGCAGTTGCATTACAACTCACTTGATAGTCGAGTAACAATATATAAAACAAGGTTTTCATGGTGGAAAAGTAAGTTCCTGATTCATTTTTTAATTACTAGTTTAGACTATTTTAATTCAAATTTGTTTAAAAAGGTGATAGTATGTTTAAATGTATATATTACATCCCAAAAGAGTGGTGAGACCAATGGGGTATTCCTCCAATTAAGAAAGAAATGAATACTTATTCAATAGCTCTATTTTGATATTCGCTTTTGTTCTACATGATTATTAAAAGGAGTAGGCCTAAATAAACAAATAGCTCCATGGGGCTACTGTGGACATGTCCACACTAGCTCCATTTAGCTTTCAGTGGTAAAACCATGGGTTAAATATTACATTTTAGGCTACTTAATTATTAAATAAGATTGTTTGTGTGAAAAAAATTTGGTCACAAATAATTCTATTTTTTACTCTGAGGCTTTTGTGTATAAAATTAAATTAATTTTCGTGAAAATGTTAAATTAATTTACAAGGAAATTTATTGTTTTTACACACATAGCAACTCTTCGAGGCAGAGTGAATCTTTCTTTTCCCAGATATAAAGGACATATCACAAATCTCAAGAAATGAAATTGTAATTATTACCATTACCAGATGTTGCTGGTAGCATAATTCGCACTGCATCTCAGTTGACATTTAATTTGGATTTATCTAACTTCATTGCAAAATACGACAATTCCATTTCTATATTAAAATCCTTTTCCCACTAAATAAAACTTAAAAATAGCTAATGTTGATTTGTCTTTGAAGTATATTCTATAATATAATGCAGTTCCTAATTAAGAATATACTGGGCTTAACATTCATTAAATATGCTTTAAGATAAACACTTATAAGGAACTATACTGTTAGGTTAAAATTAATTTCATTATGGTTTTACACATACTTTCAAGAGTTGTATTTACATTGTATAATCAGAATTTTAAATTGTCCAAAAACACTATTTTTTAAATAAAAAAAGATTATTAAACAACTATATTGCTAAATGCTTTCAATATGAACAAAAATAAAAGCACATTATTGTAAAAAAAAAATAGTTCATCTATGTCAAAAACGTTATTTAGTATACTTTTTGCCAAATTCATAAAAATTGTCTACATTCTCCCCATTCTTCCCTACTGTAAATAAATACGAAAGATAGCAGAAATTGGCCGTAGCTTTTTGTTTGCGAGAATCCATGTTTGATAGTGATTTCCTAGTTTGGGCGCGCAAGTAACAAATTTCTCGCGCGGTTGCCGTTGGCTTCCGTGGACACAGCTAAGCGAGATTTCCGCGCGAGAAAACTCGCGCCTCCTTTTAGCGAGAAAAGTTGCAGCATTATCGGCGCGTCGTGGACACAGTCAAGCAAGTATCGCGCAATTTTTCTCGCTCGTGGACACAGGGCTTAAATGACTGGTACTGCCATATTGTGGTGTAAAAAGTAACAATTAGTTTAAAATTGTTTCATATTCTAGGAGAAAAGCTTATGATGACATCATTTTTTGGAATTGTGGACGTTTGATTAGAAACTAGAAATGTACAAGAGGAAGTCAATTGGTTGACAAATTGCTATGGTGATGAATGACTGGTACTGCCATCTGGTGGTGAGATGATCAATGAATAAAACTCTGGGGATGAACAGGATGACGTGATTTTGTTGACAAGTAGCCATGGTGGTGAATTACTGGTAGCGCCATCTGGTGATGTGATTATCAATCATATTATTTTAATAAAAAATTAATTTTTGGTTTCGAACCATGGACCATGGTGATACTATGCGAGTATGCTAGCAGTTAGGCATTTGCTGACTTAAAAAGCAGTTGTTATTTTTCATAAAATTCCATTACTCCCTTCTGCAGATAAGGACAAGTACTTTTTTTTTCACTTCAAATGTATTGAGAAAGTTTTTAAATTTCTTTGTAGGTATTAAATACTTTTATAAAACAACAGGTAACAACATATATTTAAAGGTTGAACCATTAAACTTATTTAAGTGAAAATACTCTAATATAAAAGACCTATAAGCTTTATTAAATTAGAGGCTAAATGACTGGTACTGCCATCTGGTGGTGAGATTATCAATGAATAAGGGTCTGAGGATGAACAGGATGACGTGAATTTGTTCACAAGTTGCCATGGTGGTGAATAACTGGTAGCGCCATCTGGTGGTGTGATAACCAAACATATTATTTTAATTAAAAATTAATTTTTGGTTTCGATCCTGAGACCATTGTAATGCGACGCGCCTATGCTAGCCGTTAGGCCATTGCTGACTTACCAAGAAGTAGTTATTAATCACAGAATTCCATTACTCCCTTCTGCAGATAAATACTTGTAATTTTTCTTTTTCAACTACAAATGTATTGAGAATGGTTTTAAATTTCTTTGTAGGTATTTAATACTTTTATAAAACAGCATGTAGCATCATCTAGTGAAAGGTTGAACCATTAAACTTACTAAATTGAAAATACTGTATTATAAAGGACCTATAAACTTTATTAAATTAGAAGCTGAATGTCTGGTACTGCCATAATGTGCTAAAAAAATAACAATTACTTTAAAAGGATTTAATATTCTAGAACAATTGCTTATGAGGACATCATTCTTCAGGATTGTGGCCGTTTGATTAGAAACTTGAGGTGTACAAAAGGAAGTCAATTCGTTGACAAGTTGCTATGGTGATGAAAGACTGGTACTGCCATCTGGTGGTGAGATGATCAATGAATAAGGCTCTGGAGATAAACAGGATGACGTGAAATTGTTCACAAGTTGCCATGGGAGTGAATAACTGGTAGCGCCATCTGGTGGTGTGATAACCAAACATATTATTTTAATTAAAAATTAATTTTTGGTTTCGATCCTGGGACCATTGTAACGAGACGCGACTATGCTAGCCGTTAGGCCATTGCTGACTTACGAAGAAGTAGTTATTAATCACAGAATTCCATTACTCCCTTCTGCAGATAAAGACTTGTAATTTTTCTTTTTCCACTACAAATGTATTGAGAACGGTTTTAAATTTCTTTGTAGGTATTTAATACTTTTATAAAACAGCAGGTAGAATCATCTAGGGAAAGGTTGAACCATTAAACTTACTTAAGTGAAAATACTCTAATATAAAAGACCAATAAGCTTTATTAAATTAAAGGCTAAATTACTGGTACTGCCATATTGTGGTGGAAAAAGTAACAATTAGTTTAAAAGGATTTAATGTTCTAGGACAATTGCTTATGATGACATCATTCTTCAGAATTGTGGCCGTTTGATTAGAAACTGGAAATGTACAAGGGGAAGTCAATTGGTTGACAAGTTGCTATGGTGGTGAATTACTAGTAGCGCCATCTGGTGGTGTGATGACCAATATATTATTTTAATTAAAAATGAATTTTTGGTTTTGATCCCGGGACCATTGTGATGCGATGCTACTATGCTAGCCGTTAGTCTATTGCTGACTTAGCTAGAAGTGGTTGTTACTCATAGAATTCCATTACTCCCTTCTGCAGATAAAGACTTGTAACTTTTCTTTTTCCACTACAAATGTATTGAGAATGGTTTTAAATTTCTTTGTATGTATTTAATACTTTTATAAAACAGCAGGTATCATCATCTAGTGAAAGGTTAAACCATTAAACTTACTTATGTGAAAATACTCTAATATAAAAGACCTATAAGCTTTATTAAATTAGACGCTAAATTACTGGAACTGCCATATTGTGGTGGAAAATAACAATTAGTTTAAAAGGATTTAATGTTCTAGGACAATTGCTTATGATGACATCATTCTTCAGGAATGTGGCCGTTTGATTAGAAACCTGAGATGTACAAGATGAAGTCAATTTGTTGACAAGTTGATGATTGACTGGTAGTGCCATCTGGTGGTGAGATTATCAATAAATAAGCACTGCAGATGAACAGGATGACGTCAATTTGTTGATAACTTACCATTTTGGTTAATAACTGGTAGCGCCATCTGGTGGTGTAATGATCAATCGTATTATTTTAATTGAAAATGAATTTTTGGTTTGGAACCCGAGACCATGGTGATGCTATGCGAGTATGCTAGCAGTTAGGCCATTGCTGACTTTAAAAGCAGTTGTTATTTTTCATAGAATTCCATTACTCCCTTCTGCAGATGAGGACAAGTACTTTTTCTTTTTTCACTACAAATGCATTGAGAATGATTTTAAATTTCTTTGTAGGTATTTAATACTATTATAAAACAGCAGGTAGTATCATCTAGTGAAAGGTTGAACCAGTAAACTTACTAAATTGAAATTTCAATAACATAAAGGACCTATGAACTTTATTAAATTAGAGGCTAAATGACTGGTACTGCCATATTGTGGTAGAAAAAGTAACAATTAGTTTAAAAGGGTTTCATATTCTAGGAAAACAGCTTTAGATGACTTCATTCTTCAAAATTGTGGCCGTTAGATTAGAAACTTGAGATGTACAAGAGGAAGTCAATTGGTTGACAAGTCTATGGTGATGAAAGATTGGTACTGCCATCTGGTGGTGAGATGATCAATGAATAAGGCTCTGGGAATGAACAGGATGACGTGAAATTGTTAACAAGTTGCCATGGTGGTGAATTACTGGTAACGCCATCTCGTGGTGCGATGACCAAACATATTATTTTAATTAAAAATGAATTTTTGGTTTCGATCCCAGGACC
Organism: Metellina segmentata; assembly: GCA_947359465.1. Classification (NCBI taxonomy): domain Eukaryota; kingdom Metazoa; phylum Arthropoda; class Arachnida; order Araneae; family Tetragnathidae; genus Metellina; species Metellina segmentata. The sequence goes on along the minus strand of OX375881.1, from coordinate 372,026 downwards.
ATTGTAAAGCGATGCGAGTATGCTAGCCGTTCGGCCATTGCTGACTTACTAAGAATTAGTTATTAATCATAGAATTCCATTATTCCCTTCTGCAGATAAATACTTGTAATTTTTCTTTTTCCACTACAAATGTATTGAGAATGGTTTTTAATTTCTTTGTAGGTATTTAAGACTTTTATAAAACAGCAGGTAGCATTATCTAGTGAAAGGTTGAGCCATTAAACTTACTAAATTGAAAATATTATAATATAAAGGACCTATAAACTCTATTAAATTAGTGGCTAAATGACTGGTACTGCCATATTGTGCTAAAAAGTAACAATTAGTTTATAAGGATTTAATATTCTAGGACAATTGCTTATGAGGACATCATTCATCAGGATTGTGGCCGTTTGATTAGAAACTTGAGGTGTACAAAAGGAAGTCAATTCGTTGACAAGTTGCTATAGTGTTGCGATGCGTGTGTGCTAGACGTTAGGCTATTGCTGATTTACCAAGAAGCGGTTATTGATCATAGAATTCCATTACTCACTTCTGCACATAAATACTTGTAATTTTTCTTTTTCCACTACAAATGTATTGAGAATGGTTTTTAATTTCTTTGTAGGTATTTAATACTTTTATAAAACAGCAGGTAGCATCATCTAGTGAAAAGTTGAACCATTAACCTTTTAAACGCCGCAATTCATTATTAAAGTTTTTTATTTTAATTTTTCGCTTAAATGGCTTATTTTACAGAGAGTATAACTGTTCTAGACCTTTTTTGGCGGAAAAAAAATCCTAAGTATGATTTTGAGGATGTTCCCATTTGGGAACATTGGCGTTTGGGATGAAGTAAATAGGGGCATTTTTTCAAAAGGTAATTTTTTTTGCTATAGACTCAAAAGGAGGACAAAGTTTGGTTTCTATTTCATACTTTATATATTTATCTTCGAAAGACTACATTTTTCTCTTATTGCCAGTGCTACTGGGGAAGCAAGATAAATGTATCTGCTTTTTGCATGCAAGGCACTGCTGTCTAACATTCTTCTTGCACAATGCGCAACGTCCTCGGGTGCAAGCGACGAGATAGTGTTCGTCCGTCGTTCTAAGTTGAATTGGTAGATGAGATCGTGGTCCTCGTCTTGCTGAGATGACTCGATCCTATTGGAGCCTCTTCTTTGGCACCATCCTATTTCCCTGAGTAAATTTCCATCCTATACAGATATCCATTAGATGAGCATATCATCCAAATTTTGTATCCATACCTGATGGGGTTTCCGCGAATATGAATCTTACAAGAATGATGTCCGTAATACGGCAGCATTCAACAGTCAATGCTGAGTTTACCGTGAAAAACTCCAAACTGAAGCAAGTTTCTACACATATTATCGTATATTGGCGCAATCTTTTTTAATTTATTACCCGGTTGAACATCCTTATTGTTGTCGACAATATGGAAGTACTTTTTAAGCTGGCGAAAGCGTGCTTTAGCCATCATCTTAGGAAAGATTGTAACACATGTGTCTCCTACTCTAATATAAGTCCTCTGTAAGCACCGTGTGATAACCGCTTAAAAGAAGTAGACCTAGTAACTGAAGAATATCTTCACAGCTAACTGTTATTATCTGTCCCTTTGCAGTGTATACAACGCTGTCATCTCAACTAGATGTTGCACATAATTCAAAGGGAGTATTTTGTGGAATAACTCTAGAGGATCCAATGTCTCAAACCCGTGAAATTTTTCAGCCAGCTTTTCGAGGCATTTTCCTGAAATATCATTATCATCTAATGTTGCATCCCTTTTCCATCTGAGATTAGGTTCTTGACTTCGATTCTTTGCACTTGGAGCAGAACATGAGGGTGGGCTTCTCCTTTGATCTTCGCCCGAATCGGGAATTCGGTCATCTGAAATAGTCGAATCACCATCTTTATTGTTAATCATCAGGTTAATCTGGCCACAAACATCTTGAGAACGAACTTCATTCAACGCTTCATCGTTGATGTGTTCTTCAACACTCAAATCATCGTCTTCATCAGATGGCAATATGTAAAGATTCGGATCGTCTACGTCCTCGAGCTCGTCATCGTATAGGCTGTTGAAAAATTCCTGCGCGGCTCGCAGGAACTTGCGATGCATCTCTGAAAGATGTAGTTGACACGGAAGTGATACCTGAGAAGCACTTGAATAGTCAGATCCTACTAGGAATGGCGAATTAAGTAAAAAAAATGATTAAAACTACATCGTTCGGCGTATACTATACAGTAGTTATTAATCACAGAATTCCATTACTCCCTTGTGCAGTTAAATACTTGTACTTTTTCTTTTTCCACTACAAATGTATTGAGAGTGGTTTTAAATTTCTTTGTAGGTATTTAATACTTTTATAAAACAGCAGGTATCATCATCTAGTGAAAGGTTAAACCATTAAACTTACTTATGTAAAAATACTCTAATATAAAAGACCTATAAGCTTTATTAAATTAGACGCTAAATTACTGGAACTGCCATATTGTGGTGGAAAATAACAATTAGTTTAAAAGGATTTAATGTTCTAGGACAATTGCTTATGATGACATCATTCTTCAGCATTGTGGTTGTTTGATAAGAAACTGGATATAACCAAAATGAAGTCAATTTGTTGACAAGTTGCTATGGTGGTGAATTACTGTTAGCGTCATCTAGTGTTGTGATTATCAAACATATTATTTTAATCAAAAATTAATTTTTGGTTTCGAACCCGGGACCATGGTGATACTATGCGAGTATGCTAGCAGTTATGCATTTGCTGACTTAAAAACCAGTTGTTATTTTTCATAGAATTCCATTACTCCCTTCTACAGATAAGGACAAGTACTTTTTTTTTCACTTCAAATGTATTGAGAATGATTTTAAATTTCTTTGTAGGTATTAAATACTTTTATTAAACAACAGGTAGCAACATCTATTTAAAGGTTGAACCATTAAACTTACTTTAGTGAAAATACTCTAATATAAAACACCTATAAGCTTTATTAAATTAGAGGCTAAATGACTGGTACTGCCATATTGTGGTGTAAAAAGTAACAATTAATTTAAAATTGTTTCATATTCTAGGAGAAAAGCTTATGATGACATCATTTTTTAGAATTGTGGACGTTTGATTAGAAACTAGAAATGTACAAGAGGAAGTCAATTGGTTGACAAATTGCTATGGTGATGAATGACTGGTACTGCCATCTGGTGGTGAGATGATCAATGAATAAAACTCTGGGGATGAACAGGATGACGTGAATTTGTTGACAAGTAGCCATGGTGGTGAATTACTGGTATCGCCATCTGGTGGTGTGATTATCAATCATATTATTTTAATAAAAAATTAATTTTTGGTTTCGAACCATGGACCATGGTGATACTATGCGAGTATGCTAGCAGTTAGGCATTTGCTGACTTAAAAAGCAGTTGTTATTTTTCATAAAATTCCATTACTCCCTTCTGCAGATAAGGACTAGTACTTTTTTTTTCACTTCAAATGTATTGAGAAAGTTTTTTAATTTCTTTGTAGGTATTAAATACTTTTATAAAACAACAGGTAACAACATATATTTAAAGGTTGAACCATTTAACTTATTTAAGTGAAAATACTCTAATATAAAAGACCTATAAGCTTTATTAAATTAGAGGCTAAATGACTAGTACTGCCATCTGGTGGTGAGATTATCAATGAATAAGGCTCTGAGGATGAACAGGATGACGTGAATTTGTTCACAAGTTGCCATGGTGGTGAATTACTGGTAGCGCCATCTGGTGGTGTGATGACCAAACATATTATTTTAATTAAAAATGAATTTTTGGTTTTGATCCCGGGACCATTGACATGCGATGGGAGTATGCTAGACGTTAGGCTATTGCTGACTAACCAAGAAGTGGTTATTGATCATAGAATTCCATTACTCACTTCTGCAGATAAATACTTGTAATTTTTCTTTTTCCACTACAAATGTATTGAGAATGGTTTGAAATTTCTTTGTAGGTATTTAATACTTTTATAAAACAGCAGGTAGCATCATCTAGTGAAAGGTTGAACCATTAAACTTACTAAATTGAAAATACTGTATTATAAAGGACCTATAAACTTTATTAAATTAGAAGCTGAATGTCTGGTACTGCCATAATGTGCTAAAAAAATAACAATTACTTTAAAAGGATTTAATATTCTAGAACAATTGCTTATGAGGACATCATTCTTCAGGATTGTGGCCGTTTGATTAGAAACTTGAGGTGTACAAAAGGAAGTCAATTCGTTGACAAGTTGCAATGGTGATGAAAGACTGGAACTGCCATCTGGTGGTGAGATGATCAATGAATAAGGCTCTGGGGATAAACAGGATGACGTGAAATTGTTCACAAGTTGCCATGGTGGTGAATAACTGGTAGCGCCATCTGGTGGTGTGATAACCAAACATATTTTTTTAATTAAAAATTAATTTTTGGTTTCGATCCTGGGACCATTGTGATGCGACGCGACTATGCTAGCCGTTAGGCCATTGCTGACTTACCAAGAAGTAGTTATTAATCACAGAATTCCATTACTCCCTTCTGCAGATAAAGACTTGTAATTTTTATTTTTCCACTACAAATGTATTGAGAACGGTTTTAAATTTCTTTGTAGGTATTTAATACTTTTATAAAACAGCAGGTATCATCATCTAGTGAAAGGTTAAACCATTAAACTTACTTATGTAAAAATACTCTAATATAAAAGACCTATAAGCTTTATTAAATTAGACGCTAAATTACTGGAACTGCCATATTGTGGTGGAAAATAACAATTAGTTTAAAAGGATTTAATGTTCTAGGACAATTGCTTATGATGACATCATTCTTCAGCATTGTGGTTGTTTGATAAGAAACTGGATATAACCAAAATGTAGTCAATTTGTTGACAAGTTGCTATGGTGATGATTGACTGGTAGTGCCATCTGGTGGTGAGATTATCAATAAATAAGCACTGCAGATGAACAGGATGACGTCAATTTGTTGATAACTTACCATTTTGGTTAATAACTGGTAGCGCCATCTGGTGGTGTAATGATCAATCGTATTGTTTTAATTGAAAATGAATTTTTGGTTTGGAACCCGAGACCATGGTGATGCTATGCGAGTATGCTAGCAGTTAGGCCATTGCTGACTTAAAAAGCAGTTGTTATTTTTCATAGAATTCCATTACTTCCTTCTGCAGATAAGGAGAAGTACTTTTTCTTTTTTCACTACAAATGTATTGAGAATGATTTTAAATTTCTTTGTAGGTATTTAATACTATTATAAAACAGCAGGTAGTATCATCTAGTGAAAGGTTGAACCAGTAAACTTACTAAATTGAAATTTCAATAACATAAAGGACATATAAACTTTATTAAATTAGAGGCTAAATGACTGGTACTGCCATATTGTGGTAGAAAAAGTAACAATTAGTTTAAAAGGGTTTCATATTCTAGAACAGCTTTAGATGACTTCATTCTTCAAAATTGTGGCCGTTAGATTAGAAACTTGAGATGTACAAGAGGAAGTCAATTGGTTGACAAGTCTATGGTGATGAAAGATTGGTACTGCCATCTGGTGGTGAGATGATCAATGAATAAGGCTCTGGGAATGAACAGGATGACGTGAAATTGTTAACAAGTTGCCATGGTGGTGAATTACTGGTAACGCCATCTCGTGGTGCGATGACCAAACATATTATTTTAATTAAAAATGAATTTTTGGTTTCGATCCCAGGACCATTGTGATGCGATGCGAGTATGCTAGCCGTTCGGCCATTGCTGACTTACTAAGAAGTAGTTATTAATCATAGAATTCCATTATTCCCTTCTGCAGATAAATACTTGTAATTTTTCTTTTTCCACTAAACATGTATTGAGAATCGTTTTAAATTTCTTTATAGGTATTTAATACTTTTATAAAACAGCAGGTAGCATCATCTAGTGAAAGGTTGAACCTATAAACTTACTAAATTGAAAATACTATAATATAAAGGACCTATAAACTTTATTAAAGTATAGAATTAATGACTGGTACTGCCATATTGTGCTAAAAAAATAACAATTAGTTTAAAAGGATTTAATATTCTAGGACAATTGCTTATGATGACATCATTCTTCAGGATTGTGGTTGTTTTATAAGGAACTAGAGATAACCAAGATGAAGTCAATTTCTTGACAAGTTGCTATGGTGGTAAAATACTTGTAGCGCCATCTGGTGGTGTGATGATCAAACATATTATTTTAATCAAAAATGAATCTTTGGTTTCGAACCCGGGACCATGATGATACTATGCGAGTATGCTAGCAGTTAGGCCATTGCTGACTTAAAAAGCAGTTGTAATTTTTCATAGAATTCCATTACTCCCTTCTGCAGATAAGGACAAATACTTTTTTAAAACTACAAATGCATTGAGAATGATTTTAAATTTCTTTGTAGGTATTTAATACTCTTATAAAACAGCAGGTAGCATCATCTAGTGAAAGGTTGAACCAGTAAACTTACTAAATTGAAAATACAATAACATAAAGGACCTATAAACTTTATTAAATTAGAGGCTAAATGACTGGTACTGCCATATTGTGGTGGAAAAAATAAAAATTAGTTTAAAAAGGTTTCATATTTTATGAGAAAATCTTATGATGACATCATTTTTCAGAATTGTGGCCGTTTGATAAGAAACTTGAGATGTACAAGATAAAGTCAATTGGTTGACAAGTTGCTTTGGTGATGGAAGACTGGTACTGCCATCTGGTGGTGAGATGATCAATAAACAAGCACTGGAGATGAACAGGATGACGTCAATTTGGTGACAAGTTACCATGGTGGTTAATAACTGGTAGCTTCATCTGGTGGTGTGATGATATAGCATATTATTTTAATTGAAAATGAATTATTAGTTTCGAACCCGGGACCATTTTGATGTGATGCGAGTATGCTAGCTGTTAGGCCACTGCTGACTTACCAAGAAGTGGTTATTACTCATACATTTCCATTACTCCCTTCTGCAGATAAGGACAAGTAGTTATTCTTTTTCCACTACAAATGTGTTGAGAATGATTTTATATTTCTTTGTAGGTATTAAATACTTTTATAAAACAACAGGCAGCATCATCTAGTGAATTGGTGAACCATTAAACTTACTTAAGTGAAAATACTATAATATAAAAGACCTATAAGCTTTATTAAATTAGAGGTTAAATGACTGGTACTGCCATATTGTGGTGGAAAAAGTAACAATTAGTTAAAAAGGGTTTCATATTCTAGGAGAACAGCTTATGATGACATCATTCTTCAGGATTGTGGCAAATTTGATATGAAACTGGAGATTAACAAGTGGAGGTCAATTTGTTGACAAGTTGCTATGGTGATAAATGACTGGTAGTGCCATCTGGTGGTGATATGATCAATGAATAAGGCTATGGGGATGAACAGGATGACATCAATTTGTTGACAAGTTGCCATGTTGGTGTATTACTGGTAGCACCATCTGGTGGTGTGATGATCAAACATATTATTTTAATCAAATGAATTTTTGGTTTCGAACCCGGGACCATGGTGATACTATGCGAGTATGCTAGCAGTTAGGCCATTGCTGCCTTAAAAAGCAGTTGTTATTTTTCATAGAATTCCACTATCCCCTTCTGCAGATAAGGGCAAGAACTTTTTCTTTTTTCACTACAAATGTATTGAGAATGATTTTATATTTCTTTGTAGGTATTAAATACTTTTATAAAACAACAGGTAGCAACATCTAGTGAATTGTTGAACCATTAAACTTACTTAAGTGAAAATACTATGATATAAAAGACCTATAAGCTTTATTAAATTAGAGGCTAAATGACTGGTACTGCTATATTGTGGGGGAAAAGTAACAATTAGTTTAAAAGGGTTTCATATTCTATGAGAAAAACTTATGATGACATCATTCTTAAGGATTGTGGTATTTTGTTAAGAAACTGGAGATAACCAAAATGAAGTCAATTTGTTGACAAGTTGCTATGGTGGTGAGTTACTGGTAGTGCCATCAGGTGGTGAGATGATCAATGAATAAGGCTCTGGGGATGAAGAGGATGACGTGAATTTGTTGACAAGTAGCAATGGTGGTGAATAACTGGTATCACCATCTGGTGGTGTGATGATCAAACATATTATTTTAATAAAAAAAGAATTTTTGGTTTTGATCCAGGGACCAGTGTGATGCGATGCGAGTATCCTAGCCGTTAGGCCAATGTTGACTTACCAAGAAGTAATTATTAATCACAGAATTCCATTACTACCTTCTGCAGATAAATACTTGTACTTTTTCTTTTTCCACTACAAATGTATTGAGAAAGGATTTAACTTTCTTTGTAGGTATTTAATACTTTTATAAAACAGCAGGTAGCATGATCTAGTGAATTGTTGAACGATTAAACTTACTAAATTGAATATACTATAATATTGTCGTGTAGATTTATTATAGGTAAGCTAACCTCTTCGTGTATATTTGCAAAAGGCAAGCGAGGACAAAGATCACTGATCTCAACTCGAGAATTTATTATTCACTTGAACTGAGTGATACATCTCCTTTTATACCTTTTCCGAAAATGAATCGAACATTCGAGAATTCGAAAGTTCTAGAAATTAACATAAGTATATTACTGAAGTAGTGAGAAACAAACAGAAAGGAAACTTTAAAATGAAATCTACTTTTAGGCCACTTGCCTCTAGTGGGATTGGAACTCCGTACCTTCCGATTCGCAGTAAGGTGCAATACCGACTGAGCCTCGATTTTCAGACGAAGTGAATAAGTTTCGCTACATTTCCCCCTCCTTAAGACGAAGCAGCGTCCCGCTGCAGCCTGATCTGGCTCCTCATAAAAGGTTCACTGGAAATGCTGTGCTCTCTTCCGTCATCTAGTTGTTTCTTTGGATCAAGATAGGGTAACCTTAGGACGTGGACTACATCTTTGGAGATCCGCCGTCTGCTATTCTCTTCCATACTTTCTACTTCGTATGTTACGTCAGATAGTCGCCGTGTTATTCGATATGGTCCGAAATAACGTCTTAGGAGCTTTTCGGACAGTCCAACCTTTCGTACTGGAGTAAAGACCCAGACTAAGTCTCCGATGTCGTAGTTGACTGGTCGATGTCTCTCGTCATATCGTCGTTTACCAGTTTGTTGAGCGTCAAGGATGTGGATTTTTGCAAGCTGTCTAGCTTCCTCTGCCCTGGTGATCAGATGTTGCACGTAATTATCGTCGTGAGTTTCTGTATTGAGCGGAAGAATTGCGTCTAGTGGTGTCTGGATATCTCTGCCATGAACGAGAAAAAATGGACTGAACCCTGTGGTGTCTTGTTTTGCCGAATTGTAGGGGAAAGTCACAAAGGGTAGGATGGTATCCCAATTTCTTTGCTCGACGTCTACGTACATGGACAGCATGTCTGCCATTGTCTTGTTAAATCTTTCTGTCAAGCCATTGGTTTGTGGATGGTAGGATGTTGTCAGAAGATGAGACGTCTGGCACAATTGATTGATGTCTTTTACAATATTGGATAAGAAGGAACGTCCTCGATCACTTATCATTTCTCTGGGAGCACCGTGCTTCAGTATGATGTCTTCGACTATAAATTTAGCGATTTCCGTGGCCTCAGCAGTTGGTAATGCTTTTGTGATTGTGAACCTCGTAAGGTAATCTGTACAAACAATGATCCAGCGGTTTCCGTTTCGGGTAACTGGAAAGCGTCCAAGTAGATCAATCCCAATTTTGGCAAATGGTATGTGAGGGGGTCTGATCGGATGAAGTTGCCCCGGTGGCAATTGCGATGGAGATTTTCGTCTTTGACATTCTCGGCAATGTGACACATATCGGCGTGTGCTCCCATATAGTCCTGGCCAATAGTATTTCCTCCTTATTTGGTCGTAGGTTTTGGCGAATCCGAGGTGACCGGCGGTTGGGGCATCATGAAGACTCTTTAAGACATCACTGCGGAGTTGTTTCGGTACGACCAAGAGCCATTGCTGTCCCATAGGATCATAGTTTCTTTTGTAAACCACACCGTTTCTAAGTTGATAACTTCGGTATCCGTCACCTCTTTTAAGAATTTTGATTATGGGCTTCAGCTGCTTATCTTTTAACTGCTCTTTTCTGTAATCTGTGATGGCTGAAAGGAAGGGTATTTCATCACCGTTTTCGTTTAATGTTTCGAGAAGAGGCTTTCTCGACAGCGAATCGGCATCGGAATGTTTGTGACCGCTCTTGTAGACTATGGTGATGTCGTACTCCTGCAACCTTAAAGCCCATCGTGCAAGTCTTCCAGATGGGTCCTTAACATTGGCTAGCCAGCACAAAGAGTGACTGATCGACCAGACGACAGCAAGGCACTCCTTTTCGGTTGTAGAATAGTTCTTTTCAACGACTGTCAGGGACCTGGATGCGTAGGCTATTGGTCTTTCCTTATTATCTTGGATCTGTATTAGTACTGCACCGATGCCATAACCACTAGCGTCTGAATGTATCTTCGTTTCTGCATTTGGAAGGAAATGCCCCAAAACAGGTTCACTTGTTAGTAATTTTTTGAGAGTTGAAAAAGATTCCTTCTGTGAAGTACTCCAAGAAAACTTCACATCTTTCTTCAATAAATTGTGCAGGAGTTTTGCAATATCAGCGAATTTTTTGACAAATCGTCGGTAATACGAGCACAGGCCCAGAAAACTTCGAACATCTGCGATATTTTCTGGAACAGGAAAATTCTTTACAGCGGCTATCTTTTGTGGATCGGGATAGATTCCATGTTGATCAACAAGGTGTCCCAGTATCGTCAGTTTCTTTTTGCCAAATGAGCATTTGGTGGAATTTAGTGTCAGTCCGGCCTCTTGGATGCATTTCAAAACTTTCCTCAAGCGTATTTGATGTTCTTGGAAATTCGGTGCATACACAATGATGTCATCTAGGTAGCAAAGACAGATATTCCACTTCAGGCCTCGTAGCACCGTGTCCATCATCCGTTCAAATGTAGCGGGGGCGTTACATAATCCGAATGGCATGACTTTAAATTCATAAAGACCATCTGACGTTACAAAGGCTGTCTTTTCTCTATCTTTATCATCAACCTCTATTTGCCAGTAGCCGGACTTTAAATCCATCATAGAGAAAATTTGTGCACCAGCTAGGCAATCCAAAGCGTCGTCGATGCGTGGTAGTGGATAGACGTCTTTTTTAGTGACCTTGTTCAATCTTCTGTAATCGACACAAAAGCGCCATTCACCATTTTTCTTTTTCACAAGTACGACTGGAGATGACCATGGACTGGTTGATGGCTGTATCACGTCTTCTTTTAGCATCCGTTGTACTTCGTCTCCAATCACACGTCTTTCAGTGGCTGATATACGGTAAGGTCTCTGCTTGATTGGGACGCTGTCACCTGTGTCGATCTTGTGTTTCACAGAATTACCACTGGATTTCTTCAATTGCCTGTTAAAGTCGAAAATGTCACTAAATTCTTCCAGCAGATGCAATAACTCGTCTTCTTCAGTAGTAGTCAGCTTAGTATCTAAAAGTTCTTTAGATGTTTCTCGTTTTAATCGCCTTCTGTAATTGTGTTTCTTAGAACCTTCTCGAACTTCATCATTTAAAGAACAAATTGCATCGTTTGTTACTGTCGTTAAGCAAGCTATGTTTATTCCCTTTGGTATCAGTTGGGTTCGTCGAGAGAAATTTGTAACCCATATTTTACAACAGCCATTTTCAACGTTAACGATTGAGGCTGGTATAGACAGCTCTCTTTCGCACGTGAGAATCGTATTACCAATAATCATAGCTTTATCTGCTTCTGGAATTTCTGGATTATGAGTACATATTTGCTTTGTCGAATTGGCTTCAATTACATAATCTGTTGCGGCAAACAAGGTGCAAGAGCAATCTGATTTACTTGACACTTGGTTGTCTGGAAGGATTTCTGCAAGTTGAAGTTCTTCATTTTCGCAATCTATGACAGCATCAGTGGCACGGAAAAAGTCCCATCCAAGTATCATTTGGTGGCTAAACTGTGGAAATACCAGAAATTCAAACGGTTTCACAGTCCCATTCAAGTCGACTTTTAATACACAGCGTCCTGAGGCGGCTACAGATTTTCCACAGGCAGTTTTCAGTACAGGTCCATCCTCAGTAAACATAGGAGTATTCAATTGTACGCGTAATTCTTCAGATATGACCGAGTAATCGACACCAGAATCAACAAGGGCTTTTACACATTGTCCATTCACTGTGATATAGGTGGAATTTTTCTTTAACTTGGTTGTAGTATACGTCGGAGGATTTTCTTCAACTGCGGCCTTACCTCCTGGACAGGTCGCCTGAGTTAGTTTTCCTCATTTGGTCGGCGTGGAGAACGGCTGGAGCGGCGAACAGGCGACTGTGACTGTCGGCGGTTGAAGGAGCGGCGAGGGTATGGTGAACTACTTCTGAAACTGGAAGAAGTAGGCTGTACATGTTGTGCATAGTTGTCGTCAAAGCTGTGTAGGGACTCTGTGTCAATTTCTCGTCGAGAGTTAGATGTTCTGAGGGCTCTTGTATCTGCAAATATTTGTCGTCTCTCCCTACAGTACCTCAGCACGTGTCCTGGACGTCCGCAATGGTAGCAGATAGGCACATTATTGGCAGCTCTCCACAGGTCTGTCTTACGCTGCGGAACGACGCTGTTTCTGGCCTCACGTCTCGGCTGCGACCTAACTGGAACTGAAACTCGGGGAGGGGCGTTGCGTCTTCTTGGACCTGTGAGTGGTGCTAGAGCTTCCATAACTTCTTCCCGGACCAGAGATGCAACGTCCGTTGGTGATGCAGTGTCGTCGTTCGTGTAGTTTTGCACTTCCGGCAAGAGCTTTTGAAGCTCTTCCCTGACAATTGTTCGTACCAGCGATCTTATATCACCAATGTCTGTTTCGGTCGAAACTGCAGAAACATTTGGCAGCCTCTGGAATCTTGGTCGGGTGATACGTCTTCGTCGGAGGCTTTCTATTTGACGGCTGCGTTTCACAAAAGCATCGACGGTCTCATAGTCCTGAACCAATAGGATATGGTGCAAGTCCTCTGCAATCCCCTTCATGAGATGGGCTACTTTCTCGACATCTGGCATGGAAGGATAAACTTTTCGGCATAGAGCGAGTACGTCTTGGATGTATGATTCAGACGTCTCGCCAATTTGTTGAGCACGTGTAACCAACAGTCTCTCAGCTAGACGCTTTATGTCATCTGTTTGGAAAAACGTGTTGTTCAGGGAATTACTGAACAAAGTCCAATCAGTAAAAGTGTCCTCATTGTTATCAAACCATTGTCGGGCGAGGTAGAATATGACGTTTGCCAGACACATCTGTTCGTCCCAACGGTTATAGCTGGCGATTCGTTGAAAGTCCTTGAGCCACCGGCGAACATCTGGTTGGTCGTCTCCAGAGAATATGCATGGACTTCTGGGTGGCTGGTAGGTCAGGAACGGCACTGGTGACTAGAGCGGAGCTGGCGACAGGGAGCTTTTGCTCGGTGTCTTCATGGTCAGACATTTTCCTCGGGCCTCTACTTGGATTCGGTAAAGAACCAAACTCAGGAGGGAGTCCTTGAAGACGTAGACTTCTGCGAAGTTCTTCCGCCGTATTTATTTTACCCGGCGCCTCCACCAAAATGTCGTGGAGATTTATTATAGGTAAGCTAACCTCTTCGTGTATATTTGCAAAAGGCAAGCGAGGACAAAGATCACTAATCTCAACTCGAGACTTTATTATTCATTTGAACTGTGAGTGATACATCTCCTTTTATACCTTTTCCGAAAATGAATCGAACATTCGAGAATTCGAAAGTTCTAGAAATTAACATAAGTATATTACTGAAGAAGTGAGAAACAAACAGAAAGGAAACTTTAAAATGAAATCTACTTTTAGGCCACTTGCCTCTAGTGGGATTGGAACTCCGTACCTTCCGATTCGCAGTAAGGTGCAATACCGACTGAGCCTCGATTTTCAGACGAAGTGAATACGTTTCGCTACAATATGAAGGACCTATAAACTTTAATAAATTAGAGGCTAAATGACTGGTACAGCTATATTGTGGTGGAAAAAGTAACATTTACTTTAAAAGGGTTTCATATTCTAGGAGAAAAACTTATGATGACATCATTCTTCAGAATTGTGGCCGTTTGATTAGAAACTAGAGATGTGCAAGAGGAAGTCAATTGGTTGACAAGTTGCTATGGTGATGAATGACTGGTAGTGCCATCTGGTGGTGAGATGATCAATGAATAAGGCTCTGGGGATGAACAGGATGACGTGAATTTGTTCACAAGTTGCCATGGTGGTGAATTACTGGTAGCGCCATCTCGTAGTGTAATGATCAAACATATTATTTTATCAAAAATTAATTTTAGTTTCTAACCCGGGACCATGGTGATAATATACGAGTATGCTAGCATATAGGCCATTGCTGACTTAAAAAGCAGTTGTTATTTTTCATAGAATTCCATTACTCCCTTCTGCAGATAAGGACAAGTACTTTTTCTTTTTTCACTACAAATGTATTGAGAATGATTTTAAATTTCTTTGTAGATATTAAATACTTTTAAAACACAAGAGGTAGCAACATCTCGTGAAAGGTTGAACCAATAAACTTACTTAAGTGAAAATACTATAATATAAAAGACCTATACACTTTATTAAATTAGAGGCTAAATGACTGGTACTGCCATATTGTGGTGGAAAAAGTAACAATTAGTTTAAAAGGGTTTCATATCCTAGGAGAAAAGTTTATGATGACATCATTCTTCAGAATTGTGGCCGTTTGATTAGAAACTAGACATGTACAAGAGGAAGTCAATTGGTTGAAGAGTTGCTATGGTGATGAATGACTGGTACTGCCATCTGGTGGTGAGATGATAAATGAATAAGGCTCTGGGGATGCACAGGATGACGTGAATTTGTTCACAAGTTGCCATGGTGGTGAATTACTGGTAACGCCATCTGGTGGTGTGATGACCAAACATATTATTTTAATCAAAAATGAATTTTTGGTTTCGAACCCGGGACCATGGTGATACTATGCGATTATGCTAGCAGTTAGGCCATTGCTGACTTAAAAAGTAGTTGTTATTTTTCATAGGAATGCATTACTCCCTTCTGCAGATAAGGTCAAGTACTTTTTCTTTTTTCACTACAAATGTATTGAGAATGATTTTAAATTTCTTTGTACGTATCAAATACCTTTTATAAAACAACAGGTAGCAACATCTAGTGACAGGTTGAACCATTAAACTTACTTAAGTAAAAATACTATAATATAAAAGACCTATAAACTTTATTAAATTAGAGGCTAAATGACTGGTACTGCCATATTGTGGTGAAAAAGTACAATTAGTTTAAAAGGGTTTCATATTCTAGGAGAACAGCTTAAGATGACATCATTCTTAAAAATTGTGGCCGTTTGATTAGAAACTAGAGATCTACAAGAGGAAGTCAATTGGTTGACAAGTTGCTATGGTGATGAATTACTGGTAGCGCCGTCTGGTGGTGTGATGACAAAACATAGTAATTTAATTAAAAAGGAATTTTTGGTTTCGATCCAAGGACCATCGTGATGCGATGCGAGTATGCTAGCCGTTAGGCCACTGCTATCTTACCAAGAAGTGGTTATTACTCATACAATTCCATTACTCCTTTCTGCAGATAAATACTTGTACTTTTTCCACTACAAATGTATTGACAATGGCTTTAAATTTCTTTGTAGGTATTTAATACTTTTATAAAACAGCAGGTAGGATCCTATAGTGAAAGGTTGAAAAGTAAACTTACAAAATTGAAAATACAATAACATAAAGGAGCTATAAACTTTATTAAATTAGAGGCCTTATGACTGATACTGCCATATTGTGGTGGAAAAAATAAAAATTAGTTTAAAAGGGTTTCATATTCTAAGAGAAAAGCTTAGGATGACATCATTCTTCTGAATTGTGGCCGTTTGATAAGAAATTTGAGATGTACAAGAGGAGGTCAATTGGTTGACAAGTTGCTATGGTGATGAAAGACTGGTACTGCCATCTGGTGGTGAGTTGATCAATAAATAAGGCTCTGAGGATGACGTAAATTTGTTGACTGGTAGTGTGATGATCAAACATATTATTTTAATTAAAAATGAATTTTTGGTTTTGATCCAGGGACCAACGTGATGCGATGCGAGTATTCTAGCCGTTAGGCCAATGTTGACTTACCAAGAAGTACTTATTAATCACAGAATTCCATTACTACCTTCTGCAGATAAATACTTGTACTTTTCCTTTTTCCACTACAAATGTATTGAGAATGGATTTAACTTTCTTTGTAGGTATTTAATACTTTTATAAAACAGCAGGTTGCTTCATCTAGTGAAAGGTTGAACCAATTAACTTACTAAATTGAAAATACTATAATATAAAGGACCTATAAACTTTATTAAATTAGAAGCTAAATGACTGGTACTGCCATATTGTGCTAAAACAAATAACAATTAGTTTAAAAGGGTTTCATATTCTAGGAGAAAAGCTTATGATGACATCATTCTTCAGAAATGTGGACGTTTGATTAGAAACTTGAGATGTACAAGTTGAAGTCAATTTGTAGACAAGTTGCTATGGTGATGAATGACTGGTAGTGCCATCTGGTGGTGAGATGATCAAGCGTATTATTTTAATCAAAAATTAATTTTTGGTTTCGATCCCGGGACCATTGTGATGCGATGCGAGTATGCTAGCCGTTAGAGAACTGCTTGACTTACCAAGAAGTGGTTATTACTCATACAATTCCATTACTCCCTTCTGAAGATAAATACTTGTACTTTTTCTTTTTCCTCTACAAATGTATTGAGAATGATTTTATATTTCTTTGTAGGTATTAAATACTTTTATAAAACAACAGGTAGCAACATCTAGTGAATTGTTGAACCATTAAACTTACTTAAGTGAAAATACTATAATATAAAAGACCTATAAGCTTTATTAAATTAGAGGCTAAATGACTGGTACTGCCACATCTTGGTGGAAAAGTAACAATTATTTTAACAGGGTTTCATATTCTAGGAGAAATGCTTACGATGACATCATTCTTCAGGATTGGGGTATTTTGATACGAAACTGGAGATAACCAAAATGAAGTCAATTTGTTGACAAGCTGCTATGGTGGTGAATTACTGGTAGCGCCAACTGGTGGTGTGATGATCAAACATATTATTTTAATCAAAAATGAATTTTTGGTTTCGAACCCGGGACCATGGTGATACTATGCGAGTATGCTAGCAGTTAGACCATTGCTTACTTAAAAAGCAGTAGTTATTTTTCATAGAATTCCATTACTCCCTTCTGCAGATAAGGACAAGTACTTTTTTTTTTCACTACAAATGTATAGAGAATGATTTTAAATTTCTTTGTAGATATTAAATACTTTTATAACACAAGAGGTTATGTTTTGTGGATATTGAGGCACGTGTGTGTGGAGATGTACGACTGAAATGACTGCGATAATTGTTTTATTTTAATTAAATGATCTGCAGAAATTTGTCAATGTCGTCGAAGGGTCACCCAACTTTCTTCAATGTACGAAAACCTTCATGTCCTAAAATTTTTTATTTGTTTTCATACATAACATTTTTTTTACACTAATTTTTGAGCCCCGTCCACGAAATCGGCTGCCCAGAGCAAATGCCAAGATTGCACTCCTCTAGATCTGAGCCTGCATCTATTGACAGAAAATGAAATTAGAGCCAAATTTGCATTAACGGTACTTTTTAATGTTACTTTTGAAGCTAAAATATTAATAATGTTCCTTGATGATGTGTGTAGGGGGCTAAATATGGCTTTCGCCCCTTCTACTCAGTGACAGGAGGGATCAAATACCCACTGCCCCCCTGTTGGCAAGTGCCTGTCTGCCCTCCTCCTGATCTGGGACTGCATCTATTGACAGGAAATGAAATTAGTCCAAATTTTTTCAACGGTACTGTTTAATGTTACTTTCGAAGTTAAAATCTTAATAATGTTCCCCGATAGTGTGTGTGGAGGGGAGATATATGGCTTTCGCCCCTTCTCCTCAGTGACAGGAGGGACCAGATACACCCTGCCCCCCTGTTGGCAAGTGCCTGTTTGCCCTCCTCCTGATCTGGGACTGCATCTATCGACAGGAAATGAAATTAGTCAAAAAATTTTCAACTTTACTGTTTAATGTTACTTTTGAAGTTAAAATGTTAATAATGTTCCCTGATATTGTATGTGTGGAGGGGCGAAATATAGCTTTCGCCCCTCCTCCTCAGTGACAGGAGGGGCCAAAAAACCCCGGCCCCCCTGTTGGCACGTGCCTGAGTGTGAAGAATATGAAATGGATTATATGGTTGGATACAACATATTTGCGTCCGAAGTAAATTGTAGAAGCAATGGAGTTAAATTGTTAGTAAATTTTTTCCCCGTACACTTAAATGATGCTAACATTCTTTTATGAAAAAGAATTGATGCTGACTTTTCAATCAACATATTATTAATTCAACCCGAGCAAAGCCGGGCATTTCTGCTAGTAACTATATATTTATTAACTTGCCAGTCACAGAATTGGAAAGGAACTTATAACACAGAAATCTTTTAGGACATATTTCTCTCACTGTTGAGCAGAGAGCTCATTTGTACTGGTTTAAATGGAAAAGGGTACTCTTCACGCATTATTTAAAGACGAAGCAGTTTTAGTGGGAGGTTCAACACAGTGATGTTTACAGCGGTAATGAATGCAATCTGAGATGAAAGTACAAAATATTATTTTATAAACAGAAGGGAGAGAAAAAAGATTTATTATTTCATAAACAAAATTACCAGTTATTGACGCAGTGTCAAAATAATTTTTTTTTTGTAGAATAGAGGAAGGGCTGGCGATCCCATTACAAGAAATATTCTAACGAGTAAGATTTATATTTGTTTTGAAAACATAGTCTGACAAGGAAATCCAGAGGAAACCAATTTTTTTAGTACAAATAATACACTTTAAAAATCAAATATTCAATCCCAATTTTTTGTACTTTCATTACATCTCCAAATGCATTCACTACCGCTATAAACTTCACTGTGTTGAACCTACCACTAAAACTGCTTTAACTAATGTATAAACTTGTCAAACGATGCAATTTTTGGAGGCATTGGCTATCTTATAGGAGGCATTGGCCGAGCCCCCTAGTTTCAAAATTTTGATATAGCGTTTCATTGAAATACGATTAAAATCAATTACATTTCGTTTGTTTTTAGTTTTTCATGGGTGTTATTGAAAGCTGTACTTCATAGTCTCAAGTAACTACATCAATCATTGTAAATAGGTACGTGGTTTCCATTTAGAAACCGGAATTCTGAATTTAAAAAAGTACCATACGAGTTCAATTTAAAACTGTATATATGTTGGAAAAAAGGGAATTTCAAACAAGACTTTGTTGGTATTGGAATAATATCACAGTTGGTATTTTTTTTGTCTTTAAGTGATAGAAAGTCGAAGTTGCTTACTCTACATATTGATGTTGTTCCTACGGAACTTAGATACATGTGAATCATTCGTCGAATGCAGCGATTTTCTTTTTGTAATATCAACCTTCTGTTTATTAAAAAATAGTAATCGATTGTTTAATTTGTCTACTCTGATGACATTAATTTCTAACAAAAGCTCTGTTATTCCACATGCAACTGAATGGAATTTCAGGAAAAACTGCGTTTGCTTCAAACTAAATTAGTCACGAATGCTGTAAATTTTTAGCCCCTTGGATAAATAGAACGCTGGTTAATATGCAGCCTACCATATCCACAGAGTTCTAAAATATAAGTGTACCAGATGTGATGTAGATTGGTCAGAAGGTGGATTTGTAAAGAGAACAGACAAACGCCTACTCTGCTTTATATATCTAACAGAAGTTCCGTTATTCCACCTGACGCTAAATGGAATTTTCAAGAAAAATTGCGTTTGTTTCAAACTAAATTAGTAACGAATGCTGTAACAATTTAAGTAACCATCTTCTCATATTGATGATGACATTCGAAAATACCGCATACTAGGTGAAAGAAAGGCACAATGAAAACATATTCATAGGAAAATTAAGTGCAAGACTATCCGCTAAAAATTCGTTATTTTTACTGAAAATGAATGCACGGAAATATTTGTAGTCACTCGAAAACTCAAAATCAACTTCTGTAGTAGTCACATTAGGAAAAAAAACCTTTCAGCAGAAGTGTGACGAATATGAAATGGATACCACATGTATGCATATTTGCGTCCGAAGTAAATTGTATTATTAACTCAACCCAACCAAAGCCAGATATTTGTGCTAGTATATTATTAAAATTTCGATCAAAGTAGTGTCCCGAGAGGCGATTACGAACACAGATAAGTTATAAGAACCGTCGTTCTTGTGTTCGGGTTGCTACTGTTCTAGTAGAGTAGACGAACACTGTAACGATTAAGAACGTGGAATCTTGGTACTGTTCGGAATAAGAACGATTTGTGGTAGACTCTCGGACGAGAGAGACGTGCTTTTGGACGGTGCGGCGTATATATCTGAAACTTTGTATTCGATTGTAAAAATAAATGTCCAATTGAGGTATGCAGTTCTTGTCCATTGTGCCACAAAACCAACCATTATAGGGACATAGAAAACTTCAGTTTAGCTTTTAAAATTGAACGCTTCATATTAAACAAGTTTGCCAAGCATGGAAACTAAAACGGACCGTTGTCGGCATACCTCAGGAATAGAATTATCTACTATCCCCGAGTTTTGTGAGAAAGCAGGGAACAATTTCTTCAAAACTTCGAATAAGATTAAACTTTCAAATCTTATTTTTAATGGTTGTAAATATATAGTAGATTGAGGCAACAAAATACAGGCAACCCTCTTATAGCAAAACACGGATTCTCTCTAACGCGGTACCAAAATTGCGGATTGATGTAAAATAACACACATCCAATTACAAGCTATTTCATTTTCAATATGTTTTGCTAGTAAGCTTTAATAGCAATAGAAAATTTAAAGTTTGATTTAAATTATGATTCTTTTTATAATATAAATAAATCATTTACAAATAAATAAATAGTAAAACCTTTTTATTATTCTGTCAATTAGCCTCTTCGCTATCGCTGAAAATCCACGTTACACAGTTCAGGAACTATTACAGTCTAAATACTGTTCTCAAATGGCAGCGTTAAAAGCAGAAATCGAAGCACAGAGGCCAGAACTGACCCATCGTCGAGGTGTTGTCTTCCAGCGTAGCAATGCTCGGCCCCACATTTCGCTGAATGTCAGACAAACACTTATTGAGTATGGCTGGGATGTTTTGTGTTACCCCCCCCAATATTCACCAGACCTTGCCCCTGAGATTTTCACCTCTTCAGAGGTCACTTCAAAATTCTTCGAACGGCCTGGATTGGTTGGAGACTGTCAAACAGCACCTCGATAACCTCTTTACAAATAAGCCTAATGATTTTTTTAATGAATTTTTCAGCTGCCAGAAAGTCGTAGAACAAAATGAGGCTTATGCGATTCAATAAAATTTTCTTATGTTTTTGTACTGCTTCGTTGGTATATTTATCTTAACTCAATAAAACTCAAAAACAACTTAGTGAAAAAAAAACGTCTTAACATTTTGAGGAACACTAGAAAAGTAATTTTTCATCACTAAATACGGAAGTCTATAAACATTTCACCTAAAAAAGAAAGAATACAGACAATCGGTATGTTTCAGATATTAACAAAGCCAACCTGATCGTCGATAACTTTGACATTATGGATCCAAAAAGCACGGAAGCTGTTCTTCTAATGAATAAGGCTTGCTGAATAAGCGCGCCGAAGCTCGTCTTTTCAGTCCCCATTGAACGTCATAGGTAATACTACAACCAAAGACACGTCACAGGTCCAATGCTAACGGAAGGCTTCTCTTGTATTCGAATCTACTCAAAATCACAAAAAATTAACATTTCCATGATATGTTTACACAGACGTGTTCGTATTGACGAGTACTTCAAAGTCGAGGAAATCCACATACGCGTATAATTTCTAAAAAGCAAGTTGGTGGATTTTTCCATTTGCGAAACTGCACGGTCCAACACGAGTCTTTCCAAAAGCACGAATTAATTTTTAGCATCAACCAGGACAACGTCTTTTTGAACCACGGTCAGATGACGAGGCAACACCTGAGCCTTAAAACTGTTTTTCCTTTTTAATGTTTAAAGTATCGTTAAGGCACGAACTGTCACGGCCGTAATGGCCTGGTAGTCATGGATAGTTTCTATTGAATTTTGTTTCTTAATTTTCTTCAAACGAAAATGATTCATCTTCTACGAAAAGTTTCCACTAAAAAAATGCAGGATGTATTTTTGCTATTAACTGAATTTGCAGTTTAATACGTACGGCAACCTTTGGCATTCTGTACTTCACAAAGGAATTAACTAAATTAAATTCGATATGAAACAATTCTTATTTAAACTTCATTTTCAATACTTTTAATTCCGACTTTTGGAGGGTGATTATTTTACACCAGCTGATTTTCTTACGAGTTATGGGTCTTCGATAGATAATCTAGGGAACATAATGCGTCCAGTTCGTGTGGATTTAGGCACATTCGGAACATGGAAAACAAGTTGGTTTTAAAAAAATATTTTATACTGGCTGAAAACTGATTTCACTTAATTTGGACTATTTTATGATGTTTTTACGTATTTTGAGGGTCGGTTATGTAAAAAAAAAAAAACGAGTTTTGTAAAAATATTTTACACTGCATGAAAATTTAATAGGAGATAGTTATTTAGGTATTAATAAAGCCAATGTTCATCTGGCTCCGTAGTGCCAGTGGTGGAAACACCTTCAGCTGTGAAATGGTTGCACACTAAAATATATTCGAGCGCAGTATCTATAATTATCCAGCTGATGGTCATTCCCCACTACTGAATGCCCTTTCCTTACCTTTCATGCGATGGCAGCCCCCTAGTTACCTAAAAATTAGTAATGGTGTGTACACAATTCTGGACCCAAGTTTTCGTACAATTTATTAACATCAAGAAACCTTTGATTACTTCCAATGATAATGAGCATCAGATATATTCAGATTTCAGGGCTCCTAACAGGTTTCAAGGTCTAAAAAGGTGACAAAAGTGACTAATCAAGTAGAAAAAAGTGACTAATCGAGCAAAAAGAGTGACAAATAACAATAATGCTACATAAACTATTCAAGTATAAAGATAGAAAATAAAAAGATCCTCCCCAGCCACCCCTATCTATTATTTTTCTTTCTTTGGAAGGATATTTTTATTTTCTTCATTTAAAAAGTACATCATTTTAAAATATTAGCATTAAAAAAATCGTCATTTTTGTTTTTTTAAATAGTCTATTTTTGACACAGCTTGAAGAATTTCTTCCTTTTCTTTAAAAGATTATGTCTCATTTTTTTTTGTTGAAAAGTCTGAAATTAATTTTGTCTTTTTCTTCTCAATAGAAGAATGTGCATTTTTTAAAGTCTGTCTTTGCTGACCAGCATCATCTGAGACTTTTGCCTTCAATCATTGCATGAACAAATACTGCTTCCTTAAAATCTATATCTTCTAAATAGGCATTGTAGGCTTTATATGCAACCCTTTCCCATATCCATCAGCTTTGATGCGAATAAGGTTGATTGTCGAAATTTGCCAAGCAACTTTTAACCGTCATCAATGCATTGAGTGTGCGTTCTGACATTCATGCTGTCTCCTGTCAAAGCTCTTCCTGAGGCTGAGAAGCCACGTTCAAGGTCAGCACTACCAAAAAAAAGTGACAGAGCAGCCTTCATTAGCTTCGATACAACTGGGTACTTACAGTGTGTATCGAAATGATAGGTCCACCCGTATTTTTCAAAGTTTCGACTCTTAATTGAGAATAATAATAACTTTTTTTGTAGAAATAATTATACAATAATCGTTATAACTATTTAGGAAGCAATTTGTTAAAATTAAATAATTCATTTTTATTTTATGTAAACTTTTATTTTTTTTAGACCGTTTCAAAAAGATGCCTTTATAAATCTTTGCACCAAAACGTTTATTTCCAGAAAATATCATAGTTCTGTCTTACTGCGGGATCATGCTGGCTGTTGTGGAGGTATTTGAACATCGAAATGGGTCATCGTTGCAGTCTTTCGCTGGTTGATGCATTTAAGAAGTATGGAAAATCCAATAGAGAAACAGCTAAACTTTCAAACAGATCAATGTTGTAAACAAATTTTTGTGACCTTATGGCAATATAAAATCATCTGGGTGGCCATAAAAAGTGACACGCCGACAAAGAAGGACTATCGTAAAGGAGTTAAAATCTGGAAATACGAGCTTATCCACTTTGGCAACAAAACCCTCCGATATCAAAATCTACGGTCCATAGAGTTGTAAAGAAGTTCGGCAATTTAGTTTACTGGAAGAGGAAAGCGGTTCCGAAATTAAGAAAACTCCACACGAAGAAAAGCGATGGAAATTCGTATAGGAAGTGACGAAGAAAAGAAGACTGGCATCGAGTGTTATTTAGTAATGACAAAAAATCAACCTGTATGGTCCAGATGGTTGGCAGTATTACTGGCACGATCTGCGTAACGATAGAGAGATATTCTCGAAGAGGCAAGCTGGCGGTGGTTCCGTTATGGTATGGGCCGGATTCGGTCGTGCAGGAAAAACTGATATAGCATTTGTAGACAATCGTTTGAATGCTGCAGGCCATCAACAGCTGCTTGAACAATATTTTCTTCCATAATCAGAGCACATTGGAGGCACGTTCTTCATGTTACAATAGGACAATGCTCCTTTGCATACTGCAAAGTCCACTTTTGAATGGTTTCTGGATAATGGTGCACATGTTATTGATTGGCCACCTTGCAGACCCGACCTGAATCCGGTAGAAAACATGTGGGGCATACTCGCAAGACCAGTGCATGCAGGCGGAAGGCAGTACAACTGTACTACAGACTTGAAAAAAGATATTTCCTCCGAATGAGCAAAAATCGAGACAAACTGTTTTTGAAAACTGGTAGAAACCATGCCAAATAGGATTTATGAGCTCATTCCGAAAAACGGTGGAAAAATTTCTTATTAATTCAACACTAATTTGAGGTTTGGTTCAGTGGACCTATCTTTTTGAAACAGCTGTTTCACATATTTTTTGTTTTTCTTACAATTCCTATAATTTTTACATTATTTATGAAATATTTTTCATTGTATGAACTAATGTAGTTTATAAAATAGTACTTTGTACACAATAAAAAATGTTTTCCCAACTTTCGTTTTTACTGGTGGACCTATCATTTCGGTACGCACTGTAGGATCCACACCACAAATGTCTCGCAGTCTGAAGAACTGGTTCCAGTAAACATCAATAGGCTTCAATCTAGATCCTTCTTCCTCAAATTCTCTTTGGAGTAATTTCCACTTATCCAGTAATCGGGACATCCCATGGCATTGCTCTTGCAACTTCTAGTACTTGTTGAACACTCTCGCCACTGAGTCTCTCAAGAGGACCAAGACAGGATAAACGTTTAAGGAGAGATGAACTGGAGGAGGACTTCTTCAAAATATATTTAACACTGGCAATGTAATGCTTCTGAGCCATTAGAAAAAAGAAATTCCTTTCTTTCTCTTTCACATTCTGTAGCGCTCTAGAAATTTGATCTCCAATCACAAAATCAGCCAGAGGCAACAGTTTTTGAGGACATATATATTCCAATTTATTTAATTTCAAATCTCGAATAAATTTCTCTTTGTAGATCCTACCCAAAATTGTTCTTGTCAACAATTCAAGTTGAGAATGAAGGTTATGTATTAGAGGTTCCTTTTCCTGAAGAAATTCGGTCACACGATTAAATATACTTGCACTTGATACGACAAATATCACCTCAGCATTCATAGTTCTAAGTAAATGAACTTTTTTTTGTAGCCTGGTCTTTGTACCATGTTTGGCTTCTTTATTGGAATGTTGACAAGGAAATACGTTCGCACTGCAATCCAATGGCAACCTTTCAGCAGCTGGCTTTAGGCTTAGCCACCTGCTTGATGAAATGGTGAATGAGAAGTTTCAAGTCTTTTTGAATTAGTTTGTATGTTGACCAACGCTTAGGCCACTGATTAAAAAATCTGTGAACAGTAAAAACTAGTTCAGACACATCTTCCCAAAACTCTTTAGACCTTTAAGAAAAGCATTAAGTAGTGTGTGAATATTACATCATGGTTCCCACGCCTTTGTCCAAAAAAAATTCAAGGACTTTTAAGGACTTTTCAAAACTAAAAATATTTTTTTCAAGGACCTAAAATTTTTTATAACGATCTAAAAATGCAAATGTTGTCAATTAAAAAGAAAAATGTAAAAAATATATGTAAAAAAAAAACACCAATTTTTTTTACACTACTGACAGTCAAAGAAAAGAGGAAAGGTTGAGGAAAGGTTGTCATCAATTTTCGTTATAGTTTGAATCTTCTTTTATCACAAAACCTGTGTTTTTTTTTGTTGCAAAGTGGGCTTTTCGTCTCAATACTAACTACCAGGCTATTTGCACACATATCAATTTCGATCGTGCGGTAAAATATCATACGATAAATTCTTTGGTGGCACAAAGAAGAGTATGGGAGCTTGCACATGGTTCGATCGACACACGACACAATCTCCGTTTTCGTTTTGCTCTCGTCCACGGCCACTACAGCAGACGGCTGTCGTGGTTTATTTTGTTTGAGAAACAAAACAAATCCAAAATTTTGACTGCAGTGTTACGGCTTTTTTGTACCCTGGTACAAGTTTCAATTTTCACAATCGTTAAAGATAGTAAAAATTTCAACGGATTTGAAATCTGTAGAAAATTTTACAAGGATACCTTAAATGTGCTTTTCTGTAAATAAATAATTTTTCAATTGTAACTTTTATATTTTCGCAATACGAATTCGGCCACATTTGACGAAGATATTCATTACGAACACAAAAAATGTCTATTAGAGGTTTTCTATCTTCGCGATCGTTAAAAAGAGAGTAAACATTTTAACAGATTTGAAATCTGCAGAAAATTTTACACCAGATTGATACCTCAGGTAGTCCAAATTTTATGCAAAGCCCGAATTGTGAGCGTGCTTGAAGAAACTTCTTCGTTTTACGAAAACGGATAATTCAGTACCCTAAACTGTTAAGTTTTTATTCTTGAACGTACGACGTCAATTGTATAAATTCTTTAGTAATAAAAAAATGGGAGAAAAAAACAGTGACCCCCTTCAAAAACCTAAATATTTTCTTTGTATTTCTTTATCCATCCCCCGAGACAATTTTAAGAAATGTTCAAAGAGGCGGAACTCTTTCATGTTTGTATAGTTTATGCAAAAAAGCGATGGGACGACGAGTCAATGAAACATGGTGTATGACCTTGTGTGTTCATATATACATATCACGTGGTTCACGTATACATCACCCATTATGGTTGTTCATATATATAAAACGTGGTGTCAAAACACGTAACACTTCAGAATGACGCTCAAATTGCGCACCTGCCGTGAAGGAAACTAGTTTGGACACAAGTTCCAACGCAATTATGTACTAGTAAAAAAATCAAGTACTTTCAAGGACTTTTTACCAAGTTTCGTAATTTTCAAGGACTTTCAAGGGCCCCTAGTTAGGAAAACAAAATTCAAGGACTTTTCAAGGACCGTGGGAACCCTGTACATGTCCCAATGTTAATTAGTTCTTTTTTTTTTTTCAGGTAGAAAGTAATGTCATTAATCTTTTTAAAAACTGACTTTCACTAAAAAAACTCAAGAAATTGTAATAATCAACTTGGATGATAACAGATTGCGATTTTCAATACGTTCGCAACGCTCTTTCAATATTTAACCCTCTGGATACAGAGACGACCGAAATTTTTGCATTCTCTGGTTATGGAATCTTTCAGATCTCAAACTCCTAAAGAAACGGCTGAAGTCCATTAAGATTTCCATCCCCTCATTTCTGTGCCACAAAGAGAGCAGGGCGTGAATAACTTTCGTTCCGTAGACAGGAATGTCGGGGTTCTCGATGGGGAGCTTCGAGTGCTTAGAATGTGCGAGAGGTTGATGATCTTAAAAACCTTAATCATAAAAAATTTAAAGAGACTCAATAGAACAACTTTCTATAGTGTCACAAAACATTCAAATTTTGCACATAAATCTTTATAATTAATTGCCCATTTTAATTTTTTCATATTGATTCATATGGAGAAATTTTATATATTGATCCCTCAGAATTCTTTACATTATCTGGAATAAATATTCAATATTTATGAAATTTATATTTGGAATGTAAAAGTGAAATCACTCATCTGATAATGGAGTATGTTGAGAAAAGACTATGGGAGATAAAAATCGTTCTTTGAGTCAGATAATTTTCTTTAAAACACTGTGCTACTCAGGGTATTTAAGCTAGTATAACAAATAAGAAAATTATTAATTAACATAGGAGACAGGATAATTTACTCAAAAACCGTATAAATCATCTCTACATTATGAAATTGAATAATAGGTTTACTGCGAGAGAAATTCAACAGAAAAACAAGCAAATTTGAAATCTAATTAATATTAATGAAGAAATTCAATGTGGTTAGTTGGAATATTAAAATGATATTTACCTGATCATTACACTGCCCATGTTCTTGTCTTTAATTTTCGCGCAACGCGTAAGCGACTTGCCGAAAAATGCTGCACGCAACAAACGACAGGCGATACTAGAGGAAAGCGACCTAAAAGAGACTCTCTGTCGCCTGTCTTTTTGGTGTGCGGACATAGCGAGTAGAAGCCTGTGGGTTCAGACGACTACTTATCGTGCGTCGCTTTGCGGTCTCTCCGGTGTGCGGCTTGCCTTAAACTTCGCCTTACTGATAGCTAGGGCAACTTTTTGCAATAAATGCAACTTTTTTTTCACGCGTTCTACACTGCATGTAAAGTACTAAAACCAAAATTCCTCCTTCATGGGGTGTATTGTAAGCGAGGTATAACTACAACATAAATGCAACTTTTTAAAATTTAGCTTAATAAATTAATATGAAATTACTATTTCAATTTTTGCCCTCTGAACCAACCCTTTGATAACGTATGTCTGATCTTGCGAATGCCGAAGTATGGCGGATCAAACAAGAAGTTCACGGAAAGAAGGAGTTCGTCCTAACAGACAAAAGTGAAATAAATAGATGTCAATAATTACTTTTAACCCATTGGTTGGCACTCTTGATAATCCAGAGGAAACTTGCGACATCGACTGCAGAGTTTGCGAGGCGAGTGTCGATCATCAATATGTTGTTCGCCTGGTAGATGACGTTTTAAAATCTCTGAATGTGGAGCGAAAGGATATGGCGCTTCTGCTATCCGATACAGCACATATGACTGCGCAGTTTTTCAATGTTATAGAAATTACTAGCCCAGGATCGACCCTTCAACGTTCTTCTGTATTTCAGTATGTATTAGAACACTGTTGTACACTACTAAAATTGTCAATATAGTTTGAATTTTTTCATTCTTTACGAATAATTTATTTTAGAATTTAGTTTAACAAAAATAAATGCAACTTTAGGGAATGATAAATGCAACTTTTCCCATTTTTACTGCAACAAAAAAGTTGTCCTACTGATAGCCTTTTCTCGTGGGAAAATTTCCAGAACTTGCAGCTAATACAACAACTAAGGCAACGTGAAGTATCCTTTTACAATTAAAACGGTACGGTTTTTAATCCATTCTTGCGGTGGAACGTAGGGCGAATTTCGAAATTAAATTCGTGCAAACCCTGTTCCCCCCCCCCCCTTTTTTTTTAAAGAAAAAATAAATGTTTTAATTTTTTTAATTTCACCAAAAAATTTTCTTTTCCAAATAGAATCTAAGAATTTAAAACTACTGAAAAGGTGACAAAATGTCAAAAAGGTGACGTGTTACGAGCCCTGAGATTTTGATGAATGAAGCTCGTGTTTCCCAACAGTACGATCAGATATTCTGTATCGGAGCATCCGATCATCTCGAGGAAATTAATTTCAATCGCATGAAAAATAATCTGTGTCATGGGATTTTTTTTATTTGATACAACTTTATCATTAATCACCTCATATTTGAAACAATCCACATAATTTATATAGAAATAATAATTATAATGAAATAAAACAAAAAAAAAACCTTGACAAATTTGTAAGTTTTCTCGATGTTTGCTAATGATCCCCAAATCAAATCAATTTTACACCATACGAAACTCAAGTATGTTATTGTATGAAAGGTAAGGTTTAAAATATTCCATACAACTGGCTCGGTAGTGGTGGAAAGACCATTGGAGAGTGTTTTTTCCCATCGACACATGAGAAGCTAAAGTGTAACACACCCTCAGAATACCTAAAAACATCATAAAATAGTTTGAATACCGTGTAAAATAAATTTTCAACCAGTGTAAAATATTTTGAAAAAACAATTTTTTTTTACGTGTCTGAAAACGCGCCCAATTTTTCGGCTGACCCAGTATTGAATGATTTTGAAATTAAGTGCCATTGACTTTTTTGGTAAACCAATTGACAAAGTGTTTAATATCAAACTATTTAATGTGGTTTTTCCATTTCTTTAATTTAATACAAATTGTGTTTACAAGCAAATTTAACTTACATCTGTTGTAAATTCCAATGTTCATTAGCCCCAATCATTTTTTAGTAATTCATTTTATGAAAATATAAGAGGATAAAACAAATGTCTTATTTTATTAGTCACATTAAAAAAACCTACCAGTATGCATATTGCAACAAAAAGGAGACATTTTTGATTTCGTCAATTTTTTGTTCATTTCCTATTACACTATGGTATTGTTGTTGTATGGCCCAATTGGGGGTGCCCCGGAGGGTTGGACTTTTTCATACATCCGTTTTACAGGAAGGTCCCTTTCACACATCCATTCACTCACATATATCGTAATTTAGATCCCAATCAGAGGCCCCCTGATAAGGTACCCCCAGAGGTATTGATTTGGTATGGGGGGACTTTGTGACCACGACCTATTTAACGTGACCCAGCCACCATTAGAGAACACGACGTTTTTTAGCCAGGTCGAAGCGACGATCTCGCAACCATCAGAATTGCAGGCTCCGCCGAGGACAGAACCCACAGCCCTTCCGATGCGAGCCGACGCTCTACTGACTGAGCAACCGCGGCTCTACACTATGGTACTTAAATTAGCAATTAAATGTTTTCCTTTGTAACACAATTTATACAATACTTATAACTGCATATTAAAAATGTGCTTTTTATAAAATATTTCATTTCTAATTTTTTCAAAAAAATACTATTGAATAATATTATATATAATTAAAAATAAATTTCAAAAAAGTGCCACCATGCACATACACTACTTTACATATTGCACGCAATAAATATCGAAACACCATTTCCACACCAATGAAATTTATTTCAAACTGTTAGACATAGCTTTCTGAAAAAAAGAAAATAATTTTGGTTGTACATAACTATTTAGCTTTGGAATATTTACAGATGGATCCTTTGTAGAATTATTAGAATGCTGTCAAAGTGTCTGCTTAGCTCTTCTGTTTTAACCTTTGCGCTGTGGAGATTTTCTCAACCATCTCGCAGAACGGCTCTTTCGCCCGACCTCACACAACTGGAGCGACATTTACGACTGACGCTTTCCTTTCCCCCAAAGCGTTCATACCTCACGCTCGACAGTCGAAGGAGGAACCCTCTGGGTCAGTCACCGACAGCTTGTAAATGGCACTTAAAAGGGGGATAACATTCACAGATCTTTACCATGGGGTAAACGAAATTTTAGTGGCTATCTGCGTTAAGATTAGTAATTGTTTTTCCAATGAACAAATGTTTGTACATTAACCTGTTTAAGTACATCGTTGCCACCATGCCCAAAGACACCTTCCTGCGATTCCCCCCCCCCGAGTTGCACCCTTTCGTGCAATGACAAAAGCCACAAATCATATCCATCCCCCCCCCCGAGTGGAAATGCCTACCGAGAAAACAACCCACAAAACGTCGCTCGATTTCACACCTAGTATCGAAACACTTTGAATGCATTGGAATGGAAATACCAATTAAGCAGATGGGGGCCTTTGGTGTGGAACGAACGCCAATGTTCGAAGGTATGCCTTAATTCTTGTAGCCACGTGACAGTGTGCGAGTTCTAGTGACCTCTCTGCAATAACTTTCTTTATTCGATTGAACTAGCGGCAGGCAACCGCTCTCGCGCAAGGGGAAGTTGCAAATGAAAGACACAAAACAACCGTGTTTTTTTTGTCATGCTCTTATTGGCACGACAGTCTTTATTTCAACTAGGACATGAAAACTCAAGTGAACAAAATAGCACCGGCGCGACAAATGAGAGAAATCAAATACTGTTACAAATCACGCTCTCATGAAACAAAATCACAAGGCACTTAAAAACTTCCCTCACTCCAAAGGCTAAAAACCACATGCACGCAAAGCCAAATAAATATTAAGTAAGTTGGACGCGAGATCGCATCCAGAGAGCCCCTGGAGGGAACTTTTCGAAACCGACAAAGCTACGGCCGCTCGTGTGTGCTCACTTCCTGGCGAGTTCCTGATCACTTCAACGTGTACGAGACAACTGCTCCCAGCAATTGGGGCTCACATAACTTCAGTACAAGGAAAAGGAACAAAATTACCACTGAGAAGGGTTGCACCTCACTCTGAGCTCAATGATCGGAGCTACGAGTAGCGTTTCGAAAAATTGCCTCCACGTGACCTCCCTAAAAATGATAAACATTCGAGGAGAGGTGAAACAGAAAGCAAGAAGAATCTGAAATAAAATCTTCACCCAAGATCAGTGTGAAAGAGGTGGAGACGGGTTGCCACTGCGTCCAATAATGTCCAATATGTAATGTACAAAGCACCTCATTGGGTGCATTGCTCCATCACCACTGTAACATTCAATTTGCATTTTGCAGACGTCACTCGGCTTTTAGGGGAAAACATTCGGATGCTCCACACCGCACAAGGAAAAAGAAGTTTTACGAAGAGGAAACACCATATCAATAGATACAATCTTAAAGAAAAATCATATTCATTGCACAAAGTAATTGAAATACTTTTGCATTCTTACAAAACAAATAACAATCAAATTATCTAGTTTGAAATATTTTACTATTTAAAAACAAATCTCCATGCAATGAATTCAATCATGAAGCTAGGTATTTCTCATCACATCAACTGTGTATTACTTTTTGACAATCAGTCAAATACGTTACTTTTAATCCATGTGTATTTTCTGTTATCTTTTTTGAATAAAAAGTTAAACCTTTTTCGTAATTTTAGACGCAAGATAAATAATTTTCTTCTGAGTGAAGCATTTTTACAACAAAGAAAGCCCATCTCACCACACCAAATAGCGTTAATGTGAAACTTTTACAAGAGGAAGATTTTATCTCGGAGAAAGCTCGCAAGACCGTGTTCCAGAAAGTTTAGTGAAGAAAATTTTGAAAGCAATAACAAACCGTTTCCGGTTTTCACGCTTTTCAAAGACCAGTCTATTCTAAACGCTTTATTCTCAAATACCTATAGCTACCTATACATTAAAGTCTGAATGGCTAGATGACACATGAATCTCAATGAAATACATTTAGCAATAAAAAAATAAAATTTGACTCATTTCTTTTAACAACAAATTTATATCTGAAACATTCAAAGTCTGTCATTTAGAGATGATTAAGCTGTGGAATGTGACAAGAACAATTTTCTAAGGAATTCACTCACTTCTCTGAGAAGTGGAATAATATTAAGATGACACAGCTGCTTTCAATCCTATCATGTGTTTAATCCCAGTATGTGGTACAGTCCTGCTTGTTTTCAATAGGTGGATGTTCAATAGGTCTTTTTTCCTCAAGGAAACTTTACGCACTTAGAGTAATCCAAAAGTGATGAAAGTTTCATGGCATGGGGGATCCAGTTTTAAAAATATCGTTTCTTAGCCAAGCCCATGATTTTTACGACCTTGGGATAAACATCCTCGATCAAGTGAAGTCTAATATTAAAAACTTTTGCAAGGACAAGTATTACAGTTCGACAACAAAGTCGTCCCTTCAAGTGTGAAAACGGGGCACTTCTGAAAGAGTCTACCGAACTGTGAGTTTACCCTGCTCACTGGCACAAGAGGATAGTGCAAGCTAGTTGATGGAAAAAGTCAATAATGCAAGCTGATTGAAAGGGAACATTGGAATGATTTTGAGGGTCGTAGATTTGATTTGAAATATACTGCCAGGCATTTGCCGAAATCACAACTACGCAAACATTTGACTCAATCGATGCATTTTAACGATTTAATTTCACAGAGTCAACAAAGAACATACCTAACAAGATTCCAAAGCCAAACGATTCGGATAGTTTTACAGGATATACATTTCGTCTTTCAATTTGAATCATTCCAAATCGCTATCGAAAATTTCCAGTCCTCCCAAGGAAACTCATCTTTTCCCCTCATTTCCAGGAAATCATGCAGAGGCTGTACCCTATACTAAGATAACAACTCAAGAGAAACATAATGCAATATATTACAACTCAAAAACTATACACACAAGAAAATGAACCCACATTTCTCAAGTATTGCATCATTTATGTCTTGAACACAATAGTTCTAATCATTCAACACACCCATTTTCAATGACAGGAATCCAATTCTGTAGCCAAAAACAGGACTTTTTCCATTTTTGAGGTTCACAAAGACAGATGAATCCATTTGTGAAGAGAGAGAGACAGCTTTGGATCTCATGGGAACCCATTTGAAATCCATCCATTTTTAGCTAGCCTACATATCAGAGCAAGAGTAGCCTAACCCACAGAAACCCCAGTATTTTATAAAGATTCTTCTTTTAAATGTGCAGGTCTTCTAAAATTACGCAATAACGAATAACATTCTCGTACAAACTATGGCTTTTGAAAGTTTGAAGAATTTCAGCACAGCTTTTAAAGGACCGTCAAGGCCCTGTGTGTATCACGCAGCGACACTATTCAAACCTTCGATTTCGCCCGAGCGAGATCGATGCCAAATCACTCGAGAAAAGTGGGTCCAGGGTTGTACATACACATTTACATCTTCACATACACGTACATCAGTGGCAGCATTTAACGAAAACGTTTGATCACACTCCCACGGCTTTCGAAGCGGCATCCGAGACTCTGAAAAACCATCCACTCATTCTCCGGTCAATTTCTCTTTCACACAGAACACTCTTCCAATGGAACTGAGCACATCCATTTACTCTACAGTTCGTACGAAGCATCGGTGAAAAAGTCACTGCACCAGACGTTCGGCAGGAAGTACCGCATGGGAGACTGACAAGCTATTTTTACAATGAACATTGTACTCGAAAGGAACACCTAAATCATAAATGACTACAAAAAATATACGTGTACTCTAGCCGACGCGTCCAGAGCGACTAGTTTAGGATTTCCAGATACGCCACTGGAACTTTCCCCTTCTCCGTGCCTCGCTCGCCCGCCATCCAGTCCGCACTGCCTGGGACGGGGGTCACTACGATCACCTGTAAGAGACACACACAGATGCAGGCAGAAATTCTCTTTCAAAAATAAAAACATTCGTTTGGCTACACAGGGTGTCTACTCAATTTCTGTTGGTCCATTTCGGTGGACCTTTCTGAAATAAATGCATTACCTGATTTAACATGCTTATGTGGGTCAGTTGGGTGCAATTATACTTTAAAATCACGCATTTCTTTAGTGCTTACAGTCGAAATCTCGAAAAAGGAGGACTCTCGTATCAAATTTCAGCTTTAATATAACATGTTTTCTAAATAACATTTTAAAAGTAAAGACAAACCATGTCAAAGTGGATGAAAATTAAACAAATACACTATAGTAATTCATTCTTTTTGTTTTCTGATTACTTGAAATTTTAATAAAAATTGAAGAAATCAACAATGTTTATGTTTTATGCCTGAAATGACATGGGTAAAAACATTATACATCTATTTGTGTATTTTAAAAAACCTGTCTTCGAATGGGGTTGGATTGGAGGAGTTGCACCATTTTCATTTTATTTTCAGTTTGCATAACTTCTTTGTCTTAATTGTTTAATTTCATCATTTGCAGTTTGCATTTTACATGCAATTTTTCCATTTGTTTAACTTTAAGTGCAGGCAACCTTTAGTTTTCGCCTTAAAAAATTTTTGATAGATTTTTGGGACAAAATTTGGGGGAAAATGAGGACTTTTTCGGGACCCGTTCTCTGTTTTGGGGCCAGTAGACACCCTGCTATGTACATGGGTTTAATAACGATAAGCAAAGAGAGACAGTAATTGAATCACCACGTCTTAACCGGACGGACTCCGAAAGCCGACCGTTTTCCCGTTTGCGAGGATGCTTTTATTGTCAGGTATGAAATGAATATCTGGAAAAAGATTTGTTGCAACTGTTGAATAAAAAAAGAATAATATTTTGGGTATCAATCTGACGTAGAATTTGAAATCTGTCGTAACCGCTACAGAAACGCTGTTCGTTCCGAATCGGCACGACTGAATTTAGAATTGTTTTGGTCGAATGCCAGCGGCAGAAAGAGAACTTACTAGTAGTTATCCTCAGTAACGATCGACTCGACTCGGAAGGCACGAGGGCCGGCTTTGGCCAAACTATGGGTCGCTTCAAATCAATTTTTACTGTCATTTATCCATAAATTTAATGCTAATAATCGAAATTCAACAAAATAGTGTAAAACACTTCAAATCAATTGTTAGATGAAATTACAAAGACCGATGTCTGATATAGATAAAAACAAATGAGGACGGACACACAATAAATCATTAAGTGGTTGAAGCTAACAGCATTCAAATCGGGACAAGCGCATCAATTGCGTCTGACAGATGGAACGGAATGGCACGCAGGTTCCGAGTGTGGCAAACGCGTGCAAAGGCTCCCTCGACAATGAATAAAAGCCAAACATGTTTGTCATCAAGTGCAGTGATTCACGAGCATCCCCTGTGGGAAACGGTGTGTCTGAGGACGAAGAATATACCTCGTCTGTGGTGAGGGAGAGCTCCTTGCTGTCGTAGGCCTCGTAGTCGTAGAGCACGCGGGCACGTTTCTTGTCGTCCGGAAGGGAGTCGAGGGGCAGGTCGGAGGGGCTCGGAGACGAGGGGTAGAGGCCCTGGTAGGCGCCGCCCTTGGTGCTAGATCTGGCAGCATTCGTTGAGCTGAGAACAGACAATGCGATTAGGGTGCACACATTCTGTTTTTCAACGTGCAACAATGCAAGTGCGGTCTGAGATACATTAGATCCAATGGAGTAGTGCACACGTGCCTCGGCGACGCATGTCCAACTTGCGTGCAATTTGTACCGCAGTTTCCCGCGGCACTGCACACGCTTCTCCGGTCTCAAGTTCCTTGTTTTCATAAATAAATGGAATACAAATAATAATTAATAAATGGTTATATCCAGTAACGTCTATTTTGTGTTTCAAAATATACTTTTTTTTTTACTTTAAGTAAGCAAAATAAACACGTTTTCTTTGATAGAATATTTATTGCAAATGGCGGGAAACGAGTACTTGCATCATTTCGGTAATGTGTGCAGAGTTGGGCTTAGGTGCAGCACGTTGAAAAGTGTGTACCGAGTCTTAGGCTGCTCTGAAAGTCGAACAAAGGCACCAAACAATAAAACGTTGGTCAGTCTTCTCGTGAATGGTCAGTCTTCTCGTGAATGGCGAGTCTTGAAGGTAATGAACGAGCTTTTTTCTTTAGTTTACATTCTTAACATATAATTTTTATTCAGCAACTATCAATTACTTTTGTGCCCTATCTCTCAAAGTGAAACTTCAGAGTTCTTTTGAAAACAAAACAACAGAACATAGAATTCACAAATACTGAAAAAGAACTTTGCAAGTGCTTGATGACATAAATATCCTCTATATAGTTTAGTAAATGATATTTATTTAAAAGAATACAAATTCTTTTATACATATTTATTTAATAATTAAAAATAATATATTTTAGCAGACAAAATGTATTGATTTTTTTATTTCAAATGTTTCAGAATAGAATTTACAATTTGTGTTTGATGAATGTTTGTTTGTATGTGTATTGATATATAAACATGAAATCTGAGCTTGCTTTGAATTAGTACATCATAAAAATTCAAATTAGACCGTTGTTTTTAAGTCACAGCCATTTATGCACTATAAGATGACCACTGTTTTGAAATCCATATGCTGTCATTAGAATAGCTTTTATTCAGAAATCAAAAATTTATCTTCTGAATTTTTCTCAGATTAAAGTACATATGTCAGTTAACACTTAAACAAAGTTTCAGAGGAAAATAATAGGGCTATTTTTTTATAGCCCTATAAAATCGACTGTTTTAAAAAGAGAATTTTCCACTTAGCATGTAAAAGAACCCCACTAAAATGTAAATTACCAATGTTTTTGTATTTTATATGCACTGCCGAAACAAATAGCTTCTTTTAGTACCAAAATAACCCAATTTGAACTATTAGTTCTAAAGTTAGGGCCCTATATAGACTGTGGCAAATCCAGAATGGCCGCTTATTTGAAAAATTCTTGGCTAATATTGAACAAAAAAAAATTTTAATGGATATCTAAGGGTTTTACTCCCATGTCTATCTACAGCAAGGGTAGGCAAATGAGGCTCTTTATTGACTTAAGTGCTGCTGCTATTGAAAATCTTTTTGAATCGACTAAGTGCAGCATTCGAGTCGTACACAGTTGCTTCGACAGTAGATCTTCGGTCGAATCGATTGACGAAGCGTACAAATCACTTTGTACGCAATCACTTAGGAAGTAAACATTTGGTGGCATTGATGGGTTCTTATGGGTCGCTGCTCGTTATCAAGTAATAGAATTTTGGAAACTCGTGACAGAATCAAAATATCCACTAACTGTCTATTTTCAATTTTTGGTATAATATATTTCTGTGAATCTCCACAATCAAGTTCCTGAAGTCGAAACATTGTTCAGTTGACCATTCATCACGCTTAATTGCTGCGGACAGCTTTAATAAATTTCAAAAATTTGACCAAAGGTTTTCGTTAAATGTTACATACTTTTCATTAGTAGATTTCAAAAAATTTTGAAGTAATTCTTTTGTATTTTCTTAATTACATTTTCTTCCATGTGTACTTTATGTAGCACTTGAGAACCCTATCAATTGAATTAAATTTGTGCAGCTATAACACTTGAATATCTGATCTCCAGAAGCGATTAACCACACATAACTTGGCTGACAGTGTAAACAGGACTACAACACGGAACAGATTATTACAATGGAGGTATGACAAAGAGACAGGAAAATCAATTACCTAGCAAGTTCTTTCTGTAGATCAACCATGAACTGTTGGCACTGGTTGTAGAAGGCTGACTGTGCTTCCACAAAGTCACTGAGGCAGCGCAAATGATTCGCCTGCAAGGAAATTGCAATGAAATACTTCAACAAGAAACCTTCGGACTTGTGTGAGCTCACGTGCGGTGTGACGCAGTGGGTCGAGTGGCGTGACGCCTCAATTACAAATAGCCACTTGATTTACGATTAGCACACCCGTGACAGTTTATTCGTGGTGTGACCACTGCTCGCTAACCTCCAGTGGTTGCTACGAATTCCCATTTGGTTTGCGAACATAGCCAATTGGATGACAGCCATCACAGCGTTGCCAACCCCCTGTAATTGCTACAAATTCGCATTTGGTTAGCTTAGCAAACAAACACCACGGGCAACGCCGTGATGGTC
Source organism: Metellina segmentata (assembly GCA_947359465.1). NCBI lineage: Eukaryota > Metazoa > Arthropoda > Arachnida > Araneae > Tetragnathidae > Metellina > Metellina segmentata. Next base: position 332,271 of record OX375881.1, on the reverse strand, counting down.
ACAACGTCATTGTCCAATGTGGCCACATTCGGATTGTGAAGAGATCCAATTGGCGTGACGTCATAATCTCCTGCCAAAATGTAAAAGATATTAAATTAAAAAATTATTTATTTGAAGAAATTCACATTTTTAGGTACCAATTTAAGTGAAATTTTTAGCAGTTTTTCAATCCGTTGAAATTTTTATTCCATTTAGAATGATCTAGTAGATTAAAAAAAAAGAACTACATAACTATAGTTAAAACTTTATTATTATTTTTGTTCTTCTGCTTAAATCGTTCCTCCGCAAAATGAAACGGAAAAAATAAATTTAGAATCTGCCATCTCTTTAGGGTGTTGCCATTCTAAGGAAAATAATAATAATTAAATTCTATTGAATTCATTTTAAAATGTTCTAGATTTAATTTCAAAGTTCGGTGTGACGCAAAAATTGTAAAAAATTCGGACTACCTATGGGCCAAATCCCATAGTTGTAAGTGCCATAGATTCGTCAGGAGCGTGCGCGTATACAAACACTTCCTTTTATAATAGTAGAGATAGACATTATATACAATAGGGTGGGCCCGAAAAAAGGTTTTTTTTTTTGCTGTCATATTCTAATAGTGAGGAAAAGTTGGCACATGCAGTAAAACTAATGTGTGAAAAATTTCATCCCGATTTATTAATATTTTTTGCCTACCCAAGGGATACAAACCCTCCAAAAAGATCAAAATTTGGGCATTTTTTATAAAAAGTAAAAATGCTTACAATTATGTTCCAATAGTGTGCAAAAGTAAGTAATACATTCAACATTAACAGTAAAAAAATTGTTTAGATCAGTACACATCTTCTGCCTCCCCAACAGGGCCAAATAGCAGAAAAAACTGATCACCAGTTTTACTGTAATTGCAACAGTCAATAATTGCAAAAGTGTCATTTTTTCTGCTTTTTGGGGAGGCAGAAGATATGTACTGATCAAAACATTTTTTTTTACGGTTAATATTGAATGTATTTAGCTTACTTTTGCACACTATTAGAACATAATTGTAAACAATTCTGTTTTTTATATAAAATGCCCGAATTTTGATCTTTTTGTAGGGTTTGAACCCCTTGGGAAGGCAAAAGACATCAATAAATCAGGATGAAAGTTTTACACACTAGTTTTACTGCATGAGCCAACTTTTCCGCACTGTTAGACTGTGATAGCAAAAAAAAAATTTCGGCCCACCCTAATATACAATCAGGGATTTGTATCCCTAATTCTGTAATAAACTTTTCAAAAATAATCAATGAATTCAAAGGACCATTTAACAGACATAAAAAAAACACTCCAGATGAAAATTTTCCGCTTGCAGAGTATGCCATGAAAGTGGGAATAATCATAATAAAGCCCTTACCTACCATAACTCACTACAAAAAGTGCACCCAAAGCCTTGACACAGAAGTATGCATACATCAAAGCTTTACCTTTTTTTTAAACTCTTACTTCAATACAAATTAAAAACACAGTCCTTGCAATGTATGCTTCATAACAAAGGATGTGTTGCTCCAAATTCATCTGCATGACAGAAAACAAAACCGAGACTCACGTGGGCGCTGCTGATCCCTTCGAGCAAGAGTCTCGTGATTTCCGCTTGTCTGTCGAATTCAGCCTGAGAAATTCGGAGTTCCGTTTCAGCCTGAAAACGGACGCAACTTCAAGGTTTGCAATTTAAAATGAACAAATATCAATAATGCATTTAATTCAACAACTGGAAACAAAAACTTTTTAAATGATATTCTTCCACTCTCACACATGCAAAATGCATCGGTGCACATTCCAGTTTTATAAAATTAAAAGAAATGGAATTCACACTACAAATTCAGAATTTATTTTCAGAACGTTAGGGACATAAAAACCAAGATTAAAAAGTCAAACTTGGAAAGAACTGCTTTAAATTAATTTTTTGTTAGGAAAAGGGTTGAATAAAAATTAACCCTCCATCCCATACTGTATCAAATTTCATGCAAATCAATTGTTTAAAATTTTTTGTTCTACAGAAGTTCCGTTTTTTCCAACTCATACACATTTGAAACGATCATTGCTACTTTTGCATGAACAGTATCTTCTACTGAGCAGGCTGTTCTTTTGAATGGTGCATGCACAAAGATATCAGAGTGCGAGAGTAGTTCCACATCTAGATCAGTGGTCTTCGAAGGAGTCGATAGAAAAATCGAATCATATACTAAAAGTATCGAATGTAACTTATAAGATGAACTTTTCAATTGTCAGTTGATCTTGAAACTGAGGCGCTTTTTAAAAATAGGACTTAGGCCCGGTGACCACATCCCTGTTTTCAACTTGCGGCACCGAAGCCCAACTATGCACACATAACCGTGAATTGAGGCAAGTACTCATTTTGCACCATTTGCAATACATATTCTATCGAAGAAAACATGTATATTTCTCTTGGTGTAACAAAATAGACGTTACTGGATACAACCATTTATTAATTCTTTGTATTCCACTTATTTATGAAAATAAGGTACTTGAGACCCTTTGCTTGTCACATTCTAATTACGGAATAATAAAATAGAGAGGGGTTGTGAAGGGGTTGGCAATCCCTAATATATAGATAGTACATCTTATTCAAACACATACTATGCAATATTTCGAATCATTAATAACTTATACATTGAAGCTATTATATTGGGTCATCCGAAAAGTTCAGTGCGTCTTTAAGATAAATACCAACGAAGCAGTACAAAAACATGAAAAGATTTTATTGAATCACATAAGCACCATTTTGTTCTATGACTTTTTGCCATCTTTCCTGCAGCTGGAAAACTCTTTTTTAAATCATTAGGCCTATTTGTAAAAAAGCTTTTGAGGTGCTGTTTACAGTCTCCAAAGAATTGGAACTCCAGGCCGTTCAGAGAATTTTGAAGTGATCTGAAGAGGTGAAAATCTCAGTGGCAAGGTCTGGTGAATATGGGGTGACACCAAACATTTCAGCCATACTCAAAAAGTCTTTGTGACATTCAGCGAAATGTTTTTTTTTATCCTACGCCCAGCTCAAGGCCTTTCGGCCATACGCTGTCTTGCCGTCCAATATAGCGAATAAAGTCCTTGGGGAGAAGTATCCCTGGTGTCAATGTCCTGTAAACTAGAGTGCAAGGTGTTGTCTGTTCATAAAACCATCGCTACAAAGCGGACAGATCGGGGAGGTAGCCACCCCAATCTTATGTAGGTGTTGTTGGAGACAGTCATGTCCGGTTAATAAGCGGAAACAGGCCACTCCAATCCCTCTTGGTAGATCAGTAGGGATTTTTCCCTTGTTACTCAATAGGCAATCCCAACTCCTTCCCTGTATATCCCTCTGATACTCAGCGAAATGTGGGGCAGCGCATTGTCATGCTGGAAGAATAGACTTCGATGATGGGTCAGTTCTGGATTCTTTGCTTCGATTTCTGCTTTTAATACTGCCATTTGAGAACAGTATTTTTTCGAATTTAATGTCTGATTCTGTGGCAACAATTCATAATAAACAATTCCTTTGCAGTCCAACCCTACAGAAAGCATTACGTTTTTGGGATGCAGTCCCCCTATTGATGTTAAGTGGGCATCATCTTCGAGGCTGAAAATTCCACGCTTAAATTTAACAAACCATCTTTGAACTGTGGCCTCAGAAACAGCAATGTGTCCATATACAGCTCACATTTTACGAGCAGTCTGACTAGCGTTTTTTCCTTTCTTAAAATAGAAGAGCACAATATGATGGAAATGAACTTTCTGGTTCTCTCCATTCTTAGCACTGCAGTGAAACAAAAATTATACCATAGCAGATGCTATAATTATGCAGTGTAAGCAGAAAAGACCGAATTGAAACATCTGCTTCGATCGAGGTCACTCCGTAACAGTGGTAGCAAAATAATAATAGCAAAGCTAGCTTTGATTTGAAAACTCGAACTTTAAGGACGACCCAATGAAAAGTAAACACACTACTCCTTCAAAAATTTACATTTTTTATGCCGAAATGTATTTGTAAGCATGCAGAAAAGGGTTAACATCTGTATTCCCTCGTAACACACCATGCATACATTTTTCGAATTAGAAGCAACGCTTCGTGACGAATGCTTCAAAACATAACAATTTCAAGTGAACACAATTACAGGGTGTCTACTCAATTTCTGTTGGTCCATTTCGGTGGACCTTTCTGAAATAAATGCATTACCTGATTTAACATGCTTATGTGGGTCAGTTGGATGCAATTATACTTTAAAATCACGCATTTCTTTAGTGCTTACAGTCGAATCTCGAGAAAGAAGGACTCTCGTATCAAATTTCAGCTTTAATATAACCTGTTTTCTAATTAATATTTTAAGAGTAAAGACAAACCACAAGTCAAAGTGGATTGAACAAATAATCTATATTATATTCATTATTTCTGTTTTCTGAAGACTTGAAATTTTAATAAAAATTGAAGAAATCAATAATTATTTTAAAACATTGTGTCATATAAATTTTATATTTTCATGCATCAAATAAAGTTGGTAAAAAAATTATAAATTTGCGTATTTTAAAAAACTGTCTCCGAATTGGGTTGGATTGGAGGAGTTGCAACATTTTCATTTTCTTTTCGGTTTGAATAATTTATTTGTTTTAATTGTTCAATTTCATCATTTGCAGTTTGCATAATTTGCAATCTTCTTTTTTTCATTTGTTTAAGTTCAGCTGCAGCCATCTTTCGTTTTCGCCTTTAAAAAATGTGATACGTTTTGGGGACAAAAATTTAAGATTTAGGGACTTCTGGAAGACATTCTGGGCTAGTAGACACCCTGAATTAACATAAAAACTAGAGTGATGGAATAAGTCATGCTTCTGAAAGCAAAAAGTTTACCTGCTGAATCTCTCGCTGAACCATGTCAGGTTTGAGCTTAATGAGAAAAACTCTTCTATTAGGATATTACATTTATAACAGAAACAAGACATTTATCTCGATACTCTTAAGAAATCAGTATGCAGTCAGAGGTTACAGTAGGCGACCATTACGGCAGAAAATGAATTTTTATAATTGTTAAAGATAACCTATGTTTATTAGAATTCATCTCCACATGTTTGCATCTCCTTCTTGTATGGTTATGATTAGGTAATCAAACAAGTTGAGTTTATGATTGGTCAGGGTATGACATCACAACTATACATGGGTGGGGTCGTAATATTATAGCCAATCATCTACTTAATACAGTTGCGGCTTTAAAACTTTTTAGCATATTTTCGTACGTAAAATACGCAACACAAAGGAGTCGAAGGCAACGAGATATTGCAAACCTGATTGAATAACACACTGCAGAGGGCAAAAATGTTTTAGAATATTACACAAAACATTAGTTTTTTTCATATTAAAGAAAGAGATGATACATTTTAAAATATACATGAAAACATTCTTTGTAAGAATTGCATTGGTCTGAATAAATTACTACAGAATTTATAGATACTAGCTCAAACTCTAGGTATTTAAACACTGGAGCAACACTATGGGCTAGAGGCGATGGCCCACATCGATCTGTACAATTTGCAATCAAAACTTATGGGAAGCATTTACGGTTCAAAAAAATTGAAGCCATTACCATCAAATCCATTTGGATTAACATTAGATAATTAAACAAAAGCAGTTAAAATGCATCATTTTAACATCTATCCCAATTTTAAAGTGGATAATTAATAGCTAACAAAACTGTTGTTTCTTATATAGAAAACTAATTTCTGTCAAAAAAATTTTAGTTCTACTTTTTAAGTACTCTGTGTGAGCGAAAAATTGTGCCTTAAAAAAGCCTCCTGAAAGAAAAGTCTGGGTTACCAACTTTTCTGAGAAGATTCAGGAGAATTCTCATAAAATTTCAGGAGTTTGCTTCAGGAGCGATGCGAAAATAAGGACCAAAATGAAAGACAGGTATATTTTTCTTTAAAAACAATCATAAAATTTCCTGTTACAAATTATTATTATTTTTTTTTGGGATAAAAGGTTCTATCCTTAAATTATAGAAACAAAAATCCAATACACAATTTCTCCATAAGTACCCTTTTCATAAGAAAAACTGCAATCCTGATTGAAGAATCTGGTTACAATATTTCACTTTAAGGGAAATTTGCCACATATGTCGACGAGAATTCCGGAGCGAACCACGCATTACGCTGAGTTGCGGATTTGTTTCAGCGGAGAAACTCCGGAGCACTCGGCAACTCTGGAAAAGTAACCCCGTGATCTCGACTAGGGATGCGACAACAAAGCATCAATGTTCAAAATTAAAACATGGATGTTGGTGATAAATCGCCCCAAAACCATCAATGTTTTTAACATTGATGGTACATAACAATAATTATTGTTAGTTATTAATTATTTATCAAATTCTGGGGTGGGGGAAACACAACAAAATTATTTTTTATTTACTGTAAATAAAAAATATTGGGGCCTATAATTATTATATGCCTCAATATTTGTTATTTGAAGTTAGTTAACTTTCTCCACTTAAGTCGACTTCTTTTGTCACTAACTATCCACCAGTTAGGGAAAAAAACTTTCTGATGGGACGGATGTCACAATCACTGCCAAATACTTAGTTGCACAGTTATATTTCTTATTTTTTACTAGGGTGCTTTTTCATTCAAAAATAAAACATCGTCAACGTAAAAACATCAATGCTAAAAAAACATTGGCTACGATGTTTTTTGAAACATTGACATCGATGCCGCATCCCCAATCTCAACTGCTGTTACGTTGCTGCAGTTGAAAATCAAATTTTTTAATGTCACATTGGTGTATAAATCAAGGATTTCTTTGTAAACCAAACCAAAGCAGAGAACACTCACATTCGCTTGGCTCTCCATGGATCTCGCTTTCCTCAGCCTGCTTTTGCAAGCGTCAAGATCAAGTCTCTTGTTCTCCAGGATCTTCCTCTCTTTCTGAAAGAGATTGGCATCAAATCACACAACAGGGTCAAATCCGATTTCAAAAACAGTGATTTCAGACTTTGAATTTTTTTAGTTAGAGTTCAATGATATTGAAAATGAAATCATATGGGAGAGAGTAAGTCATACGACATAAGTTTCCCCCAAAATCAGTAGGAATCGCGAAGAAGAGAACCCAGTTTAACATGATACGAAAAAAACGGCTTGGAGTGGATTCGTAAGACGTTCCCATCTCACTTCTCTTCATGACATGGAATCATGGCGACAGAGACAAAAGTCGAATTTCCTCCGAGACTCGAAAGCGAAAAACCGGGAGAATCTGTTTGTAATATGCATGCGCATTAACGAGGAGACATGTTTTTTGTCTCTGTCGCCGTTGGTGTAAAGCCACCACTTGGGCACCACAAGATGGGACCACTGCATCTCTAGAATCTTCCAAGTAGAAAGGTTTTCAGTTAAAAAAAAGGGGGCTACCGAGAACAAACCGAATTTTCAACGGCACGAAATAACGTCCGGGGTCTTTAAGTGTCGAGGGGACCCGTGCGGTCCCGTATCCGTCGTGTCAAATTTTAAGGAACATTTTCTCAGAATCTTTTATGTGTATTGATTTCGATTTTTTTATACGTGCTATGAAGACACTTTTAAACACTTTAACACAGGAATTTCTAAAAAAGTTAAAATTCGAAGCTTTCGATTTTTTTTTCTCCCTTGCAACTTGTGTATATATTTTTGAAAACTGACCCACTTTCATCCTTTTTAACGATCCAAATGAACTTTCATGAGCAGATAGAAAAAATGATTGTGTTAAAAACATGTTGTAGGGTATGTTACACTTGCAAGCCCATTTTTTTCACATTTTCTTGAATAGACTTTGTTGTCCTTTTATGGAAAAAATACACCTTTTGAGATGTTGAAGCATAAAATTTACCTTACTTTGAAGCATACAGGTATTTTTCAAAATATGACTTGAAATACTTCTTCATAAATAATACATCATTCTTCATAAATATCATTTTAAACAGAACCCATTTATTTGTAGTTGTAAAAAAAGAAAGAGGGCAACACTCACCATGATGGTCTTCATGTCTCCATCCAGAAAGCGCTTGAGGGGACCGACGTAGGTGGTCATGGCGGAGCGGACAAACTCCCTCTCGGCGGCACCCAGACGCTGCTGCGCTTGACCCATCTTGATCAGAGCGCTGCCTGTCACATCAACCATTATTCAATCACACGCTTCATTGTAACATGCAATTGAGACGATAATTAAAGAGCTCTTACTTAAATGTTCGTCTGTTTCCACATTTTTTTAGGTTAACGGGATTGCTGTTCTATAGATTCGAGAGCTTTTAGTGCGAGCTACGATGAAAAGTAAAGGGGGTAGTGTCTTTGGATTTCGTTTTCCCAAGCACTTGGGAGATTGAGTTAGAAATTTTTTTCGCTACTTTTAAAAATGTAAAACGTGGAACAAATATTTGACAGCTCGGTTCAAGAGGAAACTCGGATAATCGGAGTTTTACCGTGTTTCAATCAACGTCACACAGGGGCGACGGTCACGGTTAATTTCGGAAATAATAAAAATGGATTGTTGCTTCATGCAATGAATTACATTTGCACTCATTTCTATAACATGGTTCCCACACCTTTGTCTGCAAAAAATTCAAGTACTTTTCAAAACAAAAAAAAAAATATTTGAAAGACCTAATACAAGGTATATGCAAAACTTGTCAATTAAAAAGAAAGATGTGGGGAAATTTTTTTTTTACCTATACCTTCAACTATGGTTAATCTGATATATATCACGTGCTGTCGAAGCGCGTAACACCGGCTTTATTCAGAACGATGCTCAAACAGCGCACCTACCGTGAAGGAAACTAGTCTGGACACGTTCCAACGCAAGACGAAATTCCACAATTTTCCACTAGTCACAAAAAATTAAGTACTTCCAACGACTTTTTACCAAGTTCCGTAATTTTCAAGAACTTTCGAGGGGCAAAAGTTTGGAAAAATAAATCCAAGGACTTTCAAGGACAGTGGGAAAACTATATAAAGATCTCACGCTTGAAAGTTCTTCATGTAAGCTTGTAGCCATTTGGGCACGCATTTTCGATCCGGAGTCGCAAATTCTAATTTGTTCAGAAAGACGACTCCTGTTGGAAATTATTCCTTGTATTATTCTTCATGTTTTGAGCCTCCACCAAGTTGCTCAAAGAAATAGCTTCACAAATTATAATCAATGAAGTGTAAAAAAAAAATCCCATTTTTTCAGAAATTTCAACATTTAAAAAATCAATTAAAAATTAGTTTCTTGACTAAATATTCTGATTGAGGCTCAAAACATCCACTGTATTATATGGATCATAAGGATGTAAAAATAATTATAATAGGTGAATTCATTGTGGAGGTACAATGTTTTAAACAAAGCATCCTATATTGCAAAAACGCAGTTCGTCAGAAATCGAGTTTAAAGTTTAGGAAACGCGCCTGTTCATGTTGACAGTACCTAACAAATACCCTTGTAACTAAAAAACTATTTCGAATATTTGCAATATCTTAGCATCGTTTGAAAGCTAAGAGATTGGATAATATTTTAAATTAATAAAAGAAATAGTGATATTCTAGTCAATTTTCGCGATTTCTTAAGCTTGAACTTCAAAAACGTTAAACTTGGGACACCATTTTGATTTCTTTGCAACTCATCTCTGCCAAATGTCAATGGTGCCCAGCAGAAACCTTCGAGCTTTATTCATACTACATCGAATCCAAAGGTATCATTCAATAGGGTCCTCTACAAATCCAAAAAGTTGCAAAGGGAACATTCACAAAATTTCTAATGGAAGCACAGTGATTCGATGCCATGAGTGGATTCTGCAGTTAAATTAATCCAGATACAAAATTTCACGACCATCGACATATCCAGAGATATGTAATGTTAAAATTAGTTTCAATTTCAGGGATCAACACTATTTCAAACGATTTGAGAATTACATTATTATGTTTACTACTATGCAAGTGCCAAGTATCCTAGAATTATTAGCCTAGATTTGTGAGAATAAACTTTTGGTTTCTCGGTAAAATGGCAATAAATGGAAAAATGTAATGTAGCTCAATAATTAAATATCAGAAATAGCTTAAATTCCACACGACCCTACTAAAAGTTCTTCGGAATCGATTCCCATAAAAATATAACAAGGTTCTGATTCATAATTTTTTTCAAACATTAATTTAATAATTACTATTGCATACTAAAAATTATATAAAAAATAAAACACTAAGTGGACTGTGTTTGGGTTGTTTAACAGTAAGTAACATGGTATGAAATATTAGCGCTATATACATATTATTTAAGAAGATATCCATAACAGTCTAAGAAACAGTTTAAACATTACGAGTTCCAATCTTCCCCTGCCCTCGTAACTTTGAAACGGTAAGATCCAATGACATGAGAAATTTGGAATCTGAAGTTAAAATAGATTTGAAACTATGAGGGTTCCTTATAGGAAATTATGAAGTTGGTGCTCAATTCAATTTGAAGACAGCTCTTTATGCAAATTTTATGAATTTGAATATATAGAAGACGTTGGTTCCTGTCAAACGCCATCTTTGAATTTGCTCTACTGTTAAAATTTCTTGAATGAAGAGAGGGAGAGCAGGGTGGCAACAAAATTCTTGAAAAAAAATTTCCCTGATTTCCATGATAGTGTGACAATGTACGGCGACGCTGCCGCAAAGCAAGAGCAGTCTGAGATACATTAGATCCAATGGATTAGTTTACACATGCCTCCGGCGCCGCTGCAGTGATGTATGTCCACCGTGCGTGCAATTTGTACCGCAGTTTCCCCACCACGCAGCAGCTTGCGGCACACGCTTCTCCGGTCTGAAGTAATTACTAAATGGTTGATCCAGTAACATCTATTTTGTTTCAAAATGTACTTTTTTGACACTAAGTTAGCGAAATAAACCCGTTTTCTTCGATATAATATTAAATGCAAATGGCACAAAATGAGTACTTGCGTTAGTTCACGGTTATGTGTGCATAGTTGGGCTTCAGTGCCGCACGTTGAAAAATCGGATGTGTGCACCATGTCTTAGACTACGGCCGGTACAGCAGTTGTACCATGATCTCGCCAAGGAAGAATTTAGACAACGGCCAGCACATCAGTTGTACCTTAAAAGTTATAAGAATCGCAACAAGAAATAATTTAGACTACGGCAGTCACAGAAGTTGTGCATTGAAAGTTATAAGAATCGCGCTTGTTATATCGATAGTCGTATTCAAAAAGTTAAATTTTCAATTTGAATCTCTAATATTATAAACGGAAGTGTTTGTCAGTGTGTTTGTTTCCTGCTGGCAAAATACTGACAAGTCTATGGCACTTACATCACAGGTAGTCCGAACGTTTTGCAATTTTTGGGACGCTGCGAATCTAAAATTCAATCTAGATCATTTTAAAATGAATTTGATGAAATGTAATTATTATTGAATGCAACAGCATAGAAGATCACATGATTCTAAATTTATTTTTTTCGTTTTCCCTTATCATTTTGCATGGAGGAATGATTTTCTAGCAGATGGTAAAAAACAAATAAACTTTTAACTGGAGTTATTTAGTTCTTCTTTCTATCTATTAAACCGTTAAAGACAGAGTAAAAATTTCAACTGATTTGAAATCTGCGGAAAATTTCACGTTAGATCAATAACTAAAAATATGTTGTGTTTTTTTTTTAAATAAATAAAAAATTTTAATTGAATATCTTCAAAATTTTCGAAAGAGACTGTGACGTTTAGAGATTTTTAGCGAGAGGAAAGAAAAAATAAAAAACATTTTGGTGGCATTGTTTATTTCCTTTTTGTAAAATCGGGATCGTTAAAGACAGATTGAAAATTTTAACGGATTTGAAATTTGACACCAGATCTATAAATACCTTCCTTATACATTTGATTTTCTTTTAATAAATCATTTTTTCAACTAAATATTTATACTTTCATAAGAGAGATGGTGACGTAACGTCGAAATTCCATTTGGTTTGCGAAGCAAACCAACAAACACCACGGGCAACTCCGTTAGGCTGTTATACAATTTGTGAAGCAAATCATAGTTCACAATATTCGTAATTTGGTTTGCTTCGCAAACCAAATGGAAATGTGCAGGAAATTAATTCTAATAGGCTACGAATTTCCATTCCATTCGCAAACCAACAACATGGGCAATGCCTTGATGGCTGTAATCCAATAGGCTATGAATTCTCATTTCGTTTGTTTCTCAAACTGTATTCGTAGCAATCAACGGGGTTTAGCGAGCAACACCTAAATAGTTAGCACTTGACCCCACGAAAAAAAAAATGTCACGGGCGACGCCGTGCTGACCACGCACAGTGTGGCTAGTATTCTTTAAAGTTCTTTCAAAATTCGTTGAACTGTCAGTTGATTTCAGTGGTTCATTTGAAATAATTCCTTCCTTGGCAAATTTAGAAGTGCGCCAAAAAAAGCGACAAGACCGTTACACCGCTATAAACGTAGACTGAAGCTTTACTAAAAAATTCTACAAAAATATAGCTGCAAGCAAAAAATATAAATTTAATGCACAAAAAACACATCATTAGTTACAAAAATTTAAAATTGTATAGTACAAGTTGTATCCCTGGCCTCACGGCGACGAGACGCTCCGGCAGCGGTTTTCGCTGTGTTCGAAAATTACGACGCCAGTGTTCTTTATTCTAATTACAATTTCGGCGAAAACGATTTATTCGATTCTCAAAAGTACTTGTAATCGCACATCTCTAAATAGGCCGCAAACGACAATAGTTACCGTTTTCATAAAAATTTTAAAAATTCCCTGATTTTTGTGAAATTTGGAAATTTTTCCTGAGAATTCACCGATATTTCCAGAATTAAAAAGTTCCCTGAGAATTCCCGGTTCTGTTACCACCCTGGGGAGCTTCGTTTTTTACCGGCCACTGAACATCAAATACTGGTTGAAATTTTGAATTGGGTCACTTGAGGTCAGTGACAGTTTCTAATTGGACTCTTACATCACTGATCTGAAACAAACATTGAGTCGATCAAAATTTTGGTTCAGTGGTCAAGAAATATTAGCACGAAGAACAGTTGTTGAAATCTGTAGAAACATAAGATTTCCAATGCTTATACTATTCCATTTAAGTGTGCATGAAGGCATATTTAAATTAGACCTAATAAAAGTACACCACTATTTATTCCCAGACGAGTTTCACGAGTTGGTTCAGCCTTCAGAGAAGAAAGAGAGAAACACAGAAGGGGCAACTACCGTAAGGAGACCCCGATCCAATGTCCGCTCCGGCATCGATCATGTCTTGGCCCAGGAGATCTAGGTTGGAAGGATGTTCTCGCTTTTTGTCCAGCTTCTCGAACAGGTAGTCCTCCACTCGGGTGTCTGGGGAAACAAAAACTCTCATTCTTTGGTTTGCAATCACAAACAATGTTTAAAACAACACATGAAACTTTTAGATTAAAATTGCGTGTGAAAGGCCTTTTTTTTGTGTTTCCACGCGTCAAGAAAATGAGAAATTGTGGTATTTTCAAGGCTATTTTTTTCTACATTTCACATCGGTCGCAATCCATCACCTCGCATGTGGAAAGGTGAAGAAACGTTCAGGCTACAGGTGGCTCTTACAGCCCCAATTGGAATTCCTGATATTTTGTGTTCAAAACTCCCATTTTTAACTTCCCCACATATTTCAGCCATCAAAATTTGATGACACATAACTTGGACAATTATAACTGATTTTGCTTTTGGAATGCAGGCTTTATAATTTCTAAAAGGACTTTTATTTTAGCATGTACAACTCTTAAAGGGCCACCAAAAAGGTTGGTACTTTTACGTTATAGCCATATCAATTAAATGTGTCACACCTTGGTTAATTTCTTCGAGCTATTTGGGGGAGAACCTTAACATTTCGATGTGGGGAGTACAGGCTCTACATCAGGGCACGCCAAATACAGGGTGCCAGGTCACCTAGATATTCTGTGAAAAGCATTTATTTTTCATGGGAAAAAAATGTGATTTCAAGCTTGGTAGAAAATCATCTGGAATTTAAAACATCGATGTTGGCACTGTCATCGATTTCAGGATGACGATGTATCGTGATATATCGGTTTTTCTCGATGTCACGCAGCCAATCCCAGAGCACAAATATCACAGTTTTTCCGTGTCACGGTGTCTCTGTTGTTGCTCAATGCCAACGATTTCGATGTTTCCTTAGAGGAATCAAATGCTCCTTTATTTCTATTTTTATGCTTAAGTTTTTCTCCTTCTAACTAAGCTATTTTTTTAATCAACTTGAGCATATATGGGTCATTCTTGCAAAATAGGCAAAATTCATGTCCTTTCAAAATTTATAGAATTCTATCACTCTGAAGATTTTGTCAACTTTCAAGAATAGTTTAGGATCACTTTTATAATCTACAGAATTAGAAAATTAATGACATATTTTTTTATTTTATACATTTTTAAAACTTTAAAATATCAAATATCATTGTCCTGGCATGTCCATGAGTGAAATTTTACAATTTCTTCATTCATTAGGGTTTTAATATTTATTTATATATTCTTGTAAATAATTTATTCTGCTTCTTTGTACATTTGAAAGGTTATTAGTTACAATAATGGAAATAATATTGCAAAAATTTCCAAAAGTAACTTCAATAACTATTGTCCCAAGTAATGTCATCATATTCCTGGCATCTCAGATATCATTATGTGGGCAATTAATAGATGACAGCACTGAGTTAGAAGAATACTTTTCAAGTAATCCGGGGTTGAGGTTATTTAAATAAATAACTGCCATTTTGAAAAGTTATCAACTTTTTTTTTTGGTCAGCACATACAAGTTCAGAGTTCAAGGTTTATGTATATTGAAGTTAATTTTCCTGGCTTTGATAAAAATTGAATGTTTGTAGTAAATTTTTAATTTTTTTTATTATCAAGTGTATAAAAGATATTTCTTAAATGTGTGTGAAATTCAAACTGAAATTTTTAAGGGTTCATCCATTAAGCCCTGAACAAGCCTATTTCATCATTATCCTGGCCATCAATTGTCCTGCCTTTAACATACCAAGTCAATGATGTCAAGACAGGAAAATGATGTTTTATGTTCAGTATTTTATAAATATTTAAATTATTAACTGAAGACAAATATATTCTTTACTTTTAACTATTAACTTTTGATTATTTATTATCCATTGTAATTTTTTTAATAGTAAAATACCTTATAATGGGCTTGAAATTTTGAAACTTATTTGTTTCTTTTATTTAAAACATAATGTTTTTGTCATTGCACCTAAAAATGTCTAGATATTACTAAATATTCTTTATCACATGCTCTTTTTTATAAGTTGTAAATAATATATGGACAGATATGAGTGGTAAAAAGAAACAAACATATGAGGAAAGGTTGTTAAAGAAAAGGTTAGCTGAGAAACGTCGTCAGGAGCATATTAAAAAAAATTCCATAACGTTTGATACAAGATAAATTGAAGAGGCATGTGAAATATGTGTTAACCAAAAGAAGAAAAGAGTGGTAAAGCCTATAGCTAAAATGAGTTTGAGGCAGAAAAAGGGGAATTATAAAAATAGGAAAGAAAATTCAAAATTCTATCGCTTGAACAAGAAATTGTCATCCAATAGAATTGGCTACCCAAACCAAGTGAAAGTGGTATAGATATTCAACTTTCAGGTTCTTCAAACCCAGACACAACAAGAGATGATAATGTTAAGAAAAAAAGTTAGAAGAGATAGACCAGAGACCTACATTCGTATAAAGAAACTGGAAGAAAAATTTAAAAAACATACAAGGCAAATAGAAAAATACAAAAAGAAATACTACAGATCAAAAATAGCTGAGAATTGATTGCAGTACTTTAACACCACACAGCAAAACACGTAATCTGTTAAAAAAGCATAAAAGTTGAAGTAATAGCTATCCACAGTGTTCCTACTTTCTTATAATACTTAAATATTCGGGAATCCATAATTTCCTGAAGTGTCATATTCCTAGTAATTTTATTTATGTACTTAATCAGCTGAATTAAAAATACATGGTCATATGAAATGTTCAACAAGAAATTTATATATTTTTTTCTATTTTTATCATTGTCCTGGCAGGTTTGTCATTGTCCTGCCTTCCAATATTTTGAAATATTTTTTTCCTTAACAAAATTTTAATAATTTAGATTGCTGATATTTTTAATTTACTTAATGAACATGGTAGAAAATTACTAGGCCAAAAAAATTAAAGTTTTAAAAACCTTCGATTGAAAAAATTTAAGAAGCCAATTTTTCCTATTTCACAAGAATGACCCATATGGTGCACAACCTGCGACCCACGAATCATCAATTTGCAAGCTAATTTTGACTCTAAACTTCCAAGAGGATTTAAGTTAAGAAGCCAATTGACTGATAAACATTTAGAATCGGTCTTAAGACTTTCTACTAACATGCCTAAATTAGTTAGTAAAACTCAAGCCATCCCATTAGCAAGCTCTAACATAATTATTGCTTTAGAAATTTTAATATTAAATAGATTTGATGCTGTAATTTTTATTTCCAATTTTACTGATTTCATTAAAATTTCGGATACTCATCTTTACTGCTCATTGTACTATTACTGTTATTAAATCTATAACCAAAATAATTTGCTGAAGTACATATGACGTTCTTGAGACACATTCTTAAAAGTAATTCTAACTGATTCATCATAGCAAATGTTTGTTAACTTCTTTTTTTAAACTATTCACAATATCATTCATTTAGCTCTGTAACAAGCTTCTAGATTTTTTTTAGAAAACATTTGTAAGTTTAATCTTAAAAACAAAAATAATAAGTTATTATTTTTTTACTATACATATTAAGTGTAATAACAGCTGTACATTGGGTTGTAGCACTTTCATTGTGTCTGTGATGTAACATCAATTGTGGCCCCCCATGTTTCAATCAACGGTGCAAGTGGCCCTTCTCCCAAAAGGGTTGTGCACCCCTAATATATGGTGTGTGGAACACACTGGGCCAATCCGTTTGAGATCGACATCGCCACATCGTTTTTGCGATTTTCACGTTGAGTTGCCAAACCAGTATCTCATGGTTTTCCAGTGTCACGATGTTCGATGCTGCGATAAAAGGCTTATTAATGAGAATTTTTTTTATAGTTCATTTTGCAATTTCTGAGCAGATTTTTTTTTTTGGGGGGGGGGAATAAGGTGACACATAAAGATTGAAATTGAAAAGTTTCAAACTGAGAGAGAGCGAATAATTCTACTCTATTTGCTGAATTTATCAAGGTAAGCTTTATATTACGTTTTTTAATTAGTTAATGTTTTTTTTTTGCTTAAAAATACTTGAGAACAAAATAATTTTGCAAAATCATTTGCGTCCTGATGATGATACAGAATTTTTTTTTTTTGTGTGTGTAAAATTGAAATTTAGTACAATTAAAAGTTTTTTAAACAAAAATGATTTTGCACATTTCAAGTTAAATTCCGAAAATCCTCTCTTGTTTTTTGGTGTTACAATCAATCTGTTTGCATCCCTTTTTGTTGTGAACTTCTGTGGAAATCTAGGTTATATATGCCGTCATCATTACTAAGAGGAATCAAATACCCCTTTATTTCTATTTATGTAGAAGTTTTTCTCTTTCTAAATAAGCTCATTTTTGAATCTACTTGATCATATATGGTGCGTGGAACACACAAATATATATATATATATATGCAAAATCTTGTTTAAAATCATGCGTGTTTATTAAACATACAACACAGATCTTTATTTGTTAATTTTTCCCTACCACAATTTTATATAAAGCAAAAAAACAAAAACAAAATTGTATGCATATATATATATATATGCATAAAATTTTTTTATATGTATATATATATAGTAATGTAGGAACAAGGTTTTGCTTTTACTATGCATGGTTAACATCACGATATCGTGAAGTTAAAATGCTGATGTAAAAATCTTAACATCGCCCAGGCCTAATGCAGACTTGATCCCATAGATAGCTGACGTAATAAGAGAAGAATTAGTTTGTGAATTAAAAAATGCCAATTGTGTGAGCTTGATGCCAGATGGTAAAGATACTGCAGAACTCATTTTGATGATGTGGAATGAACCATCAGTGAAAGATTTTGATCCCATAAAGGCTGTGGACGAGTGGTATCTCAGTTCTAAAGCAACAAGACATGTTCATGGCCATAAAAAGGTTAAAAATAGAGTAAAATGTAGAAGGTAAAAACGTTGTTTTTTATTGCTTCAGTTACACTAGAAATGGCATATTATTTACAGTGCAATGATTTCTGCGATACATTAGAAAAAATATTAGTACAGGTATTGCACAGGTCCTAGCTCCTAAATTTTTAATTCTTGTCACCCCCTGCTCTACACGATTTTTTTTTCTTTTTCGTAAATAAGGTTTTGGCAATTTCAACAATTTTAATACAGCCACCGATTTTAACGTTGGGACGAAGCACATACTTCTTGTATATAATTAATCCAGTCTACCATAATGCTGTGATTCATTTTAAGCTGAATATTCAATAGATCTTAATTCTTCACATACTGATTCGTGTTTTGACCTTTTTCTTTACGTACGGCACAAACGGAGACCACTCGACCGTTTCGGCTTCAAGTCTTGTTTTGGTTTCCTTTAGGTAGTTATTTTAACACGATCTTTGTGAAGAAATAGTACTATTGCTGCCAGCTCATCTCTTGACAAATGCCAAATCAGGAAATCTGTTGCACTAACCAAGGCACCAAAAAACAAAGTTGCAAAGGAAACAAATCAAGCCAAGAGATAAGCAAAAATGTGCCAAATTGGCGGCCAAGTTTATTGGTAGGGCTTAAAGTTTGTAGAAGGGGAATAGGTTTGCTCCTTCAGAGCGGGAAAGTGATCGTGAAGTACCGGCGGCAAAGTCAGACCCTGGCGCCAAGACCTTTTCTACGCAACTGAATCGAATTTCACTTTGAGTTGTTAAACAAACTGATGAGGAATCCTACCGCACAAAACGAGGATTTTCGTTTTAAATCAATATTTTATAATAATCAAATTTATTTTTTAATCAATAGCTGATAATATAAAGCATTTACAAACAGAGGCTCATTAATGAAATGAATACCATTTTTTGAGTAAAAACGCTGCTGAAAAGTGTGAAAAACAGAAATCTCCAAGCCCAGTAACCACTCCCCCTGCTGTTTTATTAGCCTTGTGGACTGGATTACCTACGTTCCCCCGTTTCACCAGGCCTCTGTCTATCCTCAAGGAATTAGTTTAGTGGAAGGCGATTGTTCGCTATTCAACAGCATCGTATTCCTTTCCGACATGATCGAATTTAATGATTTGAAAATAAGAATGTCTTTTTTCTTTCATTTCGCTAAGTTCTTGCATTTAATTAACGCAGCAAAGATGTTATTTAGTTATGTTTACATACTTGAGTATGTATACAATTCATTGAATGCAATTAACACTCAATTAAGAACATCCTACTTTATCTTAAAATAATGCCGACCAACCGGTATAGTGGTTAAGGTGTTAGCCTCTAGATCGGAAGGTCCCCGGTTCGGGCATGGATGTTTGTAAGCGTATACCAGCTCAGGTATTGCTTCGTCATCTGAACATGGATCAAAATTACGAAGCATAAATTGTTAGGGGCAATGATGGTCCTCCCACTGGGTGCTCCTTCACAAGTGGCCATCACTTCCGTCCTTGTAGTGGCCAATGACTTAAGTCAAATGTGCCCGCCATTAGGAAAAAAAAAATCTTAAAATAACTGGTTTGCAACTACAGACTACGCAGAGGATTTATTCTTTAAAAGAAATCAGGGTCATTGTAATTGTTAACCTTTGCAGAGCCCTTGTGGAGCCTTTTGTATAAGAGGACAATTATACAAAATTGGAAATCATTACCTACAGTATTGTTTGAAAATTGCACGAGTACTGAGGAATAAAACTTTATGAAAAACTACAAATTAGAGCAATCAAACTGCAGAAAGAGTTCTTAGATCTGAATGAAATATTCAACAACTTTGAGTTTGATAGTGTTTATCATTTTCCACAGAATAATGGTAATGGTAATTTTAGTTAACGTCGTACTAGAGCAACACAACGGGCTATTGACGACGGTCCGGAATCAGTCCCTTAAAGGAAAGATTCGAGGACAACACCTCGTAATTTTGAACCACGGTCAGATGACGAAGCAACACCTGAGCTGGTACCCCACTCTCCAAACTTCCACGCCAACCCAACGTGAGGACTTTCGGCCACGACAGATTTAAGGTGCACCAGCCGCCTCTACACCATACGTTTACAAACATCCATGCCCGGACCCGGATTCGAACCAGGAACCTTCCGATCTAGAGGCTAACACCTTAACCACTATACCGGTTGGTCGGCCCACAGAATAATGAATGTGGCTTAGTGGAAAGTATTTTAATTAAAACAAATTGATAGCAATTTGAAGTGAGGAATAGAAAGGAAGCACAAGTTTTTCCAATTATTTCGAAAGTATCACTAAGTCATATTGCAAGGAGTACTAGATTTTCTAGGGGTTTCCATTCAAGTGTTGTATTTTTCAGTTATTGGAGTCTTGTTTAAGAGATTCCTGTCTAGGCTTGACCAGCCTTTGATAAAGTCTTGGATGCAATAGAACTATCTGTTTTGCAACAAGAACGGATCCAGACTAATTCTTGCCATCCTTTATAGTTAACTATTTGTCATTTATAGTTTAATGTGGCTAGCCCGGCATTGCTCGTGCCAGTTGCTTTTGTGGAGTTATTTGTTTTCGAAGTAAACCAAATGGAAATTCTTAGCCTATTGATTAACAGCCATAACGGTTTCCCAATTGGTTTGCTTAGCAAACCAAATTATAAATATTGGTTTGCAAAAGCTTCACAAACCAACACCATGGGCTACACCATATGGTCTCATCATTGTCAAATTCGGCAAAATTTGAATTGCGAAGAGATCCATTCGGCGTTGAAATTTTCAATCTATCTTTAACGATCCCGATTTTACAAAAAATAACAAAACAATGCCAGTTAAAATGTTTGCTGTGCAACCATTTGAGTGGAGACTACACATTCCCATTTAATTGCGAAGAGCAGAAGGTGAAAAAACTAGGCATGGTTCCAAAGGCTGGCGTCAATATATGTGGACAACCACGGTCATATGATAACATAACACCTCAACTGGCACCCCACCCTCCAAGTAATTGTTTGTCACACCTATTCACTCTCTTCGCAATTCCAATTTCACAATAACGAGGCTATCACGCCGTTGTCCGTGGTGTTGGTTTGCAATGGGAATGTGTAGCAAACACCGGTGGTTTCCAACCGTTCCCAATAAACACACCTAACCCCACAAAGTACAGCACGGGCAACGCCGTGCTAGCCACGCAGTGGCTAGTTTATAATATTAGAGATGATATATGACAAATCTGGCCATTTTAAAATTTGATTGAAAGACCACTTATACCAGTTAAAAACTCATTCTCATCAAGGCATTTGTGACTCTTATTTCAAAAGGAAATTTGGAGCAAGAGTTGGTACTTTTTACTATTAACACCAGAAGTTGGGAAGCTAAGTAATTTTACTGGTGTAAAAAAAGTTTCCCACCTGTTTGGAAGAGGAACAACCGAAAGGTTCCAATCAGGCCTTTGGTTTGCTTCTGCTTGGGGACAATCAAATGAGAGAAATTATCTTGAAAAGAAAGTGTGAACACTAAACAGGTTGGCATTGGGACTACCTTTTTCTTCAACAAAGAATTTATTAGAAAGATGGCTCCATTTTTTTAACACTAAAATTGTGGGATTCAAACCAAGGGACATGCGTGGATGAGGGATTATTCCAGTTTCCGACACAGTTACGCTCCTTTGTTACTTGTTAACACTAGATCAGTTCTAAATTATAGAGTTGAGATTTTATTCTACTTTCCAAGTAGTGCTTAGAGATTCTGAACAATTGCTTAAAACCTCACTCCAGGTAAGTTTAGTATATTTAAAAATACTACATAAATTTTTGTTTGCAATGCCCATTAACTGAAGCAGCTCCTCACAATAAATGCGAGAGAAACAAAACTGAAGTTATTTCTTTTGGGTGATAAATCTGTATGTACCTTGTAAAGGAAAATTTAAAAAATATATGTTTGTGTGAACTGATGAAAGGAAAATAATGTAAGTAATGAAATGATTTCTTATCTGATACATTAATTTGAACTTGAAAAACAACATTAATTTGCTAAATGGCTACTATGGATTAGAAACAATCAATCGTGAAGTTATTTTTAAAGATATTTAAAAAAAAAGTTTAATTGAATTTTTTTAAGTTCATTATTTTCAAAATGTGAATAGCTTATTTTGAAAAATCGAAAAAGAAATATGAAATCACTTTTTGTGTAGGATGAATTATGTACGAAAGAGTTGGATGAAAGCATCGATACTGTAGATTAAAGTGTTTAAGCAATCAGTAGGGTTTTGTCTTCAGAACGTTTAGAGATTGAGCATTTTTCAGGTATTCCAGACTAGTCAAATTGACCTTCCACCCAGGAAAAACGTAAAAATGTTTCCCAAATTACACTGTTGAATGATCTACAATCCCCTTTCACAAATCTCCCCCCCCCTCCCCCCAGTAAAATTGCAAATCCAGGGAGTCCGATCCACAAGGCCAATGAAACAGCAGGGCGGAGTTTTTAATGGGCTTGGAGATTTGTTTTTCGCACTTTTGAGCAGTGTTTTTCTCAAAAATGGTATTCATTTTATCAATGAGCCTCTGCGCATAAATGCTTCATATGATGAACTATAGATTAATAAAACAAAATTTGCTGTTGTGGTGGGTCGGATTCATCTTTAGTGAGTTCTACAATTCAAGACGCAATTCGGTTCAGTTGTGCAGGAAAGGTCTTGCCGCCAGGGTCTAACTTTCTCGCTGGTACATCACGATACTAAGGGGATACGCTTCTTTCTGCAACTCGCTTTTCGGCCAGATGGCGCCCCCTGGGTACGGTTAAAACAAAAAAGTACCAAAAAAAACCTGATAAAATCAGGAACTTGTTTACCTGTTGAAATTATTAGGTCATCCGAAAAGTTCTGCACGTTTTCAAATCGAAGCTAGCTTTGTTAGTATTTTGCTACTGCTGACAAGGAGTGAAGCAGATGTTTAAATTCGATTTTTTCTACGTACACTGCGTAACTATACCATGTGTTGTGGCATCATTTTTGTTTCACTGCAGTGCTAAGAATGGAGAACCAGAAAGTTCATTTTTGCCATATTGTGCTTTTATTTTAAGAAAGGAAAAAAAGCTAGTCAAGACTGCTCGTAAAATGTGTGCTGTATATGGACATTGTGCTGTTTTTGAGGCCACAGTTCGAAGGTGGTTTGATAGATTTAAGCAAGGAAATTTCAGCCTTGAAGATAATGCCTGCTCTGGACGACCATCCTCTGTAAACGGCTTTCTGTATAATGGGACTACAAAGGAATTGTTTATGAACTGTTGCCACAAAATCTGACAATAAATTCAGAAAACAACAGTTCTCAAATGGCAGTATTAAAAGCAAAAATTGAAGCAAAGTGGCCAGAACTGACCCATTGCCGAGGTGTTTCCTTCCAGCATGACAAAGCGCAGCCCCACATTTCACTGAATGTCAGACAAAGACTTATTGAGTAAGGCTGAAATGTTTTGTGTCACCCCCTTATTCACCAGACCTTGCCCCTCTTATTTTCACCTCTTCGGTTCACTTCAAAATTCTCTGAACGGCCTGGCGTTCCAATTCTTTGGAGACTGTAAACAGCACCTTAAAAGCTTTTTTACAAATAGGCCTAATGATTTAAAAAAGAATTTTCCATCTGCAGGAAAGATGGCAAAAAGTCATAGAACAAAATGGTGCTTATGTGATTCAATAAAATCTTTTCATGTTTTTATACTGTTTCGTTAAAATTTATCTTAAAAAACAAAAAAGAACGATCTAGATCAATGGTTCCCAACACTCGGTCCAGTACCGGTCTGTGAATCAAATGGTACCGGGCCGCCCAAGGAATATTAAGTTATTTCCATTTTATTTACTTTGGTGTATTTATCTAGGGTTTGTGCGGTTCTTATCTATGAAATGTCCACTCAAATTAGGAGGTTAGAGCTTCAATAGTGATTTCTGAATTCTGTATGTCTCTATTTTCCAATTTTAACAAATGTGACAGCTGTTTTCAAGTTAGCAGACAAAGTAGCTGCATTTAATGCCAAACTGAAGTTGTGGGGACGGCACGAACAGAGGTATTTTGGACATGTTTCAGACATTAGCGGGGATTTTAGGCGAAACTAAGCCTAAACATTCATTCTTCTAGTTGGTGCACGATCACCTGTCTTTGCTTTTAAAAGAGTTCGAGCGCTGCTTGGTTATTTCTTTATTGGGAAACCACAAAATACCCACGAACTAGTAGGGAATGGATTAGCAACCCATTTGTCAACAAACCGTGTCTGTGCAAGCAGAAGATCAACTGCTGGAGATTGCAAATGAAGGCTGCCTTAAAGCTACGTTTGAGACAACAACTATGTCGGTGTTCTGGATTAAAGTCATGACGGAATCCCCCGAGTTTGCCACACAGCACTTAAATCCCTATTGCCATTTACGACAACCAATCTGTGTCAAAGGGGGTTTTCTGAAATGACAGCAACCAAAACAAAATACGGAATAAACTGGACATAAGCAACACACTTCGGGTGTCATTGTCTCCTATTACCCCCGGATGAAACAGTCTCATTGCAAAGAAACAAGCTCAGGGTTCTCATTGACTTAGCGTTCTAGTGAGTTAAAATGTTAAATCGCATTATATTCAATTTTTGGAGTAACTGTATTTTATTTTGAAGGCATGTTCAAATACAATCAAATTAAAATTATTAAATCAAAACAATCTAAAATATAAACAATCAACTCCCCCCCCCCTTCCCCTCCTCAGTGGGCAGCGTTCAAATTATCAAACGTTGATCCGGTCCACCGCGATAAAAAGGTTGGGGAGCACTGCTCTAGATGACCCAATACTACCCTCAGACTTATTAAACACAGCTGGTCAGAATTCAAAAAGTCTTCTGCTCAACTGGGGGTTGTGCTGTTTTCAGGTAGTAATACAGGTGATACAAAAAGTAGAAAGACTAGTGATTAGAATTCTTTGCGTATATTAAGAAGGAATCAATTCCAGCAAAATAGATTGAAAATTCCTTTGGCATTTGCAAAATGAAAATTTATTGGGATAAGGAAAAAAGAGCAATACAAAATGGATTACAATGAGGGGTAATGATTTCATAACCCCCGTTTTTGAAACAAAATTTAAATAGAACAATAAGAATAACCAATTTCACTAGAAAACTAATAAAAATCAGCAAGTCGTTCAAATCCATACAAATCACACTCTGAGTACATAACTGTAAAAAATTCAGTGCATGGTGACTCACACAAAAATACTAAATTTCCAGTCTCAAAAATCATTCAACACATTTTAATCGAGACTCTTGATCAATGCTCAATATTAATATCACATTCAACTCCACTGAAAAGCTTTATACTATGAAAAGTTTCATTGAAAGTGAGGAAATGAATTTCAAATTTTCTTTTAGAAATTGAAGGCTCGTGCCCTTGGGCCGGAACACCCCCAACTCTCCGTTTGCTAGTCTGTCAATCTTCCTAGTAGGGAGCCCCAATTCCTGGTAGAGAGGGATGACCTAATAGTTCAACAATGAGGAATAAAACACATAACATTTTGAATACACGAATTGCACACAATGATAAACACAAAACCCCAACTATGCACACATAACCGTGAAATGACGCAAGTACTCATTTGCGATAAGTATTCTATGGAAGAAAACGCGTTTAATTCGCTTGCCTGGTGTAATATATTTTGAAACAAAATAGCGGCCTAATCAAAGGCAGACTCGGCACTCACTTGGATTGGGTTGGAGAACAGCATCGGTTCTGGAAACAAGCCTCTCAGTCCAGTGCTTGGTTCTGTCTGCCCGCAGAGCCAATCCATCGAAATGGGAGTCAAGCTCAGTTTTTTCCGATGTTCCAAGTTTTTCTTCTGTGTACTGCAAAAATAAAGGTTTTCAACACAAAACCTCGAGCACCTTAAAATAGGAAATGAGATCAAGAAATAATTTCTATCTTTCCTTCTAAACCAGCAGGTCCAGACTTAGTTAATTTAAGAAATGCAATTAAAATCCCTTTAAAATTATCTAATAATTAAATTAATATGCCCTTTAATTAAAAAAACATTCAGTTTTCCAATAAAATATTTTAAGCATTTTCTAACATTTTTGGAAGACACTTTTTTTGCCTGTGACACAGGTTATGAAACCATGGATCATAGTTTGGAAACCTGTGCCTTTGTTGCTATTAAATGTTTAGATTTACAATTCACACATCCACGAGTGTAATGAGATATTTTGTTTTCTTTTGTCAAGATTAGAGAAAAAACTTTGGCGCTCACTCTGTTAGGTGTCTCTATTTACGAACCAGTAGAAAAAGTCAGAATTTATTTTGTAACAGACAGTAGATCAGATTATTTGGAAAAAAAGCTGGCAAATGAGGTATTTAAAAAGTATTGATTGCATTGTAAATTTATAGCATTTAAAGAAATTGTTAAAGATATTTTTTCTTTGAGTGTTTTAAAAAAGAAAAAAAAGTGCATGTAACTGTTCAAGGGATTCATTGAGATGCAGTGGTTAAAGGTAAAATGGTGTGAACCTTTTGAGCACTCAGTCCCTATTAGCACATTTAAAGTGATATACTTTAAGATAAGTCCAAAAGGTCGTATGTCTGCATCTTTTAGGAGAGCCAAAAAACTCCTTATGATTTGATTCTACTTTGTGATATTGTAACTTTTATTGGATCATGAGAGATTTTGCAACCAAGTGGAAATCACAAAATTCTATACATAGCAATAACAGAATAAACGGAATTTTTTACATGCAACCTTTTGTACTTATGAGTGTTTAACATTTGTATCAATTTTTAAAAGCAATGCTTAAAATAAAGAAAATAAAAATTTAAGTACATAAAAGAAAACACAAATTTACTCAACACATACGTTGTTTCGAGGGGGGAAACGATTGTCAAACATTTGAAATTGCGCTGCCTACAAATTGAACCTGAACCGCCTACACTGAGCCACGACGGTCCCGGTCGGCAAAAGGCGCATTGACAGTTAAATCCAAGGTTGCCAAACTAAATAGAGTAATACACTGATTTAAAACTAGTTTTAGTAATACTGATCAAGAAAGAAAGGTACAGCTACAGTCTATGTTTATAGCAATGGCAACAGCCTTGGCGATTCTTTTTGACGCACTTCTAGAGTCGCTACATTATTTCAAAAACCTTTTTCTTTCAAGCACATTTTTCTTTTTGCAACGGAAAATGAAAGCTTGCAAACACATTTGAGAACGTTTTAAAAAGTATAGTTTCAAAAAACTTTCACAAAAAGTATGTGAACCAGCAGATAAACTAAGCTACTAATGTTGGGTAAGAATATACCCTGAAACTTATCAATTACACTAAATACTAGTGGTGGGAAAATGGCTTTTCCAGGGATCAAATTGGAACCCCTCACTCACTAAAAAGAGCTAGCTCTTTTTCATGACTCACTTTTTCTTTAAGGTATGTAATAATGTATCTTGAGATGTATATAATATGTGTAGGCCATCGAACATCTATCGTTGCCACGTGAGCACCTGTGTCCAGAAGAGGCGCAAAGTGTGCTTGAAACACCCACAAAGCACTCCCTCATCCAGCAATTGCGACCCTCTAAAATCAACAAAAGGATTGATACGTGGCCTGAGTAGAAAAGGCATTGCAGCATAACTTTAATTTCTAGGCATAAGATTGCCTAAAGCCATGTCAATTCATGTAACTTTCAAATTGTCCATAAAGAATAAATTACTTTGAGGCAGCTGGTGCACCTTAAATCTGTCATCACCAAAAGTCCTCACGTTGGATTGGTGTGGAAGTTTGGAGAGTTGGGTGTCAGCTCAGGTGTTGTCTCGTCATTTGACTATGGTTCAAAATTACGAGGTGTTGTCCTCGTATCTTTCCCTAAAGGGATTGATCCTGGACCGTCGTTAATAGCCTGCTTTGTTCTAGTACAGGGACGGCGAACCTTTTCAAGAAATTGGTCAAATTTTGTTCATTATTTTTTTTAGTACTAGAGCGTGGGTCACTTGGAAAAGGGAAGGAAGCATGGTAAAAAACTACTATTTTTGGTTCTCAATTTTTTGATCCTTTAAAAAGCTAACAATTCCTTTTTGTTTTACAACTTTTCCTTCTACAAGTGAAGAGCAAAAATTTGATATAAAAGGGGAGAAATCATGCCCAGACCCCCTGCTGAGTTTTTAATGAACAAGGAAAAGAAAACATATATTTATGTTACCGCTAGAGCTCGAATGCCGTTAATGTGCACATTACGAAGCTGATCAGCAGATGAACTGATTTGCTATATTATATTTTTTAATAAGGGGGTCATTCCACATCAGTTCAACCAGGGTCCGACACCCATGGTCTCATATTTTGATAAAACTTGGCATGTTTGTTCCTTTTATGGATTTAAGAACACGTATAAATTTTTTTTGCTCTATCTCAAATGGCTTATGTTTTATAGACTGTTAAAGTTTTTGGAATTTTGCGTTTTTTATCGATCATATGGAGGAAACCAAATTTGTTTTTTATAGAAAATAAATTATATCTCCCTTGTTTATCAACCAATGTTGATGAATTTTTTTAAAGTTTACATCAATATGTAAGGAGTCCAGAAAAAAATAAATTATACCTGCATGTATCTTGTACACAGTCAGAAAAAAAATTCAAAAGTTCTATTTAAAGATTTAAAAAATAAAATGGCACTAATTCTACGCTAAGTGGAATATCTTCAAAAGGGTTAAGGACAATCAAAAATTTTTTTTTGTATTCTTGTTCTAAAAGATATGCTGTACCACATGGAAAAATAAAATGAATGGTTTTTTCACTCCTTTATTATTTTTTCTCACTTTAAGATAGAAATCACTCGACTCACTAATTTTCTTAAAAACGTTAAATTAAAGTTATAATTTTAGTAAAATTTTAACTACAAATGTCACATATATCAACCAATTTCAAATAAAATTAGACAAAGCTAACACAAATTTAAAACTATTAAAGTAATATAGTATAATTAATATTGTTAATCAGGCCTGTGTGTGTACAAAAAAATGTTTTAAAATAGGTTATCCACAGTTATATCTTGAGATTATTTAGAAATAAGATAATTAATTTCTTTATTTTCAACAATTAGGTCTAATTAAAGTAAATAAAATTACATTACAATTTAAATTTAGTTTTAAAAACTAGTTATAAACTAGTCAACTCACTAACACAGTAACTTATTTCAATGTTATATAGAGTGTTATAAGCAATAAATACACTCAAGCTGTGACAAAAAAGATGTGCCTTCAATTTTGATTAGTACCTGATATGGTGTGTTTTGGCTGGTGCCACTAGCACACACTTAGTGTGTATGTTTGCACAATACATCAAAATGTGATTTTATTGATTCACTGAGCATGTATTGAAGAGGATTACAAAGACCTTTTTCGTATATCGTTTGTGAAGGAACAGTAAGATAATATATGCTAAGGCATTGCGACAAGTGTCCATCAAAATATAGCCTTGTCCAGTTTTTACAGTCAAAATTTGAGAACTATGATGATGTAGACCCTGTCGAGTACAATCAGTGGGTTTTGACTGATCAAACTGAAATGATAGGGTGCTCGAGCTCAGTTGATGAGGTTAGTAATAACTTAGTAGAAAAACTGAACAGGTCAATACCTCATTCATACATTGCTAAATCACAAGATTCATTTATTAAAAGTTTAAAGGAAACAGTTTCCTTAAATACAGCAGTTATCTCTGGATTTTAGTGAAAATTATGCTTTCACAATACAAAAAGAGGCGCAAGGTTACCACTGGACCTCAGATTCATGCACTATTCATCCTGTCATTATTCATTCACTGCAATGATGCAAGCAATAAAAAACTGAATTTACCTCTTTGTATCAAATCTGATGGCCTTAAACATGACGCGTTTCATTTTTTTTTAATGTGGTAGAGCATATCTTTTAGAACAAGAATACAAAACAAATGTTTTGATTGTCCTTAACCCTTTTAAAGATATTCCACTTAGCGTAAAAGTCGCCATTTTATTTTTAAAATATATAAATAGAACTTTGGAATTTTTTCTAACCATGTATAAGATACTTGCAGGTATAATTTATTTTTTTCTGGGCTCTTTACATATTGATGTATACTCTTAAAAAATTTCATCAACATTGGTCAATAAACAAGGGAGATATAATTTATTTTCTAAAATAAAGAAATTCTGTTTCCTCCGTCTGATTGATAAAAACCGCAAAATTCAAAAAAATTAACAGGCTATAAAACATAAGCCGCTTGATATAGAGCAAAAAAAAAATTATACGTGTTCTTAAATCCATAAAAGGAACAAACATGCCAAGTTTCGTCAAAATCTGTGATCATGGGTGTCAAATCCTTTTTTTTTCTGGATAATTTGACATGGATTGACCCAAGGGATAATAGAGTAACAGGTATGATAATATAGTTACATCAAAGTTAAAGTATATTTAATGAGAAATCTGATGTTTTTTGTCAGATAATTTCTTAATATTAGGCTCATATTCAGTACTAGCCACTGCGTGGCTAGCACGGCGTTGCCCGTGCTGTACTTTTGTGGGGTTAGGTGTGTCTATTGGGAACGTTTGTAAACCAACTACACATTCCAATTTGGTTTGCTCCTCAAACCAACACCACGGACAACGGCGTGATGGCCTCGTTATTGTGAAATTGGAATTGCAAAGAGAGTGAATGGGTGTGACGTCACAATTACTTGGAGGGTGGGGTGCCAGCTGAAGTGTTATGTTATGATATGACCGTGGTTGTCCACGTATATTTCCCTTATTGGATTTAACTACGACCCTAGTTAATAGGTAGTTGTAGTGCTTGAGAACGTTAATTAAAAATTACCCAATTTTCTCGGATACTTTCCTTAGGCGAGTGATCCCGGACCGTAGTCAAAAGCCCGTTGAGTTGCTATTGTACGACGTTAATTAAAAATTGCCTCGGATCTTTTACTTAGGGATTGATACCGGACCGTTGTAAATAGCACGTTGAGTTGCTATAGTACGACGATAATAAAAAATTACCTCGGATGTCTCAATTAGGGAATTGATACCAGACCCTCGTTAATAGCCAATTGTGTTGCTTTTGTGTGATGTTAATTAAAAATTACAAATTTCTTCAATTGGTTGAAATTTGTAATAAAAACTTGCACAATTTGTGTTTATTGTTGTATTATTTTTAAAATCGATCTTATACATATGCATATATTACTACAATGCCAAAAATTGTATTTTGTAAGAATTAAAGAGATTTAAGTTTTTGAATAAGGCAGTTGAGAAAATTGAATGGTGAAAGGAGTGAGAAACATGCTTTTTTTTTTACTGAAAACCGAAAAAATGAGTCTATTATTTTTTAAATTTTACAACTGAAATGTGTATCTTATTTTGAACACAACAATGAAATGTGTTGATTTGGGCAACATAGTATATTTTAATCCCAAATTACTTAAATAATAGGGAGACAGAAAAATTAGAAATATTATTGCAAGTTGAGGTAATTTTGAATAAAATAGATTAATAGACCAAAATAAAAGGTATTTTTTTTTTTGAGTACAAAGAGAATTATTTTTTTGCTTAACTGAATTTTTTAAATTACAACGTTTGTAGATGTAAAATGTAAGTTTAGAAACAATTAAATGAAATGAAATGAAATAAGCCTGTGCCATGTGCAAAAGGAAAACAAATTTTTAAAATGTGAATTTTTTACTTGATTATTTATCCCCAAGAGAGTATACATGTACACTTATTAAAATAACCATATGTGGCAAGAAATTTAAGTGATATCTCTTTATAAAAAGTAAAAAGGTATTAAATAATCTCAAACACTTGACCGTGGGAGAAACACGGTTGAATGAGACTGAGTTCTACGACTTTAAGTGATTGTGCCTTGTTGATGCTGACAGTGAATCTTAAACGAACTGGGAACTGAAGTTTTTTAAATTGGAATGGGATATCAGAAGTGATGATTGGTATTTAACGAATGAATACGTTTAAACTTGCAGCATGTCGAGTCACGATGGTGGCTTTAATAATAGTTCGCATGAGTTTCTTGACAGAGTGTTGTGCCATTGCACAGTGAAGGTGGATTGATATTTGTGAGACGCATAATCGGTGCTCCAATATGTGCGAGAGTAGTCCAGATGGTTCCAATATATTAAAAAACTGTGTCGTGTGTTTTAAGGCCTCATTTGTGTGACGCGTAATGTGTATAGATTTCTATAGTACTTTAAATAATGAAATTTGGCACATAAATAGTGTGAATATTTTAAAATTTTATAGTCCACCACGAATTTTAAAATTTAATCCAGAACATTTTAAAAGTAATGTAATGAGCTATTTAATTATTATTGTGTTCCTCCGAATAGCAAGTCTTCAATTGGCATTGACTAAATACGTATTTACTGTGCGTATGTAGCTACCCGATTACTGGATATCCCTTATAAAAATTTATTGCATTTTTAAAAGCATATTAACTATTAGTTTGGATTATCATAATGTATAACATAAGTATATATATTTTTGTGTTTCCTCCATTTTTGGAACTGGATCACAGTTGTGCAATACGTTGTTTGTTATTGTTTCTGTTTGAGAGTACGATAGTTTATGTTATAATTTTTAAAGCATATTAACTTTTAGTTTGGATTATTTGGATATCTTTTTCAAAAGCAGAGACCTGTTTCATCAATTTATTGTCGCTATGTATTCCGAGATTGAATCGGAGAAGGTGTGGTACATACCACTGAATCAGATTACTCAGAGTGGAACAGTATGCACATTTGAGAGATGCATTGATAAACGGTGGAAATGGTGCGATAAAAAAACTGAAGTACACAGAATTGACTAAACTTCCAAAAAAGATATAAAAACCAAAAGTAAAAGTTTATGCTTTTGTAAATTTAAACGTTGCATAAATTATTAAAAAGTATTGGTATGCTTTTCAAAAGACACCCAAACACAGAAAAAAAAATAGCATTAAAGGTCAACAAAATAACAGCATTTCGCAATAACAAGTTTTTTGTGTGTTTAATTTACAGCCCCCAGTATGCAAAAAAGGCAGTGATATAAGAAGCCACAGCCAGCATTGGCAAAATGATGTTTAAATCCAAGACTACCTTTTTGGAACTGGATCACAGTTGTGCAATACATTGTTTCGTATCATAGCGCATAAAAGTAGCCTCGCAATAGGATTTTTAGTTGCGACGTGGGCTTTGTATAAAGTGAATGTTGGTCTAACTACACTAAAGCGACAACGCAGTAAAATGACGACAATGTTATGCAAACATGACTGATATTTTCGTGAGGCAAAATATAGCAGTGTAATCTAAAGGGAGAAGTCGATACTAAACAAAAGCATAAAAACAGCATTTGTTTTAGTCGTATAACAAAACATTGTGGGGCGTACGTGAAAAGAGGCTGTTATAGCAAAATGCCATAATTTTGTTATTATTTTATGAAATTTTTTGTTTGTTTCCGTGTTTGAGTGTCTTTTGGAAAGAATAGCAATATTTAATTTTGATAATTTATGCAATATAAAAATTTACAAAAGCGTTACCTGTTACTTTTGGTTTTTATATCTTTTTGGAAGTTTAGCAATTTCTGTGTACTTCAGTTTTCGTACAGCAACATTTCCATCGTTCATCAACGCCACTATTTGCTATTTGTGTTATGGAAGTGACAGAAACACATCCGTCTTGAAAACTAATCCTACAAAAGTTGCAAACACTTTTTATAGCACTTACATGCAACTCCTCTAATCCTTGACAGTGCTGGCTTCTTATACAACTGCCTTTTTATAATTGTCGGCACGAAACTGTGCTTGGCTGTTACACAACACATTTGCATAGTTCCATCTAACTCTGCAGCAAATTGCAAATTTAGATTAGCTTACAGAAATTAACATATTCCACAATGTTCTTAACTTTTGGCAGCGAGTCTAGACAATTATAAAATGAAGTACTACGTGTGTTGTATGTTCGGCATGTCCTGACAAATCTATAGTACTTCCAATAATGAAATTTGGCACATAAGTAGTGGGAATATTTTAAAATTTTATAGTCCACCATGAATTTTAAAATTTAATCCAGAACATTTTAAAAGTAATGTAATGAGATATATAATTATTATTGTGTTCCTCCGAATAGCAAGTCTTCAATTGGCATTGACTAAATACGTATTTACTGTGCGTATATAGCTGCCCGATTACTGGATATCCCTTATATAAAAATTTATTACATTTTTAAAAGCATATTAACTATTAGTTTGGATTATCATAATGTATAACATAAGTATATATATTTTTGTGTTTCCTCCATTTTTGTAACTGGATCACAGTTGTGCAATACGTTGTTTGTTATTGTTTCTGTTTGAGAGTACGATAGTTTGTATTATAATTTTTAAAGCATATTAACTTTTCGTTTGGATTATTTGGATATCTTTTTAAAAAGCAGAGACCTGCTTCATCAATTTATTGTCGCTATGTATTCCGAGATTGAATCGGAGAAGGTGTGGTACATACCACTGAATCAGATTACTCAGAGTGGAACAGTATGCACATTTGAGAGATGCGTTGATAAACGGTGGAAATGGTGCGATAAAAAAACTGAAGTACACAGAAATGACTAAACTTCCAAAAAAGATATAAAAACCAAAAGTAAAAGTTTATGCTTTTGTAAATTTAAACGTTGCATAAATTATTAAAAAGTATTGGTATGCTTTTCAAAAGACACCCAAACACAGAAAAAAAAATAGCATTAAAGGTCAACAAAATAACAGCATTTTGCAATAACATGTTATTTTTTGTTTAATTTACAGCCCCCAGTATGCAAAAAAGGCAGTAATATAAGAAGCCAGCATTGGCAAAATGATGTTTAAATCCAAGACTACCTTTTTGGAACTGGATCACAGTTGTGCAATACATTGTTTCGTATCATAGCGCATAAAAGTAGCCTCGCAATAGGATTTTTAGTTGCGACGTGGGCTTTGTATAAAGTGAATGTTGGTCTAACTACACTAAAGCGACAACGCAGTAAAATGACGACAATGTTATGCAAACATGACTGATATTTTCGTGAGGCAAAATATAGCAGTGTAATCTAAAGGGAGAAGCTGATACTAAACAAAAGCATAAAAACAGCATTTGTTTTAGTCGTATAACAAAACATTGTGGGGCGTACGTGAAAAGATGCCGTTATAGCAAAATGCCATAATTTATTTATTATTTAATGAAATTTTTTGTTTGTTTCTGTGTTTGAGTGTCTTTTGGAAAGAATAGCAATATTTAATTTTGATAATTTATGCAAGCATCACCTGTTACTTTTGGTTTTTATATCTTTTTAGAAGTTTAGCGATTTCTGTGAACTTTAGTTTTCGTACAGCAACATTTCCATCGTTCATCAACGCATCTGAATCAGATGCGTGAAATGTGCATACTGTTCCACTCTTAAGTCATCGGATTTAGTCGTATGTACAACAACAAAAATGACAAAAATTAACTATACGAAAACCAAAGTACTACACAGAAACAAACAAAAGATTGCATAAATGAAACAAACCAGAAATTGCACAAAAGATCAAAATTAAATATCGCTAAACTTTGAAAAAAATATCCAAACTAAAAGTTAATATGCTTTAAAAATCAAAATCCAAACTATTGTAGTCTAAAAAAGAAACAATAACATACAACCGTTATCCAGTTTCAAAAATGAAGTAAGCACACTAAAAAGATACTTATATAAAAGATTAAAAGTCAACGCAACTAAAAGTTAAAAAGAAACAATAACAAACATATTGCACAACCTTTATCCAGTTTCAAAAATAAAGTAAGCACAGTAAAAAGATACTTATATAAAAGATTAAAAGTCAACGCTAACTAAAAGTTAACATGCTTTAAAAAAAGTAATAAGTTTTTGAAAGGATATGCAGTAATCGGGCGGCTACACGGCAACGGATACACACGCGCAGTAAATACGGATTCATTCAATACCGATTCATGACTGTTGCCATTCGGAAGAAAATAATAATAATAGAACATCGCATTAAATTAATTTTAAAATTTTCAAGATTAAATTTAAAAAATCGGGCTGGTCTATAAAATTGCAAAAAAAATCGTACTACATGTGTGCCAAATTTCATTAGTGTGAATGCCATAAATTCGTCAGGGCACAACTTCATGACACACACACACACAAAAACTTTACTTTATAATAGTAGAGATTCATTAATTTAACTCATTTTGCAGTCAATTCATTTCCTAGCTTATTTCTATTGGTAGACTTTACAAAATTCATCAAAGAAAACAATTTTTCACATGAATATGTGGATCCAAACATTGTTAAAAGAGCATTAGCAAGTTTCTTCATTGATATAAAATTATTTGGTAAAGTAACCCTATACGTTTAATTTAATATTTTCAATTTTTAGTTTGGGATCACATAATTTGCACTAATTTCAGACATTTTCCCTTCTTCAGAAATCATGTTATCAAATTTATTTTTCCAAACTATTCTGCTTTGAAATTCAACTAATTCCATTTCTAAATCATGGATAACTAGTCACTTATATTCGTTTTGTATGGATAGAAAAATAAAGTGAAATGTATTTTCCATACTTTTAAATTGATTAAATCTTCCCTCAAAGGCTTTGTTTTATTTCCTGTATAATCATTAAATATTTTTTGATTGCATTTTCTAGAACGCCAAGCGTATTTTCCATTGTTATTGTGTTTTGTAATTGAAGAAAGTATTTCATGATTTTCATTTCCAAATCCCTAGTAACGATGTTAAGTTTCGTCATAAATATAATTTATGAATTTGTTTTTCATTTTTAAGTTCTTTGTTAAGACTTGTATTTTCTTCATATTTTTTAAGAGGAGTTTGAAAAAAACAAATTAAAATTCTTTATGTATATGATGAAAAGTTTATAAAAATCTATGCGTGGGTCATTTAAAAAGCCTGAGTGGGTCAGTGTCTGACCCGCAGGTCATAGGTTCACCATCCCTGCTCTAGTACAGGCCTCGAAATAGATTTTTTAATACAGGTGCACACTGTGCACCTAAGTTTTTAAATTAGGTGCACATGTTATATGTTAGGTGTACATTTAAAAAAACGTAATATAAGAGTTTTTATGTAATGTAAACTACTGTATTAGTTGTGTATGTTTATATAGGTTCCTAGTAGGTAGTGAATACAAATATTTTATGTATCGAAATTCTACGACACACGGCTGTCGCGACAGTCGCTTTAACAGAGCCATCTGGAAAATGTTTCGATCATCGGAAAGTTTTGGTGGCAGCGACACAAGTAAACCTTCCTCCTGTATAAACCCGTTACGGCACAGCGATTTTGTTTTCACTTAGTGTGTATGTAGGAATTTTAATTATGTTCCTTTAGAGCAAGAGATGTCGATATTAATATTTTGTTCAAACATCAAAATAACATAAAACACGTTCCCTTCTCCCACTTTTTAAGTGCACCTAGCGGGAAAAAATTAGGTGCACAATTTTATTTTCATGTGCACAGTGCACCCGGTTGTTTCGAGCCCTGCTCTAGTACAACGTTAAGCAAAGAAAAAATTTGAAACGAACCCATGAAATCAAACGAATTTAACAGACATTAGAAGAACTTCCTAGAATATTCAAAATGAAAGTGACCGTTTGCCAAGGTTGCATGAAAACCACAATAACCGTA
This sequence comes from Metellina segmentata, assembly GCA_947359465.1. Lineage (NCBI taxonomy): Eukaryota > Metazoa > Arthropoda > Arachnida > Araneae > Tetragnathidae > Metellina > Metellina segmentata. Next base: position 294,434 of record OX375881.1, on the reverse strand, counting down.
GCAACAGATGGGTTGCCTTAATCTACTGTATCTCGCAACTAGAAGAGCACTAAAAAAAATCACCAAGGCCATTGCCACCGCTATAAATGTAGAGTGTAGCTGTACTGAAATACGGGATGCAAGGTAGAGAGGAATTCCAAGTAATAATAAAAAAAGTAAAAGCACACTGCAAAAAGTTCTCCAATTGGGATTTTTACAGATAAATGTGCATGGTAGAATCTCGATCACAGAAACTATTACACTAGCAATTGCCAATTTCAGGGTTCTTTTGTAACAAGCTGGAACGGGCAGCCTTGAACTACTTCGAAACAAATTTTGCAGATTTCAATTAAGCATAAATCCATAAGATAAATACGGTTACAAAAATGATAAACTAAAATTTTTATTTACCTCCAAACTAATAGCCAATTGAATCCTAACAAGTGCAACCAATACCTAAAATTCATATTTAAATCCAAATCAACAGCTATAAGCCAATTAAATCGCAACAAATATTTACATTGAATATTAAGATCCAAATAAATAGTTACAACCCAATTCATTCATGTTTTGTAGTAACCAATGCAAGATTGAGAATATTTCAAGTTCCTACAAAAATTTAATTAAAACTAGAAAGAAACTAAGCATTTATGCAAAAATCTCGAAAAATCAGAAAAAACAATCTTAGTGGTTTTGTTGAGATATCCATCAAGATCTGACCAATTTAACGACTGACGAGATGTCTCGTCGAGATACTGCCATTTTATTAATGAGGATGATATCGAGATCTCATTAGCGTGGTTCCCATACCTTTATCCAAAAAAAAAAATCGAGGACTTTCAAAACTAAAAAACTATTTTTCAAGGACCTAAAATTTTTTATAATGACCTAAAACAAGGCATACACAAAAGTTGTCAATTAAAAAAGAAATAGGTGAAAAATATAAAAAAAAAGACATAATTATTTTTAAACTACTGACAGTCAAAACAAGATAGGTTGTCATCAATTTTGATAATAATTTAGATTTTCTTTTCTCACAGAACCTGGGATTTTTTTTTTGTTGTAAACTAGTCTTCTCGTTTTAATGCTAACTATTAGACTACTTGCACACAAATCGATTTCGGTCATGCGATAAAATATCGTACAACAAATTGTTTTGGTGGCACGAAGAAGAGTATGGGAACTTGCACAAGGTTTGATCTACACGACACAATCTCCATTTTGCTGTCGTCCACTGCCACAACAGACGGCTGTCATGGTTTTTATTTGTTTGAGAAACAAAACAAATCAAAAGTTTTGACTGGTGTTAGGGCTTTTTTATTCTCTATTCTAAGTTTCTATCTTTGCAATCATTAAAGACAGAGTAAAAATTTCAAGGAATTTGAAATCTGCAGAAAATTTCCCCAAAAAAATATATCTTTAATGTGATTTTTTTTTTAAATTTTATTTCTCTATTGCAACTTTTATATTTTCGCCATAAGAATTTAGGCTTCATTTCTTTGGATGTGTGCCAGGTTTCCAATGACGTCCCGACTGTAAAAGTTATGGTTTCCTAAGAAAGCGATGCCGTTATCTAGCGGCCGTGATAAGGCAGGCATAACAAGGCGGCCGTCTTAACCAGGGTTGGCAAGTTGGGTCCAGCCCAGAAAAACCCGGGCGGGTTTTTCTGGGCAGACCCACCAACAAAAACCCACTGGGTTTTTGTTATGAAGTGGGTTTTTGTAAATAATCTGATATATATATATATATATATCCAAACCCGCCTGGTATTTATTTGTACGGATTAGAGAGAGTGTATTGTATACAAAAAAAATTAAATCATAATATTATTAAACTTTAAAAAAAAAAAAAGTTGATAAAACCAACAAAATTTACATGAAAATATAATATACTATTACAAAAGACTATAATTAACATGAAATATAACATTCCTTCAGAATAACAACATTTTAGATTGAGCTTTTTATTCTAACAAAATGTAATATTTGACGGTTACAAAATCACTTCCATCAAAGATGCAAGAGCTGCACCAAATTGCACTTAACAATGCGCTTTATTAAAATGTTTAAGAATATTAAAGGGATTAGCATTATAGTGTTCATCTTGTTTTTTATATGTACAGTTATTATCTGTAACATTTAAAGAATTATTGCTTTTGCATTTACAGGGTGGCAACAAAATCATTGAAGAAAAGTTCCCTGATTTCCATGATAGTGTGACAAAAATTTCCCTGATTTTACAAGTCCCTTAAGAAATATTGGGATCCGTAATTGGTATCAATATACAGTACCCACACGACAATATTTCAAGTACTTAGAGTCAGATGGAGTAAAAGGATCATTCTCCACAAATATTTTGTATTTTTTCTCATCAGATATTTTAATTGTTATAGTTAGGATTGGAACCTTTAATGCAACTCTAACAATAGCAATTGAAAAAACCCGGGAAATTTTTTTTAAATATTTTGATTATGAACTTTTTACACCTGTCCTTATATTTTCCTCTATACATCAAAATCAAATGCAAATATACATAAAAAATTGGTACAGCTTCAGTATACGTTTAAAACGGTGGCAATGATCTTGGCACATTTCTAGTAACGAGTTAGGGCAGGTAAAGGCAACCCATCTGTTTTTCGATTATGGTTTCCATGGCAACCTCGCCAAGCGGAAAGCTAAACCTTTAGGCCTGGTGCACACATCCAGTTTTTCCGCCGCTGCCGCAACGCAAGTGCGATCTGAGATACATAAGATCCCATGGAGTAGTGCACATATGCCTCCGGAGCCGCTGCGGCGATGTACGTCCCTCTTGCTTGCAATTAGCACAGCAGCTCGCCGCACAAGCTTCTCCGGTTTGAAGTACCTTGTTTTTATAAATAAATCGAATATAAATAATAATTAATAAATGGTTGCATCCAAAAACGTCTATTTTCTTTCAAAATATATTTTTCTTTGCACCAAGTAAGCGAAATAAACACGTTTTCTTCGATAGAATATGTATCGCAAATGGCGCGAAATAAGTACTTGCGTCATTTCACGGTTATATGTGCATAGTTGAGCTTCGGTACCGCACGTTAAAAAATCGGATGTGTGCACCGGGCCTTAGACTACGCCCGGTACATCAGTCGTACCATGATCGCGCCAAGAAAGAATTTAGACAACGGCCAGTACATCAGTTGTACCTTAAAAGTTATAAGAATCGCGACAAGAAATAATTTAGACTACGGCCATTACAGCAGTTGCGCATTGGAAGTTATAAGAATCGCACTTGTTATATCTATAGTCGTAGTTAAAAGGTTAAATTTTCATTTTGAATCGAATATTATAAATGTAAGTGTTTGTTAGTCTCTCTGTTTGTTTCCTGCACGTTAAGTCTAGACGAATCTATGGCACTTACAGCACAGTTAGTTCAAATATTTTGCAATTTTTGGGTAGCAGCGAATTTTAAAATTTAATCCATGACATTTTAAAATGAATTTAATGAAATTTAATTATTATTGCATGTAACAGCAAAGAAGATCGTAGATTCTAAATTTATTATTTTAGATTCCATTTCTATTTAGCGCGGAGGAATGATTTTCCAGCAGACGATAAAAAACAAATAAAATTTTCACTGGAGTTATTTAGTTCATTTTTCTATCTACTAGACCATTAAAGATAGAGTAAAAATTTCAATGGATTTGAAATCTGCGGAAAATTTCACATTAGTTCATTACCTAAAAATATGATTTTTTTTTAAATAAATAAAAATTGTAAATTGAATATCTTTAATATTTTTGCAAGAAAATGTAACGTTTTGAGAGATTTTCAGCGAAAAAAAATTTGACTTGCATTGTTTAGTTCTTTTTGTAAAATCAAGATCGTTAAAGATAGATTGAAAATTTCAACGGATTTGAAATTTTCGGAAAATTTGACACCAGATAGATTATTTTATACGTTGGATTTTCTTTTAATAAATAATTTTTTAATTGAATATATATATTCACAAGAGATTGTGACGTCACGCCGAATTCCTATTTGGTTTGCGAAGGCACGGGCATTATGACCTGTTACCCAATTTGAGAAGCAAATCATAGTTCATAAAATTAATCACCAAATGGAAATTCGCAGGGAATTCATTCCAATAGGCTACAAATTTCCATTTGGTTTGCGAAGCTGGCTGTTATCCAATAGGATACGAAATTTCAATTGGTTTGTTTCTCAAACCGTATTCGTTGCAGTGGTCACACCTGACCCCACTAAAAGAACTGTCAAGGGCAACACCGTGCTGGCCACGCAGTGGCTGTTATTCTTTAAAGTTCTTTCAAAATTCGTTAAACTGTCGGTTGATTCCATTGGTTCATCTGAAATAATTTCTTCCTTAGCAAATTTAGAAGTGCGCCAAAAAAAAAAAACCGCCAAAGCTGTTACACCGCTATAAACGTAGATTGAAGCTTTACCAAAATATTCTTCAAAAATGTAATTGCATGCAAAAAAAAACATCATTAGTTACACAAATTTCAAATTGTAAACCACAAGTTGTATCGCTGGCCTCACTGCGATGAGACGCTCCGGCCGTGAAAACCACAGCGGCGGTTTTCGCGGTGTTCGAAAATTATGACGCCAGTGTTCCTAATTCGAATTTCAATTTCGGAGAATATGATTTACTCGATTCTCAAAAGTACTTGTAATCGCTCATCCCTAAATAGGCCATACGACCATAGCTACCGTTTTTACCAGAATTTCAAAAATTCCCTGATTTTTTGTAAAATTTGGACATTTTCCCTGAGAATTCCCTGATATTTCCAGAATTAAAAAGTTCCCTGAGAATTCCCTGATTTTCCGGTTCTGTTACCACCCTGATTTAACTTCTTTTTTTTTTCATTAGAAAAAAAATCAAGAGTTCCTATATAATGCTATATATTTATCCTTAGAATGGCTCCAAAATGTTTTTGCATAAAATTGCTTCAGAACAGTGTTTTTGAAGAAATCTGATTTTATATATATATATGTTACCGTTAAAGTATATAATGCAGTTATTTCATAGAATACCTAGTTATTCCATGAAATAACTGATCGTGTCCGTTAAAGTGTGTAATATGTTATTAATTTGATACTTTAACTAGTTATTCTATAAAATAACTAGGTATTATATAAATTAACTAATGAGAGACAGTTAAAGTGTAAAATAAACAATTTATCTCAAATGAAATTAAACTAATGATAGACAATTAAAATGAAAAAGAAGCAATTTATCTAATTTATGCAGCGTATAAAAGGTATTTATGGAAACGTACCATAAAATCATTTGTTACAACAAGGATTACTAATTTTACTTGGAATTACAAAGAACATTATTTCTAAAACAAAAACATTTTTTGTTGACACACTGGGTTTTACACGAATATTTTTTAAATCCCTGACCAGTACCTAAACTTTGAGCTGTAGCAACCGACCGGAGCGATATTTCTACATCCGGTACTTCTTTGATTTAAATTAATTTTTGTTCGCAGACACTGAACTGGGATCGGGAATATAATTGTTTTATGCGGCCGTTTCTTGTGCCCCAATTGGAAAAATCCTTCTTCGGTTATTTTTATGATGATAGCTAAAATAGATTTGGCATCACCTTTTCCTCTGTCAACTTCAGGCACTGGGATACGGACGGTAAACCCCACAGAGGCTTCAGAATGAGATTTATCCGACATTAATTAAGAATCAAATTAACCGGAATGAACTGGCGGCAACACGCTAAACAAGTTCTCTCCCAATGGCCTGGAATAGTTCATAAATGCAGTAGGGGTGGAAGGTAAATGTATTTATCGTGCGAAATACATGATATAGATTATTTTACACTTTAACGGGCTGCAGATCGTTATTCTATGAAATAACTAGTTAAACCATGAAATACAAGAGAGTATTACACTTTAACGGACACAATCAGTTATTTCATGGAATAACTAGGTATTCTATAAAATAACGGATTTCATACTTTAGCGGTAACATATATATGCTACAAATTGAACGTTTTTATACCACAAATTGGTATTTTTGCTGCTCCAACCAGTAGCATAGTTGTTAAAAATAGATGGGGGGGATGCTCATTTTTGAGAGAGAGAGAGGAATTTCAACCACCTGACTGTGTGATCCTCCTCCCCAATTAACCAGTTTCCACTTGAAGGATAACTGTTTTTCCTGTGACTTACACAGAGGTATTTAAAGAATTTTATAGGACATGATTAAAAAAAAGGACGTCCACTTTGAAATTATAAAATGGGGTATACTTCAGAATGAATAAAAAAGTGGGTCTGCTATCCCCCTCCCCCTCAAGGATGTGGTGAAGGGGGAGGTATGGACTCCTCCTTCAGCTAAATTTCACCCAATTTCACACATTTTACTTAATTAAAATTTCATATTATGGATCCCCCCCCCTGACTACATCAAGCATAAAAAGATCAAGTTAGAATGATATTCTACAATTATTTATAAATACCCAGAAAACCCCACTAAAACCCAGAAATCCCCACAAAAACCCACCTGGGCTGGGTTTTTCTAGAAAAACTCGGGTTTTTGCCAACCCTGGTCTTAACGGAGACCAGGGACGTCAATTTAGCCGGACAGAATACGGTGGAGAATGGATGATCCAGATTCTAGACGTAGCATTATTGGTATATCACATAGTGTCAAAGTGCAAAACACTGGTTTCATTCAGAAAGACGCTCAAATGGCACACCTGCTGTGGAGGAAAACTAGTCTGGACAAGTTCCAATGCAAGACGAGATTACACAACTATGTACTAGTTCAAAAAATAAAGTACTTTCAAGGACTTTTCACCAAGTTCTGTAATTTTCAAGGTCCCCTTGTTAGAAAAAAATATTCAAGGACTTTTAAGGGCCATGGGAACCCTGATCAGGGTTGCTAATGACAAGATACCTTGGTTAGAAAACTACCTGGATTAAAAATCTCAAAACAAACACTGAAAAATTAACTAAAAACTAGATTTCAAGGAAGAGGAATTTTTGTTGATAACTGTCCACAAAGTGCTAAGATGGCATGTCAACAAATTTAGCTCCTGGTAATCAGCATCCACATGTTTAACTTACTTTCTATTCAGATTATAAAAAAAAATTTTTTAAAGTATCGTTCAACAATTTTCTAAAATTGTTTGTAACTGCATAATTTTCAGAAACATCTTTTTCGAAATACAATAGATCGCACAATACGACAGCAATAAATGGTGAATTCTTCCAACTATGCTGTTTATTTGTAATAGTAATAAGAGTAAAGTAAAGAAAAAATAGGAGTTGCCATGAACAGTAAAATCAGTTAAATTTACAGCAATCTCATGTCTGTGACTTGAACATCGAAAACAAATCACAACCGATTAGTTACCTTTTTTCAATGTGCAATTCCATTTTTCTTCAATTGATTATTTTTCACAAGGAGAAAATTCTCTAGAATTCCATTTTATTTCTGTTGATCCACAGGTCTGTTTATGAAATCAAAAATGACTTTCAATGACACCGAAAATAATGATTTAGTGCTTTATTATCAAATAAACAATCGTCAGTAAAAAGTAAATTAATGATCATTGTAAGAATAGCATTAACTTTTGATCACGGAATCTAAATCAACAAGAAAACTTGGCAAACAAAAACTTCAAATTAGGAAGCAATTGTGATAACATCTGAAAACTGTTTGATGTGACAATGAATCAAATATTCATGATCGAACTATTATCGTACGGAAATTCTTCAAATTTCCCCTAACAGCACTTACACCAGTGTAAATCACAATTTGTTTTCAGGACATTCCTCCTTTTAGATAAGTCCCCAAATCCTATTAGTTTGCTGAACGATCACCTCTGAGATGAATCGAGAGACTGTAAATTAAAGAATATAAATAAATAATACCTGAACTGCTCGACTAAATGCTGTAGCTGCCTCGGCCGCCAGTCCTTTGATAGACTTCATGCTGAAATCCATCAGAATTTCTGCACAAGCGCAGTGACAACTGCTGCGGAATATTATTTATTGTTCTTTTCTTTGAAATTTACGCAGGAATATAAGAAAAAAAACTTTGTAAAAAAACGTCATAAACTTAAAGACAGAAGACACGTAAACATTGTCTTTGTTCGGATTTATTAACTTATTTACTGAATTTTTCTATTCAATTGCAAATACTATCTGTTATTAAGAAGTCATGAACGAATCGAATGGATGTCATATTTCAACAGTTAAACCGCAACAAGCATTATATTTATAATTATGAACTTAAAAAAAATTGCTGTGTGGGAAGTTCGAACTCGCCTCTTTAACTGCATTATTGTTTTTGGAGTTGGTATAATATTAAACATGAAATTCGTATGCAATAAATGTGCTACTAAAATTTTCAAAACTTTAAATTGCCAAGCAATTACTATTTTTTTTCTTTCCCAGAATACTTCTTTTCATTCGGGATTGATCTCTAATCGTCGTCATGATCCCGTCTTGTAGCTTTAGTCTGACGTAAAAATTGAGCCAGAGTTGTCTCTGGGTTGAACTATCCACCTGTTTATTGAAGTAAAGTGTATTATAGGTAAACCGCAAAGTATTTTGATAACGAGCGGATAGAAATGCAACGGAATAGCACAGATGGACCTCCTGACGTAACAGAATCGATGACCAATGAGAAGCGAAAGGGAGCATTTGGGTATTTTTACAAGCAATCCTTTTGTGCTTGCGGAGAACGGACTGACACAGTTTTTCGATATTGTGCGTCGATCAGTGCGTCTTCTGACCGTAGTTCAAAATTACGAGGTGTTGTCCTCGGTAATTGGTAATTATTAGTTAACGTCATACTAGAGCAACACAACTGGCTATTGACGACGGTCAGGGATTAAACCCTTAAGGGAAAGATCCGAGGACAACACCTCATAGTTTTGAACCACGGTTAGATGACGAAGCAACACCTGAGCTGACACCCCACTCTCCAAACTTTCACACCAACCCAACGTGAGGACTTTCGGCCACGACAGATTCAAGGTGCACCAGTCGCCTCTACATCATACGCTTACAAACATCCATGCCCGAACCCGGATATTCGAACCAGGAACCTTCCGATCTAGAGGCTAACACCTTAACCACTATACCGGTTGGTCGGCTGTTGTCCTTAGAGTGCCTATATAATAAGAGTGGCGACATACGGGAAACACTTTTTGATTGGCTTAGAGACGTTTTCTACCGCCCGAGGCGGTCTTTTCCTAGCTCCCGTAGACTTAACATGGGAACTCTTTGGGTGTTCGAGAAAAACGTGTGTATATTAAATTAAAAAGAAAATATAGCTTATTCATGTTCCATTTCGTGTTCTAGAATGTTTATTTAGTATTATTTTAGTATTTTGTCTGTATAAATTTGAAGACTTTTTAAGTAAATAGCTTTTTTTGAACAACATGGTGTTTCCCGCAATCTAAGTTAGCGCGTTGTGCAATCCATCTCATTCATTACGCATGTAATTGAGCGTTAAAAGGTTCATTTATACCGAATGTATCCATATTATAACAATCATATGCTTTTTGTTCTCCTTGAAATGATACATTAATTCGCCCAGCAACCATCTTTGCGACGATTCTGGTAGAAAAATGGCTGCCGCGCATGCGCATTGGGCCAAATTTGGTCCCTTGTCGCCACTCTTATTATATAGGCACTCTAGTTGTCCTCGGACCTTTTCCTTAAGGCACTGATCCCGGACCGTCGTCAATAGCCCGATGTGTTAGAGTGCCTATATAATAAGAGTGGCGACAACACGAGCGCCTCAATGGAGTAAGAACTTCAGACAAGCGAGAGACATTTCGAAGGAGCCGAAAATGCAATGCGCATGAGCAAACTTTCTTTGGTGATTTCGCTATTCTTGTCGCTAATTTAATGTAGAATTCTAGCAGTCCTGCTGTAGATCAGCATTTGCCATTTGGATTGTATAGATGAAAGCGGAAGGACAAGGAATTTTGAGTAGTGGACTTTTGTGTGTCGACCAAATGTTTTCTATTTAGAAGCCAAATTTTAGTAAGCAATAATATTTTAATTTATTGAAGATTTTCATTCCTATCCATTTGTTTCGCAAATTGTTTTGTTCCTTTAAGTTAGCTTGTATTTAAATGCCATCCTACGGAATAAACTTTTTGACGGACAGATGAAGGCTCTTTATTTACTTATTTTTCCTGCATTTTATATCCCGTTTTGAAATGTATTGTTCCCTTGCTGTGCTAAATCGTGAATAACGTTGAGTTAGCTTGTTTTTAAGTGCTACCCAACGGAATTGACTTTTTGGCGCGCAGATAAAAATCCTCTGTCAGTTGCATATTTTACGTATTTTATTCCTTTATGTGTTGTATTGTTCATTTGCTTCGTGAAATAGTTAGTAACGTTGAGTTAGCTTGTTTTTAAGTGCTACCCAACGGAATTGACTTTTTGACGGGCAGATGAAAATTCTCGGTCAGTTGCATATTTCATTCATTTATATCCCTTTTTTATACTGTTCATTTGCTTCGTTTAATGGTGAATAACTTTGGGTTAGCTTGTTTTTAAGTTAATATGGTAAATAGTTAGGTTGTCCCTTGGTTGTGGCACAATGATTATGCCCACTGCACTAGCAACCTGTGAATTGTAGGAAGTACAGGTGTGATTCCTCTGTAATTGTATTTCTCTCTTCTGTGCCAGTAAAAATTTCATTTTGTGCATGTATTACTTGATGTTGTACATCATGCGTCTATTGAAATAAGGCCAAATATGGCCCTTTCGCCATAAAAAATCAACACTTCTGGCATATTTCTCTTTGGAATTGAACCTAGGTTGTAGTCAATAGCATGTTATGTTTTACCTGTGTGGCAAATTCAACTCCTTAAATATTAATTGCTTTTTATGGTGTAATCCCTAATAATGTATATATTATTTGCTTGCTATGCTAAGTGGTGAATCGTGTTGCGTTTGCTTGTTTATAAATGCTACTCAACTAAATTCCCTTTTTGGTGGGCAGTGAAAAGTTTTGTTCATTCACATATTTGAATATTAAATACGTATTGTTCACTTTATTCATTATTTGCAAGTTCCATTGAGGTAGCTTGTTTTTAATGCTACCTAGCAAAATTAGCTGAGAATATTTTGTGTTTAAATAATATTCCTTTTTCTTATAGATGTGATGTATGTGTTTCTTTCATCAATTTTTTTACCAGCCACTAAAGTAAAAATTTTCTTGCTGCGGTAAATTGTTCTGCTGATTTGTTAGATATGTTGAAAATATCTTAATTCCTTTATTGTAAGTTCATTTAGTTGAATTTTTTAAATTATTATTGTAAGCTAAGAATGTAAGATGGTAAACAATTCAAGAATTTATTTTGCTTGAAAAAACCTGTATGTCCCATTTCAGCCTCTACTCCCAACCATCTGTCACTGAATTGATGTAGGATCACATTCCTTATCACTGGAAACAGGATTTTCATTTTACTCTAAAGGTGAAAGTAGATATCACATTCAATAAAAACTTGTTCATTTTCATTCTGCCAATTTGCAGTGATCTCAAATGTATGTTATATATAAACTTTTTATTTTTGGAGAATATTTTTCAACTCATTCTTTATGCTAGTAATTCTTTTAAGTTTCAATAATTTATTCCCACACAGCACTACGGTTGTGGGTTTGTCCATTGCTCTAGCAACCTGCAATGTAGGAGGCACGGGTTGAATTCCTGAATGTATTTCTCTCTTGTACGTCAGTAAAACTGTCTTTGTGTTTGTATGTCCATTACTTGATATTCTATATTCTACACCTTGTGCAGTACGGTCGAATTTGGCCCTTTCTCCATATAAACCCAACCTGAACCATTAAAATAACATTTTAAATTGCCAAGCAAGATCTGTAGAAGTTATTGATCACTAAGCACATTTCTTGTATTTCTTATTCAAAGATTTTTGAAGCAGATAATAAAATTCTTAATTTTTAAATTATATTCAAATATTGAGTACTGTACAAGATAGAATAGAATACACACATCTGGAGTCCAGGAGGGGAGACTGTTAAGTGAAAGTAATTTGGGTATTAAATTATAAGTGTTATGGCTAAAAATGAAACAATAAAAAGTAAGTATATGCTATATTATTTAGTCATGTCGAATTTAATCATGTACACCTTTAGACGTGATGATGAACTTTGCAAAACTCCTAAAAGTGCATGGCCCTTGCAGCATAAAAACCAACCAAAAGAAATTTAATACAAGCATCAATATTAAAAATTGTTGCAAAAATTCATTATCTACACAGCTGCTCTTAATGTTATTGATTCATTACACAATGTGCACTTGAAAATGTATTAAAATTATAAGATTTTATTTATTTTGTTTTTTGTTTGAGTAACCACTCAAGTAGTCAAAAGAACACCTTTTTTAAATCAATTAAATTTTACTTGAATGAGATTTTTGTCATTCAAACACATGTATTACTACACAGAACGCAGATATTCAAATTTTAAATAAAAATTGTCAATATATAGTGGACATATGACTGATTCAAATTTATGATCTCAAAATATGTGAAAATAACTTATTCAAACCTGTATATTGGAAAATCATAATGCTAGTAATTAATCTTCATTTAAAAATGTGAAATAAAACTTATTTTAATTATTTTTCCACTCAGCCTACTCATTTACTATAGTAACGAATATTTTGTAGTGTGTGTGCATTATTTATAGTTCTTTACGAAAAACCATTTTTATTTATAAAATTAAAGCATTCTATATACACATCCCTTAGCTAGGTTTTACATGTAAAATTTAAACAGCATAGTTTGAAAAACTTGCAAGTTTGATTACAAGAATTATTTTAGCAAAACAGGTAAATAATCTTCAAAGATCAAGATAAAAAAAAAAGCATCTAATCTGAAATTTAACCTCTAGTGAAGTTTCAATACGTTTAGTTATTCGTTTTTAAATAGTTATAATTATAACCTACCTAGTGGGGTATTGTAGATAATGTATGTATATTCACCTCATGTCACCCAGAAATTGTATATATATATATACATATATATATCTTTAGGAAAATAACTTAACAACCATAAAGACATGTAATTGGGACACCTTTTTTGTTGAAAGATTACCAACAGTAAGAAAAGATTATTTAATTAAATGTCCAAGCACAACAGAATTATATAGGATTCATATATGAATAGGTAATTTATCAAATATTAAAACATTTTTTTGAGCAATACTACAAAAAAGCGATCGTTGATTTGAAAAATTGGTAACTATATGGAACACCTAAATACTTTGTTAAGATCCTAAATAACTAATAAGTGCTTGAGTATAGTACGGTGAATAGTGTTGGAAAATGTTCAGAATATCTTCAATATGGCTTTCACAAATTAAGTAACTCTTGTCCTTGCCAATGTTACATTCAACCAGCTTTGCATCTAAAATCTCAAGCATTGTAGTTTCCTAGTAATGGTGTATGCATCGATTTTGAGGCTATTCTAGAGAATAAAGAATTCGCCCCTAATCTTTTATAAAACTTTTAAATGCCTTTTCAAATATTTTTGGCAGAAAAAAATATTGTTTTTTATTAAAAATGTCTAAATTTTAACTCTTAATTTTTTTTTATAATACTAGGGGGCTCCGCCCCCTGCTCGCTTACGCTCGCCAACCCCCGGGGATTGCTGCGCAATCCCATTTCGTTTGCTTCGCAAACCAACACTCCTGTTACAGATACCATTTGGTTTGCTTCGCAAACCAACATTACTTTCACAGAGTGAAACTATCTGAATAATTCGTATTATGCTGATTTCACTTTCCGGTTCATGACGTCACAGCGAGGGCTTCGCTGCGTCTCGCTTACGCTCGCCGACCCCGGGGATTGCTACGCAATCCGTTTGGTTTGCTTTCTCAAACCAATACTTCTTTCGCAAGTGATTTAACTTTTTTTGCTTTAACACTTAATGCACCCTGAACTAATAGCCGCATGAGTAAAAAATCTTCTGCATCTTGTTCCCTGTACAATTTTAACTAAACATTGTTAATATCCGAACTTTACGATCTGTACTTTGTCGGTAAACTGTCTTGAAAACAGAGGGAAAAAGCGAGCCTTTTTCCTCGCCAAATAAAAAGAAATCGTTTTTATGGCAATTGTTGCTACGATAAATTTGATATCTGGCAAACCCGATAGTCAAAAGTGTAACCCACTACTGCTTTCGGAAGCAGCTATGCGAACTGAAAAATACGAAATTTGTGTCACCAACTTTTGATTGCATCGAATTTATTTATGAACCAATTTTAAAAATAATTGTACCGTAAGAAAGAGTATATTCTGTGGTATACTGCAATATTTTTAAAATTAAAAATTAACAGTAATACTATACAGATATGACCATTTTAGTTTTGTATCGGAAGTTACGATCTGAAAGTTCCGAAAATTGTATGACCCACTTTTATTTGCATCGATTTTATTTATTAACCAATTTGAAAAATAATTGTACCATAAGAAAGAGTGTAATGTAATGTATTCAGTGATGTTTTCAAATTTAAAAAATAATGGCTTTTGCCGTAGACAAAACGGTTTTAACAATAAGTAGCGAAAATATCCAAAGATTCCGAATTTTGTATGACGAACTTTTGATCGCATCCAATTTAATTATTAACCGATTTCAAAAATAATAGTACCGTAAGAAAGAGTATATTCTGAGGTATACTGCTATATTTTAAAAATTAAAAACTAATAGTAATTAGATATAGATACGGCAGTTTTAAAAAAAAGTAACAAAAATGTCCCGATTTTTCCCGAATTTCAAAAAAATATTATCAAGAACCACATTTAAATTTCAAAAAAAACTCGACGAGCTGCAAAAATTTACGTTGAGAGGTACTCTTAAAAAAAAACTCACGACTAAAGACTGAAATTTTGAATGTGTTTTGCTCACTCGCGGAAGAAATTTCACTTCTTCAACTTTAACACTTAATAAAACCTAAACTAATAGCTGCATCGGAAAAAAATCTTAATAATTATCCAGGGAATACGATGAAGAACAAAGCATGTTAATTTCATATTTTTCCGATCAGTACTTTCTCGGGAAACCGTCTAAGAATGGAGCTAAACAACAAAAATTTCAATTCTTCGGCGGCGGCGGCGGCGGCGGCGGTAACTTTTTTTTAATATAGAGAGATATACAGTGGCTCCCAAAAGGTGTTCGTACACATTAAAAATTTGTAAAAAAAAAAACTGCTGTAGCCTGGAATTGCATTCGAATATATGAAATCCAGTATTTTTTCATATCTCCATGTGATTCTCTGAATAAAACAACATTTTTTTGTTTAAATATTGAATTATTTTCTTTATATATATTTATGACTTACTGTGGGGGTAACTCTAAAGAGTGCCAGCACCGTGACCAGTAGTCCATTGTACTAAAAACCCCGACTGATCTAATAAAAACAGATTGCCGAAATAAATTTCATCATGTTCCCGATTGGAATGTTTGGTAATTCCTAGGGTTCAATACAATGGTATCCCAGATACTCGAAACGGTGGGTAGAGTAACAATTACACAAAACGTGTACAGGACCCTCCTCTGCCATCTACGTAATGGGTCATCTTAACTACCATGAGGTTGAGGCGTCTATTTAGTATACAATGGCCAGTTAGAAGGCCAATAGCTACCCTGATTTCTTTTCTGCTCAATTTCAGAAGTTCCCTCAACCAGAGAGATTGTTGATTGAGCTCTTTGGCTTGTCTTTGATCTGTAGTGATAATCTATTTTTATCTAAATCTACATTTTGCATCCAACCACATAACAGATCATTATGTTGAAGCCAGGCCAAAACAGGCTCTGGTCTAAAAAAATGGCATTTCATATCCACGTTTTGCTAGTTGGTCTGCTATTTCATTACCCTCAATGACCAGGGACCCACATACGAGACACTTCGTTTCTCTCAGCCAAACCCACAAGTGCATTGTGACATTCCCACACTGCTATTGAAGAAAAGCAGTGTCTCTGCAAAACCTTTAGACCTTCTTGCTGGCAGAGAAGATCTTTAAGACCATCTTAACAACCCCAGGCAGTTGTAAGTACAAGTAGAGATCGCTAGAACCTCAGCCTCATATACAGTGGAGATCTTATCTTGAAAGATAGCTTTATTTTTCGATTAGGACAAAAAGCACCTGAACCAGTGCCATGATATGTTTTTGAACCATCTGTGTACCAAATTTCATCACCTCTCCTGATCAGACTGGAGACAAATGTCTAGTTGTAAAGATAATGTTGTATTTGGCTTGAAAGCAAAACTGCTTTAACATCCAATCAGGTCTCATGAGTAGATAAAGATGTTCTTTTACCTGCGTAGCAACATTTTTAAACATAGGCATTTCATAGGGCGATTTCCATAGACCCATGAGTTTGAGGCGTTGTGAACACGAAAATACCTCAAATCCCACTTGTTTATGTAGTAGTAGGAGTCCTAGAAGCATTTCTAGACTCTGTGATGGAGTGGTACGCATTACACTTGAAATTGCAACGGTCGCCATTCTCTGTAGACTAGTAAGTTCTTCTTCACTGTCTCATTACGGGTTCTACTCCACCAGGCAATGGCCCCATAAGATACCATTGGAGTAATCACTCAGTGCATATCCAGTGCAACATTTTTGGTGTTAGACTCCAGTTAATTCCTACGGCACGTCTGCAAGCCCAGAACACTTTTGGCCCTGCTCGTGCACTATTGGAGCATGTAAGCTCCATGTCAAGGTAACTCCTAGATACTTCCTCGTCTGAATATGCAAGTGGTGTTCCAAAGAATTTTTAGGAAATGCATATCTCGCAGCCTTTTCGGGTTAAACAGGACTAGGCTAGTTTTGCTGGAGTTAACCGACAGGTTCACCTCTCTGCACCAGTTTTCAATCTTTTTAGGGCAGTGCTCATGATATCCGTTATAGTATTCTGGAACTTACCTCTTATGACCATTGTTGTCATCAGCATAACCTAGACAGTACTGGCCCAGAAAGTGAGTGCTGTTTAGGAGCTCGTCAACAACTAGGCTCCATAATAATTATGACAACACACCTCCCTGTGGACAGCTTTTACAGTCAGTGTGTCTCCCAGTTCGAGCCATACTTGTCTCCAGCATATATTTTATCCAGGTGCAAACCAATGGGTTAACTTTTCGTTTGATAAGAGATTACATCCGTTGGAACTCTATCAAAGGACCCCGCAATATCTAGAAAGGCTGCCAAAGCAATTTCCTTTCCATTAACCGCTCTATCAAGGACCGTAACAAGATCGCATAGGGAAGTCTCTGTAGATTTCTCAGGCTGATAGGCGTGTTGAAATCTTGATAGGGGTTCAATTTTTAGAACCTCGTCTCTCTCTCTCTCTCTAACGTATCTCTCAATCAATTTCTCCAAATTCTTAAGAAGAAATGACGTTAGGCTAATAAGTCTGAAGGCTTTAGCTTCATTGTTTCATTTCTCGCACCACCCACTCGTAGCTCTACGTAACGATATGCACCTGTCTTACGTTTTTACAGATCTGTGTGGCTCAAGTATAATGCACCCTTAATTAATGAGCGCACTCACTGAGCATTTTCCCATGGGTGCCCATGACTTAATGGGTTTGTACAGGATATTGCTTTTTCAGGTCTCTGGTAAAAATTCAATAGCACCCTCTTAGGTGCACCCATGAATCAAAAACACATACATGTAGGAATACTAGACAACGGTAGTTGTCTACTAGTCTGGAAAGAACTCATTATAAGAGCAACGAGACTGGTAGGAGTCAGTTGCATTGTAGTAGGAATGCAAGGCAAGACTGTCACGAGCCAGTCACATTCCGGTATTCAGTTACGAGAAAATTAATAGAACAGACACTTTTTTCCCTGGACGCCATTGAGAGCTGACGTATTTTTTCCAAGCAGAGACGACTGCTACAGATAATGACGGAACTGTTTTAAAATATAACTCAACTGTACATAATAATTGTATATATTTATTCATTAAATGTCAATGTGCTGTAAGATTCGAAGTCTTTAATATAGACCTTACCAAACAGAACAACACGAATCTTACAAAAAATGAGGGTTCGACCGCGATGTGAAAAACCGTTGACGACCGCGACGATTCTCCTCCTTCGTACGAGGGCTTGAACGACGGATTAGCAGACCCCGAAAGCAGTGACGATTGAACCGGCCGGCGGAATGTTTTGACTCCCTATGCAAACCTGGACTTGTGTTGTAATCATCTGCAAGAACAGTTTCATGACTTCTCCTGACGTGGTGCTGATGATAGACTGAAACGACAAAAAAGAAAACGCGTAGACGCAAAAGACGAGTTGACGGAAAAGACGGATAGAAGGAACTTTCGAAACTGTGAGTACATAATTTTGTTTTACTTGATGACATGGCATATTTAACTAAGGCCCGAAAAGCAGATTTGCTAACATTGATTGACGAATTAGGCCTGATAGTGCCAGCGAATCCCAAAGTAGCGCAGTGCTCGAAACTTATAATAGATTCTGAAAATTATGACGAGGAGATAACAAAAAATCTGTTGAGCGTTATTAGAACTGAACGCGAAGAGAAAATTGAAGCTGAAAAACAAGCCCGCGAAGAGAAAATTGAAGCCGAAAAACGCGCAGAGAAAATTGAAGCCGAAAAACAAGCCCGCGCAGAGAAAATTGAAGCCGAAAAACGCGCAGAGAAAATTGAAGCCGAAAAACAAGCCCGCGAATTCGAATTAAGGAAACTCGAAATCGAAACTGCTAACGGACAAGGCAACAGTTATGGTAAAACTACCAGCCTATACAATAACGATTTATTGAAATTGATTAACCGTTACGAGACGAATAAGGATATTAGCTGTTATTTAACTTTATTTGAAAGACAGATTAGTCGTATCGAAATACCAAAGACGGAATGGGTTACACATTTGTTGGGGTTACTCCATTGGATTTGGCTAATCTTATCACGCGTGAGCCTGACGAAAAGGCTAATGACTATGAAAATGTTAAGAGATTATTGTTGAAACGTTTTAAATTAAATCCGGAACAATTTAGGCAAAATTTCCTTTCGCATAGAAAAGAAGCGTCTTCTACTTGGAATGACTTTGCTCGTGATCTGAAAAATTTCTTTGAAGAATGGACGAGTGGGTTGGAAGTATCAAATTACCAAGACCTTAAAGAACTCATGATTACCGATCAACTAAAACGAAAAATACCCAATGACGTTCAAGACCATTTTATAGACGAGCTACCGAAAATAACGAAAATAGACCAACTCGTCAATAAATTAGACGAATATGAAGCGGCTCGATGTCATTTAAAAACCAATAGAGATTCGAAAACATCAGACGATAAATATAAGAAGCGTTTCAATAGGGATTTTGACAAATTAAAGCCTCGATCTTTCGTGCGCCCTGAACAAACTAACACCAATCATATAAAATGTTACAACTGCAATGAATATGGACATAAGTCGATAAATTGTGAAAAGAAAACTGAGGGTGTGAGATGCTTTAAATGTAAAAATTATGGGCACAAGGCCGACGTGTGTCCCAAAAGAGATGTAAATAGAACTTTAATTAATAGCCCTTTTAATTCTCGTACTAAGCTAAGAAAATATGTTGAAATGTGCGGGAAAAGATCTAATGCGCTAATCGACACAGGAAGTGATGTGTCAATGATAAAATATGAATTTTATGTTGAAATTGGATCCCCAAAATTGAGTTTTGATAATGTGACTTTAATGGGTATAGGAGGAGAACATATTTCTCCTCTAGGTTTCTTTTCTACTGAAATTATTATTGATGACTGCATTATTGTTACTGATGTTTATGTTTTAAAAAATTTACCTGATCATATTGTTCTTGGGTTCGATTGCATAAATAAGTTAAATCTTACTTTATCAGAGAGCGGAATTCATGTTTTGAGCAGACGCGATAATTTTCGAGTGAATTACGCAAGAATTGTTAATTTAGCGAACACTTCAGATTCAACTAAAATTCAAACCGAAACTCATCTCGAAGTAACTAATCGTCTGGAACCAAACACTAAGTTGGAGACAAAACGAACCATAGCAGAAGATAACATGTTTTACTTTTCTTGTCACCACAAATCAGAAAATGTTAATTTAGCGGAAAGTTTCCTAACTACAATGTTTAACGCTGTGACATTTGACGAATTAGATCTAAATCATGTTTCTTGCGTTAAGCAGAAGGAGGAACTGACAAAACTTATCAGCCAATATAAACCGTGTAAGACGAGAAGCACGAACTTGGAAATGAACATTATTTTGACCGACGAGGTCCCCATAAGCCAGCGTTCACGCAGAATGCCGTTCGCTGAGCAAAAAATAGTTGAAACTCAAACACAACAGTGGTTGAAAGATGGCATCATTAAGCCTAGCTGCTCTGATTTCTCAGCCCCTATCGTGTTGTGTAAGAAGAAAGACGGTTCTTCTAGACTCTGTATTGACTATAGGAAATTGAATAAGAAAATTATTAAAGATAGATTTCCCTTACCCCTAATAGAAGACGTTTTAGATCATTTGGAAGAAGCTAAAGTTTTCACTTCCCTTGATTTAAAAAACGGATTTTTTCATGTGGATGTAAATGATAAAAGTACCAAGTATACATCTTTCGTTACACATGAAGGGCAATATGAATTTCTGAAGGTCCCTTTTGGTTTATCGGTTAGTCCCAGTGTTTTCCAGCGGTACATATACACGGTATTTAGAGATCTTTTAAGGGATAACACTCTCGTTATCTACATGGACGACATGGTAATTCCCTCACGAGATGAGAAAGAAGGAATCGAGAAACTTAAACGTGTTTTAAAAATATCATCGGAATATGGATTAGAATTGAATTTTCAGAAATGTCAATTTCTTAAACGAAAAATAGAGTTTCTTGGTTATGTAATAGAAGACGGGACAATTCGACCCTCCCCAGCTAAGACGTTGGCTGTACAGAAATTTCCACAACCACAAACAACTAAACAATTGCAAAGTTTCCTTGGTCTTTCAGGATACTTTAGGAAGTTTATTCCTCAATATGCCAAAGTGGCCAAACCTTTGAGTGATTTACTCAGAAACAATACAGAATTTAGGTTTGGGCCAGAACAAAAAGAAGCATTTCATATTTTAAAGGAAATGTTGTCACAAAGCCCAGTACTACACATTTTTCGCCAGGGAGCGACTCTAGAACTGCATACTGTTGCAAGTAGCCATGGATTTGGGGCGGTGCTCCTCCAACTGTCAGACGACGGGAAGTTTTACCCAATATACTATAAGAGCAAAAAAACAACACCTCAACAAGAGAAGTATAGTAGTTACGAACTAGAGGTACTTGCCGTAATTGAGGCTCTTAAACACTTCAGGAACTACCTTTTAGGCTCGAAATTTAAAATATTCACCGACTGCTTAGCATTTCAGAAAACTATGGAAAAAAAGGATTTAACCCCTAAAATTGCAAGATGGTCTCTTTTCTTAGAAGAATTTGACTATGAAATAGTCCACAAACCTGGTAAACAAATGGCCCACGTGGATGCACTCAGTAGATACCCTGTAATGCAAGTGATGCAAATCATTGCAGATGACGGAATAACTCATAAAATAATTGCTTCCCAATCCAATGACGACCACATTACCGCAATTAAAAAACTGATAGAAGATGGAGAAGTAATTCAGATTATTTTACAAAAAACGGTGTCGTGTATAAATACGATAATGATCGTGAACTTTTAGTTGTCCCCAGAGCTATGCAAGACGAAATAATACGACATGCACACGAGAAAGGACATTTCGCTGTAAATAAAACTGAAGAGGTAGTTAAGCGTGAATTTTTTATTCCTAAATTGAGGAAACATGTTGAAGATTTTATAAGTAATTGTGTACCATGTGCATACTCAGTAATAAGAAGCTAGGAAAGGCTGAAGGATTTCTAAATCCAATTCCTAAAGAGGACGTTCCATTATACACTTATCACATTGATTTCATAGGTCCGTTACCTTCAACATCTAAGAACTATCAGTATATCTTCACGGTAGTAGACGCATTCACAAAATTCACTTGGTTATATCCTACCAAATCTACGACATCAGGTGACGCAATAAATAAACTCAAACAACAACAAAATAGTTTTGGAAATCCTGCGAGGATAATCTCGGATAGAGGATCCGCTTTTACATCTAAAGAATTTACAGATTTTTGTTGCGAAAACGGGATTGAACACCTAAAAATCACAACAGGAATTCCAAGAGGCAATGGACAAGTAGAAAGAATGCACAAAACCCTGATTCCAGTGTTATCCAAACTTTCAATTGAAGAACCGATCAAATGGTTCAAACACGTTGACGCCGTACAAAGAATACTCAATAGTACAACCTCCAGAAGCACAAGATGGACACCCTTCGAACTTTTGACAGGTGTGAAAATGCGAAACAAAGAAGATCTCAAGATAGTCCAGCTTTTAGAAGAAGAATATACTGAAGTTTTTCTAGAGAAGAGGAAGAAATTAAGAGACGATGCCAAAGAGAATATCCTAAAAATTCAGGAAGAGAATAAAAGAACGTATGATAAGAAGAGGAAGAAACCTCATCAATACAAAGAGGGCGATCTTATTGCTATTCAGCGGACTCAATTTGGTGTCGGAATGAAATTACGACCGAAATTCTTAGGACCATATCGAGTGAAGAAAGTGAAACCCCATGATCGCTATGACGTTGAGAAAGTTGGAAACCATGAAGGACCGAACTTGACGTCGACAGCAGCTGACCATATGAAGTCGTGGTTCAATAACTAATACTGAATCAATGTATTCCCAGATACTGTTTTGTGTTTTTTTTTAGGTTTGTCGTGTTCCTTTCGAGGACGAAAGATCATCAGGATGGCCGGTTGTAGGAATACTAGACAACGGTAGTTGTCTACTAGTCTGGAAAGAACTCATTATAAGAGCAACGAGACTGGTAGGAGTCAGTTGCATTGTAGTAGGAATGCAAGGCAAGACTGTCACGAGCCAGTCACATTCCGGTATTCAGTTACGAGAAAATTAATAGAACAGACACTTTTTTCCCTGGACGCCATTGAGAGCTGACGTATTTTTTCCAAGCAGAGACGACTGCTACAGATAATGACGGAACTGTTTTAAAATATAACTCAACTGTACATAATAATTGTATATATTTATTCATTAAATGTCAATGTGCTGTAAGATTCGAAGTCTTTAATATAGACCTTACCAAACAGAACAACACGAATCTTACATACATGTCTTTTCTATGTATTCCCGTAGATACGCCCATGAATTAAAAAGGATATATTGCTTTCTTCGGGCCTGAGGAGCGTAATGAATTATGTGGCCCATGAATTAAAAAAAAAAAATATATATATACGTATTTGCTTTCTTAAGGGTAGGTGGGCTTAAGCCGTACCGGCCCCTGTGAATTAAAAGGTGATTTTTTTTTCAAGACTAGGGTGGCATATGCTCCCTTATCTCCCTTGGTGAATATTTCCATTGATAAAGGCATTTGCTTTATATCCTCTGAGGGAAATTTTAAATACCAAACCTTCCCCTCGTGTGTGCACTTATGCACAGGGTCTTCAGAAAGGTGGTTCTGTATCTTTCACTTCAATAACCAATATTTAATTTCGATTGGACCATCAGGTCAAAGGATATAGGTTTTTTTTTATGGAAATTGTTTACATTTTATTTTTACTACGAAAGAGGGTATGAAAATTACAAACACAGTTTTTGTAATTCAAAGTTGAATTGTGAGACTTTAAATTAAAAAAGCATTCTCAGTGGCATATAATAAATTATCAGAAAGCATAAAATAACCCCGATATGAATCGATCGGATAGTTAGATCAAACGATACGGATAATATACGTATAATGTGTACAAATGACATGTATTTGAAAAAAAAAATTCTATGAATCCCCATACTGTTCCAACTTAAAGCTTTCATAAAGCAGAGACAAATAGCGTACAATAAAGAAATACTTTTTTAGGGAAAAAATTTGTAGCGATTTTTTGGAATTGAGGTTAGGTAATGGTAATGGTAATTTTACTTAACGTCGTACTAGAGCAACACAACGGGCTATTGACGACGGTCTGTGATCGATCCCTTAAGGATAAGATCCGAGGACAACACCTCGTAAATTTGAATCATGGTCAGGTAACGAAGCAACGCCTGAGCTGGCACCCCACTCTCCAAACTTCCACACCAACTAACGTGAGGACTTTCGGCCACGACAGATTTAAGGTGCACCAGCCGCCTCTACACCATACGCTTACAAACATACATGCCCGGACCCAGATTCGAACCAGGAACCTTCTGGATCTAGAGGCTAACAACATAACCACTTTACCGGTTGGTCGGCCCCATTATGTAAGCACTTGCGAGGTCCCTGCAGACTAGTGTTTTTATAACTTAGAATTTTTTTTCACACACTTAGGGCTGTTGTAGCCCAGTTATAAGAATAACGGATTAGCAACCTGAAGGTTGCGAGTTCGAAACTAGGTCCAACCAAAGACCGTCGTATATACGGGGGGAAGGGTGCACGTTAAATGTGTCGTGGAAACAAACGTCCTCACGATGGTGTGGTGTGGAAGCTCGGAGAGTGGGGTGCCAGCTAAGGTGTTACCTCGTCAGCTGACCATGATTTCAATAACGTGGTCCACAGACCTTTCTATTCGGAATTGATTCCGCGCAACGTTTAACTACCTATCCAACACACACATATTAGTAATTTGCTTAGATATTTGTAGTAAATGCACATAAAGAAGGTTCATAATTTAACTTTAAGTAACTTTACTTAAATATTAACCAAAAGTTTAACTTCTGCACTGATGATTTTTTTATAGTACATGATCTTTAGAGATGGTAGGTATTTTAATCGTCACAATGCAGCAATACAACGGGTATTGGAAAGATAGAGTTTCGAACTCGCAAAGCTCGAGTTGCTAATTCGCTACTCTTCCAACCAGGCTACGACGGCCCTAATACTTTTATAGGTAATAATAATAAATAAAAAAAAACACAAAATGTTAAAAAAATTTGAAGTGTATACTTAGAAACTGAACTAAAAACTAAAGTGTATAATTAAAACAAATTTTTTCTCAATATGTTTTGGCAATTTTCTGATTTTATTTCTTAAATATTTCAAATGTAATTTCGCCAGAAACATTGTCAATTCAATGTTTCGGAAAGATTAACCTTTGATTTTTTTTTCTTTTGAAATTATAAGATAAGCTCTTTTTACCATTGTACAACAGATAACATAACAAGATCGCAAATATAATAAACTTAAAGAAATAGATGAGTATAAAAATATTCTTCCACATCACATTTTATTGTGTTGGATATGCAACTTTTCTGTTTGTTTTGGGATGCAAATGATAAAAAATAGTGTTTGCTTAAATCTTTTTTTGTAACTTAAATTTAAAATGTTAAAAATAATTTAGACAATTACCTATCCATACAAACGTTTACGTGTAACCAAATTTTTACTATAAAAAAAAAAGCAAGTGAATATTTTGATGAAATGGCAGCCAAGTAAAGGCACTTGCAAAACAATTTAAACCTGTATGTATCAAGTACTTTTTTTATCTGTTTTTCGAAATGATTCAATATGGTAGACGCTTCATCAAATTGCACTTTTACTGAACTCGATGTTTAGAAACATTCAACTAAATTATGAATGTAATGGAAAATCTGAAATAGTTGGTAGAAATTGAATCTCGACTTTTATGATGGAGTCTTAAAGATAAAAGAAACCCTTTTTCAGTAACTTAGTTTATTGGATAAAAACTAATAATACTCATTGCTCTCAAATGTAGCATTGCAAAGAAGTGCGAAATTTCAAGACGTATATTTTTTATCCAAATTGCAAATTTATTCCTCAAGTAAAGCTGCATTATAAAAAGGAATTTTTTTTACTGTTTACATGTGAATTCGA
Source organism: Metellina segmentata (assembly GCA_947359465.1). Taxonomy (NCBI): domain Eukaryota; kingdom Metazoa; phylum Arthropoda; class Arachnida; order Araneae; family Tetragnathidae; genus Metellina; species Metellina segmentata. The sequence goes on along the minus strand of OX375881.1, from coordinate 268,520 downwards.
ACCTGGTTTTAAAATGAAATGAATTATCTGATAAAAACCTGTTTTTGTCAGCAAAGCAGTGCTCAGCTAAATGTAGTCAACTAGGCAAATATTTCACAATTTGATGGATTTTAATTATTTGATGTTGATATGTTTCACTTCCATGTTTAAAGAAATTTATACGCATTCCTCTTTTGTGCATAAGTTATGTGATTTTGAGTGCACGATTTTGAAAAATTATTGCACTGTAAACTTATTAAGTGAGCAGTTAACTGGATGGCACTTAAATTATTTTGAAATTGTCAGGGAAAATATTTTTTAATTATGTGAGCAAAAAGTGGCTAAACATAAACAAATTGCTCTGTTATAAATACAAATTTGTATTTCTTCTCAAAGAATTCATGTCATTAAATCTATTGTTTCATACTCAAACAAACATGAAAAATATTTAAAAGACATTTTGTGCAAATTACAATACATTTCAATGCGTTTTTGTGATTTCTTTTCTTTCCAAAAGAGTTTATCACTTAAGAATAAAGCTTTAAAGATTATTATTACTTGTTCTAATTTACAGTTGAAACAATTTCTATTAAAAAATCTTGTTTTTTTCTGGGACTATATATTTTTCCTTCGCATAACTTTACAAGCTTTCTTGACATTGACCAGGAACGCATTTCAACTTTAATTTCCATTCACTTGTTGATTTGAGGAAATATCCGTTTTTAGTTATTATCCAACCCATCCAACACACTTTGCGCCATGAAAACCAACCATCCATTTCTTCCCGCGCGCCCGCGGTCATCAACCCAGCCTCGATTTATAGACAGTGAATCTTAAAAAGGCGGGAAACGAGAGAGAAAATGCGTCTTCCTTTCACAAAAAAGGATTGCCTTTATTGGCAGTTTATGGCAAAGGCAAAATGGATCAAAATACTACATAGTCGCCAAAAACGCTGTTCTTATTACGTCAAACCTTCAGGCATGCGCAGTATTAAGAGCCAGACAGTGCAGAGTAAGGAGTTCTTACTCCGTTGAGACGTTCGTGGCGACAACGGACCAAATTTGGCCCAATGCACATGCGCGGCAGCCATTTTTCTACCAGAATCGGTTGCTGGGCGAATATGTTTCTTCCATCGGTTTCCCACATTTCCTCCTCTCTCTTTCTTAAGTTAATAACTTCAGTGTTAAATAAAATAAGATCTGATGTGTTGTCTCTCTCAGGCACAAGTTTTTTCTTTAAATTCTTTCCATGCTGTGTGATAGAAGTTTACGCATTAATTTTATACATTAAATAAAAAATTGATTTGAAATGTCCTACTATTAATGGATAGTTCCTTAAAATAAAACTTTCTTTCAATCAACTGTTCAACACACGTAGTTTTTTTTAGTGTGATTAATCCTTTCCTTACATTAACCGAACCAGAAAAGATACTGAACATTTTTATTTGACCTTTTTAATACATAACACAAAATTTTAACCCACTGAAATTTAATTTTAAGTTTCATCCATTTATACAAGTCAAAAGACATGTAATTTCAAAAATAATCAACACCATCAGTACACATTTGTTAAAAAATTTACCACATTTTCATATGAAAAATAGAATTAACAGATTGAAACTAAATTATGAGCAAATATTGGCCTAAACATACAAGAATAATCTCAAGATAAAAAATAGTTAACAGCATTTGTACGCATTTATATCCAAATTCACAGATAAATGTTGATGTGGTGGTTTTCCGAGATCTAGCAGCAAAATAAAGATGAAAGTTTGCATCAAAAATAACACTTTTATATAAACATTTCTTTTATTCTTTTTATATAAAGCATTGCTACAATTTACTCTCTGCTTTTCTGATGATTCAATTCGGCATAGGTTATTGTAAACCTTTAATAAGGAAACAGCTAAAAAAACAACGCATTATCAAAAGTTTAAAACTTGCTAACTGCCTTTGGCGCGATGTTTACATCGCCAAAGTAGCGGAAAACAGCATGTTGTTCACACAAAAAGCTATTTACTTAAAAAGTCTTCAAATTTACACTAACAAAACACTAAAATAATTATAAATAGACATTCTGGAACACGAATAAGCTATATTTTCTTTTTAATTTAATATACACACGTTTTTCTCGAACACACAAAAAGTTCCCATGTTATGTCTACGGGAGCTGGGAAAAGACCGCTTCGGGCGGTAGAAAAGGTCTCTAAGCCAATCAGAAAGTGTTTCCCGTATGTCGCCACTCTTATTATATAGGCACTCTAGTAAAAATAGCCTGGCGTGCCCAATTTGAAGTCTGACACAAGCCTCAAAGAAGCAGTTAGAAAGTCATTTGTTGGATGTTCATGAAATACAATTTGCCAAAGAAACAAAGAAATTTAATTCTGAGGTTGAAATTATTGTTTTCAAAAATTGTTATGTATCCACCATTAATTGTTTAACTCTTAACTGTATATAACATATGTTACTCGTAATGGCGAACACTACCGACACAACGTTGATGTTCACGCTTCGTAACGCAACCACGCGCTTATATGCTTGTAGCGACCGCTACCGAGACTAGTTCCCCGTTCGCGGTGCTCAGGAAACCAGGTAAAGCTGTAGTCCCTTGGAAAAAAAGCTCCACCGCTAAAAGAAGGAAGAAGAAGAAACGAAAAGGGCTAGAACATTCCATGGAGATGAGGCTGTGTGGTGTTTACCTTATTTGATGTTTTGTAAAAGTTATCATGCATATATTCCGGTCTTTTGAGTAAATAATAATAATAATTATTTTTTTTTAAGTTGATTGGTCTGATCTAAAAGACTAAAGAGGTGACCTGACGAAGCACGCGACCGAACTGGCCAGCAAACTTAAAACGGCTACATAGGCTTAGGCAGCATTGCAGAACTTTTGTGCGGACTCGACAATTTAAATTGACTTCAGAATATGACTCCGAGCAAGGAATAATCACAAGGGTTGCTGTGAAAGCCTTTTGCACCGCCCTTTTGGAGAGCAAAGCCGGAGATATGGTTCAGACAAATGGATAGCCAATTTGTTTTGGCGAATGTGACTTTAGAGAATACGAAGTTCCACTACGTCGTATCTGCTTTGCAACCTGAGGAGCTGGACGTGGTGGGAGATATAATCCTCAATCTCCCAGAAGAGAAACCTTACACAGCAATCAAGAATCGGCTATGCTCCAGTTAGCCGATTCAGAAGAGAAAAAAACTGCAGGACCTAATTACAGGTTTGCAACTTGGTGACAAGAAACCATCGCGCCTCTTATTGGAGATGAGGAGCAAGGCATGTGTGCCTATATATGACAGTCTGCTTAAATCTCTGTTTTTACAGCGTTTACCTACTAACGTGCGGCAGATATTGGCAATTTCCGACAAGCCTTTAGAGGAACTTGCACAGATAGCCGACGGAATCATGGCTGCTGCAGATAACGGTATCTCAGTTCATGAAATAAAAACTGATGATAATCAAGCAATTTTGATGGACATTTCAGCGCGACTTGCACGCCTCGAAACACGTTCTAGAGCACAATGAAGAGGCCCACGACAACGTTATGACAGTCGCCGTTCAGACAATCGGCAATCCGAAAATTCGGAGCACTGCTGGTATCATCGGCGGTTCAAGGAACGTGCCACTAAGTGCACCCAACAATGCACATTTCAAGCGGAAAACCAGTAGGGCCGTCACTCGACGCCCCGGGTGACGGCCGAGATTCATCGTTTGTATATCACAGACAAGTCAACTGCTGCAAAATATCTTATTGACACAGGAGCTGATTTTTCCGAGATTCCGCTTAAAGCTTCCTCTTGCCAAATTGCAACTGTTTGCCACCAATGAAACAACAGTTCCCACATTCGGACTGCTGAAGTTTGACCTGGGTTTACGCAGAGTTTTTCACTGGCCATTTATATTTCATCGATTCCTCAACCCATCATTGGTGCTGACTTCTTGCGACATTTTGGGTTGCTGGTGGATATCCGACAAGAACGTTTGGTCGACCCACTAACTCAACTACATTCGAAAGGAACAGTGACCGCCCAAGATACTTGTATCAAATCAGTCAGTGGGAATACAGCATTCCATCGTTTGCTTGCTCAATTTCCTGCCCTGACAGAAGCACACACACAATCACAAGGCAAGTCAAACACAACATTAAGCACTGCATGAAAACGACTGGACAACCAGTTTTTTCAAGACCCCGAAGACTGCCTCCTGATAAACTCAAAGCTGCCAAACAAGAATTTGAGTATCTGCTTGCAACTGGAGTCTGCAGGCATCCAAAGTTGCTGGGCATCTCCACTACATATGAAGAGCCGGGGAGAAAAACCATTTATGTCCACTTTTTCTTAATATTGAACTAATAGTGCCATTTAGTGGGCAATAGCAATAATTTCTACGTTATGAATCGATTTGGAAGAAAAAATATTCATGTGCGTATATATAACAAAGGAAATATATTGTGTGATGGGGAAAAACAATTTTTGTCCTCGTGCCAAGAGGGAAGAAACATTTATGTCCAACTTCCTTTTTCAGGCTTATTCAAGTTCGTTATTGTCCCTTGTAATGCCGACCTGTTGGTTTCATCCAGTAGTTCTTCAGTTGTGCTTGTGAACATGGAAAGTGAAGATTCCATTGATTTTTGCGATTCGTATTCCGGACAAAATAAAAATTACACGGTGATGCGTTTCGTCCACCACCTCGTCCATAAAGTAAACCGTTTTGACGACGTAAAAATGATTTTCCCGATTCGAGGACACTCGTACCTTGAGTGCAATCGGGACATGAGTCTAGTTAATCAAAAAGCTTATTCCGAGGTATCCAGCGACTGGCGAGAAGTCATTAGATATTCCAGAAGTAAACCAACACCATTTGAAGTTATTGACTGCGAAAAGGAAATCGAGTTCTTAAACTGGTCTAACTACTTGAGTGATATATACCCAAAGAAAACCCCTATTTCTACTCGGCCTATAAGAGTTTTGGCAGTACAGAAAGAAAAGCCTAATTTGATACTCCATAAAAATTCCTTTAACGGGATGTACCAAACAGATATTTTCACAAAGAATCAACAAGGAAAGAAAAACCTAAAAACTTCACACAAAAATTGCTCCAGCCCTGATACTTCAGAAAACAAACCGAAGAAGCTGTACAATGGAAAACTTCCACTAAAAGCATCAAAGTTAAAAGACCTACAGCATATGAAAAGTAGTCATTCTTTATAAAATGTAATACAAATATTTTTTTCTAAATATCCATAGATTCCTCAGCCGCCCTGAGTCCAAAACGTTTTACGATGAATTAGTTGGGAATTATAATGTTACTAATGTTAATGATTACGACAGCGACGAAGATGTGTTCCCAAGATTAACAAATGAAACTGGGGAAGAAGAATTTATGTCTTAAAATTTTTTTTTAATTCGTTTCTCTCCTATTGTGTATATACACAGTCCAGTCACATTAATGTGACCACCTCCTACTTTCGACGTCAACGTGAAATAACCAATCCCAAAAAGCAGGTGGCAGCATATTGCAGTGGAGTGTATATAAAGGATGTCCTAGGGCATCGGAAAGCATTTCACTCGTTGGCGTAATGCAGAAACGTAGCGATGTATCCGACGTCCAAAAGGGCATGATTATTGGCTTTCGGGCCAAGGGTGGAAGCATTTCGGAAACGGCTCATTTTGTGAACTGTTCGTGTGCCGCCGTGGTAAAAGTATACCATGCATGGCAAAATGGCACTATCCAAGATCAGCGGCGTGGCACATGTGGTGCACCACGGGCTATAGCTGACAGAGGCGAACGAAGGCTATGGAGATGCGTTCGGGCGAATAGACGTGCAAATGTTGAGCAACTGACCGCCCAGATGAACCAAGGGGCTACCAAGAGTGTATCCTCAACAACGGTTCAGCGAACGTTGCTGCGCATGGGCCTCCGCAGCAGACGCCTGGTTAATGCACCTATGCTGACTGCTGTTCATCGGCGACGAAGGCTGGAATTTGCACGCCAGTACCGCAACTGGACGTCCACAGAGTGGCGACAGGTGGCTTTTTCCGATGAATCACGTTTTATGCTCCATCGGACGAATGGACGTTGGCGTATACGGCGTGAAACGTCTGAAAGCAAACACCCTGCAACAATTGCCGGAAGGATCCAGGCTGGAGGAGGGAGCATTATGGTTTGGGGAATGTTTTCCTGCCATTCATTGGGTGCACTCATCATTGTGGAAGGCACGACGGATCAGCACAAGTACGCATCTGTCCTTTCGGACCATGCCCCCCCCCTACATGCGAATTATTTTCCCTCAGAATGATGGCATCTACCAGCAGGACAATGCGAGCTATCTCTGGCCAGCAAACTCACCGGATTTAAACCCAATCGAGAATCTGTGGGACCATCTTGATCGGATTGTTCGCGCCATGGATCCTCAACCGCGTAATCTAGCGCAGCTGGCCACGGTACTGGAGTCGGCATGGCTTAACATCCCAGTGAACACCTTCGGAATTCTAATTGGCTCTCTTCCTGCACGTCTCGCAGCGGTCCGCTCTGCGAAAGGTGGTTATTCTGGCTTTTGACAGGTGGTCACATTAATGTGACTTGACTGTGCATATATTTGGGTTTTTAATACAAATTTTGTTTAGTAAAGGTTAACAATTTATAAGGAATTTTTTGTATGATTTATTAACAGTATTTTCTCTATCATTGAAGTTACACAAACAAAACATTCATTTTTCTAAAAATTCATGTCAACGGACATGAATAGTTTTTCCCCCCTGGTCTTCATATGGTAATAAAAAGCAATGGAGATTGGCACCGTTCCCGACCGATATCCGGTACCACGCATCCAGTACTACTCCAAGTATTCGAGGGAATGCAGGTGTTCTCAACCATTGACTTGACAAAAGCCTACAACCAAATTCCGATGTCTGAGGAAGATATTCCAAAAACAGCTGTTGCAACACCATTTGGACTTTTCAAGTTTTTATTCATGCCATATGGACTGTCAAATGCTGCTGCTATATTTCATAGATTTATTCACCAATAGGCCCAAGAGGCCTGAATTTTTGTGTTTCTTACTTCGATGATGTTCTGGTAGCATCAGAAGATGAGACCGAACATTTACAACATCTTAAGCAAGTTTTCCAACGTTTTGAAGAATGGGGTGTGGTCCTCAATGCATCTAAGTGTGTACTGGGCTAGCCATCGGTAAAGTTTTTGGGTCACATAATAACTCCAGAGAGCATTATCCCTCTCCCAGAGAAGGTTTCCTCAACTTTCCTAAACCTGAAACTGTTAAGGAGCTCCGCCGGTTTCAGGCAATGAGTAATTTTTACAGACGCTTTGTAGCTCAGGCTGAAAAACACAAGCAACGCTCAATGCATATGTGACAGGCGCAAAGAAAAATGACAAGACACCCATTGTCTGGACAGAAGAGGCCACAACTGCCTTTGAAAAATGTAAGGGACCTAGCGGATGCCACCATCTTGTACCATCCCTCCACTACTGCTCCACTGGCCATGGCAGATGCATCAGACACGGTTATGGGGGCTGCCTTACATCAGCAAGTGATCAAAGGATGGCAACCTCTTGCTTTTTACTCTAAAAAGCTGACACCCGCCCAGCAAAAGTACAGCGCTTATGACAGGGAGTTGCTTGCTGCTTACATGGGCATCATGCATTTTCGACACATGGTGGAAGGCCGTTCTTTCACTTTATTTACAGACCATAAACCATTGACATTTGCATTTCGTCAGAAAGAGGACAAGTGTTCCCCTAAACAAACCAGACAATTAGACTTTATAGGTCAGTTTACCACAGATATTCGCTATCTAAAAGGGGTAGCTGATGCACTGTCCAGGGTACACCTTCATCCAACATATGGCTCAGGAGCAACTAAATGATGCAGAGCATTTTGTCATCAACAACTACTTCACTCGGGCTACAACCCTTACCTGTTGGTGAACACTCTACAATGGGATGTATCCACAGAACGCAATCGCCCATTAGTGCCAGATTTGTTTCGCCGTTCAATGCCCTTCACTCACTATCACACCCTGGAGTTCAGGCCTCAATCAAGCTGGAAAGATACGTGTGGCCTTCCATGAGAGTAGATGTGACATCTTGGGCTCGGGCATGTCTACAACGGGGCATGTCGGGTGTGTCAACAATCTAAGGTGTCGCGCCATACAAGAAGCCAGATTGTTAGTTTCGTTCCCCCAGCTCTAGATTTGAACTCGTACACATTGACCTGGTTGGGCCACTATCTCCATCACAGGGTTTTCGATACTACCTTACCTGTGTAGATCGTTTGTCAAAGTGGCCAGAGGCTTCTTTGGTAGATATATCTGCACATTCTGTGGCAACAGCTTTCTACTCTGGTTGGGTCTCCAGATTTGGATCCCCAATGCGGTTGACTACTGACCAGGGAACACAGTTTGAATCGTCTCTGTTCAATGCACTAACCGATTTTTTGGGCACTGCCTGACACCTCCTACCACCCAGCTGCAAATGGCCAGCTAGAGCGATTTCATAGACAATTGAAATCTGCGATTATGGCCCATGGCAACATCCAGTGGACAACAGTACTGCCTACAATCCTCCTGGGGATCAGGGCTACTTGGAAGGAGGGTCTACAAGCAACAACAGCAGAAATGGTCTATGGAACACCTCTTCGCATCTCTGGAGAATTCCTATGTCCTGCTTTTGGAGGTGAAGATCCGAACACTTTTATAGGGAGACTTCGGGAAAGCATGCAGCGCCTACTAGCTCCTGTGACACAACCACATGGTCAACAGACTGTCTCTGTCAGCAAAGATTTGGGGAAATGCAGCCATGTATTTCTGCGAACTGATGCTGCTCAAAAAAGTTTACAGCCACCTTATACAGGACCCTTTGAAGTCATTGAGCGCAGTGCCAAAACTTTCAAGATCTTGACGAGGGGAAAGCAAACAACTGTGAGCATTGATCGTGTAATGCCAGCCTACATCACCCGAGACGATGTACAGAACTGGAGTACCCGCATGCCAACCCCAACATCTTCCTCTGAAGAAGGCATTGAACAACCGAATCGTGAAAGGACAACACGTTCAGGCCGGCGAGTGCGCGAGAACCCATGGTACAACTGATATATTGCTGTCACTGGTGGTCCTGTAGCGACCACTACCGAGACTAGTTCCCGGTTCGCGGTGCTCAGGAAACCAGGTAAAGCTACAGGCCCTTGGGATAAAAAAGCTCCACCGCTAAAAGAAGGAAGGAGAAGATACGAAAAAGGTTAGAACATTCCATGGAGATGACGCTGTGTGGTGTTTACCTTATTTGATGTTTTGTAAAAGTTATCATGCATATATTCCGGTCTTTTGAGTAAATAAATTATGTTTTTTTAAAAGTCGATTGGTCTGATCTAAATGACTAAACGCTCATGTAGATTCGGCCTAATAAAAAATTCATTGTTCAAATATCCTGAGTATATTTAGTACTAACGCATCCTTGCGGATACGTAATAAAACTGGCTACGAGGATGGGATTCGTGAACAATCCGCAAGCTAAGCAACAATACTACACTCAAATGGTAGGCCTCTGAATACTGCCCACGATTCTGCCAAGGACATAAAATATCATTGTTTTTGAGAAGCAAGAATGGCTACTTTCGGCAGCTTGGAACCTTTCAGCGTTTCGGATCCATCAGCATGGGACTCCTACTATGAACGCTTGGAATGCTTTTTGCTGGCAAATGTTCCCGACCCAACGAAGAAACGGGCGATATTTTTTAGTGTGTGCGGGCCAAAAATGTACACAATCATCCGTTCTCTGGTGTCTCCCGAAAGTCCTACGGCCGTACGACGAAGCTAATTAAACTCGTCAAAGCTCATTTCTTGCCGAGACCTTCTGAAATCTTCCAGAGGTTCCTCTTCTATCGAAGAAATCAACACTTGAGAGAAAGCGTGTGCGCATTCGTCGCGGAAGTTATCAGCACATTGTAATTTCGGTAACTCTTTGGACGTCATGATGCGAGACAGATTGGTGTGCGGACTGAGAGAGACAGGTCTACAACGCCGACTACTCTCCGAAACATCCCTGAGTTTCTCTCAAGCACAAGGCCCTGGCAACAGAAACTGCTAATTCCCATGTGAGGGAGATCAGAGGATCTGGAACTGTATCAGTTATGGCACTCCACAAGAAACAAGTGAGAAACACTCAAAAGCAAAACCACAAAATACATTCTGAGAAACGTCAGAACTGTTCTGGCTGTGGAGGCAACCACCCAAGAACACAGTTTAAATTTAAAGACGCTGAATGTCATGCCTGAAAAAAGAAGGGTCACATTCAAAAGGTCTGCTGAAACAAATCTCATTCCTATGGGAAAACAGTATATGAACAGGAATTACTAAATGATACCCAGACTGATTTAAGAGAGAATCTAGATGCATTCCATTTGAGGTATGTGTGTCTTAACAAAGTGGAAATCCCAAACATGAAGACAACTGTCCTGATAAATGGTACACCATGTGTGATGGACTCGGGCGCTAAAGCGTCCATCATTGACAAAGGCACGTTTGACCAACTAAATCCTGAAGAGTCCACAATACTAATGAGGTCTCCTTACGTAGTTAAAGACTATAATAAGCAACCTGTAGAAATTTGGGGTAAGTGCCAAGTTAGGGTGAGATATGCCTCATTCGATCAAGAACTTCCCCTCCTGATTGCTAAAAGGCAACGCCAAGGACTTTTGGGACTGAACTGGTTCGAACCATTAGGAATTAAGGTTACAGGCATCCATGGCATATACTATTCTGTCTTGGATGATGTGTCCTGAGTGAATTCTCTGAGTTTTTCAATAAGGAATTGGGAAGTTTCAAGGGTACTCCTATAAAGTTGCACTTGGATCCGGCAGTCCAGTTAAAAGCTAAGAATGTACCGTTTGCTCTCAGACCCAAAATTGAAAAGGAACTACAGCGATTACAAGTCCAAGGAGTCCTTGAACCAGTGGCCTCTTCTGATTGGGCAACTCCAGTAGTTCCTGTCCTGAAATCTAATAGTGAAATTAGATTATGTGGTGAGTACAAATTCACAGTCAACAAAGCAGTAGATACTCATCCATACCCAGTGCCTGCCGTTAATCAAATACTTGCAGAATTAACAGGAAGTCGTCACTTCATAAAGCTCGTCCCAAGTATACCTACAATTAGTGTGTCGGGAAATCGCCCTGAGCGTCATGGCCAGCGGTTTAGCGTGATTTTGCACCAATCCAAATGTTGTAAACTATGAAAGAAAGGATCAACCTTGGTTCCTAATCATTTATTTGCTTCTGAAGGAACACATCACAGTTGAAAAATATAAAATTTCAAACAATTAGTCGTATCTTTAACAGCACCCTGACAAACACGTCCGATTCTCTTCGTTTTTTCCAGACTAACTCCTCAAAACTCCTTCTTCCTTTCGCTTTTGGCGAAATCCTCCCTTCTCGCCAATTGCCACTTGGCAACCCTTTCGCCAACCGAATGTTCATAACACGCAGAGAGTAAAATTTGCCCTCTGTGGCTGATTTTACCATATGGAGCAATACTAATACTGCACCTATAAAAAAGGCACAGTTCATATCAAGTGAAAAATACAAAGATATGCAAGTGACATCACTCCTGGACCTCCTTCGTTGGGATCAAATAAAAACAAATCGATATAATATCACTTACACAAAATCAATATACACTGCTGGCCACTCAAATTGCAACACCAAGAAAGACAAGAGATATCACAACAAAATTTATTTTGTAGATAACATGTTGACTGCCATTCTGCCGTCCACATCCTTCTTTCATCGCACCATTGGCGGCGGAGACGTCTGTGGTTCTGCGTCAAGGGTAGTCGAAGCAATGGACGTCTTGCGGACAGACCACTCTGCTGTAAACGGCGTCGAATGGTACACGCAGACACTGGATGATGCGTTACAGACTGAATATGTGTGGTTCGTGATGTGGCTGAGCGATCCGTCACTGCCATACGCACAATATACCTGCCATCACGTGGTGCACTGAGGTGGATGCGATTGAACACGTCGGTCCTCCTGCATCCAACGATCACATATCCGTATTCCAGTTGTTTGGTTTCGTCCAACACGACTACCGATTTCCCTGAAAGATAATCCACAATCTCGGTAGACCACAATCCTTTTGAAAAAACCACAAGAAAAACACAACTGCCGTACTTGAAATCGTCGAAATCTCCAAGCCTTAAATAGCGTTTTGAAGTGGCGCCACAGGCGCGCGTGATGTGCGTCTGCGCTGAAATTCTAATCATTTGCATATCCGCTAATGCATGTTGTAAATTTCATATTATTTGCATGCTTCCTTCAGGGTGTTGCATTTACGGTGGCCAGCAGGGTAATATATAACAAAAACAAATAACAATACAATATACATTGATATTTTATAACCTAGATAAGGCATCCGCCCCTTCGTGCAGTTTTCCCGGTTTATGTGTGATGGAGTAGTTCCATCTTTGTAACGCTAGTGCCCATCGGGTTAACTTAGGACTCTTGCGAGTAGAAAGATTAAGAAATGTTAAAGGATTATGATCCGATATTATTTCCAAACGACTCCCATAAATCCACTCATCAAACTTGTTTAACCCAAAGAGCACTGCCCACGCTTCTTTTTCGATGCTCGCCCACTTTTTTTGTATAGTGGTCAATTTTTGACTAGCAAAAGCTATGGGTTTATAACGTCCATTTGTGTCTAGTTGAGTTAAACAACTACTAACTCCATAGTCAGATGCGTCACAGTGTATCTGAAAAGGCAGACTAACATCTGAAGTGGCCAAAACAGTTACACGACATAACGAATCTTTCAATTCCTGAAATGCCGTTTGTTCAACACCTCAAGAAACATTGTTAGGTCTTGGTTAATTCTGAAAGAGGTGCGAATATTTCAGAATACTTGGGAATATACGTTCTATAAAATTCTATATATTAGCCCTAACACGGATCTTTGTGGTGGGAATAGGCAAGCTCTTAATACACTCTATTTTGCCTTCGTTTTCCTCCTCTTATCGCATCTCCTAAATATTTTATCTGTTTAGCGGCAAATTTACAATTGTCTAACCGAACCGCAAAACATAACTTTTCTAAATCGTTTAAAATAAATCCTAAATGAGCGATGTGCTCTTCGAAAAAACTACCACATCGTCCATATAGGCTTCCGCATAATCGGAATGAGATTTTAACACTTTATTCATTTCTTTTTGAAAGGTTCCCGAAGCTCTAGCCAAACCAAAAGGCACCGTTCTCCATTGGAATATCCCCTGATTTGTCGTGAAAGCGGTCAGAGGCTTACTAGCTTCGTCCATTCTGATTTGCCTTCGTTTGCCCTTTAGCATGTCTAATCTCGTCAACCAATTTGCAGACCCTGCCGTGAAAATTAATTGCTGCATATTTTTCATAAGGAATACCGGTACCTTTGTCACAGTATTTAATGCCCTATAATCAACGCACATACGTATGGTTGAATCCTTTTTCGCAACGCACACAATATGGAACACTATTTCCGAACAGGAAGGCTCTATTAAATTTAAGTCTAAAAGCTACTGCACTTGTTTATTAACTTCCTTTCGATACGCTATTGGGACACTATACAATGTGGTTGTTTCCTTTCCACCCCCGGAACGAGTTCAATTTTATGAGTACCTACTCTAGCAGGCTGAATCGGTCAAGTGAATAGATTATTAAACTCCTTTAACAAATTTTTAACAAATTTAGATTCACCACCAGCCAACGTACTTAAATTCAGATCACCCAATTTTTGAAAAAATCAATCTCACTAGTAGTGGTTGGCAACATTTCGACTGTTCCGAAATCTTCCTCATCCTCGAAAATAACGTTTACCGAATTCAATCTTGGTAAAGTGCCTTAACTTTGGTGAACGTGTTTTTTAGATTGATCTGGTATTCTAACAATAAAAGAATGGGGATTTCTCTTTTCTAAAATAACTGATGGACCTTGCCACCTGATATAAAGTTTATTGTCCGAATCTGGAATTAATACTATAACTTCATCCCCAACTCAAAAAGTTTTGTCAGAAGATCTCAAATTGTAGTGGTGAGCAGTTTTTCCTTGCTGGATTTCTGCAGTGATCTTAGCTTGTTCAGCAGCCTTCTCAAGTTTTCATTTCAAATTTTGTAAGTAGCTACGGGAGTTCAACTGAAGGTTATGTCATGTGACACATACATGCCCAGTCCATGTGGACTTTAATATGGACAACGGACCTTGCGGAGGTCTACCATGCAATAGCTGGAATGACGAAACCCCTGTATCTTATTCGGAATTTCTCTATACGCCCACAACACATAAGGAATCTGTAAGTGTCCTCCTCTACCTTCCTCCCTTATTACGTTATGCAACATTTTTTTAAGAGTTTGATTAAACCTCTTCACCAATCCGTTAGATTTAGTGATGCAAAAACCCGGGAATTTTGTAACAGGGGAATAAACACGGGAATTTTGGGAAATAAACCCGGAACATTGGGAATAAACTAAACCAATCATTTTTTCACATTGTGTGGCTTCTTTTGGTTTGATGCTAAGTAAAACTATAAAGAGAAAACCCCATATATATAAAACTACAACCTGGAAAATTGTTTCAATAAAATTTAAATTTTCTTTTTTTGGGGAAAGTATCGGTTTATTTTTACTGTATAAACAACATCAGCATTTATATCCAAATCCAGATGAATGTTGATGTGAGGGTTTTGTTCCGAGACCTAGCAGCAAAAAATAAGATTAATGTTTGCATCAAAAGCAATACTTTTGTAAACATTTCATATTATCTTTATATAAAGCAGTTACAATTTACTCTCTACTTTACTGATGATTCAATTTGGCATCGGCACTTGTAAGCCTTTTATGAGGGATTAAAAGCTGAAAAAAAAACGTAATATAAAGAGGATCTATTTGTAGATTCTGATAGTCCTGGATCCATGTACATAGTTTCAACGTCCGTTATCGCCTCTTGGGATCCCACAATAACTGAAGGTTCATCGGCATCTGCCTAAGAATACATAGGGATAGACATTATTTGGGTTTTTTTTAACGCATTTTTCTAAATGCTTTACCATCTTAGTAGCATTTGGTACCAGATACTTCTTATGGCAATACCTGCATTTAGCAGTCTTTTTATTGTTATGACGAAACTCTGGTGTGTAATGACTCCACACTGTTGAAGTTGGTCTTACCATAATCTGGAACATAAATCATACCATTAGTATGAAATAGAACACTAAATTAAATTTTAAATGCCTGAGTTCCCAATTAAAATTTTTTTATCCTACGCCCAGCTCTAGGCTTTTCGGCCATAAGCTGTCTTGCCGTCCAATATAGCGAATAAAGTCCTTGTGGAGAAGTATTCCTGGTGTCAAAGGTACAAAACAGA
Organism: Metellina segmentata; assembly: GCA_947359465.1. NCBI lineage: Eukaryota > Metazoa > Arthropoda > Arachnida > Araneae > Tetragnathidae > Metellina > Metellina segmentata. The sequence goes on along the minus strand of OX375881.1, from coordinate 253,132 downwards.
GCAGGTTAAAATTCACTAAGATGCTCTTGACATTGATTGCATTATAAGTATTACTTATATAGATTGATATGCACTCATGAAATTCAATGTTTCTAGTTCATGCATGAAACTGTTGAGTAAAAACACCAAAATCAAAATTAAAAAAAAAAATGCTCAGAATTCCAATAAATATCAAATTAGATTTTTAAATTTCCAACTAAACTTATACATAATAAAAACCTGATTTTATGTTGGGAAGATAGCTTTATCAATTGTTAATTAAAGTTTTAAAATTAGAATATAATCACATTCAAAGAGCTAGTCAAAGAAACTTATTAATTCACTGGGATATCAATTTGCATTAAACGATGACAATATAAATAGGAAACAGCCAATCCAAAGACTTATTCAAAGGTTCAGAATATATAGTCAAAACTATGCGAAGGTTTGAATGCACACAAGGTTTACTTAAAAAGTTTGTTCTTAAGGCTCATTGACAAAAAAGATTTAGCTCAAAAATATTGTTTTCGCATGCGCCTATTAGTACTAGTAATATCCACAAAATCTCATTAATATTTACCTTTCAATTTTTGTAAATTGCAAGATGGCAAAATTTAGGTATAAATGACATTCTATTTCTTTAAGACGAAAATTTTCTAAAATTGAAATGGTCAATGCAAACAGTTGTTAGAGTGTGGAGAGTACGAATTGAAATTCGTTGTTCTTGTCAGAAGCAGACGATTCGCGTAATATCGCTCTCTTTCTCTCTCGGCGCAAGTTTGTAATGCGCATGCGCGAAGCATTGCGAACGGAGCGCGTATCAATATTCTTACTTCTTAACTTTTCCCTTTCGGTTGTGTTCGTCTTGTGTCTCTTTTCGTCTTGTGGAATAAATTATTGTGTTCTAATTTATGTTGTATTAACTGCACACCAACGAACACCACAAAATGGTGACCCGCTATTAAAGAACGCACAATACCTGAATCCGGATATATTTTTCAAAATTATCCATTATTTTTCTTCAACGTGCTGTGAAGCCTTGGACTTAAAAATGACCGACGTCAGCGCGGTGAAAATTTCGTCCTACAACTTCAGCGACCCTGCACTTTGGTTCCACATGTGTGAGAGTATGTTCGAATTAGGATTACCCAAACCAATAACGGACAATCGTACCAAGTTTAACTACATTGCATCCAACCTTCCTCCAGAAGCAGCGTCGACAGTTCGCGACGTCATCACGAAGCCGGACCCGACCGACCCTTACCAACATATCAAAAGGGAACTAATCAACCGAAGTGGCGAATCATCACACCAGGAAATTCGGAAACTTTTAGCTGGCGAACAATTAGGAGACAGGAAGCCTACTGAATTGCTCCGCATCATGAAGCGACGTGCCGAATCGCATCAAGTGCCAGACGAGCTCATGCTCGAACTTTTTCAAACGCATCTGCCAACCCGAGTACAGTCCATTCTTGCAGCCATAACTCCTCTGACGATCGAGAAAGCAGCGGAAGTGGCCGACCGAGTACTGGAAGTGACGCCGATGCCGCTCAGTGCTTGCTCAGTTTCCATGGAAGATCGATTATTAGTAGAAATTGAAAAATTAAATCTGCGCATAGATAACCTTTCTCGTGGCAGAAGCCGCAGTCATAATAAGCAACATCACGCGCCGGGTAATCGCAGCAAATCGCGATCCAGCCAAAACCAACACGACCAATGTTGGTATCATTTTAAATTTGGCGAAAAGGCCCAAAAATGCACACCTCCCTGCAAATTTCAAAAAAAACGACGGAGGCCTGGTGTAGAGGCGACTACTACCTTGCCCAAAAATTCTCATCGCCTATTCGTACGCGACAGACGTACTAATATACAGTATTTAATCGACACAGGTTCTGACGTTTCCATAATTCCCGCATCAAAATTACAAAGGAGAAATGGCTCGGAAATGACTCTTTCCGCAGCAAACACTTCCCCCATCCATGTATACACATCACAAACTCTCTCCTTAGATCTGGATTTGAGACGCGTATTCACATGGACATTTTTAGTTGGAAATGTATCCACTCCCATAATAGGCGCCGATTTTCTGTACAATTTTAACCTAGTGCCAAATTTAGTGCAGCATAAATTGAATGATGCACAAACAAACATAAACACTGACGGTATAATGTGCAACAGTAGCATCCATTCCGTAAAAACGGTATCTGGTAATAGTGTATACCATAAATTGTTAATGGAATTTACAGAAATCACACGACCTCCACGCCCGGATCAGGAGATAAAACATTCAGTTGTTCATTACATCAACACGACTGGTCCGCCCGTAACGGCCAAAGCCCGCAGACTTGCACCTGACCGCTTACACATTGCTAAGGAGGAATTCAAAACAATGATCCAATTATGCCACATGCGCCCCTCGCAAAGCAATTACGCATCTCCTTTGCACATGGTACCGAAAAAAGATAGCTCTGAATGGAGACCTGTTGGTGACTATCGAGCACTTAATGCTCAAACAATCAAAGACAATTACGGTGTACCAAATATTTTAGATTTTACATCGAACCTACATGGCACAAAAATTTTTTCGCACATAGATCTCATGAAAGCGTATCATCAAATCCCTGTAAATCCAGAGGATGTTCATAAAACTGCCATTATTACACCCTTTGGTTTATACGAAAGCTTACGTATGCAATTTGGTCTGTGTAACGCCGCATCTACTTTTCAACGATTTATCAATGAAGTAACTCGAAACCTCCCTTTCGTTTATGCTTTTGTTGATGACATATTAGTGGCTTCTCGATCATCAGAAGAGCATATCGAACATCTACAGATTTTATTTGAACGAATACAATATTATGGCCTTACTTTAAAACCATCAAAATGCGTTTTTGGAGTCTCCTCCATTGATTTCTTAGGTTTTAAAGTTTCCGAATCGGGTATTGAGCCTCTGCCAGAACGTGTAGAATGCATCAAAAATTTTCCAAAGCCAACCACTATCACACAATTAAGGCGTTTCCTTGGATTATTTAATTTCTACAGACGTTTTGTATCCAAAGCAGCTCATATATTAGCCCCTTTAAATAAATTCTTAGAAGGCGTCAAAAATAAAAAGAAATCTAAACGAATTACAGTAACCAAAGTTAATGAGTTACTTCAATGGACTGATGTGGCAGAGCAATCATTTACGGATGCTAAAAATGCCTTAGCAAGTGCAACTCTTCTGCAACATCCGATACCTGGAGCGAAGCTGAGTGTCTGGGTCGATGCAAGCGATTTAGCTGTTGGCGGTACTCTTATGCAACTGAATAAAGATGCCTGGGAGCCTATTTCATTTCTATCTTTCAAGCTTTCCAAAAGCCAACGGAACTGGTCCACGTATGACAGAGAACTATTAGCAATATACACATCCGTCAAACGCTTCAGACATATGCTCGAAGGACGTGATTTCATTATTTTCACCGATCAAAAGCTTTTGATTTACGCCTTCAAGCAGAAGCCAGACAAGTGTTCGACAACTCAGTCATTTGGACTATATCTCTCAATTTTCAACAGATGTCCGCCATACAAAAGGCACTAACAACGTCGTCGATGATGCATTATCTCGCATAGAAATTGACACTATCTCTTCTCCATTAAATTTTCAAGAATTTGCTTCAGCCCAAGCGAATGATTCAGAGTTAAAGGCGATTCTAACCAAAAACGACACTTCACTAATTTTGGAAAAGACTTATTTTCCAATCGCTAATTTGGAACTGTTGTGCGACATGTCCACCGGACAACCTCGACCATTTGTCCCACAATCATATCGAAAAATCATATTTAACCAACTTCATGGACTTTCCCATCCAGGAATCTTCGCTACAAATAAGTTGATAACTTCTCGATATGTTTGGCCAGCAATGAACAAATGGATTAAAGAGCAGGTACAATGTTGTATTCCTTGCCGACGTTCTAAAGTCCATCGCCACACCAAGACTCCACTTGGTACATTCAATCTACCAGATGCTCGATTTTCCCATATACATCTGGATTTTATTGGACCACTGCCATCATCTGACGGCCAACGTTATTACCTCACGATAACTGATCGTTTCACTCGCTGGCCTGAAGTAATCCCGACTACTGACATGACTGCCGAAACAGTTTGTCGAGCACTATTAAGTGGTTGGATTTCCAGATTCGGCTGTCCTACAACAATAACAACAGATCAGGGCAGAAGTTTCGAATCAAATCTCTTTAGACAGCTAACTAAAGTGCTTGGAACCAACCACATCCATTCCGCAGCGTATAGACCCCAATCTAATGGGTTAATAGAACGTTTTCATCGTCACCTCAAAAGTGCTCTTAAATGCCATGAGCATACAAAATGGACCGAGGTACTACCAATTGTTTTGCTAGGATTGCGATCTGCAATAAAGAACGATATTGACGCTACGTGTGCAGAACTTGTATATGGAACAACACTCCGTTTACCATCTGACATTTTATTAAGTGAACAAGTTTCTGCAACAGCCTTTCCATCATACGTAGATCAACTTCGCACCTTGATGCAAACTTTAAATCCAATTGCAACATCAAAACATTGCAAGGATTCAATCTATGTTTATCCCTCATTGGAAACATGTTCTCATGTGTTTTTACGTGTGGACTGTCACAAACCTCCATTGTCTCAGCTTTATACTGGACCACATCCTGTTCTTGATCGTTCGGAAAAGAACTGTCGGATTATTGTGAATGGCAAAACAATTTCTGTCACGTTAGACAGAGTAAAACCTGCTCATATTCTGCGTGACGATAGCAACATTAACTTATATTTGCCTTCTAAATCTACAGAGTCCAGGGAATCTGTTCAACCTCTCACAACAAGAAGTGGAAGAACCGTACATTTCCCCAAAAGGCTTATTGAATATATTTAATGTTATATTTGTACATATTAACGATTATCATTGTATATTTGTGTTTACTCATTCATTTTCAATTTTTTTTAACACATTCTATTGTTACGAAAATGTGCGTATTTTTCTTAAATTTGTGTTTTTTATATTATCAATGTATATAATCCTCTATTATGACTGTATATCGTTCCTCGGTATCCCTCTTTCACTGGGGGGATACTCTGTGGAGAGTACGAATTGAAATTCGTTGTTCTTGTCAGAAGCAGACGATTCGCGTAATATCGCTCTCTTTCTCTCTCGGCGCAAGTTTGTAATGCGCATGCGCGAAGCATTGCGAACGGAGCGCGTATCAATATTCTTACTTCTTAACTTTTCCCTTTCGGTTGTGTTCGTCTTGTATCTCTTTTCGTCTTGTGGAATAAATTATTGTGTTCTAATTTATGTTGTATTAACTGCACACCAACGAACACCACAAGAGCCCGCCAAAAGAGTACACGTTTGAAGTTGCTGTTATAAACTATTAAGGAGTTTCTAAAAAAATTATTGTTTAAAATTTTCCAGACAAAACCTTAAAATTTTTCAAAGTTCCCGAAATTTCAAAATTCTTGGAAGTTTTCAAAATTCCCTTCCCAAAAAAACGGGTTTATTCCCGGGAATAAACCGGGTTTTTTCTACCCTTTGCAACACTGGTTAGATTGTGGATAAGCAGGGGTGGAAAATCTTGAGCTACTACCAATTCTCCTTTCAAATTCCAACTCGGCGTTAAAGTTCCTGCTTTTATCTGACGCTATCACATTGGATATTCCATTCCTAGAAGAAATACTCAATAGTACTTCACAAGTGGCTTTAGCAGTGAGACTGGTCAAGGGTATAGCCTCACCCCACCTGGTGTGTTGATCGACCCGACAGAAAATGTGCTTACGCCCTTTAGCACGGCGGAGTTATTGGGCCAAAAAGGTCAATATTTACCACCTGAAAAGGTAAATCAGGTCTAGTGACAGGTGTAAATCGGAGCTCTGTCCCTTACCTTTATAAATTTAGTTAGCTGACACTCCTTACACGATGCACAAAATTTTGTTACGTCTTCCCTTAGACCCACCCAAAAAAATGAATACTTGATGCGTTCGATCATCTTTTTGATTCCCATGTGACCCCCGAACACAGAACTATGAGCCAAATCCAAGACGTCCTACACTTGGGTAGCACTAACTGTCGTACGGTTTCCCCTAAAATTGTATCCTTGTGAAAGAGATACCCATCGGAGATAGAAAAATTACCCTTTAAATCTCGAACCTGTTTCACAAGTCCTGTAACTCAGTACAGCTCTCCTGTTCAGAGCGAAAGTTAATGGAAGAAATATTGCCCTGGCCCCCCTCAGCAGTTAGTTCACTAACCCCTTTAGTATCCGACACATTGTCATTGAACACCGACAAAGTATCTTCCTGCTCAATGCTTTGCAGCACCCCTAGACTGATTACCACCTGTTCCCCTTTTAGTCCCACTTAACATTGTAACAATGTTGAACAACTGGGGTGTATAAGTTTTGGCAGGAAGGATATTGTAAGAAAACTGAATATTGTATAGAAAACAAATATTCTTTATTTCTCGGTTATTTATTATATACAGTGCTGTTCTGTTAAAACATAAACAGAGTCTCCACCGGAGACTTAACTCCCAAAATCTAGGGCGTCGCTAGTACGCCCTCGAAACAACGACCAAACTCTTCTCGAGTCTGTCAGAGAATCTCTTCGCAGACCCAGCACTCTCTGCTCCAAGCCGCGAAGCTCCGGTCCGTGGGAAAAACCCTTGGGCAGTTTTCCACCGCCTCAAAACTCAACTCCAAGATAGGAGCTCCCCTGCCTTTTCAGTTCTATCCCCACAGAGGGGCTGGCCATTGTCCCACAAGGAACGATTTCAGCCAACAACTGGGGTGTATAAGTTTTGGCAGGAAGGATATTGTAAGAAAACTGAATATTGTATAGAAAACAAATATTCTTTATTTCTCGGTTATTTATTATATACAGTGCTGTTCTGTTAAAACATAAACAGAGTCTCCACCGGAGACTTAACTCCCAAAATCTAGGGCGTCGCTAGTACGCCCTCGAAACAACGACCAAACTCTTCTCGAGTCTGTCAGAGAATCTCTTCGCAGACCCAGCACTCTCTGCTCCAAGCCGCGAAGCTCCGGTCCGTGGGAAAAACCCTTGGGCAGTTTACCACCGCCTCAAAACTCAACTCCAAGATAGGAGCTCCCCTGCCTTTTCAGTTCTATCCCCACAGAGGGGCTGGCCATTGTCCCACAAGGAACGATTTCAGCCAGCCAGGCGACTGGTGAAACAAGAGGGCCTTGTATCACTACGCCACAACATGTTAAAGACATCCGGCGGAAGCAAAACATCTTCCACCAATGCCTCTGCCAAAGCAGACAAAATTTCCCGGTGAACCACATTACCCCGGTCACCAGAAGTGAGACCCATTGGAACATACACTAAAGGACACTTTACGGCTGAACCAAAAATTCCCTTCAAAATAAATTGAAGCCGCTCCTTCCGTAGAAATTATCGGAACTAAATCCCGTTTTAACACAGTTTTCTCACTTACCAGGTCAATCAAAGCTGAACCTAGCTTTCCTCCTATACTTATTGGTGTTTTTTTTTTTTTAAATTGGCTTACTTTATCTACAATGAGGTATTTGCATCTGCGAGGGTTTTGCTTACAAATGATCTTTTCTAGTATTCCCAAGTTTAAAAATCCTTAAATATTGCATTTAAACTTTCAAAATAATTTTGAAATGACGAAAAAATCAATTTTAATTTTGTTGAAAACGAAACAATGTCACGTGATCCGAAAAACAGGCCGCCATTGTATGTGACGTCATTGCGCATAGCTAAGCTTTTGTTTACACTCTCTCATCTATGCTCCCTGTACACTCGCAATCGCTCTTGTATGAAATCAACACGTGTCTATATTGATTCGCAAATTTATTTCACAAGCAGCAGTAAATAAGATAGTAACTGTTTATAAAAAGTACTTCATGAACCAACAAATCACTAGTACAAATACTGTTTACAAAAGGGCAATCCTAAAAAATAAACAAGTGAAAGGTTCAAGTAATAATAAGAGTTTTGGAAAAGGCTTTAGAAATGCATAAAACGAATGTAAACAACCATAGGCCGGCGCAGTGGGTTACTATGCGCTGTGACGTCACACAGCAGCCATGACGAAATTCCTGTTTTTCCCGCCAATACCGAAAACGAAATTAAAAAATTAATATCTCGGGGAATAGGTTTCCAATTTCAATTATGTACGTCATTTTTCACGGATTTTCATCCTCTAACATAATAAAATTGAAACAAAAAAGGTGAAAATACCTGATTGCTTCCCTTGGGACCATCTTCCCAAATACGTCAACCCTAGCAACTACCGCTTCCGTTCTGGTTCCTCCGCGATCACATTATTTACCCTTATTATTTTATTCTCACTACTCTTATTCCTCTCCTTCCCAAAAGGACAGTCCCTTTTAAAATGTTTGTCTGACCCACAAGAATAACAGACGAACGTTTTCTTTATCCTCATTTCTCCGAAAATAAAAATTTCCATTTTCTTTCTTTCGGTTGTTAAATTTGTTCCCAGTACCTGCCAAAACTCTCGTCACCATCTTTCGTTTTCTCCCTTACCGAAGCATTATACGACTTTCCCTTTAATGCATAAAAAACATCACAGTGCTTACCTAACTCTTTAGGCTTAAACCACCCTTCCCCCTGTAAAACCCCAATATGCGTGGCAGTTTCACAGTCAAGAGTATCAAGCATTCTGTCAGCTACGATAAGTTAAGTGACTCAAAATCCTTTGCTCCTCTTACCTTGGAGTAATTTCGCCCCATAGCCGAAAGCCTGGACGCAAATTAAGCGAAAGTTTCATCTTGATTTCGTTTTGCTTTCCGAAAATGATCTAAACATAATTTTCGAGATGGTTCGAATTCATCTAACTCTAACTGCTTCATGAATTCCCAAATTCCTCCTCACTCACATCCAATAGTAAGTTAGATATCTTATCCCCCAATAAACACAATAAAACCTTAGGTTTAATCGCGTCCGAAATATTTTCATTCATAAATCCAAACCTTCTGATCTGGCTGGAGGTTTAATGGTTTTACCGTTCAAATCCTGATCACTTTAACTATTTCATCTATCGACCGCCCACCAGGATTAACATTGAAATTTTCATTTGGAATATTCCTACCTGAGCGTAATTTTTCAACCTGAAATTTCTCGGACTCAATTTTTAATTTAAGCTCTAATTCTTTTTCTTCTCTCTCAGACTGAAGTTTTTGCGACTCAATTAAATTTGGTCACCAAAATGTAAAAGATTTGAAAATGCTTGCTGAATCTGTTCATGGTCTTGATAATTTAAATGGTAACCTATCAAAATCTCACAGGGAGTCCATTTGAATCTATTAATAAAATTTCTTCTAGGAAGGTTTTGCAGCTATTACACTTAGATGTCCTGCTCCAGGTGAGTCTCCAAATATTTCTTGAGTATTATTCTAGGTACTCAACTTTCTTAAACATAAAAATGAAGCCTTTGATTACTTTAAGGAATATCAGGTAGGAATGGTGAGAAAATTTAGAGGATCAGTATGGAATTCTGTGCTAAATATTTAGAGGACCACCCAAAAGGTTTCGGTATTAGGGTTGAGAGGACAAATTATTACTCGCCAGAAATGAATGGAATTGCTGAGAGATTCAACCGAACAATTATCGAGGGTGCTAGATCTTTGTTATTACAAGGGGAACTGGATAAAATGCTACGGGCTGAGGTAGTAAATACTCAAAATTATTTCAAGAATCGCTTCCCCCATAAGAGTTTAAATGGGAAAACACCCTTAAACGTTTGGTCAAATCGCACATTTTCTGTCAGACATCTCAAACCTATTGGCAGTATTGCATCTGTTCATATTCCAAAAGAACAAAGGGATAAATTAGATAAAAACGCTGAAAAGGGAATTTTAGTTGGGTATGCAACCAAAACTAGGGGATACCGTATTTGGACACCAGGTACTAAACAGGTATTTGAAACAAAACACGTTCGACGAGTCAAAGTTTTGCATTAGGTCCAAAATAGAATGGGAAATTGACTCCAAAAATAATTTTGGCCTGCAATCTCAACCAGATGACCCTGATGTTGATTCTATTGTAGACTGTTCCGATCCTTTTGGTGACCTACAACGATTTCATTTGGTGACCCTACTGATGATTCTATATATCTCAATCGAAAGCAGATGAGAAGAAAACCCAAAATAGATGGGAAAAGCTTGTAGTGATTAGAAGAACTGGGCGAAGAGACGTGTATTATTATCCTGAAAAGGGAGTTTTAAATGATGTCACCCAAAAGGGGATCAAATATAATCCAATTAATTTTTCTGAGGGGGATTCAGGCTCAGAATCTGATGCAGAGACTCATTGTGCTGAGGTTTGGATAAATTTTTCATTTGCACTCTCAGAAAGCTCCTGAAAGGGAAAATTGGTGTAAAGCTATGTCTGAAGAAATTGACACTTTACAATCCAGAGAAGTATGTGATTTAATTCCCAGACATCTAAATAAGAAAGGTTTAGGATGTAAATGGGTGTATGATCTTAAGCGTGACTCTTCAGGAGAAATACAAAGGTATAAAGCACGTCTTGTTGCCCAAGGCTTCCGACAGACTGAAGGAATTGATTATTTTGACATATATTCCCCAGTAATAAATTTTACTTGGGTAAGAAATTTTAAGATTCTATTAGTAGTTTTGATGAAATGGGAACATAAACATTTAGATATCAAGTGTATGGTAAAATAGATGTAGAAACATACATGGAACAGCCCCAAGGTTTCATTGATAAGAATAAAAAGGGCTATGTTCTTAAATTGAAAAAGGCTTGCATCAAGCAGGGAGGGAATGGTTCTATAAATTAAATGATACTTTCATTGAACTAGGTTTTAAGAAACTAAATAACTGCAACTGTGTGTATCACCTGAACTGGAAAGTGATAATTCTTGTATATGTAGATGATTTTGCTGTATTTGATTGTAATGAAAATTATTAGAAAGATGTTGTAAATATGTTAAGAACAAAGTTTGACTTGGGTCCCATATCAAAATTTTTGGGTGTGGAATTTGAGACAAGAAATAACTGTTTGATTATGCATCAAGAAAGTTACATAAAAAGAATGATTAAAACTTTCAAAGATTTAAAAGTTAACTTCCACTAAGTCCTGGAAAAGATTAAAGATGACTGTTCTGTTGGTAATGATGTTCCATACAGATCATTGATTGGAAGTTTGTTGTTTCTTGGACATAATGTTTTCTGTAATATTACTCTCAAAGTATTGCAATGCACCATCTGAATTACACTGGAAAATGTTGTGTCAAGTATTTCAATATGTTGTAAGTACATCACACCTCCATATAAATTTGTCAAATGCAAAGAACTCAGAGATAACTGCTTATTGTGATGCTAGTTGGGTAGCAGGATGATAGAAAATCTGTTAGTGGATATGTTGTCCTTATGGGAAATGCACCTTTTTCTTGGTTATCTTCAAACAGGGTTCCCACTCTTTTTTTCAAACTAAAAATAAGGACTTAAATAAAACATAGAAGAAACCGTATTATACAATGTAATACCCGACTTTCGACCAAATGGGGATGCTCTTACAGATTAGTTCATCCCCCCTTACATGAATGTAAAAAATTTAGAATTCAAATCTACTTTCTAAAAAAAAAAAAGAGATTTTTTCAAAATAAGCCGTCTGATTTTTACAAAATTCAGCAGTTAATATATGGGCATTTACGTGTACACGTATTAATAATATGTGTAAGTACATAAACAAATTATAAAATGGAAACCCCGAGAAAAAAAAAAGTTTTTCTTTAATTTCTTCACAGTGCATTTGTTTTTATAAAAAGGGAAAGAAAGAGTTAAGTTTGATGAGGACTGGACTTGGGGTGTGTTCGGTCTCAAAGCTGCTAATGCAAGTTTGATTTTTATTTCTTATTCTTTTCATATTGATTTGTTTTTACTTCTTAATGGTCTTAAGGGGAGTGTATGAGCAATTTTTTAGCATATTGCTGCTCATGGGAGAACCACCATTTTGTCAGGCTCGTCCCTGATTCACATACACTTTTATTTTCACAAAATTTCCTAATTTTTGTATTTTAAATTTCTTTTTGTTTTTGAAATTAATGTGCTTACCTTGTTGTGTAAGCAGATTCAATCTTGCTTATGAAATGGAAATTACTCACACCAGTAATTATTTTATAGTACACTTTAATGAATTCATAATGCAAGTAAGAAGTAAATTCATTTATTGGCACATCGGAGGTTTCAATAAAATAAAAGTAGTGGCAAACTATTCATTTACTAAAAGGATAGCAAGTTGCATACGTCAGAGTCAAATTTGACTAAATCAGAGACCGAACGAGTTTCAAAGAAAATATTTTCCTGTGAACCAAAATGGATTATAAGAGTTATGCAAAAACTTTCATAAATTTATTAAAAGGTTAAAATAATAAAATGAAATTTTCTTGAATAGATATTCAACTAGTTGCCAAGTCATTCGGTGTATTGCCACATAATTTTGAACCACGGTCAAATGACGAGACATCTGAGCTGGCGCCCCACTCTCCAAACTTCCACACCAACCCAACGTGAGAACTTTAGGCCTGACAGATTTAAGGTGCACCAGCCGCCTCTACACCATACGCTTACAAACATCATTTTTATGAAACAAAATTAATTTGAAATTATCATCTAAGCTGACAATGGAGACAGATTGTGCATGGTATAACAAAAGCAAAGTGAAATTCAAGCAGTCGGACATTGAGTATTTGTCACCCGGATACAAAGAGAAAAAAATTATAAAACATAGAAAAATTACTTTCATTTTAGGTCAGCGGCCAAACACAATAGGAGTCCCAAATTTCCAGTTTTCAAATGACTTTTCCCGATTCATGAATTTGTATAACTATTCTCGGTTTTCCAGTACTCTGGTTTACGTTTTTTTTCTCTAATGTTTTTTGCTTCAAATTTGCAAAGCAGAATCACCTAAAAAAATATTTACAATTTGTTTTTATTTTTACGGGGGGGGGGGGGGGCTTGTCTTTGATTCACCTACAAACTTAAAAATACACTTCCCCATACTTATAATACATTTTAAAAACATTGCACTCACGGGTAACTGATAAAACAAAATTGATTAAGATTTGATGATTGTATTCTTGGTTCCTCTATCAGGACAACTATTTTGTGCATTGCAAGAGCCACTCACAAGTCGAAAACAGACCGATTTTCATGGGTTTTCAAGTTTTTAAAGTGTATTATGTGCTTATCAAGAGTCGATCGACGATTTGTATATCGGCTATCAAGGGTTGCCATTCAAGCAAGCCAGTTCCTGAATCATCACCAAAACTGTACTTGTAAGCAGTTTTATCGCCGATCAGCCGCTAAAAAGAGGTCGGAAATATTGTGTAAAAATATCGTCATTTGAAAACTGAATTTTCTTTTAAAGGAAAATAAGCACTTTCTAAGGACTATTGATGAAAAATAAGCACTTCTAAGGGCCCTTAGAAATGGAAGGTCAAAATAAGCACTTAGAAGCACTTTGTAAGGACCAGTGGGAACCCTGTCAAAGCAAAATTCTGTGGCTCTTTTGAGTATGTAATCAGACTTCATAGCTTTGTCAGAGAATTATTAATGAGTGTAAATTAAATGTTCAACCCAGTAAACCTATTATTTACACTGATAGTCAAAGCTCCATTTATTTTTCAAAGAATTCTGTCAAAAACAAAAGAACCAAGCACATAGATACACAAGATTATTTGTCAAAGACTATGTTAACAAAGGAAGTTTTATTTTAAAGTTTGGTTCAGGAAAAGAAAATGTAGCAGATATGCTTACTAAGACTTTAACATTAGAAAAATTGCAATATTACTGTAACATGTTATTTTTTTGAAGTCTTTGAAATAAATCTGCTGAAAATGGGGGGGGGGGTTTCCATTATGGATGCAATCCTTTTCTGCTGATTCATGCATATATATCCGCCCACGCACCTATTTGTTTTGGGATGGCACTGTGTGATCTCCCTTGTTCTAGTAAATCGGAAAGCTGCTGTGCAATGTCACTTTGGATCGGAAAAGCTGATAGTGTATGTAATTGAATGTCTTTTCTTCTATGTTTTAATAAATTAGTTTGTCTTGTATGATCTCAAAATACGTTGGATCCTCGGCGGAGAGTCATGCCACTCGACCTGAAGGATTCTCCTAACAGTTGATAACTCCCTGGGCAAAGTGAGGTCCACCTCGCCAGCTACTTGGGTATGGCTCAGCAGTACAACGTCATCGAGCCCAGCTTGAAGGAGGGGGTCAACAGCGAGGTCGTTTCCGACTGGAAGAAGAGGAGTCCTCACAGGGACCCCCCTCCTCACAGAGGGATGGAGTGTAAATACTACAACTGTCTGTATCTCCCCCTACTGTTCAGCAAATGGTGCTGTAAAGATTATTTTATCATCAGCTTATAAACTCAGATTTTGCGAATAAATACTGTGATACTAATTGTTTATTGATGTGAATGAGAAGTCTGTTGCACAGTAAGTATGCATTTGTAAAAAGTGAATAGTTTGAAGTTGAATCGGAAATAAACGTGTATGGCGAATGAGCTGAGCCTTTAGTCTCTTATCGCAAGACCTGAATAGCTCGCAAAACCCGTCATTATTTACAAATCGGTGGAGTTTCTCGGAGGTAAAACTCGACTTTAGAGTCTAGATCGGTTGGACAGAAGCTTTCCATACTTGCTCCATCTCCAAGTGAATATAAAAGTGGTGTGTAAACAGAAAGTCGTTCACTCATAAAGAAAATTAATGTCATAAGAAATGTTAACTGCATTCGCTACCGACATCATGTACGTCTAAAAGAAATTTCATTCGAGACGTGCAAAAAAATATATCATTTACTAATCACTGAAGCTCAAAACAATCTCGACACCAGAACCACAAACTATTTAAGAGTTTAATATAATACTTCATAAAAATTAGTCTTTTCAACACCAACTGAAACTGTCAAAACTATTTTGCAACAATAAATAGTGTAAAATTTAAAAAGATGCGTTACATTTATTTCCAGGTGTTTCTAGTGAACACGCTCTTAAATAAATAACTGTATTTGTTACAATCACAAACTTCTGCAAATCCCAGAAACAAATCTTAGTAGTTAATGTACAATGCTTCCTATGGCACATCCACTATGCGTGGGATCCTAGGAGGTATTAGTATAAATTAGAAGAGTCCAAAGTCATCGCATTCACGCAGCAAAATACACATTTCTCTTTTTACACAGTCTTTGCAGAGACACACGCCGTGATTCAAGAAGATCTATACAATGGAAATGGAACGTCCTAAGAGAGGAGATCTGAAAGAGAAGGAGGTCTTTTAGTCAAAAGGGCAATGAACAGACTCGAGATATTTTAGCAATCACTTTTAGATTTCAATGCAATTATGGTTCTGGGCCTCAAAAGTAAAAATCCATGCTAAACACTGTTTGTATTTTAAAATCTATGAATTTAAAGACATGAAGTATACAGCAATGAATTGGGAAATTAAAATCGATATGATTTAGAAAACCACTATCACACAAAAAGGAATAAAAATAACCTTTGGATCCATCATGTCGAGGAACACCCGATCGGATCGGGATTGCTAAATGTCGAAACGCACCTCTAATACTCGAAAGGCTCAACAAATGGCCGTGGGTGAAACACCAATGGCCGACTCAAAGCGATCCCTCGAATCAATGGATTTCATTCTGCGTTCATTGGGTCGCACTGATACTTCAAAGGTGATGAGTGTCACTCACCTGCCACCCGAGCGTCCTTCTGCAGCGTGTCAGCGAAGGGGCTGCCCACCAAGTTGGAATTGACGTCGTCCACCCGGATCAGGAAGTTCTCGTTATTTACATTTCCCAGGGGGTCCACCAGCTGGGCGGAGCTCCTCTGCTGCCGGTTGTTGCTCTGGATGTCGATCAGCAGGCCCACCTCGCTGCTTTCTTCGGGACTGCAAGGAAGAGAGACTCAGAGACAAGGTTTACGAGCAAAGAGAAACGCTCACACTGTGCTCAATGCATTCTAGGCTCGTGAACGGTATATTCCTCTATAAGGGGGCATAATGACAAACGATAGCTGCGTGTAAAATGAGGCTTAACTTTTTGCTCAAGATCCCTCGAGGTAGAGAAAATCGTGCAAGCGTCGAAAGGTGGGATTCTACAGTAAATGATTTCCTTTTTAATATTTTTGAGTAATTGAAACAATCAGTAGTCAATACGATAGTAATGCAATAAAATATTGCAAAGTTTAGAAGGATTTGATTGCAGTTTGGTCTATAAGAGCATTACTACTTTTAGTGGAAAATCAAACCTAACCCTCAATGAAATGACAGTACTGGTATCTTTCGTGTCGTCGCCATCCCTGTGTGGTATGCAGTCGACGCCCATTTCCCCTCGTCTTGTGACCATTGCATCGGGAAGAGGAAACACCGTCCAGAGGGCACTGACATTGTGAGAAAACCTTCACTCTCCTTGGAGCAAAAGAATTGCAATTTTTTGAAAATGAACATCACTTAAAACAAGGGCACAGAAATTGGGGTTGATCTTTTAATTTCAGGATCCACTAACACACAAATGCGTAAAGTGAAACGACCTAAATTCGAGTCACGCAAAACTCGGCGAAGGGGCTTCTCGCAGGGTTTCCAGCTCAGCACCACTCGCAAAACACTTTACACTAAGTAGTTCTGCCAATACTGCAATGGAAGAAACAGGAGGCACTACCCAAGAAGTTTACCAAAACAATTGAAACAAATACGAGCGTCTTTACGTACGAGAAACGTTTGATGTCTCGCATCCAACGATAAAATCAATGTTTTCTCCATTTCAAAGTTTAACGCATAACTGAGGTTTTCAGCTCATATGCTGCAGTTTTCCAATTCCTTTGATTACAGTATCGTATAATTTTAATGAATTTTGTGTACAGAATAATGGAAGGCATTTTAATTAACATCGTACCGAGGCAACACCCGAGCTGGCACTCCACCCACCAAACTTCCACGCCAACGGACATTGACAGATGGAACGTGCACCAGCTCCTTTCATACACGATTGTTAGAGATCTGCTATTCCTCCTACCACTGGTCATTACGGTTATAAATATAAATTTCAATCCAAAAAGAGCAAGCAGTTTTCGATTCAAACACACGATTCTGCTATTCTACTGTCCAGCAAATATAATCTTTTTAAGGTGTATGTATAAGCTAGAAATCACAAAAATCAGTACTTTCTTACAAGTGCAAATCTCCTTGGCTTTTAAATCGTGCCGAGATCTCGAAATTGATTTCCAGCTAAGGTTTTTTTTTCTTTCCATAGTGTCACCGTGCACAAACGTGTTTGAAAAACTTTTAAAATATCTGAAGCACTGTTGTTTTGCAGTATGAAGCTTTGTTCAAATAGTGCTAACTCGAGAAGGAATTATCGATTGCAATTATTTCTCTAATAAATTTATAATTAAATAATTATTAATAGATAATGTCTTTCTCAAGACATTAGAATTTGACATATCACAGTTAAAAAAAATCAAGCCAATTATATCTAAATTAAATAATTCATCATTCGCTCGACCTTTCATCTGTCATGCTGCGATCGCGCCAAGAAAGAATTTGGACAACAGCCAATACATCAGTTGGTACTGTTGGTTTCCATTATGGATGCAATCCTTTTCTGCTGATTGATGCATATATATCTGCCCACGCACCTATTTGTTTTGGGGTGCCACCCTTGATCTGGCCAATTGGAAAGCTGCTGTGCGATGTCACTAGTTCTAAGCCAATCGGAAAGCTGATAGTGTATGTAATTGAACTTGAATGTCTTTTCTTCTATGTTTTATACGTTTTAATAAATTAGTTCGTCTCGTGACTCCGTTGTATGATATTCTGATTTTGTTGATCACAAAATATGTTGGATCCTCGGCGGAGAATCGGACGGCAAATGCCACACGACCTGAAGGATTCTCCTAACAGGTACCTTGAAAGTTACAAGAATTGCACCTAGAAGGAATTTAAGACTACATCAGTTGTATACTGCTGTTTGTAAAAAATGCAACACCATGAAGGAATCATCAGAATTAAATGAATTTTAATACACAAATGGCTTGTATTAGTACAAATAAATGAATAAATTTTCAAAGCAAAAAACAATATTAAATGTTCGAAATCAGTATTTGGCATAGCCACCACGCTCTGCAATAACTGCTGCTATACAACGTGGCATGGAGCAAAATAGATGTTGAATGTCTGCTTGTGGAAGAGAATTCCATGTTGTTTGTATGCGCACCCAAAGTTCATCTTTTGAAGCTGTAGGATGTAGATCACGAGCGAGACGCCAACCAACCAATTCCCACACATGCTCAATAGGCAAAATATCTGGCGAATAAGCAGGCCAAGGTTGTGTTGGGCTGAAAAGAAGTCTCGAACATTCCTTGGAACATGTGGGCGTGCATTATCCTGTTGAAAGATAGCTCCAAGGATGCCTTGAAGGAAGGGAACGACTTCGGCCTCTAGCACTTCACGGACGTACCTGTTGCTAGTCAGATCACTCTCAATTCGTAGCAACTGAGATCGTCCATGATACGAAATCGTACCCCAGACCATAACTCTGGGTGTTCGGCCACTATGACGTTCGATAACGCACTCTGGAGGGCAGCGTTCACTGGCATAGAGTCTAACACAAATGCAGCCATCGTGGTTCCACAAATTAAAGCGGGATTCGTCAGAAAAGACAACTTGTTGCGAACCAGCCCGCCAGGCTCTGTGCTCATTGCAGACGCAATCGTTGATGGTTTGCCGTGAAGGGATCCTGTATAAAGGAATCCTTGTACGCAGTCCACGGTGCAGCAGACGTCGGGGAATCGACAAAGCCGACATTAGTACACCTGTAGCAGTAGACCAAAGTGCTGTCAAAACTGCCTGGAGGAAGCTGTACGGTCATTCACCGCCATGTGGACCAGGTGTCTATAATCACCGTCTGACATCACCTTCCGTCGTCCACTCCCAGTTTATCGAGTTGTCCGGTGCTCATCGGTCGACTGCTTCCATACTCGTATCACTGTGGAATTGTTCCGCTGCACACGAGCTGCTATTGCACGATAGGAAAATCCTCCTTCACGAAGGCTAATGATTCTCCCCCGTTCAAACTCCGTAAGCTGTTGAAATTTCACCCTATTTCATCGTGGAGGCATACTTAGGTCTCACTAAACCCCCCGTTCGCCTCTAAAAAATAACCATGCACTATTTTCAACGTCCCGCTACAGCCCTCTATTTATACGCTTTTAGCATCAGTTCAGAGGGCGCTGCTCACACCATGCATGCGTGGTGGCTCTGAAACTTTACTACTTTGCATAAGATCCTTTTGCTGCAAATTTCATTTCATTCGGATGATTCCTTCATGGTGTTGCATTTTTTACAAACAGCAGTGTACCTTGAAAGTTATAAGAACTGCGCCAAATAAAGAATTTAGACTACATCAGTAATACCACGAAAGTTATAGTAAGAATTGCGCGTTCTGTCTATAGCCGAAATCAAAAAGGTTCGTCTGATTTTTTTCACACTGAAGAGAGTAACGCACAAACCAATGAGCTAAAAAATGGTCATAACAAAAAGCATTTTAAATTTGAGCATACAGATCCACTTTTACTCACCTAGTGGTGCAACTCATGTTTTCATGGCTGCCGTAGCCGTTGGACTGCGGAGAGACGTCTTCGTTGGCACTCAGAGTTCTGTTTGACACGCTCAAACTATTGGCGGTTTCGGAGGGTGTGAAAGCTCCGTTCCTCTTTGCCGAGTGGATGGCCGCGTTGAGGATGTCGGGGAGGGGCTTCTGCTCCGCCCACGCTTCAGAGGTTCCGTTGGGAATGTCCGCTCCCCTCAGGGTGGTCGGCGCCGCCCTGCTCTCTGCAGGTGTGCCGCTCGGAGACTGGGCCGCGGCTTTGCCTCTGGTGCGCGCCATGATCTGCTCCACTCTCTGTTGAAAAAAAAAAAGCTCTTTCAGTTGGAGGTTTTACCCACCAGGAGGCGTGCAGCTACTACTGAAAGAAATCGCTTGCGTCGAATATTACCAAAAATATCAGGAGCAAACCTGTAGAAGATGGATGGGTTGGTTTGGGTTTTGTGGTACGAGGTCCTATAGCAGACAAGCTGCACCGAGTGCAAGATAAAATCAGCAAAATGAAAATATTTAAAAATCTATTCAGCAACAAAATAAGTTGGTTTGTTACTCAGAATATTTACATCGTAAAAAAAAATGGTATTTTAATACTCGTTCATAATGAAATCAAAATAAATAAACACAAAAGTATAAATCATACTACATGAGAGTCATTCCATGTCAAATCAACAATAATTCGGAATGACACCCCCAGATTTTGGTGATTTTTGGCACATTCACAGGTTTTATGGACATATGGAAAAATGTCAATTTTTAGTGGTCTTACTTCATCGGTTCAAAAGTCATTAAATATTAAAAATTTTAATTTTTTACGAAACATATGTCAGTTGTACAATGGCTGTAAAACAGTAACCAGTTGAGGTGCAGACCTGAACTCAGCCACATTTTAAAGCTCTTTTATAGGGCTTTCATGATATGCAACATGATAGGGTTTGTAATTAAATAATTTTTAAAAATCTATTTGAAATTTTAAAATTTTTAAAAAGTGACAATTTTAAAATTCAGAAATTTTTTCAAAATTAGTTTATATTGCCTAACAGCACCTAAAATCTTATTTTGGGATCTCTATGAGATCCTGAGATACAGGAGGTATAAATGTATGCGTTAGAGGGAAAATGTCAAATCTATACTATATTATCGAATTATATCCAAATAAGTATAGTTTATAATATATAATTATACAATCATATGTAATTGCATAATAATATGTGATTAAAAATATATGAATGTAATACATAATTTTATTATTTAATTCTTAATTTAATCTACTTTACACTACTAAGAGTGAAAAAATGTCTAACGGATTTTAAAAAATCTTTCCCTAGATTATAAGATACAGTTTATAACAATGAAAGAATGGAGGAAACTGATTGGATAAGTTCAAAATTGCTGGCTAATCATGCAACATGCATGCCTGATTGCATCATGAAACATGTATGCACGATTGCATTAGGTTGCATTGTGCAACATGTACGCCCGATTGCATTAGGTTGCATTGTGCAACATGTACGCCTGATTGCATCACGTTTCTACTCATTTGCAGTCAGTCTGGCATCAGAGGTGTTGGTAAAAGGCTGGTTCAAGCGTAGTTTTCACCCCTCTTTATTTTCATGCGAGTTGCTATTTAGGAAATGTGTTTCAACTGATAGTGAACATATATAAAGTGTATTTGACATTGTTTTTCTTATTACACTATAATGGATCCCAGTGACAAGCTACCAGTGCTGAGCTGTTTTAACCCAGTTGAAAAACCTAATCACTCTTATGCGAGAAAAGGGTTGAGATCTGTGTCTCAGTGAATGTGCTTGTTGATCCCAGAAATTTCAAAAGTATGTGATGGTTATAGAAAATCCGAGTTAAAAGGTGAAAGTTTAAGAGAATTTATCAGGTACCAGCCACAGAGACCAGAAAGTGGCATGCATGAGCTACCATTTTACACTCAGGCATTTCAGTCACTCCACTCGACTCTCTTCGAGAGTCGCCAGTTGATAAGAAAAAGGCAGAAACCAAAAGATACTCCAGTGAGAAGGCTAAAAGGATTAATATGGCAGTCAAGAGGAAACTCCTGGTTAATGCAGGTTCTTCTCATGAAGACAGTGATTCAGATGATATTTTAGAACATTTGAAACATGTATATGAAGGCTGCACTTGTAGAAACCAAAAACTGATGATACCAACTCTTCTGCCAGCAAGTTGGAGTGTCAGAAAAGTTAACAAGGAATTAAAAATCCCTAATTACTTAGTAAGACAAGCCAAGAAACTCTTTAAATTGAAAGGGCCCTTGTCTACTCCAGAACTAAGACCTGGGCAAAATTTGTTGCTAGAAACTTTTGATTTGTCAAAGGGTTTTTTAAACTGATCAAGTTCAGTAGGCCTGGGATTAAAGACTATTTCAGTGAAAGACATCACAGGTGCTAAAGTAAAAGGTATTAAGATCGGGTTCTCTAAATTTGCAGAATCACGGCCCAAACACAGTATTCTGCCTGGCCGTAGGGGCACCCACTCACTTTGCGTATCTACTACTCACCAGAACGCTTAACTTGTAACAGCAAAATGAAATGAATCCCAGCATAGCAAGAGTGCCCACCATCAATTGACTGTTTCTTCTCCAATTGCGCGTCATACCCAGGAACCCTTTCGAGAAAGAGGGTTTGAAGAAAATGCAATCGAGACGTTTTCTTCGCCATCGCTGCAACTTGGAAACAATCCAAAAATCGGTATATGACTTTGTTGAAATTTTTTGTGTTCTGCTTCATCATGACTTGATAGCAAAGTTCTTTTATGAGTGAGACTATGGAAAATCTCTTTGAATGTGGTGGTCCATTGGGACTTTTCTGAGCAATATTCCTTCGTATTACAAGAAAAAACACAATCTTACCACTGGACACGCAACAGTGCATCCATTTGTTGTGTATTTTAAGAAAGAATAAAAGAAAAATCATTTGTAACAATATCAGACTGCCTTGAGCACAACACTACTGCAGTCTATCTGTTCCTAACAAAACGAATGCAGTACCTCAAACCAAAGTTTGGAACATTTCCAAAAAAAATATTCTATTTTTCAGATGGGTCAGCAGTCCAATGCAAAAGAAACGTGTGTCTCCACTGCAAAGATTTTTCAGCCACTGCACATGGAAAAGGAGTATGGGGGCACAGTCAAAAGATTGGCCTGCACACCTTATGAAGACCAACTCTTTGAATGGGACAATATTTCCCACATACATTTCAAATATGTCAACCATGAAGAGTATACTGAAACAGAAGAACTGTACACAAAAGCTACACCCACAAAGTGTGTAACTGTCAAATCATTTTCTTCTGCATCAACCATCTTTCCTGTAGCAAGTCATGAAAATAGGTTCAGTGACATGTGTGGTTGCAGTCTAGGGTGTCAAATGGTATCTATGTTTCAGCTAAAAATGAAGATGTGAACAAAGTGAAAGTAACATTTCTCCATTCTCAAGGACCATCTCCTTCATTTTCATACCCTACAAGACCTGATGTACTGTGGATTCCCTCTTCAAATGGGATCTGCAAACTGAAACCAACTGGTTCAACATACAGGCAACGAGGAGATTGTGCAAGAGCCTCCTACAAATGAAGATGTGATCGCTGTACATGTGCTAATTCAATGTTTCTAAACTCTATTCATGATTTCGAAGAAAACAAATTATGATTTTGAGATAGACTGGATTTTCTAGAAAAGTCCATACGTATAGTTTTATTACAATAGAATTATAATACAGGGTGGTCCCGAATTCATGGTACAAACTTTAATGGTAGGTACAGGACATTGTAACAATGATTTATTGTATAGGAATGTATAGTCGCAAGTGACGCGGTGAGGCGTAAACAGGGGAAATAAAAGGAAAGAGAAATGGAGTGATCGGTTGGTATCATTGCCGGTAGAGGGCAGTAGATGTCTAGCCGCTGTTGAACATGATGCATCGCAGTAGGGAAAAGCGCCATTCACAATTGTGCTGCCGTAGACGATGGGTGACTTTACGTATGCAGAAAAAGCAGACATGCATTACATGTACGGCCGTGCAAATGGTAACGGCAGAGCTGCGTTACGAATGTATCGCGCGGAGTATCCTGATCGACGAATGCCGGATCATAGAATTTTTCAACGGTTACATCGTCAACTTTGTGAAACAGGTGCGTTCGACGTCAACGGACATGGCGCTGGTCGAGTAAGAGCTGTACGCACTCCAAGGCTGGAAGAAAGCATCTTGAACATTGTGGCTGATAGACCCGAGTCAAGCACAAGAACTGTTGCGCGTGACGTAGGTGTGAGTCATCAGACTGTATGCAGAGTGTTAAACGAAAATCGCTTACACCCCTTCCATTTTCAGAAAGTACAAGCATTGAATCCGGCAGATTATCCTCGCCGCGTGAACTTCTGCCTGTGGGTGATGCAGCAATGTGCGTTGCAGCCGGATTTCGTAGATTATGTGCTATTTACAGATGAAGCGACATTTTCACGCGAGGGTGTCTTTAATGCGCACAATTCCCATGTGTGGGCAACCGATAATCCACATGCAACGCGTCGACATGCGTTTCAACAACGTTTCAGTATTAATGTGTGGGCTGGTATTGTGAACGACTTTTTGATTGGCCCATACTTACTACCCACGCGGCTCACTGGCGGAAGCTATCTTATTTTTCTGAAAGAAATGTTACCACAACTGCTGCATGATGTTCCGATCGCCATTCGTAACCGCATGTGGTTTCAGCACGATGGGGCGCCAGCACACTTCAGCATTGATGTACGGAATTACCTGAATGCCACGTTTGGTACTCGATGGATTGGGCGTGGTGGACCAGTCCCTTGGCCACCCCGATCTCCCGATTTATCGAGCCTCGATTACTTTTTATGGGGACATCTAAAGCATCTTGTTTATGAGACTCCAGTTGACTCAGATGAGGATCTCGTCGCTCGCTTATCTGTAGCTGCTGCAGGTGTGCGTGAAATACCAGGCATCTTTGAACGTGTACGCCAATCGCTCCACCGACGCTGTCAAGCATGTATCGATACTGGTGGACGCAATTTTGAACAATTACTGTAAACATGACACTTGTCAACAACGCTTTCAATAAAATCTTTGTTTTTCCTTTCGGCCGTTATTTCCCCTGTTTTAGCCTCACCGCGTCACTTGCGACTATACATTCCTATACAATAAATCATTGTTACAATGTCCTGTACCTACCATTAAAGTTTGTACCATGAATTCGGGACCACCCTGTATAATATAATTACATATGATTGTATAATTATATATATATGAAAGATTTGACATTTTCCCGCTAATCGTACATACATTATACCTCCTATATCTCAGGATCCCAAAATAAGGTGCTGTTAGATGAGACTAATTTTGAGAATTTTTTCAATGCAATTAGTAGCAATATGATGTAACCAGGCATACATATTTCATGATTAGCCAACAATTTTGAACTTAACCAATCACTTTCCTCCATTCTTAGATTTTTAGTAGTGTAAAGTAGATGAAATTAAGAATTAAATAATAAAATTATATATGATTATAGATGTATTATATTTATATATTTTTAATCATATATTACTATGCAATTATATTGGCATTTTTCTTCTAACCATACATTATACCTCCTATATCTCAGGATTCCAAAATAAGATTTTGGGTGCTGTTAGATGATGACCTAAACTAATTTTGAGAATTTTTCTGAATTTTAAAATTGTCACTTTTTAAAAATTTATAAATGTAAAATAGATTTAAAAAAATTATTTTATTACAAACCATATAATGTTGCATATCATATGAAAGATCTGGAAAAGAGCTTTAAAATGAGCCTGAATTCAAGTCAACTGGTTACTGTTTTACAGCCATTGTAAGACTGACATATGGGGTGTTTTTTCGTAACTAATTTAAATTTTACTATTTAATAATTTTTGATACTAGGATATTTTTATTGATATTTTTAATACACCACTAAGAATTGACATTTTTGCATATGTCTATAAAACCTGCAAGTGTACCAAAAATCATCAAAATCTGAGGGGGTCATTCTGATTTTTACTAAAAATTGTGTTGATTTGACATAAACACAAAGAAATGTTCTATTTTTTAAGTTCACTTGTCCCAAACCTAAAAATAAAACGTTTGGATGGAGTTTAAAACATGAAATAAAGAAAATCAGACGGAATGCAAAAATTGACAAACATTAAAATAGATTTGGGTGAGGGGTATTTCCCCCAAACGTGAAAGGATAACTTTCCACAAATATTTTTTAGCAGCCAATTCAGTTCAGGCGACTCTGCGTCCCAACAAATAGATCAATAACACTTCCTTCACTGTTCGTACGGAGGAGAAGCACTACAACATGGGGTTCAACGCGTGGTTATTTCTAACATAAGGAGTCTCACCCTTTTCCTCTCGGCTCTTTCGTCTTCCTCCTTCCTCAGTTTCTCCTCCAACTCCACCCTCTGCCTCTCGGCCTCCTCGCGCGCCTTCTTCTCCTGCTCCTCCTTTTCCAACCTCTGAAACAAACAACGCGTCACAATCACGTACCATGAAGAAAGCAAATCAGAGCTATGAAATCGGTTTAAAGATCAAGGGTATGGCTTCTATTTGAGAAATCGGAGTAATATTGACAGAAACGAACCCAGTTGATTCCTGATGCGACATCAATGTTTTATAAAAAAAACAATGTGTCTAACATCAATGTATTGGAGCCGATGTTTGTTTGAAATTGATGTTTTAACATTGTTGATGTTTATACGTTGCCGAAGTTTTATTTTTTAATGAAAAAAAGCATTGTAGTAAAAATTAAGAATCTAACAATTATTTGTACATACCTACCTAATTATACTTATAGTTAGTAGTTCATACGTCAAATTGTTGTAAATATTATTTTATTTTATAGTATTGAATTTGAAAATAAAATATTTGTTAATTGTTCCTGTTAATTTTTTTGAATTTGTTTTCGACAGCTAAAAAATGCCTTGCTTATAAATTACTAAACACTGCAAATGACAAATTAACCCCCCCCCCCCAGCGAACATTAAAGTTTGAGGTTGCTAAACCAGTTTTAAGAAAGAAAAAAAAAAAAAAAAAAAAGGGGGGGGGGGAGAGTTTAAATACACTGATGTTTCAAAACATCGATGGTTTATGGGCGATGTATTATCAATATCGATGTTTTGCTGTCGATGTTGCATCCCTAATTCTTACTCAAAGCACATGAAAAGGCTATCCAGATTACAATCAAACACTTTTGGGCACCCGATATCCTTTACAAATTATAAACGTTTAATACCCGTGCTTTTATTACTTTATTCGTGTTTTTAGATTTCAATAAAATTACTTTAAAGAAACATTTTACTTCTCAAATTGTTACGTGCCGTTCAGTGCTTTGTAATGCCAAAACACAAGAAATTTTAAAGATCTTTAGGTACCTCTACACATTAACATTTTTTGGTTATGCTTCATCCTTTTCTTATCTACAAGGAACTATTTAGGAGGATATGCATAATTTATTTATAAAAAAAAAACGATTTTGTTGGCTTTGTATGGATTGTCTTGATTAGTTGTCACGGAGGTGGTCCGATAGAAAAATATTATGGGTACGGTTAATATTGAATTCGGTTCACTTGGATCATCTCCGTCCTGAATGGCAATGCAATTATAAGTGAATATAGAATTCTGTGGCAATTTAAAGCAGAAAAGGACTCGTTTTGAACCCAACGTGGCTCATCTTGTTCAAGTATCACGAAGCACACCTTTCAAGATGACAAAGCTAGTACACAGTACTCCAAGTTCATAAAGGTCCCATTTTTAATGTATATAAAGAAGATTGCATTGCTATTTAAATTATATACTATTCATTCCTCCCATCCAATATGTAATGTCAAGAACGACGTTCAAAGCAAGACGATTTTACTGCGAATGTTTACGGAGCAACCCTAAATCAAATTTTCCTGCCCGATGGGGTTTCACACTTTTGACAACGATATGCTATCTAATATCTGGTTGTCTGGAAAGTTCTGCGAGTATTTTATGATCAATACCAACGAAGCAGTACAAAAACATAAGAAAATATTATTGAATCACATAAGCACCGCTTTGTTCTATGACTTTTTGACATTTTTCCTGCAGCCGGAAAAAATTCTTTTTTTTTTCTTCCCAAAAAAACCATTAGGCTTATTTGTAAAGAAGTTGTTGAGGTGCTGTTTGACAGTCTCCAAAGAATTGGAACTCTAGATCATTCAGAGAATTTTGAAGTCACCTGAAGAGGTGAAAATCTGAGGGTCTGGTGAATAAGGGAGGTTGACACAAAACATTTCAGCCATACTCAATAAGTCTTGACATTCAGTGAAATGTGGGGCCACACATTGTCATGCTGGAAGAAAACACCACGATGATGGTTCAGTTCCGTGGCCGCTTAGCTTCGATTTTTACTTTTAATACTGCCATTTGAGAGCTGCTTTTTTCCGAATTTACTATCTGATTTTGTGGCAACAATTCATAATGAACAATTCCTTTGGAGTCCCACCATACACAAATCTTGGGATGCAGCCCCCTTCTTGATGTTACTTACCCCCACCCACCACCTTCGAACTGTGTCATCAGAAAGAGCCCTCTGTCCATACACAGCACACATTTTACAAGCAGTCTGACTAGCATTTTTTCCTTTCTTAAAATAAAAAAGCACAATACGAAGGAAACAAACTTTCTCCATTCTTAGCACTTGAGTCCACACAACACATGCTAGAACGATGCAGTGGAAAAGACCGACATCTGCTTCAATCGAGGTCACTCCTCACCAGCAGTGGCAAAATAACAACAGAGCGCTTCGATTCGAAAACCCACAGAACTTTCCAGATGACCCAATACATACAACACCAAGTACACAATAAACACATACAAGGGTCCTGTTATAATGACACAATAGAAGATAAAACAGACTATAAGACAGAGGGCTCAAAGAAGTTTGGACCCACAAATAAGAGTCTGATGAAAAAGAACGTTAGAGTTACAAGCGTACCTGTTTGGCCTCTTCGTCTCTCCTCTCCTGGTCCTCCCTCTCACGCTGCTGCTGCTCCTCGATGGCCCTGGCCAGCTTCTGCTGCTCCAGCTGCCTGTGCAGCTCCGCCAGCCGGATCTGCTCCTGCTCCATCCGACGCTGCTCCTGCTCTTCCTTCTCTTGCTGCTCCTCCTCACAGCGCCTGCAGAGACAATGACCGCATTAAACACGCCAGTTTACCCGATAGACATATGGCGACCGAAAGGCCGGGAAGTTCACTGCTAATCGATTCAAAATATCGATGGTAAAGAAATGGTTTTGAAAGCAAAAATGAATTTTCGTGCGTGCACCTACTCAATCAGTTGAGTGCCATAATTCTGTTGTGACAAGGGGAGCAGAATCTTCCCTAGACTTCATATTAAGACTAAAAATCCTTCAAGAATTTCAGGTTTATATTAGGGCCATCTAAATCTTGGGATCCCTTCTCAATGTTATGTGGGGAGCTTCATTTGGCTTACCTTTGACATCAGAAACAGCCCTCTGTCCATATACAGCACACATTTTACGAGCAGTCCGACTAGCTTTATGGCTTCATGCTAGTTTTATATCAAATGCAGTGTTCTTAAATGTTTTCCTTTGTATTTATGTGTTGTGATGTAATGTCTCATTCCAGACAAATTCATAAAATAAAAGTTCACAGTTTCCGAGAAATCCGCGATTCTACGCATCTAAAGATAATTTTGGACACCAGTGGAATTAACAAATGTTTTATTCTTTTAACCATAATGAACAAATATTTAATAAAATCTGGTGCTTCACAAACAGAAGATAAACAAAGAAACTAACAGAAGTATAAAGACGACTCCATCGAATTCGGATTCATCGCAATTGAAACGAAAGACCCTAAAATACAATTCTGTGTAGTCTTCAAAAGGGAACTTGCAAATGAAGCTCTCATTCCTAGTAAACTAAAGAGACATTTGGAAATTTCACTCCCAGAGGTCAAAAACAAACCAAGAGAATATTTTGAAAACCTGGCAGCACAGCAAAAAACTTCTAAAAACTATATGAAGATGCCAGAAAAGAAGTTGATTGCCAGCTACAAAGTTGCACAACGCAAGAAAGCACACACGGATGCCATCACTGCACCAGCATTAGCTATCAATGTCCAAACAATGCTGCCAGAGGAATCGACAGATGGTTTTCAATGATTTTCCGCTATATCATGCAGAAAATCAAAGATGTCCATCAATGTTAGGAAACATAAAAGGTTTTATCACACATATGCACCAAGAAAATCCAAATATTATAAGCGTCTGCGGCATGATTCACTTGTTTCAAAATCTTTAACTCCAGGTATGTTGACTGTAATGAACCAAGTCATCCAAGTGGTCCATTTTATCAAGAGTCAACCTCTTAGATCCCGAATTTTCTCTCGACTGTGCGACCGGAATGGATTCTGACTACAAAACTCTTTTGTATCACACCGAAGTGCAATGCTTTCGAAGGGAAAGGTTTTGAAACGACTCATACACCTGAAAGCAGAGGTGATTTTGTTCTTGGAGGTCAAAAAACCATCTTTTGGATTTTCTCTCCCTGGCGAGATTTGGTGGATTAAATTCAATTTCTCTCAGACTTGTTTGAAAAGATGAACTCCCTGAATTTAAGCCTTTAAGGTCCATTCAAGAATATCGCCACATCAACATCAAAACTGAAGAAATGTGAAGAAAAATTAACGCTGTGGAAATTTGAAATTTCAAAAGGAAATATTTTGACAGCTTTCTGCATGTCAATAAATCTCAGGCAAAAAAAAAAATGGCAGACGAAATTATAAGAACCATTGACGAACTTCAAACCTCACTTTAAAAGCTACTTTCCTTCAACTTTTAGTTGATGAATATGAATGGTTCATCCACCCATTTGTAATTTGCAAGACATCAAATTTGAAAACAGAAAAGCTCATTGATTAGAGAAACGATATGTTCTTCCATTCTTGAGTAAATTTGGATGAGTTTTGGCTTTCTTCCAGAAATTTGTACCCTGCAATCAGCTTGAAAGCTATTAAATTTCTTCTGCCTTTTGCATCTTCATGGTTCTGTGAATTTGGATTTTCAGCATTGACAGAAATCAAGTCCAAAAAGCGAGAAAGACTTTTAAAAGTTGAGAGAGACGGTGAAATGTCTGGCGACTAGAACTTCGTTTTTATTTAATTTGTTCACAAAAACAGGCTCAACCCTCTCATTAAATAAATTTTTTAAACAAATAATTTTTTTTTGTATCATACAACTTTTAAATTTTTTATATTCAGGTGTGCTGCAAATAATTCCAGTTATTTTTAGTGGGCCGTCAACAAAAAAGGTTGAGAAACACTGATCTAAGCTGACGATGGAAACGGATTGTGCATGGCATAACAAAAGCAAAGTGGAATTTAAGCACAATCGGTCATTGAGAATTTGTCACAATCGTGTTCCAAAAATAAACACATTACATTTCCAGCTCTCTTACAATTTCAGCGAAAGAAAGCAAAGAAAAAAAAATATTATGGCTGGCATTATTTAGTTCTTTTTTTTTGTAATATCGGGATCACTAGAGATAGATTCAAAATTTCAACGCATTTATATTCTATAAAATTTACCTGATTTCTTCCAAGCGCCGTCGCTCCAGCTCGGCTTCCCTCTCCGCCTGTTCCCTTGCCAGGCGGCGCTTCTCTGCCAGAGCTGCCTTCGCCTCCTCCTCCGAGGAGATGCGGGGCTTAGGGGGGGCAGCTCCACTCTCCGCACCCTTCTCTTCGTTCGGAATGTTTTGTTCGACGGTTGCCTCCCTGACGACCTTCCTCACATCCTCCGCAGACGCCTCCTCCGCCCGGGGTTCGGACTCGTTGACCGCAGTCTCAGAATCCCCAGAGCTCGCCGGCAGCATCTCAGAGTCCGTGGTCGGTGACGTCACAGCCGAGTCGAGGTGCACCTCCTCCTCTGCTGCCACTTCTTTCCTCTTGCATTCGATTTTGTCTGTGACTGTCTGTTCCTCACTCGACTTGTCCTTCTCTTCTGCAGGGATCTTGTTGACGGGCTTGCTCAAAGTCTTGTTGATCTGTTTGGATAGAAAAATCAGTGGGATTTTTTTTTGTTCTGCCTCGACAAACTAAGAACTTAATAAAGACTAAAATTGTACAAGCCGCATTACACAATTTAATACATGACTTTCGACCATGTGATCCTACAGATTAGTTAATCCTATAAGAACAGAGTATGTAAAAAATTTAATATTCAAGTCTATTTCCTAAACATTTTATACAAAATAACGCCACACAGAAATGAGATTTTTCAAAGTAAGCAGTCTGATTTATACGAATGTCAGCAGTTCATATATGGGCATTACGTGTACACATATCAGTAATATGTAAGCATATAAACAAATTATAGAAGAAATAGCAGTATACAGCAGGAAAAAACATTTAAACACTGCAAGGGTTTAAAAAGTTGCTTTAAAGATTTACTTAAAAAATCCTGAAATTAAGTTACATGAAAGAAAAAAAGTAGGAGTGTAATATTAAAATTCTAATGATTAAACTAATGTAACTTTATTGATCGCAACAAATTAAAATGCATTAAAAAAATTATACTTTACAAATATTAAAACCATTATTAATTTATTCAAAATTCTTTCTAAATTTCCATCATATATGTCAATAAAAATATTTTTACAAATTCTGAAATCAGATTAAATCTTGACACAGTCATCTGTTTTTCAATTGACTTCTTTTTCAGAAATCTGATTGTCTAATTCCTTAATATTTTAACTAAGCTTTTATAAAAAGCGAAATATTTTTAGAAAATTTTGCCTTATTAGACAGTTCTGTTGAATTTTCCATATCTGTAATATAAGCTTGAAGAAAAGCTAGATTTTAAATAGTTTAGTTCGATTTTCCTTTTTCCACTGTTTACTAAACTTTTCTAATTTCCAATTTTGCATTGTTCTTCCAAATGAAGTAACTAATTTTTCCTTGAAGAGAAAAACTTTCTTGTCTCTTTTGTTACAGAGTTGTAGTGTGAATATCATTAGAATTATTTGCATTCTCATAAAAGAGCCTCTGAGCCAATATAAGATTCTTTCTTTTAGTGTTGTAAACCTCTAATGATTTATTTCCACTGAACCCATGTTCTACTGTAGACTGACCATATGATAAAATCATAAGAATTTTCATTATTCTCCATAATTTTTCATTTGCTGCATTGTTAAGTAAAAAAATCACTCTAAAGAGCTGTCAAGTCTGTCTGATTCCAGCCAATCACGCACTAAAAAGAGGTCAAAAATATTGTAAACAAATATCATCACTTGAAAACTGAATTTTGTTTTCAAAGGAAAATGAGCACTTTCTAAAGATTTTTGATGAAAAATAATAAGTACTTCAAAGGGCTTTTAGAAATGGAAGGTCGAAATAAGCACTTTCTAAGACCTGTGGGAACCCTGTTTGAACTTACAAGTAATAACAATAAGGCAAAAATTTGGCAGTGGCAATTGTAACGAAATGCAGCAACTAGTTCATTTGTTATAATTGATACAAAAAGAGATTTCCCATAATACTTTCACTTTTTTGGGTTGGATATTCTCCTGTTCTTTCAACTGTTTAAATGTAGCAAATCTTTCACATGCAAATCTAGCCTGATTTGTAAATGAAACAGCCATTTAATTTGATGGGTCGAAGACCTATATATAAAAGCGAAGTTAGTTCATATATTCCAATCTCCCTCATCCAACTCCTGGATATTTGTTTGTTCTTTTTAAGCTGGCTGTTTTACTGTAAACTTTACATTTTAAAAAACTTTTAAGTCTCACCTCGGCGGTCTATTTTTAAACTGTGCATCCTGCACTTGGCACCTTTGCTGGATTCTTAGCCAATTTACATAGCATTTTGCTACACAGTGAAGGGTGGAAAATGCAGGATGGTTGCCATTCCTGGTGTCATCTGCTCAGACCAAACAGCAATAGAGGTTCTCAAGTGTTCCAGAACTTGGATAGACTCCGCTGAATGTTGAAAATAGAAGTGATTACCTTTCTCAGATTGTCCTTTGTCGGGACGGGGTGTGACTTGGCCCTGGAGAGGAGATCAGACGACTTGGGGGGAGGGAGGGGCTTCTTGGGGGCGGCAGACAGGGGCCTCTTTGGCTCTTCCCCTTCTCGGCACGCACTCTTGGCTCGGGGAGCAGGGACTGCAAGATACGATTAGGACGTCTCAATGAACTCGCCCGATCACGTGTTTATGCATAGAATACAAAATTCAGGTAGAATATTACTTTAGCTAAACACTACAAGAAAATGCGATTGAATTTTAAGATCAATTTCAGTGTCCACGCAATGAGTTAAAAAAAACTATCACCTATTAGGCTGATATAAACTGAAGTTAATAAAAGTGCACATGACGAAGTCTTTAAAAATCCAAGCTAGAATTTATTCAAAGGATAACAAATGAATTTAAGTTTAAGTTAAAAGATTACAATTCACGCATAGTCATTTTACAATATTGAAAAGTAAATCCAATAACTAGATCGAGATTGATCGAGTACGTGATCAAACAAGCGAGAGTAGGAATTGAGCGGCAATACTGATGCAACAGATTACAACCGCTTTTGTAATAGTATGAAAGATCACAATGATGACATAAAGTAAATGAATACATAAAGTATCAAATATATTGACCTAGTAAAATTCAGAAAAGAAAATGAACGTTTTTCCTAACAAAATGACATCTAAAAAATTGTTTCAATGACCACTTAACTACAAAAATGTCGAGAAAAACAAAACAGCCTAAAAAATCAAGGAGCGTTTCTGAATGGATGAGAACCTGGCTATGAATTTTTTATTGCATTCACTTTCGTCTAGTGTTTTATCCAGAGCGAAACAGAAGGGCCATCGGAAAACATCTTTCCGTGATGATTCAAATTCCAACATTACAAACCAAAACGTATGACGAAATGAGTTCATTTATAAAAAACTACAGCATTTCATTTCCAAAATAACACTCTGGTGATTTTGGCAAAACAAGATTTATCGAAATATCAAAAATCATCTTTTGATCATTATTTCAAATTGAATACCTGAATGTCATGGCCAGTAATCACGCATCAGCTTTAAAAAATAAATAAAATTTGTGTGTGTTATTTGTTTATTATATTTTCTTAGTTACATAATACATTCGATTGATGCACAAGTTCATCCTGTTTTAGGCACTCAATGGCATTGCATCGCAAAGTGTTGTCTACTTTACGCGTGTCAAGTTTCGATGTCGTAGGAAAGAGGGAATTTCAGAGTCCTTGGGGAAAAAATTGCATTGTTGGGTTTTTAAATTTTGTTGAGCATTCAAAATGGCAGAAAAAAGACAGCATTTTCAAGAAAGTATGCTTTTTTTTATTAGCGAAAAGGCAAGAATGCTTCACAAGCGCATAGTTGCGTAGGGTGAGGAAGCAGTCGCCGATTTCACGTGCAGCAAGTGGTTCGGAAAGTTTTGTCTCCGGGTTCTTTGGCCAGAAACCTCACAACTTCAGCGCTTGATCATGCATCTACCGGAGAGATGGAGAAATGCCATCGAACAAAACAGTACATACTGTAGAGATTCTACGTAAATTTTTTTTGCCCGTAAAATTATTCTTCAATTATCGTCCAAAAACCGGATTAACTTTTGCATCATTCCAATGCTTTGTCATTTCAAACATGCAGATTTTGTTTTCGACCTCCTTTGTCCTCTGCTGACGAACATACTTACCGCTTCTGTCGTGACCTCTGGGTTGCCTGTCCGGCTCCTTGGCGGGTGGGATGTTGACGACAGAGCCTGCCACACTGTAGGGGCGGGGTCTCCTGGGAGCGGGGCGGGGCCTCATGTTGACGGCGGAAACCGAGCTGGAAGTGGCGCTGATGTCCGAAGCTCCGGACATGGAGCTCTGGGGGCGTGGCGGGGAGCGAGAACTGTCTTTGCCTGGTGGTGTATAAACAAGAATGAAAAGGGTACTTGCATAACACCTCGTCGACCCTTTGCGACAAACAAAAATAGGGTGGCATGGGTAGTATACGTGACAGTGGCGATTTCTTGCCAAATGTGGCAACCTTTAATTTATGCTGTTTTAAGGTTACCCTATTTAGATTTTTTTAGAATTGATTTCTTGGTTAACGATAAGCGATAACGACGCTTAATCTGCCACTTCTTTTTCATTGTTGTAACGTGTAGTTGGCGTGATATCTTTGCTCCGTCTTTTTTTTTGCGATTGCGTTTCACGTCTTTGGAAGTAAGTTGCACTTTTTCCCCCTTTCGTTCCTCGTTCACTTACCTGATGTTAGCTATGGCAGTAGATGGTTTAACTGGTTAATGGTTTTGTAAAAGATCAGTTTGACTGCTACCTAACCGAATACATTTGGCGGCAGCGGCAACATTTGGGGACGGAGGTGCAAAGGAAGTTTCTGCCTTCGTCCAGGAAATAAACCGGATTTATAACATAGCAGAGGAAGCAAATTGAGGGTGTTTTACTTTTCGATATCTTTTCGCTGACTTATCTACCAAAAAATTACTATCAAATCCATATATGCAAAGGTTCACAGTCTGGATTTTGTTACATGAGTGCTGCCATCTTGTTTTGGCAACAAAAAAAATCCGCCTTGGTGACACTGTCATGTATACTACCACTCCACCAAAAATGGTCGCGATGGTGTGATTCAGCGCCAATAACAGGTAAACACAACACAGGATTGCAGAATGCCGTAACTTGGAAAACACTCCACTGTGTGCTGTTCCGTAAAAGCGGGTCGAAAAGTGTAGAATTAGTCGCAGTAAAGAAATGGTAGTTATTTTGGGTACAGCTACAGTCTACATTTATGGTGGTGGCAACAGCCTTGGCGATTTTTTTGTCGCTTCTTGTCGTCAAGGAAAGATTTATTTCAAAAATCTTTTTCCTTTTAAAGCAGAAAATGAAAGCTTAAAAACACAATTGAGAACGTTTTGAAAGTATATTTTAAAGAAACTTTCAAGAAAAGTAAACTTAAATACATTTGTGAAGCAGTAGAGGAACTAAGCTGCTAATGTTGGGTAAGATTACCCTGAAACTTATCAATTACACTAAATGCAGTGGGCATGTTGAAACGAAACAAGATTTTTAAAAGAAAAAAAAGCAAGAAAAAATACAACTGATACGTCAAAACTGTTTAGGGAAAAAATTATATAAAAAAAACAAAAATTCCACAAATGGCTAAAAAACAAAACTTGGAAACGTTTCGTGAAAAAATATCTTTTAAAATATAAAAATTCCACAACTGTAGAAATACAAATAAATTAACCATTGATATCACAGAAAAAATTTTAAAAGGACCCATGCAATCAAAGGATATTTTAAAATCAAAATAACCAATAGCAGCAAAGAAAAAATTTCAAACGAAACCATGAAATCAAGCTACTTTAACGGATTTTGGAAGAACTTTCCAGAAAAAACAAAATGAAAATTGAAAGTGACCGTTAACCGAGGTAATAACCGTAAAGACAGACGAGTTGCCTTAATCTACCGTAACTTGTTACTAGAAGTGCGTCAAAATAATCGCCAAGGCCGTTGCCATCGCTATAAGCGTAGTTTAGCTGTACCTTAACTTGTATCCTTCTTTACACAAAGAAAAATGGCTTATCGAGCATTCAGTGTTACGCAAGACCAAGGTGAAGATCTCGTGAGTGTGTTGCAATGTCACGCGCATCCATTAATGGCACCGACTCGCACAAATGGCGAAAATTTTTGTTTATCAAAAATGCTTGGCGGGCATCATAAAAAAAAAAATTTTGCTCAAATATTAATTCTTATTCTGATCTAATTAATCATATTAACCCTGCATATCTATTTCCCAATGGAAGTCTACCAACGCATGACTTCAAATGCGTTCTGTGATCTTCAATAGCATATAAATAACAATTTTGAATTCTTCGATAAAAAAATTTCTGTCCGCAAAAAGTGGTTTTGTCGAAAGAGTCTGCAGGTGGTTATTATTCAGTGATTAAATGTGACTACGGGTAAACAGGGTTCCCATTCAGCAAGCAAAAGAAAAATTGGGGTCTTTTCAGGGTTATTTTCCAAAGTTACATTTAACATAGATCTTGGGATCCATTAATTCCTGGTGACATTTGACCATGGACAATTATTGATCTTGGTTAGTTAAATTTGCATAAAAACTGCAGCGTTCTTGTTGGAGGCTTCTTTTAATTTTAGGGGTTTGAATTTAATGGCCATGCTGAGCCAGATGCAAGACAGACAATACCGAATAATGGACAGATACAAGGGAAGTTTTTGACTGACACAGAAAGAGTCCAACCACCTACAACTTGCAGGTTGCTAATGCAGTGGGCACACACACCGAGCCACAACAAATGAGTCGCTCACAAGTAAATGTGGTTAAGTCTGGAAAACAAAAATATAGAACATTTTCGTTTTTGAACACTTTAAAAAATTTTCCTTAATTGATTTGATCAGAAAAGTAAAAAAGTCTTCTTACAAATGTTAACCAAACAAGAAACAGGTGACCCTCTTATAAGTCTAATGGTACCATGTTATACGGAAACCGTGCTATACGAAACATGGGGGTCATACAATTTTGTATATTTGGTACTGTGTAACATGGAAACCGTGCTACAGGACAGTTTGTGTTGTATAGAAATCGTGTTAAGTGAAACTTAGGAATTACATAAATGTCGAGATTGCATTTCGTGTAATAAGGTAATTAAAATCGTGTTATACGGATTACTCCGATATCACACTAGCGATAAGGATAGAATGTCAATTCAAAACTGTTAATCAAAAATTACACATGCATTGGTTTGGTAAACATGATTTAAAAAAAATCTAACAGGTCTCTATTTGACTGTCCAATTGACCAAGAACAGGTAAAAATAAAATTGTATTAGACAGAAATATTTATCGTGTTATACGAGGGTCGTTGCAATTTTAGTACAGTGTTGTAGGGAATCCGTGTTACAAGAGGGTCACCTGTACATGTACAGGATGTGCAAATAAAAACTAAAGAAATTTATGCACAAATAGATGGTTTGAGATTGTTTTGTGTTTCCTCAGTTCATGTTGTAATGTATGGAAGTGTTTGCAAATGCGACTCCGAAACTGGTGCAATGAAGGTCACGTGATGGATTATTTTCCGGTTCCCACTTTCATCAAAGAATTGTTTACGAACGTGGCATCGGTATTACCCACATAGATCGAAAGAAGAATTTTGTTTGATTTCAAAGTTTAAATAAAAAACTATTGAACAAAAAGTGAGGATGGATTCTGAAGTTATTATGCAACATATGCAGTAGCTATAAAAAGAAGAGCTTTCTGACCCAGAAAAAAAACAAAGCAACGAGTAAATCCTTTAATAAGTAAAAAGAATATTATTTATTCTATTAAGGTTTACAGAAATGTCAAAAAATGGACTCAACCCCATTTTCTACTGAACGACTCCTAAGTCTGGTCTCTCATAAGTTTTATGCAAGTATTTTCGTCTTCAACTTGTAACTCCATCTTACTTTATAAGTCTACAGAGCAGGAAGTATGGCCAATGCACTGTCTGAAGAGGTTTTTATTTTAGAGCTGTCATCTTAACATATAAGAGCTCTAGCAAAGTAAGCTTGTATGATTTATATCACAGTTCGGTAATTTATTTCTCAAAAACGGGTTTGGTCGTGTATCAGAAAACTTTCTTTGTTGTCTATAGTGTGCATGGAATAACCAAATACTGAATGTGCGTCTGTTCACTGTACTGAAATGTAATGTTTCTGGACAGACCTTGCAGGTACAAAGTTTGGAATTATTTGATTGTGTAGCTTTGACACTAAAAACGGTAAAAAGTGGGAATTTTAGCAAAATAAAGAGACTCAAATGAAAACTCAAGCCTTCTCACAGCTTTTTAAGGTCTGTGGGAACCCTGTGATGCAGGGTAAAAGAAATTAATACTCAGCAATAGCGTTAAAACTCGAAAGAATTACCGACTTATGCGAGACCTGCACAATCTTGCAGGTTTTGGTAATGCTCTTAGTAAGATCGGGGGTTTGCGTTTTTCAGAAAGGCAAATTAGCATTGCATGAAAAAAAGTTTCACCGCCGCTTTAATAAATGCCACAAAATACACTTAGAATAGTTCTATTGACTGAATGCTTTGTTTGACTCTTTCAAAAGTTGGTGAAGTGGTAGTATACGTGACAGTGGGGATTTCTCGCGACTCTTCAATTTGTTGTTTTAAGCCTATTTAGAATTATCTACAATTGAAGATGTTCCCCAAATGAAATTAAAATGCTGTGCATTTGGCGGCGGCAACATTTGGGGACAGAGGTGCAGAGGAAGTTTCTGCCTTCGTCCAGGAAACAAACCAGATTTATAGCGTAGCAGAGGAAGCAAAATGAGGGCAAGTTTCATTTTGCTATATTTTTTTGCTGACTTGTCTACTAAAAAATTATTACCAAATCCATAAATGCAAAGGTTCAGTATGGATTTTGCTACATAGGCACCGCCATCTTGTTTTGGCGACAAAAAAAAACGCCTTGCTGACACTGTCACGTATACCACCACTCCACAACACAATTTATTATTAATCTTGAAATAAAATTCTGCATCGTCTTCAATTCCCGTTCAGAATTATTTTCTAAGGAGATAAAACCACTTTTCCTTTTCGATAACGCACTGTAGCCTTAACGCACAATGAATAAAATCACTTTAGAGTTGAAAAAGGTGACACACTTACAAGAGCACAACCACAAAAGACCTACCACCGGAGCTAGGGGAGAGGAGAAGGGGGGGGGGGAAGCACACAGCACCACCACCACCTGTTGCACAACAAGAGCTATTAAAGAGAAGCATGCACTTGGACCCCAATGGACAGAAAGAAAGAAGCATTAGAACACAAAGCAAAGGTTAGACAATGCTGGCAGTCAACACAAAGAATAAAATAAACACAACAAAACATTCAAGCAATTCATTACTATCATTTGATGTCAGCACTAATACCCTTAAAACCCCACAAATAACCCAGTGTCAATTGTCTTTTTTTATGGAATTCTTTTGAATTTCTTTCACCTGTAAGTTTGCCAGTGATGCTTTGTAAGGCCTCATCCCGTGGCTCCTGAACACAAGAGTCGCTGCGATCTAAAAGTTTCCGAAACTGCCAGAAACAGTCCGCCCCTACGCTGCAGTGAGAAATGTGTGGATGGATGAGCATTGTTGCTCGATAGAGATCAAGTACACACACCGAGTAGCCAATTATTCCTCATTTTACTAAATCAATTCAAGGTAAAACAGACTGTCCACTTTACATTTAGGAGGGTTGTTACAAAAATAGAAGGCAAGCTGTATCGGGTCATCCGGACAGTTCTGCGGGTTTTCGAATCGCTCTTTGTTCTTATTATTCTGCTACAGCTGATAAGGAGTGACCTCGATCAAAGCAGATGTTTCAATTCGGTCTTTTCTGCTTTCACTACATAATTATAGCATCTGTTGTGGCGTAATTTTTGTTTCACTGCAGTGCTAAGAATGGAGAACCAGAAAGTTCATTTTTGCCATATTGTGCTTTTATTTTAAGAAAGGAAAAAAAGCTAGTCAAGACTACTCGTAAAATGTGTGCAGTATATGGACATAGTGCTGTTTCTGAGGCCACAGTTCGAAGGTGGTTTGTTAAATTGAAGCATGGAAATTTCAGCCTTGAAGAGAAAGCCCTCTCTGGATGACCATCCTCTGTAAACGAGGACCTATTAAATGATGCCAATGTTTAAAATCCACATTACGGAGTTCAGGAACTATCACACAGTCTAAATATTCCAAAAAGTACAGTTCATGATCATCTGAAGAAAATTGGATAGGTAAACCGCTACGATGTATGGGTACCCCATACTTTAACACAGAATATGCTCGTTGAATTTTGTCCTGATTCTTTCCTGAAACGAAATGAAGAAGCTCCTTTTTGGAAACGGCTCATTACTGGACATGAGAAGTGGATACTATACAATAATGTAACAAGAAAAAGATCATGGGGTAAGCCAAATAAACCT
Organism: Metellina segmentata; assembly: GCA_947359465.1. NCBI lineage: Eukaryota > Metazoa > Arthropoda > Arachnida > Araneae > Tetragnathidae > Metellina > Metellina segmentata. The sequence continues at coordinate 211,412 of OX375881.1, read as the reverse complement.
CCCCAAATAACATCGAGAGTGGGACTGCATCCCAAAAAAGTAATGATTAGTGTATGGTGGGGCAACAAAGGAATTGTTAATTATGAATTGCTGCCACAAAATCGGATAGTAAATTCGGATAAAATACTGTTCTCAAATGGTAGCAAGCAGAAATCGAAGCAAAGAGGCAAGAACCGACCCATCGTCGAGGTGTCGTCTTCCAGCACGACAATACGCGGCCCCACATTTCGATGAATGTCAGACAAAGACTTATGGAGTGCAGCTGAGATGTTTTGTGCCATCCCCATTTTCACCAGACCTTGTGCCCTTAGATTTTCACCTCTTCAGGTCACTTCAAAATTCTCTGAACGGCCTGGAGACTGTCAAAACAGCACCTCAATAACTTCTTTACAAACAAGCCTAATGATTTTGTACAAAGAATTTCCAGCTGCAGGAAAGATGGCAAAAAGTCATAGAACAAAACGGTGCTTATGTGATTCAATAATATTTTCTTATGTTTTTGTACTGCTTCGTTGGTCTTGATCATAAAAAACCCGCAGAACTTTAGGAAAGAGCCAATATTTGATGCTACTCTTGTCGGATCAGTGGCTATTTGTCCGGACGTGCATCGGCAAATGTGCCACATGGGGTGTATTTTTCTCTAAGTTGGTATTCTGATTGAGACAGTTTGCTATACAACTGATACGTTCTGGTAAAAGCCCAGACGGGTTGAGGCTTCTTGTAAATGAAGTGATAGGTTTTATCTAAAGGAGTTTCTTACTATGCAAAAAACCTACACCGAGCAACTCTCAATGTGTTCCGCCATACACCCTGTTGTGCCATATGGTCATCAACACGTCATTCTCGCTTTGCATGCAAATGTTTAAAATCATTTAATTTAATTTTGCGTTATTATTTGGCCTCCTATGCGGGACACAAGAAAAGAACGAGCGCTCAACAACAGCCATGCATAAGTATACCTGGAGACAAATAACATCCGTTTGGACCGCCGTCCACTTTGTTCAGGTTCCAAGCGGAGGCAGCGCGGCTCCCGGCCAGCGCCTCGGCTCGGAGCCGTGCGGCACGGGTCAGCCGGGGCGGGGCGGCCAGGTGCATCATGCTCTGTGCCGAGCGCATGCTGCTTATGGCGAGGGTGGGAGAGGGGCTCTGCCGCCGGGGCGCCGCGGCCAGGTGCAGCATGCTCCTCGACATGCCGTCGGCCGGGGAGCCCCGGGCCCTCCTGTTGGCTGGTGGGGCCAGGTTGCACATGCTCTTGGCGGGAGACACCGTCGCATCGGGGGTGGTGCAGGGGTCCCGGTAGGTCCTGCGTGGCTGTGCCAGCTGGTCGAGGCGAGTCATGCTGACGGCCCGCATGCACGGGGGGTTACCTCTGGGGGCGACGTGCGGGGTGACGCTGCGTTCCCTGCTCGGCGTAGGGGTGATGTCCGTCCGTCTCCTCCCTCGGAACGTGGACGACGACAGAGACACCATGCTGCGGCTCATGCAGTCTTCCCCTGGAAGAAACACACAATTGCTTTATTCGCACATATCCACTCCTCTTGCTCTCGGAGAGACGAGAAGGTTGCATTGAAGCAACGATCGTGGACCGATAATCGAAGGTTTTGCTGTTTAGTGGCCCAAGGGTGTTTGGCCGCTCACGAGACGGGCAATAGCGAGTAACAGATCTATGCATTGAAGGACACCGGAGAGAGGAATGCGGCCGATGAGAATCAAACCTGTGACGCACGCGAGGTCGCCGGCACACACAATCGCTGAGGAAAGATTCGAGGATTTTGGACCTCGTAATTCTGAGCCACGGACAGATAAAGAGGTGCCTCCGAGCAAAAGAGAAATTGGGGTTCCACATAGATGTCGGTGGCTTGGCCCCCGAGTGGAGGAAGCTATCACGAGTGCTGGGTCTTCATCCGTATTCAGCAAATGGGTGAATATCCTGCCCTTGATGTGTACTGACTCTGGGACCAGTAGCATTGACCTTGGTTTTTAAGAGTGACTTAAAATATCCAGTGTTTGTAAAAATAGCTTTATAATGTTGAAGGGGACCACCAGTGCAGTCCTCTCTCCGTAATGTCAAAATGGTAGAATTTTAAGGAACCATTACTCAGAATCCATAATGTGTATTGATTTCAATTTTTTTTTCAGGTTATGAAGACACTTTAAAACACTAGAACACAAAGATTTTTAAAAAACTTAAAATTTGGAGTTTAGATTTTTTTTTCTTCCTATTTTACTTTTGAAAAATGAGAAAAGAAATGCACGAGTTACAATACATTATAGGGTATGTCACACTTGTAAACCAATTCTTTTTTCATTTGCTTGAATACATAGACTTTGAAAAAACGTTCCTCTTATGGAAAAATATACATTTTGAGAAATTGAAGTTTAAAGAATAAATTGACTTTACTGCAGGTACGTACAGGTATTTTTCAAAAATTATTTTAAATACTTCTATTTAACATATCTATAAATAACTAGCCACTGCGTGGCTAGCACGGCGTTGCCCGTGCTGAACTTTGTGGGGTTAGGTGTGTTCATTGTGAACGTTTGTAATTCACCGGTGTTTGCTACGCATTTCCATTTGGTTTGCTTCGCAAACCAACACCACGGATAACGCTGTGATGGCCTAGTTATTGTGAAATTGGAATTGCGAAGAGATCCAATTGGTGTGACGTGACTTGGAGGGTGCTGAGGTGTTATGTTATCGCCAAACGGAAGGTACAAAAATCATAAATGAAAACCCAATATACAGAAACACTGCATCGGATCTTGTTTCTTATATAACAAGGAGGCTTTTACAGAATCAGGGGGGTCTGGAGTCATAAATGCAGTTTTATTAGGCATAGTCAATTGATTTCAAGGTCATTAAAATGAGGCAATTTTTCTTTTGGATTCATAAATCGTGCACTGTGCATGACAAATACTTCGACAGATAGCACCATCTTCTCAAATGAATTCAAATCACATTTTTGAAAACCGCAAGAGTTTGAAAAAAATATATTTGAATAAAAACATAAAAATGCAAACATTTTTAAGTAAAGAAACAGAAGGTAAAAAATAGCAATCTATTTTGACAGTAATAGCTAAAAATACGTAAGCAAAATGTTAAAATAAAACACATATTAGTGAAGTAATAAGCACACTTCAGAAAACAAGACTTTTGAGTAATTAGTAAAGAATGAGTTGTTATGTTTGACTGAAGCTTCCCTACTAAAGCATTACACATGCATAACACAAACCAAAGTCAGAATACTCCAAACAGAACCATAAATAAGGTGTAAACAACAAAACATTATAAGCTGTGAAAATGAGAAAGTTTGAAAAATTAATAAAACATTATTGCGTGTTTAAATCATAGCGAGAAGTTTTTCAGTTTTTTACTTTTTATCAGATGTAACTAAAATTTCCAAGCATTGAATTAACAGTGGCATTTAAGGGAAAATGTTAAAGTGAAGACTTACAGAGTAACCTATTCTTAATACTTCTGAAAATACAGCTGATTTGCTAGACATAATGTTAAGGATCATTAAAATAAAGATGCAATAGCACCAAAACTTCATAGTATTGCATTACTGCAACTCAGTATTTTCTAAATTGCTAGATGCAGCTAACAAAAATTATTTTAAATATACTTCCTGCAGTGGATGCTAAGACAAAATAGTGAAGATTGAAAAATAATTGAGGAGTCAATCGCTTTGCCACTAGCCAACACTAAATGAGGCAATCAGCAATTGTTGCCTAACCCACAAAAATCGAAAATTTTATTATTTTACCTTTAAGAAAAACCTTTTACTTTTTTTTTAATGTGTAGGTTCAAATCTTTTAAATTTACAAAAGAACTTATTGTTGATCACTGAATAACAAATTTTTAAAACCTTGAATCCTAATGAGTATAAATAAAATTGTACAGAATACAGTGCCAAGAAAATTGTGCTGCAATAGCCTTGAATATTCTATCAGAAAGCATTGAATGTTACTTCTCACTTTTACTTTGTTTGAGAGCCAAGAATTCCTTTTAACGTACTTAAAAATATTACACTGAATGCATTTTTGAGTCGCATTTACTGTGCAAGAACGTGCTTCGTCGAAAGCAACCGCAAAATATATTGTTTTAGTTGCCAAGTTGCAATGCGAGGAAATTAAAGAAAATTGTGGGCAATTTATGTAAAAAAAGGGTTGCAAGTCTGTACAGTTTGGCAACCACTGCCGTAAAATAAGAGAATTGTGTTCACTGGCTATATCTTGAGTACAGGTGATCTGTATTGGAGAATGTTAGAGACTGAGCTCGACTAGCAGCCAATTTAAATCCCGAGCAGCCTCGATCTTCAGTCTAGAGAAGGAACGCATGCACCCTCCACTCACCCACCAGCACCCCAGAGCCCACGAGCCAGCCGAGGGAGGGCCGATGAAAAAAGTGCGACGGGTTGCAGAGATTGTTCTCCAGCATCGAGAGACAGGCTTTCATGTCATGGGAACTCTTTTGCTGCAGGGCGATTGGTTTGTATGCAAAACTGGGCATGGTTTCGAGGCTCGAAGATCGAGACGAGTCCCGCAAAAGGCCAACGGAATCGCTTTCTGGAAAACAAGTCCTGAAATGTCTAACATAAGAAAGCAACACAGTTTCTTCAAATGACTAACATAAGAAAGCAACACAGTTAAAAACAATGCAAAATGAAACTAGAAATAGCCTCTAGTGATTCAAATTGAAGATGGGGATTGTCTTTAGCACAAGCTGTGACGTTATGCCCAGCCAAACAGAATATTTTGAGAAGAAAAATTAATTGATTTATCTTGATTAGATAAATGATTATAGTACGCTTCTTACTAATGCAGTTCTAATATGAGGAGAGTCTCAATTATCACTCGTCTAGTGTGCAGAAAGACGATCGTCTCACGGATCATTCGAAAGAGATCTACACTGTATGTCCCCACCTCGCAGCTGGGGACAAACTCCTTCTCGTTAGGCTAAGGGTCAGATGGAAGCAACCTGGTCATGTGTCGGTCACCCGACACACTCTGTTTCCACGAGAAACTCTCTATGGGGAATTTCAGAGATTGTCCACAAAGAAGCGCTTCAATGAAAACCTTTTGTCACGGGTTTACCTCGTCAAGCAACCCTCAAAGGGTGTGGATCTCACCACAGTACATCCAAATAGCAAGGGTTTAAATCATAAATAAGAGGGAGAAGTGGAATGCACAGACTCTTTCCGAAATATCCGACCGAACTGTATAAAGCAGCTGAACTTCTTTGCGCGTCCACCCCTTTGAGAGTTTGACTTTTTATCGACCCCCTCTTTTTGACGTCATTACAATGAGACGATCAAAAAAGACGCTCCTAGTGCATGTGAGATATAAACACTATCCAAAATATAAAGTTTAATTTAGGTACTTTAATACAATTTTCCCTACATACCTGAAAATGAGACTTTTATTAACTTAATTCAATACAATTGTCCGCATGTCATTCACGACGTCCACTCGGCCTCCGTGACCTTGCTCCGTCATACTACTCACCCCATTCAAGTCCCTTTTAATTGCATTACCAGGCAGCATGGAGGCAGTCCAAGTGAACCCGGTTAAACGTGACACATACACCATCTTGTATTTTTCTATCGACCGCTGCAGTAGACGGTGGTAGAGGGGAAATGAACATCTTGTATCCGAGAACGTGTGTCCGGTAATGCCACGGTTCACACATCTGATTTTGCAACGTGCGGCACCAAAGCCCAACTATGCACGCATAACATTGGAATGACGCAAGTATACAACATTCGCCATTTGCGATGGATATTCTATTGAAAACAACGTGTTTAGTTTGCTTACTTGGTGTAAAAAACGAATATTTGTAAGCAAAATAGACATTACTGGATACAACCATTTATTAATTATTATTTGTATTCCATTTATTTACGAAAACAAGGTACTTCAGACAGGAGAAGCGTGTGCGGCGCCGTGTGGAACTGCGGTACAAATTGCACGAAAGTCGGACGCGAGTCACTGCAGCTGTGCCGGAAACATGTGTGCACTACTAATGTGCATGGATCTAATGTATCTCAGGTTATACTTACGTTGCAGCGCTGCACGTTGAAAAACTGGATGTGTGCACCGAGCCTTAGAGGGAGCTATCTGAGACAGTCGACGACATAGTTTCTGTGGGGGGTGAGGTATCATTCCCCGATTGAATTTTCCAACTGCATGCATCGCCAGACACATTGGGAGCTCACAGATATTAATCTGATGCTAGTGGCTGGAAATAGTCGCGCGAAGGTTGTACGGTGCCCTTCCAGGAGAACTGCCAAATCGGCAATACGTTCGAGTGCGTGCATCGTCAGCTCTACGACTGTGGATCTTTCGATGCTAGCAGGAGCAATGTGTTCAGACAAGAAGTTTCAGAACTCTAGGAGTGGAGGAAGCTGTCTTATGTTCAGTTCTGTCTTAAGCACAAGAGCTGTTGGACGTTGCCTGGGTGTGAGCCATATCAATTGTAAGGAGGATTTTACATGATGAAGTACATCCATTACTTTTACAGAGGCAGGGCATTGAAACAAGAGGATTGTCCAATTCGTGTAGACCTCGGAATATGCCGCTCTGGTTTAAACCACTGGCCGTTGCAGTGGGTTTGACAAAGTTCAAAATAAGACACACGCTGTGCCAAACGAAAGATAACACAAAAGCATTGTACAGATAGTAAAACAAGATGTTTTTAAAAACAGTTGGACTTGAAGTGCTAAAAAATAATTTAATAATGTTTAGACCAGGGTGTAAAAAAATCAATTAATCGGATTTATTTGATTTAAATCGGATTTATTTGATTTAAATCAAAAATCGGATTTTTTAAATTTAAATTTCATTAGGGCCTATAAATTTGTTAAATAAAAAATTGAGTTTCTGACATGACATGTAAACAATCGGAATTTGTGATATGGTAAATTAATATTTATTTTACTAAATATCATTGTGTGTTACACGATAATACGTTTAAAAAATGAATTTTCAAAACAAGAGCAAAAGATAAAACATTTGTTTAACTTTAAAACACAAGTTGACATCCTCCATAGTTTTTCTTGTGTAAATTAACATACTCATGTTAACAAATGTATCAGTAAGTGTAAGTGAGACCTAAATTAGTCTGATTAAATAAATATTTGTTATGGGTCACAACTCTTAAAGTGAAAGGTGACTGTTTCAGGGTGCATTTTGCAAAATAAAAGATGTTCATTGTGTTTAAACTTTCATCCTTTCAAATAGAAAGCTCAGTTGAATTTTTTATTTAATAAATTATTAATCACATTAACTGCGTTATTTTGTATTTATGTCTCAATTAAAAAAAAAGTTGTTGAAAAATCACTATAGCTAAGCCATTGGTCAATCAATTAAAGGGGTAACAAGTAGTTTAGGCCTACTTTGTGGGGATTTTCTTTGGCTGTCTTGACATTTACATAGATGTAGGCCTACTGCTTTATTGTTTGTAACATAAAATTATGCATGAACATTGTAAAAACTTTCAAATAGATGTCTACTTATTTTGTACTTTACTGTTTGGCAGAATCCCTAACTCGACACTCAACAGATTACTTAGTCCATAGACACCTCAGATTATTTGCTAGTGTCCAGTGCCAAACATTTTTTTTAAAAGCTCATCAGTACGAGGTGTAGCCATTAGTGCTGAAATCACCATGTGTGCAGAAAGTTCAAAGCATTTGACAAATTCTGTGAATTTTCTAGAGTGTATTTACTTAGTTATAAAAATGTTAGATTGGTTGTGATTTAAATCAATGATTTTTTTAAAATAATCATTTGATTAAAATCATGATTTTAATCGTTGATTTAAATCTTGACACCCTGGTTTAGACATTGAAAAATTAAGTTGCAATGTAATTTTGAAAGATGGAAATGTGTGGTAATATTGGGGAAAATATTAAGTTGTTTCCAAAAGAAAATTTCCTGGCACTTAAACGCTCTACTGTTGGCCAACTGCTAAAATTATGACTAAAATAATTATCCTCAAAAGAAGTGTGGGAATGTCACAATGTGCTTGAGGACCTGGCTGCAAGTTTCTCTTGTCTGGGTCCCTGGTCATTGAGGGTAATGAGGGCAGACCCATTAGCAAAACATGGATCTGAAATGCCATTTGTTGGACCAGAACCTGTTTTGGGTCTGCCTCACAATGTGGTTAGAGGGATATAAGGGATTTGCTCCTTGCCGAGTCCTACCGTGCATGGCTTCAATACAAAGATCAAAGAGCTCCATCGACAGTCTCCCTGGGATAGACAACTGAAATTGAGCAGGAAAGAAATCAGTATAGCTATTGGCCTTCTGACTGGCCACTGTACCCTGAATAGACACCTCAACATTAAGGGTGCTATAGACGACCCATTATGTAGAGGTTGTCGGATGGTAGAGGAGAGTCCTAAACAAGTATTGTGTGACTTTGATTTTTACTCTGCATGACGATTTGAATATAGGGGATACCACTGTATCGAACTCTGGGAACTGGGCAACATTCCAATCGGGTTCTTGCCGAAATTTATTTCGGCAATTGGTCTTTAGTAGATCGGCAGGGGTCTCGGTACAATAGACCATCGGCACTCTTCGGAGTCACCCCCAAAATAAGTCAAGAGTCATAACGTCGCACAGGAGCAACGGTTGTGGATCCATCCCTCGATCGTCGTTTCGAAGCACGATCGGGTGGTGAGGTCACACCTGAGCTGCAAGAAGGAAGAAGACTCACCAAACTTTCTGTCAAGGCTGCAGGCGGAGGTGGCCCGGGGAGGCTCCCTCTCCTCGGAGCGGCGGCCCACCGAGGACATGAGCACCGTGCTGGTGTTGCGGCCCAACCCGATGGCCGCAAGGTCCAGGTCGAAGCTGCGGGGGGTGGAGCTGCCGAAGGCAAACGACTGGGAGTTGCGCTGGGCATTGCGGCGGGCCTCGATCCTCGCTTCTCGCTCCATGTTGCGGCGGAGGATGGCTTCTTTTCTTTCCTGTATCAATTAGAACATGCGTCACTCAAAAAGAACTTTGCAACTATTTGATTAAATATAATATATGTCTTGGCAATACAAGATATGGAACAGTTTGATAAAAGTGGGCTGCAGTTTTATTTACTTAATTATATTTACATATTTACAACTTGTAGGATTTGAGCACCATAGCTCTGAAGACAAAAGATGGACCATCAAATATAAAAGCATGAGCACAAGAGCTCGTATAAGGGGAGAGATGGGCCAGACCACCTTCGCCCTCGAGAAGCAAATCTTCTTCTAATTGAACAAACTACAAAAATATTGTTGATAAGAATTAATAAGTTGATAAGAAATGTGCATGAAAAACAGTAACAAATAATTCAATTAAAATGAATTAGTATTGCAAACACTGGATTTACAAGAAAAGGAAAAACTGCGCTGAGTATTAGACTCATCCGGTCATTCCCCTTGACCACAGATATGTGGTACAGCATTTGGGGTTTGAAGCTGGAGCACACTTTAGATGAGGACTGGATACAACTATTCTAAAATTAGGTATACAAGAGGCTATAATATGGATCATGGCACACTCCAAGGCAAAAGTTGCAATGGAATTTACAAGGTTGGTAAAGTGCTTATCAATGAGTAAATGATTATGATTTAAGACTGAAATATGCAAACTTTGTTGAGAAAATTTTTTTTAAGTGGTATCATTCAGTATGGCGTACGAGACTGACATTATTCCTACTGCAGCCTGCCAAGCGCCTTGGTAGTGTGTCATACAGGCCCTATATGAAGTCCTGTGACAGTCCATCCCATGCTGCTTGAACCCTCCCTGTCATGTAGTTCCAGCAGATTACGTGGTACGGGTGGAGTGGTGACATCTTGTCTAATGGCATCCCATACATTCTCGATCGGGGACAGGTATGGTAGGTGTGCCGGCCATGGTGAAATATCATTGTGTCGTAGACAAGCTCTAGAGACGGTAGCAATATGGGGTCGAGCATTGTATTGTTGAAAATGAGGGTAAACCTGGGAGTTCAGGAAAGTGACTAAAATTTCTTGTACGTAACGCTGGCCTGTCAAAGGTAATTTGGGTACCAAAGGTAATTTGCCATCACATGCAATTGCATCTACACCATGACTTCTAGACGTGCGATGCGGCACAACAAATTGTGAATATTGGTGCTGACCATGTTGCAGACACACAGATTCAATTGTCATCTCCACCCAGACAGAAGCGGGATTCGTCAGTGAAGAAGACCACTCTATGCCATTCGACGCCCCATGTCCGTCTGGCACAACACCCTTCCAGTCTTTGACAGCGATGCAATGCTGTGAAAGGTCATTGTAATGGTCTGTGTGAGTTTAATCCTACGACGTGAAGCCTTCAACAAACAGTGCAATCACTTATTGGATGATCAAGAGATTCCCACTGCCCGTTGGATGTCTGCAACACTGGCCATTGGATCAGTACGCACATGTTTTACAATGAGTCGATCTTCTCTCGGTGAGGTTTCTCCAGGCCTTCCTGAGCCTTGTTGATGCTGGCATGTGCCTTGTATCTACGGCTGCCAACAGTGTGTCCCAGTTAGATCACTACAACCAATATGCTGCGCAATCTGTCGATTAGGCCATCCACCTTCTCGGAAAACAATGACTCGGCCTGTGTCAAACTCGTTCAGTTGCTTAAATTGTTTGTGAACTTTTTTCCGAGGCATAACTCAATGAGAATCGATGTAACCAACACAACAGCATGAGTCGAAATGAATTTGCTTTGCTACTGAATGTCCATTTATGCCCTGGTATGCAGCGTGTTTGAGAGTTGTGTGGTGCATGTTGAATGATTCTGAAAATATGATCATTTGCATCTCCAATGCAGATGTACCACTCCTCCAAATTTCATTTATACCAGTATACTCCTTCCAGGTGCAACTGTTTTTTTGTCTCAGAGTGTAATTAAAGTAATTCAAAACGTTTTATTCCTGCGATAAATATATAATGAAAAAATATGAAAATTGTACGATAGGACAAATTCTTAATATGGTGTCGGTGGGATCCAGCAACCTGACTGATCTGGGTTCGAAACTTCCAAGTCACTTGTTGTGGGTTAAATTCAAAGCAATCTAAGTAGCTCGAGAACCAGATGAAAAACATTCCACATACTGGCATTTGGGGCACTGTTCTATTTTTTCTGTCATGTGATTTAATTTTCTAATTACTATGTCATGTTTTAATCTTACAAAAATTTATCCAGCTATATTTCCCAATGCATTAATGCGTGACAAAACAATATTAATGTTAAAAAAAATTAAATTATCTAGAAAACACTACGCTGTAACTCGTGTGCCACGTGTCCAGCAAATTTAAACTTGCAAAGGGAAAAAAATAATTAAAATATAATTAAAATATTTTTAAATAAGCATCACAATGTCGATTAACAAGGAGTGCCTACAAAATTAGTAGTTTTAGAATTAGATGGTTTAATGCAGAAAAAGTAACAACAATGACACACACCCTATGAAACCTAACAAAAAACATTCCTCCTTTGATTGCTAAGAATATTATTCACCGGACAAGACAGTAAACACTGCAAGATTCTCCAGTCAAGACAGTGAGGAAGGAACCACTGCATCTCCGAGGGACGTCAGCAGGAGAGTCATTGGTCAATCGAGTGGGTAAGGACTGGAAGGAGAAATAAGGGGCCTTGAGGAGGGAAGGCAGGAACATGCGAGGGTCATTTCAACAGCACAGTGTGAGATATCGAGCTGTAAATGTGCTTGTTGATGCTATGTAAATAAAGCCTATTAATCAAGTACCTCTGAAGTCATTTTCTCTGGTAACGGATGCAAAGCGTTTAGAACTAGAGTGTACTAGTCCACTTTCTGGTCAAACTGATAATCACACACCCTTTATGTTAAATCTTTTTAGTGCATCTTTGAATCAACTCACTAGTTGCTTTGGTTCCCGAGTGATGTCAGAAGAAATGCCCAGCAAAATAAACTAGAAGAAACTTCATCTCCAAGTATCTCAAAATATTAGAAAATGGACTCGATCCACTCCAGTTCTGAACAGAGAAAGGACCGACATAAGCGTCGAAGAATCATGACCAACACGAGTCTCCAAGAGTTGCGACCAACACGAGTCTCTGAGAGTCGCGACCAACACGAGTCTCCAAGAATCGCGACAAACACAAGTGGAAAAGTCGCAACAAACACGCGTTGATCGTTTCTTTCTAGGCTCAAAGAGAAACGCAAAGTGTGCAAGCAATGTAGAGAGTCACTTTGGACTTACCTGCTCTGCTTCCCAGATCTGCCGCTTCCTCTCCTCCACCTGGTGTCTCCTCTCGGTCTCCCTGAGGCGCGCCTCTTCGATCCTGTGGCGACGCTCCTCCTCCTGCTGTTCGCGGTGTTTCTTGGCCAGCAGGAACTGCTGCTCCAGGCTTTGCAGTTTCCTCAGTCGCTCCTCCTCCTGCTGCTCGCGGAAAACACGCATCTTCTCCTCCCGGTCCTTCTGTTCTGCTGCGAGATGCAATACTCTTTACTATACAATACAGCACTCTTTATTGAAAACAATCGGGAATAACAAGTTAGTCGGTGAAGAAAATATGTGTACTTTTTTCCAATTGTGAAAATAAGTGCAGCACCTTTTTTCACCGGTGAAAATAAGTGTGGCACCTTTTTTCACTTGCGAAAAGGTGAAAGTAATGCAGCACCTTTTAGTGAAAATAAGTGCAGCACATTTTTTACTTATGAAAATAAATGCTACACCTTTTTTCACTTGCCACAAACAAGCCTAGCAAAACAATACATCTTATGGGTCGAAGGCAGTGATCGCCAAAGGGCTCGATTTGAGCTGTGGTCTATTGGGGGTCAATAGAAAAATATTTTACAGGCAAAATTTAATTCGGTTAATTTCGTTCATCCGGAATTAAAATGTAATTAAGAGTGAATTGTGGGAACAATGACACGAATAAGACCTTTAAGATAGAGCAAGTTCACGTAATGGATTCGGCCAAAATGGCAGAATCGAATGGTATAAACGCATGCCGGTGGTTCATGGCCGGCTATGGAGGAGCAAGATTGCAAGACACAATAGAAAACTTGAATTTCCTTTTGGACACATGTCATAGAAATAGAATGGAAATGTGTAATAGAAAAACATCCCAAACTTTCTGAAATGGTACTCCCCTTTCTGCTTGCACTTCCAAACGCATTCATGGTTACAGTTGATTTCAGCCTTCTTCATTCCATTTTAACAAAACAAGGAAATTAGCAAGGTATAGAATTGTGGGGCAACTTGAGGCTTAAACTGACTTATTTTGAACACAACGTGGCTCATCTTGGCAAGAGTCCTTTGCAGAGTCACAGCCCTTTGCATTGTGACAGTGGTAGTAAATCGTATACTAAGTTTTTAAAATCTTATTTTCATATATATACACACAGTCCAGTAACATTAATGTGACCACCTGTCAAAAGCCAGAATAACCACCTTTGACAGAGCGGACCGCTGCGGGACGTGCAGAAAGAGAGTCAATTACGTTTCCGATGATGAGGTGCCAGTGAATGCCAGGAAAACATTCCCCAAACCATAATGCTCCCTACTCCAGCCTGGATCCTTCCGGCAATTGTTGCAGGGTGTTTGCTTTCAGATGTTTCACGCCGTATACGCCAACGTCCATCTGTCTGATGGAGCATAAAACGTGATTCATCGGAAAAAGCCACCTGTCGCCACTCTGTGGACATCCAGTTGCGGTACTGGCGTGCAAATTCCAGCCTTCGTCGCCAATGAACAGCAGACAGCATAGGTGCATTAACCAGGCATCTGCTGCGGAGGCCCATGCGCAGCAGCGTTCCCTGAACCGTTGTTGAGGATACACTCTTGCCCCTTGGTTCATCTGGGCGGTCAGTTGCTCAACATTTGCACGTCTATTCGCCCAAACGCATCTCCGTAGCCTTCGTTCCCCTCTGTCATCTATAGCCCACGCCACTGATTTTGGATAGTGCCATTTTGTCATGCACGGTATACTTTTACCACGGCAGCACGCGAACAGTTCACAAAATTAGCCATTTTCGAAATGCTTCCACCCTTGGCCCGAAAGCCAATAATCATGCCCTTTTGGACGTCGGATAAATCGCTACGTTTCTGCATTACGCCAACGATTGAAATGCTTTCTGATGGACATCCTTTATATACACTCCACTGCAATGTGCTGCCTTTCGTGATTGGTTATTTCACGTTGACTTCGAAAGTAGGTGGAGGTCACATTAATGTGACTGGACTGTGTATATATAAAGGAAGATTGTATTATTGCTATCTAAATTCAATAGTAATAAGATATACTTTATTATACGTGTAATAAACACAAACTATAACATATGCAATATAAAATCTCACATAAGCGTCTATTTTGCTTGTCCTTTTATAATGAAGAAATAGTAAAATATAGATATAGTCAATAAATCCTTCGAAGGGATCGACAGTCCAAGAAGTTTGTTATTGTTGGTCAATTGGACGGTTAAATAGAGACCCGTTAGATTTTTTCACTTGTCTGTCCTGATTGTTTGCCTGTTTGTCCAGTCTGTTCTGTTCTATTCTGTATGTCTGTTCATCTGTCTGTATTTGTGTGTGCCCTATGCACTCCCACACAGTTTAATACATAGTTAAAATGTTTTTAAAACTCATATGAATTTAATTTAATGATCCCTTATGTAACTTTATTAAAATATAAATAAATATGTTAACTTTTCCTATGTTTTTAGTACTCTGTCTAACTCTTAGTTTCCTTATTACACAGAACGCAATCTCTACTTTTATATAATTTCTAAGTTTTGCTTAACACAGTTTCTATACAACATGAACTATCCTATAGCATAGTTTCCATATAACACGGTACCAAATATACAAAATTGTATGCCCCCCATGTTTCATATAGCACGGTTTCCTTATAACACAGAAACATTTGACCGTGTTATAAGAGGTTCACCTGTATGCATATTTGTAAATAAAATTTGACATTAACTAGAATAATTAATGTTAAAATAACAATTAGTATTCCTTCTGAAAATACTTTAGACTAAGCAAAGAAACAATTGTTGCTACTTATGTGGACATTCAAATCATTAAATTTTAATATTTTATTTAAACATACTATTTTTTAAATTCAATGTACACAATATAATACAATAATAATTGTTTACTACATAATGCATGGAATATTGCTCTTAGATTCATCAGTAATAGAGATAAGTTTTTCAAAATTATATTTTTAAGGTTTAGAAATAATTTGTTGAAACACAAAACCTCTATTTTAGAAACAAATTTAAAATGCAGCCTATAATTTAAGTTTAACTAATAATTTTGAATAATTATAAAACATTAATATATCTATTAGATTAATATAAAAACATATTGTTGTGTGATACTTATAAAAACTTCAAAAGTCTTTAATTACAAGATTTTTTTTAAAAATACATTAGAACTTATTCTAGCTATAGTATTCCTATAATGTTTCATTTACAAAAACATCACTCAGTCATGTTGATGTTATACCAAGAATGTAGATATTTCATTTATTGAATTATTTTCTTAAAAAGTAATAGAAAGAAAACTAGATTCTTATTTCTTTATTCCATTTTTTTTTTAATTTAGGATTTAACATTTTGAACAAAAAAAAAAAAAAAAAAAAAGGTTTTTTTAAACCCAGTCTGTTAAGCAATTTTGATTGTACAACTCCAAAAGAAGAAAAATTCTCTCGACATTCGCTGTAGTTGCTTTTGCAGTAAGAATTATGTCAACTTCCTTCAACACATCAGCATTTAACTTTTTTTAATCATTTTCTTGCATTTGCCACCATTTTATAACTGTTACATTTGCAATAGATTCCTTTTGAAAAAGATATCTTTGAAATGGAAAACTTTTGGCTCAAAATTTCAATATCAGAGTTAATAAATCAATTTTTAGGAAACTTTTTCTTAGCATATTCCAATGTCAATTTCTTTTCATCTGCTGATAATTAGTGATCATCTGCTGATAATTAGTGATCATCTTCATCTTTATCTACAGCTTTTGGGTGTAACAGAAAGGCAAGAAGATGGGTTGGTGTTATTGCCATTTTATAACAATTATCTAATTTTTTCAGTATATCTTTGTTGAATTTCTTATCGTGCATCTGCTTTCATAATTCTTTAAAACAGGCATGAGAGTGGGAAAAGGACAAAAAATCTGAAACTACACGTAAACTCAAATTTTGCAAATAAGAAAAGGGGCGCATGAAATAGTATTTCGCACAAAAAGAAAGAATATCTTGGTAATTCTGTAAATAGTACAAAATAAGTTGTATAAAATTGAAAATGCTATTATTATGCCTATTTTTGAACATTTCAAAGAAAGGTGTGATCTTTTAACAGTTGCATTTTTTCCAAAACTCTGATACAAAAATTATACTAACAGGAAATAAAAACGTTATGTTATACAAAAGAATAAATCAAATAAATACTAATTTTATTAAATAGCATAAATGTTATGAAAAAAATAAATAGACACTAAAAATAAAAAATTAGCATAATTACAGCTTTTTACCGATATTACCTTAATAAATCGTTAAAAATATACTTAATTTAAAACAAATCAAAACCTGTTTGTGTACAGCTTGCCTACGTTTATATACTAAGTTACAGGCTTACTTGGCACAATAGGAATACGCTGAGAGCAAACGAAACAAATAGTTCCCAGCGCCTTGTCCGATATTTGAGTGCAATGAGGCACTGCAACTTATAAATGTGATTAATTTGTTAACCCCACACATATATAATGATTTTTTGTCGTAATTAGCGTGAAATATTGAATATTTTGACTTTTACGTGGAGCGTAGTAATTTCATTTAGAATCGCGCGCCAGCCAATAAGAGCCAACCAGCATTTTCCGCGCTCTCTCGATTTTTGTTGCCGACATTGGTAGATATTTAGTATTTACTTATCTTTCAGCATTGCATTTGTTGTTAGAATTTGAATCTACATTTGTGTATTTTGTGATTAATTATGGAATTAACTCCGGATTCTAACTAAATTTCGCTGAATTTTATATATAGCATGAATTTCTAAAATTGTGAAGAATACAACCTTCCCATAAGGGTTTTAAAGGGGGTTCATATCCTATTTATGGAATATGTGATGATTTATTTAGAGGACACTCTAGGTTATTCTATTTATTTTACAAAGTTATTACATTTTTTATTCTATTAAATGTTTGTATTAATGTTAAACAATAATCATTAAAAAAATATTTACGTACATTACTTACAAAAATTGTTATAAATATAGTTCTAAAAATTTAAAGTTAAAAAAAAATTATATGTTCTTTTCAATTTTATAAACTATTATATTTTTTAATGAGTAATATTTTTAGAATTCTTAAAATTTAAGAATGCTGTAATCTTGTGTACCCTCTAAATAAACAATCATATTAGCCATAAGAAGTATATTGATTAATATTGAATGAAAATAACTCAATATTGTGAAGCAGATATTGAGTAATGTTAAAGACATCGAGCAGTATCGTAAAGCTAATATTGAGCAATGACCTAAAACTCATAGAGCAATGTCAGAAAAAAAAATATTTATCAATGTCGAAAACCGATATTTAGTATTATTGCCAGGAGGTCATTTTTATGCTGGGCAATATTGACCGACATATCACACTCTGGCAAGAAAAGTGACAGCTCAAAATTGCAGCATTTTGGAAAAATCGTAACTTTAAGGATACTATAAAACTTATATTAAAATATAAGTTTTAACTAATTGAAGTACAATCTTCTTTTAAATTTCAGGCAAGTATTTACTGCGGTAAATTCTATTATATTCTTTCGAACAGTAATATAACACGCTGGGGCACACCTCATACATATTTTTCAATGACAACCTTAAAAATTTCATTTGCTACCTGGGATACTTCTTTTTGAAAATTTTTAGGTAGCAATAACTTAAACAAATATCATTGCAAATTCAAAAAATGTCTTTCGATATTATCTATTACTAACTGTATGCAATCTAGTATAGCGGTGGTAACGGTATTGGCGGTTTTTTTGGCGCACTTAGTAGCGAGTAATGACAGGTTAAGGTAACCCATTTGTATTTCGGATTTTAAGACAATCTGAACTAGTGGAAAGTTTTTAACTTTCATTTTGAATATTCTAGAAAGTTTTTTCAAAATCCGTTAAACTGTCATTTGATTACATTGGTTTATTTGAAATATTTCTTTCCTTGGCGATTTAAGAAGTGCGCCAAAAAAAAGCGCCAAGGCCGTTGTCATTGCTATAAACAGACTGAAGCTGTACCCCTTTTTTAAATAAAATATAATTTAATTCAGTTTAAATTAACCTATTTTCGAATATAAAATGACTTTTTTCAAAATCTCTAACCAATTTCAATCTCCGGCTTATATTTTCCCGTAAATATTCTATTTTCTAAATTTGTCAACCTTTAAACCAAATAAAACTTAAAATTAATAACCCATATTATGCAAGAAATAATTTAACTTATTAAAACAATCATAAATATTGCCCTTAAAAGAAGCATCATTTTGAAAATTTCCGTAGCGAAAAATAGCTGCAGTCTACGTTTAAAGCGATGTCAACCGCCTTGGTGCACTTCTAAAGTCGCCAAAGAAGTTTTAACGGATTTTGAAAGTATTTCCTAGAATATTCAAAAAGAATCTGTAAACTTTCCGCTTGGCGAGGATGCCATAAAAGACGAAATAACTTTATCGGTTAAATAACAGAGCATCTTATTTTCTAGTTGAAAGAAAAACCACCCATTAAAAGCTGATCAACTTAAAATATTTCATTTATACCTTTTCCGCCGCATCATGACGTACCATGACCGCAAGATAACAGCTTCGCTTTCTTAGGAAACTGTACCTACGAAATTTACAGCAACAACGTACGTTAATTTGTTACAAATTCAAGTTCCCCAGGTTAGCCACTAAACTTATTTTCTTCTTCTTCTTATCAGCTTGGTATAAAAGACAAAAAGGGCATAAATCGGAATTTTTTCTTAAAAATGATAAAAGTCGGAAATACCGACTAAAGTTGGAAGAATCTCATCCCTGTTAAAAATAAAAACAATTTCTTCAATTGAACAATTTTTGCTCTGTGCCCTGTTCAGAGCTGCAATAATTGGTTTCAATTTTTGCAAGTAATCTTCTAGATTTCTTATTAATGAAATGTTTTAAATTAAATTTTGAATATTTTTATGAATCTTGTCTTTACTGCTTATTAACTGAATGAGGATCAAGATTGCTACAAGTTGCCACATGTTTCTTCAATCTGTGCAATTGACCTTCCATTTCTTGTTTACAGTTAACCCTGCAGTCTTTCCTTTTATCATTTTTTGCCTCATCAAAATATAACCAAATTAAATCTTTTCTCCTGCCAGAGTTAGACATTTTTTATTCTCAAATGCTAACTTTATCCCATTTGACTTCTACACAAGAGCAAATATGATGTAACTGTAGCTATGAATGGACTGATGCAAATTGCAGCTCAAATTAGTTGAGTTGTTCAGTTAAAAGTAGAAGTTATTTAAAGCATCACATAATTTAAAATACTATATATAAATAAATCAATAAAAATACAATTCTAAATTATTCTTTAAAAAATAATTTAAAAAATAAATAAATAATTTTTTTTTTTAAGAAAAAACTATTTAGTTTAAACTATGCCAACCCAGATAGAAACACTCCTGGCACTCTTAGCAATTTTTTCCATTCAATGGAGTCTCACAAAACCTGCAAACATTAAGCATTAACTTAAAAAAAACACAATCCCAACTTTACAAAACTATTTAGCAAAATTTTATATGCTTTCTGTTTCTGCTGCCCACCACCATTTCATTTTTACGCAGCATCTATTATAATTCTAAAAAGGTGCATATTTCTTGCTATTTTTTTTCCTTGAGAAAGGTTTCATAACGATTGTAAAAAAAAAAATTTTCAGCACAAATAAACAACCAAAACATTTCTTAACATGCTTAGAAAATCGTTGCATGAGAAATTCTGTCGAGTGATTTTGGACCAATCCTGAGTGTTTGTTTTTTACTGTTAAAACATACCTGTTGTTTTGGGGTCTGCTAGCAGATTTCCAGGTGAAGCGTCTTCTGGCCTGCCATTTGCAAACCAATAAGATTCTGAAAAAGAGCAGACCATTCAAGAAGATGAGACAAAATGTTTCTTACGATACAACATAATAAAATCACTTCTGCTCAAATTGGATTTTATTCATTCTTATAACAGGTATTTTGAAATTTATACTTTCAATGAAAAGGGGTAAAAACAGTCAAAATGTAGAAAAGAGGAAAATATAAATCAGCGTTATTTTGAACTACAAAAATAGCTGAATAAGATCAGTATATTTGTGTACTAATGTGCGTGCAGAACAGTGGTGCAGCCAGACATTTTTTTGAGGGGGGTTTTAGGCAAATGTAGTCTGATAAAGTCCACTAAAAACAATAAAATTGGTCTTTCAAAGTAAGGAGGTTAACCCATAACCTCCCATGGCTGCGCCACTAGTACAGAACATGTATTTATGATACGCATGTATTTTAGCCTACTATTTAGCTTTTTAAGCTCTATAAAGTCCGCTAATAACAATGAAATTGTGTGGGGGGGGGCTTTAATCCATAACCCCCTTGTCGTGGCTGCACCACTGATACAGAATATGTATTTATGACACGCATGTATTTTTATTATTCAAAAGCACTTAATTCAATTTCTCTCTGTCTTTTTTTTTATTTGCATCTTTTCAAACATCCTTATTGTTAGGATATTCTCTTTTTTTTTTTTTTTTTTTAACATTTATTCTTTGGCTGTAATTCCATGATATAATTTCAATTCTAAAGAAAAAAATTGTAGAAAAAGTAGAACTTTTCAAAAGAAAAAAAAGCGGAAATTTGCCTAAGACAGAAGCGACGGACTGTGCATTACGATCCATGTTACAATCTTGCGAAATGTCCACAGTAAAAGCTATCTCATGTGCAAGAAAAAAAAAGATGGGCTCCAATGTCTCCTTTTCCAAAGAGCAAACCTCGAATTTGTCTGAGACCACAAGAAGGATAGCGAGCAAACGAGATCGGGTGACTTTACGATCGATTCTGGCCTCGGCTGAAAACGAGGTGAGAGACCTTGACAAAAAAAATTGGACTGGGCTATCACTGCTTTTAGGTTTAGGGCGTAGAAAATGTCAGTACTTGGTGCACCTGTATCATGCATTTCTTCCCCTTGAAGGTGTGAAGCTTATACTTACAAGAACTCCCTTCGAGCTCACTACGACTCAGCAACAAAAGTCAGAGTGTCCTTGCATTCCCCATCTCACGTTCTTTCTTCCTGTCGACATTTTCTAGTATTCTTTTGGTGTCTATTATGAATATATTTGGACATTTTGAAATTTTTGCGATCTTGCTCACTTTGAACTACGATATCTAAACAAGTATTAGATATTTAGGGGGTTTTATTACTATCTCTACTATTATAAACGGAAGTGTTTGTGTCTCTCTGTGATCGGTGTCCTGACGAATCTATTTCACTTACAATAATGGAATTTGGCACACAGGTAGTCTGAATTCTTTGCAATTTTTCTTTCACACCCAAATTTTAAAATTTAATCTAGAACATTTTAAAATGAATTTATTGGCATTTAATATTATTGTTGTTTTTCTTAGAATGGCAACAGTATAAAGAGATGACAGATTCTAAATTTATTTTTTCCGTTTCTGTTTCATTTTCAGAGCAACGATTTCAGCGGACAAACAAAATAGTTTTAACTGGAGTTACGTAGTTCTTTTACGTTCTTCAGTGCTTTTTTCTATCTCAGCGATCGTTAAAGATAGAATGAAATTTTCAACGGATTTCAAATCTGCGAAAATTTTTACATTAGAACCGATACCTAATACATTTAATTTACTTTAAAACTTTTCTATTGAATATCGGTTTTTTTTCCCGCAAGAGATTGTGACGTCATGCCGATTGGATCTCTTCGCAATTCAAATTTGGCCACATTTGACAATGACAAGGCCATCAGAGCATTGCCTGTGGTGTTGGTTTGCAAAGCAAACCAAATGGGAATTGGTAGCAATCACCGGGTGTTAGCAAGCAGTGGTCACACCTGACCCCACGAAAAGACCTGTTAAAGGCAACGCCGTGCCAGTCACGTAGTGGCTATTTATAAATAATTGTTATTTATAAAGCTCAAATAGACAAAACAAATGTCACCTCAGACGTCATGCTCACACAAAGGAGAGCAGAGCTAGACTAAATTATTGCGAGCAGCAGTGCGTATTTTTCGTGATTCAACTGTGCTGTGATCGTATGTGGCTATGAGAGATGTTGGAGCAAGATCAATGCAATAGTGTTCATTTATGTATCATTTATATTTTTCAAGTTATTAAATATTTTGCAATTTTTGGAACATTCAAAAATTAAGCCTGGTTTCTATGTCAAAAACAAGATGATTAAGGCCCGGTGCACACATTCCATTTCTCAACATGCGACGTCTGCGATAAATATTCCATCGAAGAAAACATGCTTATTTCGCTTACTTGTAAAAAAGTATATATTGAAACGAAAGAGGCGTTGCTGGATACAACCATTCATTAATTATTATTTATATTCCATTTATTTATGAAAACAAGGTACTTCAGACCGCAGACACGTGTGTAGCACAGTGGGGAACTGCAGTACAAATTGCATGCAAGTTGGACGTGCGTCACGGGTTACATGTGTGCACTACTCCATTGGATCTAATGTTTCTCAGACCGCACTTGCATTGCAGCACGTTGAAAAACCGGATGTGTGCACCGGCCCGAGCCTCAGCAGAAAAGAAAAGAGGTAGCGACTCACTCCTGTACTTTTCCAGGTGTCTCGCCAGCAGAGTCCTAATTCCAGTTTTCGTCTTCCGTAACGGAATGCAACAAATGGGTTCAATGTTTTGAGAATGGGTGGTTTATTGGAATTGGCCTAGCAAGGGCTTGTGTTTACAAAAAAATCATCATTTATACTTAAAAGTCTGACTGTTTTCAACCCCAGACACAGAAAGAGGAACTACGAACGAAAGACGTGGCTCACCTTTTCCCTGTGTTCTGTTCATGGGGAGTGGAGAAGTTTCTTTGGACATTCCTGTTGCGTGAGGTGTTCGCTCATTATCAGCTGAAACCAAAAAAGAATAGAATCGGTTATTAAATAAACAAAATAGCACATTATAACTATACATGTAAAATAGTTGCTTTAGTAGCCTGAAAAGTTGAAAATAGTAGTCAAAATAGTCTCCTCCTACCGATAATTTAGTAGTCTTTTCCGTTATCCTTATATGCTGACTCAGATAAAAAGAATACGAAATACATATGTCGTACAGAAAATTATGAAACATAGCTAGACAATGCTAAGTATGGGTATATAATTTATAAGCAAACAGAACTTTGATTTCTTAAGCCAACCTTTGTTACCTTCAATAAAATTGAACTTATTTCTTTTGTTCATTAAACTCTAGAAATCAACCGTTATAACTTTATAATAAAAATAAATATTTTCTGTCCTAACTTTTAAAATAACTGTCATGAATAAAAAGTAGAATTAAAACAAAGACGTGAATGCTGTTAACTTATACAAATATTTAGACGAGAAAATGTATGATGAAATCTTTTCTTGATATCGGATTGGACGCAATTTCGCGCTAGTGACCTTCGAAATCGCTGTTGCCCTTTTTGTTGCCACAATTATTTTTAAATGGATATAATGCAAAAAAAAATTTCAAATAGTTGTCCATAACTTTAAAAAGTCGTAACTTTTTAAAAAATAGTTTTTGACGAAAAAAGGAGCCCAAGGTTAAAAATAGTCGGATATAGTCGCCAATGGCAACCCTGAAAGCAAAAGCAGTAGTTTGCATGATCAAGAATTAGCAATAGCATGTCTATTGCCATTTAAGCTGCTCCTCCCAATTTGCGATGACAAATGCACACAAGAGGAAAACAAGCTTGTGAGAAATAACTTGGCGTTACTATAATCTACGCATCAGTCATAATGGTGTGAAGCACACCTGCTAACTTCCCACAAAGAAAAATATATATATATATATTTGTTTTTAATTTTTAATGCCGAAAATGAAACATTTTGCATTCAAACAATTGTAAGCTATGCTTTTTTTGGTGGAGTTGTAGGACACAAGACCTTCGTCGCCAAGTCAATTTTTTTTCACCAAATCAAGATGGCAACCAATCTAAGCAAATCCAAGATGGCGGAGCCCATATAGCAAAATCCACTGTGAACCTACCAAAGAACTTCAGACTTTTTAAACCCAAAATTATTTTTCCCTTTCAGCATAGAATGACCCTGAAGTTTAAAAGGGTCAGACATAGTCTTAGGCCACTACAATAAATCCCAAGCAGGCGGGGCACAAGAAGAGCACGAAACCACCAGGCCTCCCAGGCAAAGAGCAAAGTGAGAGCACCCCTTGACCAAGAAATAGCCAAGTGAAGGTTGAAAATTTAAAAACTGATAGGGATAAAATATTTTAATTGGATTTAAATCCAGATTTAAAAAAAATTAAAATCACGAAGCCAAAATTACAATTGAAATTAAAATGGGCCTGGCCATATATGCTATGCTTTGAGAATGAACTGTAGAAAATACTTTTAAACATCAGGTTGGATGGAAAAAGTCCTGTGGCACAAGATTCAAAAAAGGATAAACTGTGTAAAACAGTTTCTGTGCAATTCAAAGCAGCAGCCCAAGAACAAAAAGTTAATTTTAAAACAAAGATTAAAATAAAACGCACTTAATCAGAAAAATAAACAGTAAATATAATATCAGTCAGCAACTTATAAGTTAAAAACGTTTGACACAAATGGTTGACATAAAATAGATGAAGGGATGCAAATTAAAGTGACACCAAAAGGTTTCTAGCAAAGGAAAAAGTCCCCCCCCCCCTCCCAAAAAAAAAAAAAAACTGAAAAGCACCAAATATTGTTTTGAAAAAAAGCAGTTTTGCACTATTTGAACGCTCAATAGCGTTAAATATATCGTATGTCTTGCAAGAGCATTCTAGCCGGCGAAACTGCTGACGTGCGATTGCAAACTGAATCCACACTCTGCACGGTGTATTGCGGACACACATGAAGTATTTCCTTTTGTTATCCTCGGATGCGGAAACAGTGATGAAGACGGTGTCATCTCAGGCTGCAGCCGCCTGATTTAAATACAATAGCATCGCTTTTATTTCACACATTGACTTGCAAAATTTTTTGTTACTTCCCTTGTATCCTTAGGGGACAGTCTTAGTCCCGGTACACACATACGGTTTTTAAACGTGCGACGCCGCAAGTGCGGTCTGAGATCCATTCGATCCAATGGAGTAGTGCACACATGGCCCAATGGAGGAGGTTCCTTCTTCGTATCATATATCCCATATAATTTTTATCCAGGTTCAGTCGTATTAACCTGCGTTTGCCTCCACCGACGGAGCGCACCCATCTTCGGGCCAAGATGTTTGTCCGAGCAAGTACCGCACACAATGCAATGCTCGACAGCCCTCGACGAAAACAACGATTCAACATTGTATTCCGGAGACACGCGGAACATATATAAATGGGACAACCTCCCATTCGAAATGAATCCGTGTAAAGAGCTTTTAATCTAATAATGTGATTGGAAGTCATAGGTCACGCCTATTTCAACTGGCATGTATTTGCAGCTCTGACGTGCGATTCGATCCCATCGTGAGCGACTATCCCGATTGGGTGCTACTAACCCTGGCGTGAATCCGTTCTCATTTCTATCAGACATCGTCACATATGAGCTGGCACCCCCACTCTCCGCACCAACCTGAGGATAGTTGATTGAATGTACACGACGGTCTTGGTTCGAACTCGCAACCGGGTTAACCGCGACCCACCCAATGACGATACGTTACCGGCAATGTATGAAAAGCGTAGCATAGAATCCGCAAAGTATGAAATATCCCAATGACCTTCATATCCTACACATCCAAGACATCGCGTGTAATGCCATAGCACGGAATGACAAATGCTATGAACTGTTAGAAGACGCATGCGAAATAAATACAAAATAAAGTGCAGGACTTTGGTTAGTGAGGAAAAGAGACAATAAAATAGGAACCTACTTGTTGCAACGAGGAAGGAAAGAATTTCATTTTAAATTGCGCGCACGCGCAATTAGGTAATTGTCTTTCTCGCACAAAAGTAAAACGGAAAGAGGCACGAAAAAGCCTTCATTCAAAATACATAAATGAAAAAAGATAAAACACTTTAATGACTTGGAATTTTCTAATTGAAAAGAAAAAAAGAGATTGGTTCCTAGACGATTTGTCTTCTGGAATTGCACAGAATGCCTAGGAAATGTGTGAAATAAGAATCCTTCCTACTTTGCCCCGAGACGCCAGGCAATCGATACACTGCCTCGGCATTCTTGCACACTGTCTGCTTTGCACACTGCGCCGTTAACATAGCATGCAAGTCGTACTTTTAAACAGTAGGGATGCGACATCGATGTTTTATAAAAAAAACATCGATGTATTGGAGCCTATGTTTGTTTATACGTGTCGATGTTTTTACGTTGTCGATGTTTCGTTTAAAAAATTCCATTATAAAAAGAAAAAAATAACCAAGTAGCATATTGGAACTAAGTAGCCAAAGGTGCTTGAAAAGGACGAGGATAAAATGGTGAACGGTGCCTCTAGCAACGAGACAATAGGGATGCGACAATAATTTTATTTTAAAAACATCGATTTTTTGGAGCCGATGTTTGCTTAACATCGATGTTTTATTTTTGAACCAGTGCTCAACCAGTTTTTAAAAAAATGGAGAAAAAAAGACTAAATACATCGATGGGGCCATGTATTTTTGACATCGATGTTTTAATACTGAACATGGATGTTTTGTTGACGATGTCTCATCCCTACTAAACAGGCGGCAGTCTGTATCTTTGCAGCAATGCGAAAACATCAATTCCAATGGCTTTTAAAACATTAAAATTAAAAACGAGTTGAAAGCAGCGTCTAATAAAAGAAGAGACAAGTGGACCCAACAGATTCGTGATTCGATCGGAAGAACAGGAGGCGGTTTGCAAGCCAATCTTATCTTTTCGTTCGCAAGGAAAAGGTGTTGATGCAGATAAGGTCTTCCGCCGAGGGAAATTAAACGAGTCCATTAAGAATGGGAAGATTGGAATCTCGGTCTGCGCGCGTTCCGCTTGGTCAGCCTCGATAAACATCGCGGTCATTAGGGAAACAATGAAATGGTTGCGAAGGAAGCGATGACCTTGAGAGAGGGAAATATTTCGCACGTCTGTCTTGAAAGTTGGTCTCGAAAGTTGCAACGGGCGATGGTCACGCGGTCCACTAACACACACCTTCCGAAGGAAGAAATTCCGAAGATTTTTACATCATTACAAAACAAAACAATGGCGATTTCTCAGTGTGAGCACACATAAATCTTTGGCCCTTGGAACAATTGAGAAAGACGAAGATAGTTCTGAGGCCCCCCATCCGGTTTTTCAACGTGCGGCGCCGCTGCGGCAACGCAAGAGCAGTCTGATATACATGAGATCCAATACAGTAGTGCACACATGCCTCCAGCGCCGCACATCCAACTTGCGAGCAATGTGTACCGCAGTTCCCCACGGCGCCGCAAACGCTTCTCCGGTCTCAAGCACCTCGTTTTCATAAATAAATGGTATATAAATAATAAATGGTTGTATCCAGTAACACATATAATATACTTTTTGTACACCCACTAAGCGAAATCAACACGTTTTCTTCGATAGAATATGGATCGCAAATGGCGCGAAATGAGTCATTGTGTCATTTCGCGGTTATGTGTGCATCGTTGGGCTTCGGTACCGCAGCCGCGCCGCACGTTGAAAAACCGGATGTGTGCACCGGGACTTAAGTAAACATAAGGAGTTAACTATTGGATTGATGCAAAAGTTCGCTCCGTTTTGTTGCCGAAAATGGAAGAAACATTATTCCATTGTTTAAAAATGGTATCGAATCCATACAGTGTGTGCCGTTCAAGTTTACAATCTCTCCATTAGCTGCATCATCCCGCGCTCATAGGAATTCTACGACTTTAAGAGCGTTTGGAATACACGCCGAGAAGTACGCACTCCTTACTTTCTGCCATTTTGAATGCCTGACACAATTTAAAAAACACACAACCCACAATAAGGCAATTGTTTTCCCCGATACTCTCCGAGATTCCTTCTTAGAAACGGCATCCAAACTGGTGTGAAGTCGCCAACAGTTCGCGATGCAGTGCCACCAACCCAATACGACGATACTTCTGTGGAAGCCCTTTCGTATTTCAATCGAACTAAATGATCCCTTTTGACAAGTGTCAATTCCGAAATCTCAAAAGTGGTTGAGTGAAAGAAGACATAACAAGCATTAACAGATGTCAACAAACTACATCCAAACTTTATTCTTGACAAAATGGCTTCCTTTAGTAGTGTTGCCAACTCTATGCATGGAAAAACCAGTCCTTATGGTAGGTCTAGGTCTCTTATAAAATAATGCGTCATTCTAAAGACAGTTTTTTTTTTTGCAATACATTTTTGATTGACTCCAAATATTTTTTTAATTATTCGAATCTATTTTTACTATGAATAATTAATTAGTACTACCACACATAGGCAGAGAGAGAGGAGGGAATCCTTTGGGGGCACAAAAGATGTCCGAAGGGGGTAAAAATGGGGTTTCTTTTCCCCCCTCTCCCCTACCAATAATGAAATTCAATTATGTCACGTGGCCTATTGATGAAAAGATGTTCTTCGTTTTTAATTCGAAAATATAAATTCAATATTTTGCTTCCATTTATTCAGACAAGACCAACAAGATAGTGTTGTATGCGTCTTGTTGGCCAAAATAGTGTGTGTGTGTGGGGGGGGGGGTCCGTGACCCCCGTAACTCCGCCTATGCTGCCACATTCCGTTTTTGCTATTGTAAACAATTTGCCTTGAAGTTTGTGCCAGTTATTGCTATTTTCTGCCGGTTTAAGCCGGTTCTATCCAGTTTCTGCAGGCAGAACGCTAACCCTGATGCCAAGGTTAGGGATTCCACTGAGCCAAAGCATGGGGCCTTTAGAAAGCATTTTCCAATGCTATTTTAAGGCTACATTTAACAAAGATCGAAATGAAATAAATATTACCAGCCCTGGCACCCCAAGCCAACGTGAGGACATGGAAAGCCAAGACGGATAAAACGAGCCCCCCCCCTCCCCTGCACACGATGGTATTTAGTTGGACTCGAACTCGCAACCCTCCGGTTGCTTTTCCAAACCGTTCCGAAAGGCTCCAGTTTTTTCAAATAGACGAAATTCCACGACTCTCTATTCCAAAGTGAAGGGCTTCACTGGCCCATTCGGGGCTCATCCGTCTCGGAAGCTGAAAATCCAACCAGCCCCATCCATGTACCGAAAACAAAAGAACCGCGTTCAACGGAACTCTCCGTGCGGTCTGAGAGCACCACGCGCTGCCAGTCAAGCCGGCAGACAAAGGCAACCTGCTCGCTCGCTGTAGAGCGAGCTTTCCGCCAAAGAACTGGGACAGACGTATGGAATGAGAGCTCGTTACTGAAAGCAGCATGATTGTATATCCCAGATGAATGCAAACGGAGGCCTTTCCATCGGAAGCACCGCTTAAAAGGACGTTTCGGCACATTTAAAAAGAAAGCTCGATAATGCGTAGTTAAAAAAGATGCAGAGTGTCTAGCATTCCCCGAGGAGGTCTTCCAACAGCATTTTCTACTAAAATAATAACTGAAAGGAGGAACGCAGTGCTTCTATTTCAAATTGAAACCAAAAATGTGACGCAAGTAACACAAAAATTGGAAATAGTAATATCACCCTCGATTGTGGTTTTAGCAAATTTTTAATAAAAACACTTCTACACTACCCTACAATAATGGACCGCACGAAAACGGAAATCCGACTCCTTGTTTGGGGTGTTTTTCGTGGTATTGGCTAAATCTACAGCTGAGCTGCCGGCATTCTTGCCGCACGATTGGACAGCAATACCCGTAGCTGTGTATCAAAACCTCGTTGAAAGCATGCCCAGAAGGGTTGCTAGTGTCATTGCAGCACGTGGGGGACCATCCCACCTATTAAAGCATGTATTCTCTACCTTATATTTTCACATTTTGCTGTCTGGTCCATGACTGTAGGGTAAAATTTTGGTCCTACTGCTTGCAATGCCATGTGATCTCGGCCAAGCATCCTCGGTTTTGGAATGCAGGTATTATATGCGGTTGAAGTAAAATGTATAAATTCAACGACAAAAATTAGGGCTTTTAAGCAAATGCTACTATTTTTTCCCTTAAGAATAAAAATGAAAAGCAGTCATCACAAACCATCTTTTAAAAACTCATTTAAGATTCATTTGTAAGTTGAGTGAAAAATCGTACGTACAATTCAGCGGTGCATTTTACGTCCAAACTGGCAGGCATGAATACACCTTCATCCTGTAAATCGCAGTGAAGTTACCCGATCCTTTGAATCTCAACCAATCTATTGCAGAGATCGAATTGAAAGGTTGGTAGGTGTTTTAATCAACGTCGCACTGGCGTAACACAACGGGCTATTCGCGACAGTCCCGGTAATGGTAATTTTAATTAACGTCGTACTAGAACAACACAACGGGCTATTGACGACGGTCCGGGATCAATCTCTTAAGGGAAAGATCCGAGGACAATACCTCGTCCTTTTGAACCACGGTCAGATGACGAGGCAACACCTGAGCTGACACCCCGCTCTCCAAACTTCCACACACACCCAACGTGAGGACTTTCGGCCACGACAGATTTAAGGTGCACCAGCCGCCTCTACACCCTACGCTTAAGAAACTTCCATGCACTGACCCGGATTCGAATCATGAACCTTCCGATCTAGAGGCTAACACCTTAAGGGGACCGGGAAGACTCTATCTCCTCCATGTTAAATTCACGAAATTCATGACCCTTTTTCTCAATAACTATAATAGTAATCAACACAAAATTTTTATGGTGGTTAGACTGATATGTTATACAGACTTTAACAGCACACTTTTTTTTTATTTAAAAATTTTAATTTTATAGAAATTTTTAACTGAATATCACTTTTTAGATAGCATTTTTTAACACATTTAAATTTCTAAAAAATTCAATTTTCAAAAAATCAAAAAATGCCCGTGTTAAAATCTTTAGAGATATAACACAAATATGTCATAAAAATATTAAGTCATTATGTTCAGTAGACTCTGAGAAAATGGGGCATGAAACTTAAAAATCTAAGTTTTGAGAAAAATGGATTTTAACATTTAAAATGAATTTTTATAAATAATTTTACGTCTAACCTTAATGAAATCCTGATTTATATAAAGGGTGATCTCTTTCATTTTTAATACATGTATCTTCAATTTTTTTTTATGCTTTTCTTTCTATGGCGGGCCTTTTTACTGTATTCGGAGAGTTTTCGCTCTCCATCGATAACACGGTCTTTGTTCAGTTTTCTCAAAAATTTGTATAAAATGGCAGCCTGGATTGATTTTAACTCTAGATAATGTATAGCACTTTATAATATTTCCACTGTTGCAGCAGGAAACAGCATCAAACACTCCCAGTTTTAAAGTTTGGATGGTTACAAACACATTTTTTGGAACGCGAGTCCAAATCACATTGTTCACCGATTCATTTGGGTTTTGAGTCTTTCCGTGAACACATTTTTTCAACAATTCTGAATTCGCCAAGTCTCTGAAATTTGATTTAATTGTCTTCAAAATGTAGGCAGTATAAGGCAAGGCAATATGTGTGTGTTTATCATGGTAATATACATCACTTTTAGCTACAGCACGTTGAAATTTCCACCAGCTTTCATTCCCAACTGGACAAAGACCGTGATTTGGATTTAAGTTACTTGACAGTAAATAAAAATATTCTGCCCAGACAAATTGTTGCATATTGTGCAGAAAACCAACATTTATCCTTATTGCTAGTCCATAATAGATCAAATGTCATGTCTCAGAAAGTGCTAACTTATATCGCATGGTAAAATTAATAAAAATAGTTAGAAAAAAACTAAATGATTACAGTTAACTCTACTGTTACCAAATTATCGAAAATAATTTGAGTAAAGTAAAGTAAAAAATATAATATACATTGTTGAGCAACAAAGATTAGAAATGTCCACAAACGGTTTGTTTACATTTGAAAGGCCGTGTCAAATGTGAAGTGCTTATTGGAAACGTGCATAATTTTCAAACTTCCTCTTATTCTATTACCTAGTGTGATATATCATTGGAAAGAGGAGATTTTGAACTATATAAAGAAGCAATAAAATAGAAATTGATTTTTTAGTCGAATTTTGCTTTCCCGGTCCCCTTAACCACCAGTCCGGTGGGTTGGCGGCGAGAGTCCGGGGTCAAACGCGAATGAAAAGGTCTGAGGACAACACCTGAGCTGGCACCCTACTCTCCACAGCACGCCAACGTCAGAACATTGGAAGACACGACAGATTGAACATGCACCAGTCCCCCCTCCCTCTTAGTACACGACGGTCTGGGGCTCGATGGGGTTTGAACTCGCAATCCTCCTCTTCCAACTAGGGATGCGATGTCGATGTTTTATAGAAAACATCGATGTATTGGAGCCTATGTTTTTTTAACATCGATGTCGATGTTTTATTTTTAAATAAAAAAAAAGGTAACATTTAAAAAAATGAAAAAATAACCCAGTTGCATCATTTTGATAATCAGTCAATTGAACATACCTTTAGACCCAAGGGTCTGAAAAGGACGAGGATAAAAGGGGGACCCTAGCAACGAGACAGCAGGGATGCGACATCGATTTATTAGAGCCGATGTTTGCTTAACATCGATGTTTTTACGCTGCCGATGTTTCTTTTTTGAGCACGTTCTAAACCAGTTTTAAAAAATGGAGAAAAAAAAGTTTGAAAACAACGATGCTTTTGGGGCGATGTATTTTTAACATCGATGTTTTGTTGTCGCATCCTTACTTCCGATGGAAGAGTTGACGATGTGGAAGAGCAGTGACTTTCCCCCCGCTTTCAGAGGTCGGCCACCCAGCTGCTAGGATTGGCCACCCTCCTCAGAACAATGGTTGCAGTGGGCGCATCGTAAAGTTTACCCACGCTGCAGAACCCACATCGAAAAGAGCACAATCGACTCAGCCCTCAAAGTTGGACGCGTATAGTCACCACATCTTTTTTTTACTTTCCACTTCTCTAACAAAAAGTGCTCTTTGGAGTGTGAAAAAATCAGATCAATCGATTCATTACTGATATGTTATTGCGATATCACTAGCGTGTTCCTTGAAGAGTCTCCCATGTGCTCAGAAAGAGTTGGAAAAATCATCCCTACTATTACTCCTCCTATTTCGACCTTTTCTTCTCAAGACCCGCTCGCCAGAGGCACTTGAACACTCGGGTACGTAAAAACACGAACATCGGCACAACGCCGGACCTTGCGAGTCAATTTGTGGTCAGAAAAGGCATGTGATAAAAAAACACTGAAGATACAAAAGGAACACATGCGATCGGAGCTCAGGTGGGACCGCGTCATCTGGCTCTCCCCTTCGGGTTCAACAAAATCCCTCCAAAAGAGTTCCTTCATAAATGTTGCGATCGCTACACAGTATCCACATGGTGATCGAACCACTCACGCCAACCTTCACGTTGGGCGTCCCACAAGTAGTGGAATGCAGACGAAGGCATACTTAAAACATCTGTCAAATACCTCATTTTTAATCCGAAAATATATATATATAAAAGGTTTTAAACCTTAAAATTGAGTAGTTCCTTTTAATTGAGATGGAAGGACTTCACACACCAATAGTTTGAAATAGATGAGGTGAAAGGTTCTCACATATTTTCAGGAAACTTTGCGCACAGTGAGTACTTATCTTCATTTACTTATCTTCAACTTGGTTGTGTGTGTCTGTCCGTCTTTCAGTTCTATGTGTGTGTGTTTCTGCAGGCATCACATCAATTGAATTCCAGATTTTGAATTGCAATGCGTTTTATTTTATACATTATCTATTAGTTTAGTGAATGCAATATTAAACATTTCTTTATTGTTATACAGGGTGGTCCCGAATTCATGGTACAAACTTTAATGGTAGGTACAGGACATTGTAACAATGATTTATTGTATAGGAATGCATAGTCGCAAGTGACGCGGTGAGGTGTAAACAGGGGAAATAAAAGGAAAGAGAAATGGAGTGATCGGTTGGTATCATTGCCGGTAGAGGGCAGTAGATGTCTAGCCGCTGTTGAACATGAAGCATCGCAGTAGGGAAAAGCGCCATTCACAATTGTGCTGCCGTAGACGATGGGTGACTTTACGTATGCAGAAAAAGCAGACATGCATTACATGTACGGCCGTGCAAATGGTAACGGCAGAGCTGCGTTACGAATGTATCGCGCGGAGTATCCTGATCGACGAATGCCGGATCATAGAATTTTTCAACGGTTACATCGTCAACTTTGTGAAACAGGTGCGTTCGACGTCAACAGACATGGCGCTGGTCGAGTAAGAGCTGTACGCACTGCAAGGCTGGAAGAAAGCATCTTGAACATTGTGGCTGATAGACCCGAGTCAAGCACAAGAACTGTTGCGCGTGACGTAGGTGTGAGTCATCAGACTGTATGCAGAGTGTTAAACGAAAATCGCTTACACCCCTTCCATTTTCAGAAAGTACAAGCATTGAATCCCGCAGATTATCCTCGCCGCGTGAACTTCTGCCTGTGGGTGATGCAGCAATGTGCGTTGCAGCCGGATTTCGTAGATTATGTGCTATTTACAGATGAAGCGACATTTTCACGCGAGGGTGTCTTTAATGCGCACAATTCCCATGTGTGGGCAACCGATAATCCACATGCAACGCGTCGACATGCGTTTCAACAACGTTTCAGTATTAATGTGTGGGCTGGTATTGTGAACGACTTTTTGATTGGTCCATACTTACTACCCACGCGGCTCACTGGCGGAAGCTATCTTATTTTTCTGAAAGAAGTGTAACCACAACTGCTGCATGATGTTCCGATCGCCATTCGTAACCGCATGTGGTTTCAGCACGATGGGGCGCCAGCACACTTCAGCATTGATGTACGGAATTACCTGAATGCCACGTTTGGTACTCGATGGATTGGGCGTGGTGGACCAGTCCCTTGGCCACCCCGATCTCCCGATTTATCGAGCCTCGATTACTTTTTATGGGGACATCTAAAGCATCTTGTTTATGAGACTCCAGTTGACTCAGATGAGGATCTCGTCGCTCGTTTATCTGTAGCTGCTGCAGGTGTGCGTGAAATACCAGGCATCTTTGAACGTGTACGCCAATCGCTCCACCGACGCTGTCAAGCATGTATCGATACTGGTGGACGCAATTTTGAACAATTACTGTAAACATGACACTTGTCAACAACGCTTTCAATAAAATCTTTGTTTTTCCTTTCGGCCGTTATTTCCCCTGTTTTCGCCTCACCGCGTCACTTGCGACTATACATTCCTATACAATAAATCATTGTTACAATGTCCTGTACCTACCATTAAAGTTTGTACCATGAATTTGGGACCACCCTGTATTTAGATGAGTTTCATGCTAAAACACATGAGTAAGTATATTTAAATCAACAATAATTTCGTAGTTTTGGAAAAACTGGAAGGGACAACACCATCAATGTACACTCATTGCCATAAAAATTTGCGCACCAAGAAATAATTGTGGGATCGTAACGAAACTTGGCATGAAGGTACATGTCGGCCAGATATGCGAATGATTAAAAAATGCAGCGTGATTGCGTAATGCCACTAGAGAGCGTTGAACTTCGTTCTCCTTGGAGTATAAAACAGGTAAGCAGAGCTTGTTTGAGTGTACTTTTTCTTTTGCAAAGGAAACGCTGAGGTAGACATGCCGTTACGCCGCCATCGAAGACAATATGAGCAGCTGTCAGAGTTCGAGAGGGGAAGAATCATCGGGATGACGGAAGCTGGGTGGTCAGCTCGGAGAGCAGCTCGTCAAGTAGGCCGTTCTGCTTTTATTGTGAGGAGGTGTTGGGACCATTGGACAGAAGAGACGTCATTTACACGGAGACCAGGCTCAGGACGCCTTCGACAGACCAGTCGTCGAGAAGACCATCACATCATACGAAACGCACGCGTAAAGCCAACTGCCTCATTGGCCGCTATCCAGACACAGACAGCACCTTCACTACGGGCCTCTGTGTCTTCCCGAACCATCGCAAGGCGCCTGGCTGAAGGACATCTGGCATCGCGGCGCCCATTACGTGTGCTGCCAATGACACCCACCCACCTACGCCTCCATTTGGAGTGATGTCGCGAACGACGCGATTGGTAAGGTAATTTTAGGTAATTTTAGTTAACGTCGTACTAGAGCAACACAACGGGCTATTGACGACGGTCCGGAATCAGTCCCTTAAGGGAAAGATCGAGGGCAACACCTCGTAATTTTGAACCACGGTCAGATGACGAAGCAACACCTGAGCTGGCACCCCACTCTCCAAACTTCCACGTCAACCCAGCGTGAGGACTTTCGGCCACGACAGATTTAAGGTGCACCAGCCGCCTCTACACCATACGTTTACAAACATCCATGCCCGGACCCGGATTCGAACCAGGAACGACGCGATTGGATTGCAACGGAATGGAACCAGGTCGTCTTCAGCGACGAATCTAGATTCAATTTGAGCAATGATGACAATCGTGTTCGTGTGTGGAGGCCCCGTGGTGAACGCCTCAATCCTGCCTTCGCTTTACAGCGACACACCGCTCCCACAGCTGGTGTGTTGGTATGGGGTGCCATGGCTTACGATACACGGTCACCCCTAATATTGATCCATGGCACAATGACAGCCCAGTGGTACGTCCATGACATCCTTCAGCCACATGTGATTCCACTCATGGCAGGGCTCCCAGGAGCCATTTTTCAACAAGACAATGCTCGGCCACACACAGCAAGGATGTCACAAGACTGCCTCCGCCACATTACCACCCTTCCCTGGCCTGCTCAATCCCCAGATCTGTCACCGATCGAGCCTATCTGGGATCATTTGGGACGGCAAGTTGGACACCCTACGAGTTCGGTCGAACTAGAGGCGCGTTTACAGCAACACTGGAACGAGATGTCTCAAGACATCATACGGAACTTGTATGTCTCAATGCCAGCTCGTATAGCATCGTGCATTCGCGCTAGAGGGGATCCAACAGAGTACTAAAACTTCCGTTCATTTGTACTTTTTTCTGCAATAAAAATGATTTTTTTTCTTTGATTTTCTAATCACTTACTTATATCAAAGTAGTACTTACATGTGTAAAATTTCGTTTCATTTTGACGACTTTTTCTTGGTGGGCAAATTTTTATGGCAATGAGTGTATTTTGTATTAATCTACAGATATTTGAATTGTTATTGCAAGGGTTGGAACCCGTCATGGAACTCTTACAATCGCAATCGATCTAGTGTATTTTGTATTTTTTCTCTACAGATATTTGAATTGTTATTGCAAGGGTTGGAACCCGTCATGGAACTCTTACAATCGCAATCGATCGAGTGTATTTTGTATTTTATCTCTACAGATATTTGAATTGTTATTGCAAGGGTTGGAACCCGTCATGGAACTCTTACAATCGCAATCGATCGAGTGTATTTTGTATTTTTTCTCCACAGATATTTGAATTGTTATTGCAAGGGTTGGAACCCGTCATGGAACTCTTACAATCGCAATCGATCGAGTGTATTTTGTATTTTTTCTCCACAGATATTTGAATTGTTATTGCAAGGGTTGGAACCCGTCATGGAACTCTTACAATCGCAATCGATCGAGTGTATTTTGTATTTTTTCTCCACAGATATTTGAATTGTTATTGCAAGGGTTGGAACCCGTCATGGAACTCTAACAATCGCAATCGAAAAAACTGGAGAAAAAATACAAAATATTTTGATTACGAACTTATTACATCTGACCCTACATTATTATATTATACATCGAAATCAAATGCAAATAGACATAAACAATTCCACAGAAATGGAATTGTTCAAAAAATTACCTCACTTGGCTCTGTCGCTCAAGTGAGTTAATTAGGTGATGGGTCGGCCATGCCGGTAAAAGAGCCGTTCCTGGAGACGACTGAAAAAATCGAAGCGACGCAGCGTAATACATTTCACTTTCCCACGCAG
Source organism: Metellina segmentata (assembly GCA_947359465.1). Taxonomy (NCBI): domain Eukaryota; kingdom Metazoa; phylum Arthropoda; class Arachnida; order Araneae; family Tetragnathidae; genus Metellina; species Metellina segmentata. The sequence continues at coordinate 173,212 of OX375881.1, read as the reverse complement.
AGTCGGGAGTCTTTCAATTGATGCAAATCAAAGTTTCATTCAACACACGAAGGACGTATTTAGAGGTAGCTAAAGGTTTCTAATAAACGTCGCACGGGAGCAACACAACGGGTTATTGGCAACGGTCCGAGACCCATTGCGAAGATAGGACAGCGGTCACATGACGAGGCAACACCTGAGCTGCAACCCCACTCTCCAAACTTCCACCCAACGAAAACGTGAGTACCTTCGAGGCCACGGCAGATTCAACGTGCACCAGCCCCCTTTGTACACGATGGCCTTGGGTTGTGAAATCTCTTCCAATCGGGCTACATATTTAGAGAATCCCTCAAATCCTTCCGACGTTGAAAAACAACCGAGCCGCTTGACTGGTATCGAGGCCATAGTGCCACGTCCGAATTACAGTTTCAAAGCAAATGGATCTTAGTCAGTAGGAACTTTAAGAGCAACGCAACGAGTTGTTGGCGACGGGGTCCATCCCAAAGGTTTCGAGGACAACCCCTGGTCATTTAGAACCAGTCAGATGACGAGACAACTGGACCTTCACGAGCAGCCTCGAGTGTCGCCATTTTTTCTACTATTACAAAAGGAAAACACTGTCTGTTTGTTTCTTGCACGCAAAGTCCGGACGATTCTATGGCACTTACAGCAACAAGATTTGGCACACAGGGAGTCACAATGTCTTGCGATTTTAGGGTCAAGGTGAATTTTAAAATTTAACCTGGAACATTTTAAAATGAATTTTATGAAATTTGATCATTATTGAATGCGACAGCATAGAAGATCACACATTATGAATTTGTTGTTTTCGTTTCCGTTTTAATAATGCGAGGAGGAATGATTTTCCAGCAGACGATAAAAAATAAATAATCTTTTAATTGGAGTTATTTAGTTCTTTTTTTTTCTGTTTCCTAGACCGTTAAAGAGATAGTAAAAACTTTAACGGATTTGAAATCTGCGGAAAATTTCCCATGAGATCGATACTTAGAAATATGATTTTCTTTATAGAAATAATTTTTAAATTGAATATATATTTTATATTTTCGCAAGATTCACGTCAACTTTCGCTTTCCAAAAATAAACAGATTGCATTTCCTGCCCTTCGCGTTAAAAAAAAAAGATTACATTTCCTGCCCTCTTCAATTTCGGCGGAGATAAAAAAAAAACATTTTGACTGACATTGTTCAGTTCTTTTTTCGTAAAATCGGAATCGTTAAAGATGGAGTAAAAATTTCAACAGATTTGAAATTTGCGGGCACGGGTTAGCCACGCAGCGGCTAGTGTTAACCAAGCAATCATCCCAAAGCAAGTCGGTTTGTTACACAGGTGAAATGCACGCAGGTAAGAATCAAAACAGCTACCGGACGCCATGCACATTTCGCATCGTGAGAGAAGCGCACGGGGATTGAGAAAAACTCCTTCATTAATGTTTCCTCGACGCATCTTCGGGTCGCAAGGTGCGGAGGACACGCGGGAGGGAGGTCATTTCTCAATTCAACAGTTGGCGGCCGCCAGGGAAAGAAGGTCGTCGTGAGACGGAAAAGAACGAAACTGCTTGAACAACACAACTTTTCCTTCCCAGTGAGGTGACGGGGCGTCATTGCAAAATGACTCAGTTTGTGTGGGAAAAAACGTTTTACCATTCTGAGCACAGTTTCGCGTTCGCACCAGATGCAAAACATCGTTGTTTTGAAACATCGGAGTTCCAAAAAAAGACATCGATGTTGATTATTACATCGTCCAAAAACCATCGACGTTTTTCAACATCCCCCATTTCTTAAAACTTTTATTGACCGTTTGTAAAAAAAGAAGTTTGTTAACTTTCTCCACCTCGAGCCGACTTCTGTTTTCACTCCTGTTAGGGAAAGAACTCTTTGGGACGGATGGATGCACTCAGTTGCACGGGCAAGGGTGCTTTTTTTCATTCAAAAATGAAACAGCGACAACGAAAAACATCGATAAATAAATCGATGTTTTACTTTATAAAACATCGACATTAATGTCGTATTCCAACTTTTCAGACCCTTCACCCTTGGGTCTAAAAGTTCAATTGACTGATTATGAATATTATGCTTCTCAATGTTTTTTTTTTTTTTTTAATGTTTATAACGGTACTTTATTTTATTTGAAAATTAAACATGGACATGTATAAACATCGATGTTAAAAAAACATCGGTCCCAATACATGGATGTTTTGAAGACATCGCATCCCCAGGATGTCCTGAAAAGGAATTGCAGTCGCATTACTACCCTCGTATAGCACGGCTGATTAGTATTTGGAATAGCGTGTTATACGAAACTTACGAGGCCCACACACTTTGATAGTGCTACATGGAATAGCGTGTTATAGGAAACTCGTGCTACATACAAACCGTGCCAACCAAAACTCATAATGATAACCAGAGTTCAATAACTCAACTAATAAACTCAGAGGTCGATAATGCATACCGTGTAAAATGGAAACCAAAGGACTTTTATATGTTACTAGCCCGGCGTTGCCCGTGCCCGTGGTGTAAGGTATTAATCTAGTGTAAAATTTTCCAAACATTTCAAATCCGTTGAAGATATATTCAATTTAAAAATTATTTAGTCAAGAAAATCATATATTTAGATATTAATCTAAACTGAAATTTTCCGCAATTTCAAATCCGTTGAAATTTTTACTCCATCTTTAACGGTCTTGGAGATAGAAAAAAGAACTTGGACTTTTGTTAAAAGATTTATCGTCTGACTGGGAAATCAATCGCGCAAAATCAAAGCGGAAACGAAAAAAATAATTGCTGCTCATATTGTCTTCGATGGCGGCGTAACGTCAAGTCTACCTCAGCGTTTCCTTTGCAAAAGATCAAGAACATTCAAACAAGCTCTGCTTACCTGTTTTATACTCCAAAGAGAACGAAATTTAACGCCCTCGAGTATCATTACGCAATCACGCTGCATTTCTAATCATTTGCATATCTGGCCGACATGTACCTTCATACCAAGTTTCGTTACGATCCCACAATTATTTCTTGGTGCGCAAATTTTTATGGCAATGAGTGTACATTGATGGTGTTTTGAAAACATCGATGTCGCCTCCCTCGTCCACACCCTGATTCTGAGAGTCTTTGCTTCACCTAAAAGGCCATTGGCGATATTTTCAATCTTTGCATTTTTCAACTTACTAGGGGGCCTGCCCCCTGCTCGCTAACGCTCGCCAACCCCCGGAGGATTGCTTCGCAATCCTCATTGGTTCGCTGCGCGAACCTATCCTAGCTTCGCTCGCCTCAATGAAGACATGTGTCCTAGCAGAAGGGATTGTTTACAAAATATGTTACCAAAAAAATGTTTTTCAAATCTAAATTTGCTGTTTTTCAGAAAAAATATATACAGTATCTCTAAAATCAGAATTCAAATGAAAACTTTGTGCAAATTTTGACTCGAAATGTGAGCGTTGCTTTGGAAATTGAATACCCAGCATGTTGTTTGTGTGTATATTTTCCCAGCACTCAAACGACCCACACTTTTTCATTGAGTTTGTTGCCGAAAGTTGTAGTGCAAGCGTCTTGTTGAACTATAATTGTTGGCCCTGAAAAGGACCGTTTTTTAAATGGCCCTGAAAAGATCCTCCGCTTTCTTTGATTTCTATTATAAACTAACTGCAACAGCTCATTAAAATTTCCTTTTTTTTTTTTCAATAAAATTTCATCCGATAATGCTATAAATTCAATCGATGCGCGAGACTTCGCGATAAACGAACAATCGTACAGTGTTGCCAAAACGCGATTACAAATAACGTCTTTTTCGTGAGCCACGTAAGAGAATTATATATATAGATGTACTGAAGCGCGTATCTTAAACACAGGTGAGATGACACGACACCACTGCTGAGATAGTAGAGCAAGCAAATGATATACGAGGAGTCAGATAGTGGACTCCAGATAAGATGCAATCCCACACATACAACCACATGCTACTCGGCATGTTACGGGGGTGCTATTCAACCAAACGTACGCGAACACCCCTCGGGGAACAATGAAGACATCGCAAGGGGTACGCAAAAATGCTTGATTTAATTTACAGCTCTTGATTTTATGTATCATTCTGTGGCTCCACCGCCTGCTCGCTTACGTTCGTCAATCCCAATTGGTTTGCTTCGCAAACCAACACTCATGTCGCAAGTGACATCGCTTTTTTTAACTTTAACATTTAATGAACTTTAAACTAATAGCCGCATCAGTGAAAAACCATCTCCTTCTTGTTCCCTGCACAATTTTAAATAAACCATGTTAATCTCGTAGTGTTCTGATCTGTACTTAATCGGCAAACCGTCTGAATATCGATTTGAAAAACGAGCATGACGTCACAGCGAGTTTCAAGGGCATCTGGCAAACCCATTAGTCTCAGAAAATATAACTTTAATTTCCGTGATTAAGAATGAACACAATCGCCCTGCGATCTAAAAAATACGAAATTTGTAGTACCAGCTTTTGATTGCATCGAATTTATTTATTAACCGATTTCTAAAATAGCTGTACCGTAAGAAATTTCTAAGGTATAGCGTGATGTTTTTAAATTTAAAAACTAATAGAGCTATAGAAATGATAGATTTAACAAAAAAATGACGAAAAAGTCCCGAATTTCAAAAAAATATTATCAGTAACCAAACAAAACCTGACGAGCTGCAAAAATTCACGTTTAGAGGTACTCTGAAAAAAATCACGACTGAAGACGAAAATTCCTTTAGCTCACCCGCGTTAGAAATTTCGCTTTTTCAACACTTAATAAACCCTAAACTAAAAGCCGGGGAAAATCTTCAAAATTGACCAGGTGATGAACCAACCATGTTAATTTCGTAATTTTCTGATCCGTACTTTCTTGGGAAACCGTCTTAGAATCGAACACACAGTTTTCAATCTCTTTTTGAGACAGAGATATGGCTTTTTACGACTAGGACCGGAATAAATTGACACATGCGCAATCGCTATGATTCTTACACTCGTGAGATGGTCGTGTTTGGCGGGAGATAGGGTGGACGCAAGCGATGAGGGCAAAATATATTGAGAGCGAACAAAAGACGGCGACCACGGGAGGGGGGCGAAGGACAGTGGGGAGTGGTCATTGTCAAGCAATCGTCTCGGAGAAGTGTCCCCAAAATCCCTTCGATCCTGGTGGAAAACCGCTCAGCAAACTCTCCCCGACTCGAGATCTTGACGCTCCAATGAATGGGCCGTTTCTCGGAATAGCTTCGATGTGTGAAAGGAGAGAAATTGTGCTGCTGTAAACGCGGCTTACGACTCGCAGGTTGCTAGGGCAATGGTCATACCCACTGATCCCCACTATGAGGGTGGAAGAATTAGGGGGAGAGATGCCTTTGGGGTTTGGCAACAAAATCCTCGATACAAAGTTCCCCGATAGTGTCACAAAAATTCCCTAAATAAATGTTGTGATCCGTGATGGGTATCAATATACAGTATCCACGCATTCGTTTCAAATATTTAAGTGTCAGATGGGGTGAAAGGATTATCACATATTTTGTATTTTTTCCCTTCAGATACTTTAATTGTTATTGTAAGGGTCGGAACACTTAATTACACCTGACCCTACTCTTCATCCAAATCAAATAAGACATAAAAATTCTACAAAAATGGAATTGCGAGCAAAATTTTTTAATTGAATGCACACAAAAAACATGATTAGTAACATTCCTGACAACTTCAATTGTATCACGACGCTGTGGTGAATCGCTGCCGCTCTGTTCAAAAATGACGCCGCCATAGTTCTTGAACCGAATACGATTGATTCGAAAGTACTCGTCATCTCTAATAGGACAAACGATAATAGTGATCAAACTTTTAAATTTCACATATTTTTTTCCCTGTCTTTTCCATCAGAATTCCCCAATTTCCAGGTATTGTTACCAACCTGATAAAGCAAGGTGGACAAAACAGCAATCCAAAGTAAGGTTGGTATTTAATAAACTCAGCACAGAAGCAACGAGCGAATGGCGACGGTCCTGGATCCCTCCCGAAGGGAAAGATTCGAGGACAACACCACGTCGGTGTAAAATAAGGCCCTATGACGAGGACAACATCCGAGCTGGCACCCCACTCTCCAAACATACACACCAACCCAACGTGAGGACTTTCGGCCTCGACAGATTTAAGGTGTACCAGCCGCCTCTACACCATACGCTTGCAAACATCCATGCGCAGACTCGGATTCGAACCAGGAACCTTCCGATCTAGAGGTTAACACCTTAACCACCATACCAAGTCGGCACTTTTTAAGGAGAGGATTTACATTCGTCCACGTATTGAATTTTTCGCCCCACAGAATTCATAACATCATTTACAGTTACTTCTACGTAGGATTCATTGCATTGCCTTTGCCATGTAAGAACGTTGTTTGACAATCCGTGCTTTTAAGGGGCAGCGGTATCTAACCAAAGACCGCCGTGTACACTTTACTCTGTCTTTAACAGATAGAAAAAAGAACTACATAACTCCAGTTAAGACTTTATTTATTTTTTTCGTCGGCTGAAATCGTGTTTGTTTGTTTGTTCCTTGCACGCAAAGTACTGACAAATCTATGGTATTACAGAAATGGGATTTGGCACACAAGTAGTTCAAATTTTTTGCGATTTTAGGGTCGCGGAGAGTTATAAAATTCAATCTAGGACATTTTAAAATTAATTTAATGAAATTTAATAATTATTGTTTTCTTTTGAAGGGCAACAGCATAAAGAGATGACAGATTCTAAATTTATTTTTTTCAGTCTTCATTTTGCGCCGAGGAATGATTTTCCAGCAGAGGATAAAAAACAAAGTTTTAGCTTTAGTTATGTAGTTCTTTATTCTATCTCCTACACCTTTAAAGATAGAGAAAACATTTCAACGGATTTGAAATCTGCGGAAAATTTGACATTTGATTTTCATTTAATAAATCATTTTTCAACTAAATATTTTTATTTTTCGGTTTGCGGAGCAAACCACCACACGGTCATTGCGACCTCCACGAAAATAACTGTCACGGGCAACTCCGTTATGGCTGTTATCCAATAGGCTACGAACTCGTATTTGGTTTGCGAAGCAAACCAATAACCCCACAAAAGCAACTGGCACGGCCAACGCCGGGCTAGCCACGCAGGAGCTAGTTTATAATAGAGAAAAATGCGCAAGGAGTATATTTGTGGGGAGTAATCAATCAGACACAGAGGGCTTCAATTTCAATAGGGATAACAGAACAAGGGGCCGTGGGTATAAATTGAATAAGACACATTTGAATCGGGATTGAAGGAAAAACTACTTTAATAGGGTAATAGACAAATGGAACGCGTTGCCAGAAAATAGAGTGAATTCAAAGGGAGTGTACGAATTTAAGATACAATTGGATAGGCAGTGGGAATTGGGGAATTCATAAACAAAGGACGAGCCTTGTTGGGCTTGAGCCTGTAGCTGGTCGACAATATTTGTATTTGTAAAAGTTCACTTTATTTCCTGTTCCAATTTTGGGGACAGCGCGCTAAACAATCGAACACTCGAGATTTCACTGCATAGAATGAAATGTGTCATCTCCCAGACGATATTTAATTTCGATTCATGTTTTTATTTGATTAGTCCCGGTGCACACATTTTTCAACTTGCGGCACCGAAGCCCAACTATACACACATAACCGTGAAATGACTCAAGTCGCCCCATTTGCTATACATATTCTATCGAAGAAAACGTGTTTATTTTGCTTACTTGGTGTACAAAAAGTATATATTGAAACGAAAGAGACGTTACTCGATATAATCATTCATAAATTATTATTTATATTCCCTATATTCATGAAAACAAGGTACTCCAGACCGGAGAAGCGTGTGCGGCGCCGTGGGTACAAATTGCACGCAAGTTGGACGTACGTCGCCGGAGGCATGTGTGCACTACTGCATTGGATCTAACGTACCTCAGACCGCACTTGCGTTGCCACAGTGGCGCCGCACGTTGAAAAACCGGACGTGGGCCTTAATGAGACGGAGAAAAGACTTTCTTGCACTCAGCAACGCCTCTCAGTTACGATCTGAATATCTCATCCCAAATATTTGAAAGAGCTCTGATCCTACAGAAATGCTCAGAAACCCGCTGCGATTCCAAAACGGATGACTGCAAATGCACGGGGGGACAAAAGTGGAACGGAGCGCCATCTAATAAACCTACTCTCGATGCAGAGAAACCTCCTACACCTACAACAACCTGTTCCTCTGCGTCGGATTCCCAGAACAAACAACTGTTTCCTTCCATTCAAACCACACTCGACTGCGTTCAAAAAGGTTGCTACGGAGATGAGAGCCCACGGGTGCGAAAACTGGGATTCCAACCCAGAGCCTGTCGAACCGTGGGCGGCGATGAGATTAACGTCGCTCTGGAGCAACGGTCTCATGGCGACGTCATTAAAACATCGATGGAATGGGTCATTTATTAATTTACGTCGTACTAGAGCAACAGGCAATTGACGAAGGTCCGGGATCGGTCCCTCAAAGGAAAGATTCGAGGACAACACCTCGTCATTTCGAATCACGGTCAAATGAAGAGGCAACACCTGAGCTGGCACCCCACTCTCCAAACTTCCACACCCACCCAACGTGAGGACTTTCGGCCACGACAGATTTACGGTGCATTAGCCGCCTTTACACCATACGCTTACAAACATTCATGCCCGGATTCGACCAGGAACCTTCCAATCTACATCGAAGTATTGGAGCCGATATTTAGACGTCTCGATGTTTTGACGTTATTTTTTAAATGAAAAAAGTACCATTATAAAAATAACCAAGTAGCATAATTTTCATAATCAGTCAATTGAACATACTTTTAGACCCAAGGGTCTGAAAAGTAGGGATGCGACATCGATGTCGTGGTTTTCAAAACAACGATCCGTCGATTTATTGGAGCTCATGTTTGTCGTTGTTTTATTTTTGAATCAAAAAAGCACCCTAGTAAAAATTAAAAAAACTGTGCAGTTAAGTTTTTTGTGAGTGATGTCCCATCAGAAAGAGTTTTTCCCTAACTGATGGGAGTGAAAAGAAGTCGGCTTGAGAAAGTTAAACTTCTTTCGCAAACTGTAAATTATTTTATTGTGTCTCCCCCTCCACACATAAATTGATAACAATACTTATTCTTAGTTATTAATTATTTATGTACCTGCCTAATTATGCTTATAGTAAGTAGTACCTCCGTCAAATTGTTGTAAACATTATTTTCTTTTTTATTATTCAATTTGAAAATAATAGATTTGTTAATTGTTCTTCTGAACTTTTTTGACTTTGTTTGGACAGAAAAAAAAAGTATTAGTTATAAATAAATCACGTCAAATGACAAATTAAATCTCCTCCCTCCCGGTGAACATTAATGTTTGAGGTTGCTAAACCAGCCTTAAGAAATGGGGGGAAACATCGATGTTTTTTTGCGAATTATTATCAACATCGGTGTTTTGCTGTCGAGGTCGCATCACCAGTGACATCGGACTTCAGGGAACAACCTGTTTAAAAGAACTTTCAAATAAAGCTGTTATATTTGCGACTGGGTAGGAAGTTTTGAAAAATTGTGTCTTCATTTTAGGTAGATAGTTTAATTAAATTCGCACTGGAGCAACACAATACCAAACTAGTAGCGACAGTCCAGGATAAAACCCGGGGGGACAGATCCGAGGACAGCACCACGTCATTTTGAATCATGGTTGATTGACGAGGTCACACCTCAGCTCTTCAAAATTTCAGTGAGGACAGTTGAGGCCAAGACAGATTGAACGTGTACTTTGTGATCTTGGGTTGGCTTGCAACCATCCGGTTGCTAACTCTTCCGAAAGGGTTTCCATTTTCAAAGGAATATGGAATGCGGGCCTCAGTAATGTCTCATTTCAAAGCTATTAGAATGGGCTTTAAATGAATAAAAAGATACCAACTGAAAACAAATTAACATTTCAAAAGGGAAGTTCTGAAAAAAAAAGTACAAATTTAGTTTAAGAAGGGAATAAGACATATACAGTAATTTATTACAATTCAACGGTTGTTTTCAACTTTTAAAAAGTGTAGACAAATAACAATTTTTTTAAATACTTAAATTTATTCATATCGGATAACTTGAATGGCACTTTTCGAAATTAAAAAAGTAAATCGTTGTGAAATATTAAATATAAATCTAACTCGATGCCCCTCAATTATCTGATACCTGTAGGAACATCCAGATCCCGACATCGATATTTTCGAAACATGTCTCTCTATATTAAAAAAAAGTTACCGCCGCCGCCGCCGCCGCCGCCGAAGAATTGAAATTTTTGTTGTTTAGCTCCATTCTTAGACGGTTTCCCGAGAAAGTACTAATCGGAAAAATATGAAATTAACATGCTTTGTTCTTCATCGTATTCTCTGGATAATTATTAAGATTTTTTTCCGATGCGGCTATTAGTTTAGGTTTTATTAAGTGTTAAAGTTGAAGAAGTGAAATTTCTTCCGCGAGTGAGCAAAACACATTCAAAATTTCAGTCTTTAGTCGTGAGTTTTTTTTTAATAGTACCTCTCAACGTAAATTTTTGCAGCTCGTCGAGTTTTTTTTTAAATTTAAATGTGGTTCTTGATAATATTTTTTTGAAATTCGGGAAAAATCGGGACATTTTTGTTACTTTTTTTTAAAACTGCCGTATCTATATCTAATTACTATTAGTTTTTAATTTTTAAAATATCGCAGTATACCTCAGAATATACTCTTTCTTACGGTACTATTATTTTTGAAATCGGTTAATAATTAAATTGGATGCGATCAAAAGTTCGTGATACAAAATTCGGAATCTTCGGATATTTTCGCTACGTTTTGTTAAAACCATTATGTCTACGGCAAAAACCATTATTTTTTAAATTTGAGAACATCACTGAATACACTACATTACACTCTTTCTTATGGTACAATTATTTTTCAAATTGGTTAATAAACAAAATCGATGCAATTAAAAGTAGGTCATACAATTTTCGGAACTTTAAGATCGTAACTTCCGATACAAAACTAAAATGGTCATATCTATATAGTATTACTGTTAGTTTTTAATTTTAAAAATATTGCAGTATACCTCACAATGTACTCTTTCTTACGGTACAATTATTTTTAAAATTGGTTCATAAATAAATTCGATGCAATCAAAAGTTGGTGACACAAATTTCGTATTTTTCAGTTCGCATAGCTGGTTCGGCAAACAGCAGTGGGTTGCATTTTCTACTATCGGGTTTGCCAGATATCAAATTTATCGTAGCAACAATTGCCATAAAAACGATTTCTTTTTATTTGGCGAGGAAAAAGGCTCGCTTTTTTCCCTCTGTTCTCAAGACAGTTTACCGACAAAGTACAATGTATTGATATTAACACTGTTTACTTAAAATTGTACAGGGAACAAGATACAGAAGATTTTTTACTGATGCGGCTATTAGTTTAGGGTGCATTAAGTGTTAAAGCAAAAAAAAGTGAAATCAATTGCGAAAGAAGTATTGGTTTGAGAAAGCAAACCAAACGGGATTGCGTAGCAATCCCCGGGGTCGGCGAGCGTAAGCGAGCAGGGCGCGAAGCCCTCGCTGTGACGTCATGTACCGGAAAGTGAAATCAGCATAATACGAATTATTCAGATAGTTTCACTCTGTGAAAGGAATGTTGGTTTGCGAAGCAAACCAAATGACATCTGTGAAAGGAGTGTTGGTTTGCGAAGCAAACCAAATGGGATTGCGCAGCAATCCCCGGGGGTTGGCGAGCGTAAGCGAGCAGGGGGCGGAGCCCCCTAGTTTTATAAAAAAACATCGATGTATTGGAGCCGATGTTTTTACGTTGTCGATGTTTTATTTTGAAAAGAAAAAGCACCCTAGTTAAATTTTAGAAAAATAACTGTGCAACCAAGTATTTTGTCAGTGAAAGTTCCCCTATAAGTTGATAAAAAATAATAATAACTAACACTAATTATTGTTATGTACCTACCTAATTATACACTTATAGTTAGTATTACCTATGTCAAATGGTTGTCAATATTATTTTCTTTTATGTTACTCAATCTGAAAATAAAAAATTTGTTAATTGTTCTTATTTGTTATTTTGACTTTGTTTTGACAGTTTAAAAAAATCTCACTTATAAATAAATAAACACGGCAAACGACAGATTAAGTCCCCCTTTCGTCGAACATTCATGTTGGAGGTTGTCTTAAGAAATGGGGAGAAAACTTTAAATACACTTTAAAAACATCGATGGTTTCGGGGCGATGTATTATCAACATCGATGTTTTAATTGTGATCATCGCTGTTTCAAAACATCGATGTTTTGCTGTCGATGTCGTATCCTTAATCCCCGACTCAAAACAAGTGTTATGTAACATTAACTCTTGACGGAACTTTTCCTTTTTGAACTATTTACATTTTAATTGAATTGGGAACAATTAATTGACTGAATTGAATTGCAATGCATTACCTGAAATGTCAAATCAAGACAGTTGAAAGGGCTTTAACATCTGTGGCGTAATGGCGGCCCTACTGGAACAGCTACACTCTACGTTTATGAGCGATGGCAACGGCCTTGGCGTGTTTTTTTTTGGCGAACTTCTAAAGTCGCCAAGGAAATAATTATTTCCTAACTCTTTTTCTGTCACCCATTTTTTCTTTTTACAACACACTTTTTAAACACATTTCAGAACGTTTTGAAAAGTATATATTTTTTTAAACTTTCACAAAAAGTAGTAAGCTGAAGCACATATCAAAACCCATTTGTGAACCAGCAGAGAAATTAAGCTACGAATGTTGGGTAAGAATACCTTGAAACGTATCAATTACACTAAATACAGTGGACATGTTGAAAAAGAAAAAGATTTACGAAAGAAAAAAAGCAAGAAATAATACAACCTGATAACGTCAGAATTCTTTCGTAAAAAAGTAATGAATACGAAAATGGTCAAAAAAAAACAAAACTCTTAATCCCTTCGTGTAAACTATTATAGTAAAATAAAAATTCCACAACTGTCAAAATACAATCAATGCAATAAAAGGATATTTTAAAAACAAAATAACCAATGTGAGGAAAGAAAAAAATTTCAAACGAATCCATGAAATCGAACGACTTTAACGGATTTTGGAAGAACTTTCTAGAGTATTCAAAATGAAATTTTCCGTTTGCCGAGGTTGCCATGAAAACCGTAACGAAAGATGGGTTGCCTTAATTTATCGAAACTCGCTACTAGAAGTGCGCCAAAAAAAATCGCCCAGCCGTTGCCATCACTCATAAACGTAGAGTGTAGCTGTACCGCCCTACTTAGCCATGGGACACAAGACATCAAGCAATGGACGCGGTGAGAGTTTGACAGACACAGAAGAGCAACCAGGGAGGAAATCACTCTCACAGGAATCGAACCTGTGCCGCCTACATCTCTCAGGTTGCTGGCGCAGTGGGCAGACTGAGCCGGCCCAGCTTCACGATGGAATATCATCCGGGTCCATACCTCATAAGAGTTCCTGAGACAATTCACACCAAAGATTTAAATATTTCTTTCTGTTTTTCTATTGTAAAAGAAGTTCGTTTTGTGATGGGTAAATAGCGACTTGTGGTTCAACGGGCGAATGAATTTGGAGCACGCGCAGGCGATTATGTTATATAATTAATTCATTCGTAAAATTTGAGAGCACGCGCTAGAAAGTTTGCAATGTTTTCGGAACAAACGGTCGCCGTTTCCATAGCAACAGTCGAATCTGAAAATCTTAAAAAGTACTATTATTACAACAGCCGACCAGCCGGTCTAGTGGTCGAGGTGTTGGCCTCTGGATCGGAAGGTTCCTGGTTCGAATCCGGGGTTAGGGCATGGATGTAAATTGTGCTGTCCTTTGTTAGGGACAATGATGGTCCACCCACTGGGTGCCCCTTCACAAGTGACCATCACTTCTGGCCTTGTATAAGGCTAAAATGACCTCGGTCAACTCTGTACTTTGTATTGTATTGTACTTGTATTTTGTCTTCGCAATTGTACTGCCTTGCCATTGGAAATAAAAAAAAACTATTATTACAACAAACAACACGGATCAGCTAAAACAAATGTATGATTCGGTATTTCTATGCGGTAGCATACGGAAGATTTTAGTGTCTTTTTCCCCCCTCCTTAATACTGTATATTTAATATTTATTCCTTAAAGCAGGGATTCCCAACCGGTGGTATGCGGCAACGTTTCAAGTGGTACGATACGAGCGACCCAAATATTCTACGAAGTTTGTTCTATTTTTTAGTATGTACAACCACGTTATAAGAAAAATGGGATTATATGAATACAATTTGGGATTAACGTTTTTATTACATTGTAATACATAACGCTAACAATAGCACATTATTTAAAGAGAAACTTTGTTGCTGATTATGTATTTCTATTAAGTTGATATCTCTCCCTGTCTTATGCCATTTGTTACTAGTTACTTGTGTGAAAGTGGTTTTTCTGAACTTTTGTACTAAAAAATAAATATAGAAACAGAGTAAGTGTTGAAGAGGACTTAAGAGTGAAGTTAAGCTCCATTGCTCCTGATATTGATATTTTAATAAAGGACAAACAACAACAAGTTTCGCATTAAAATTGATTTTTGATTAAATTAATCATTGTTTGCGAAGTTTGCACTAATTATTTGTTTTTAGACCTGTGAGTAAAAATTAAAACTGTATGTCATACGACATCCGTCCTTTCCAAAATTCAGTACCAATCCCGAAGAACAGAACCCAATTTCCCAGTTTAACACCATACGAGAGAAACGATTTGGCCTTTTGAAAGACGCTTCCGTTCTCACATCTGCAAAATCGCTTAACGAAACTTTCCCCTAATGAGAAAACCAGATGTGTGAAGTTACCATGTCCGTTGGGGCCGTCAGAATTGGAGTGGAATCGCACAGTGCTTGGCGTATAACGACACTCCACCCAACCATAGCACGAGCGCTGTCGCCATTTCTCTCGCCAAGAAGATGTCATACGACATCCGTCCTTTCCAAAATTCAGTACCAATCCCGAAGAACAGAACCCAATTTCCCAGTTTAACACCATACGAGAGAAACGATTTGGCCTTTTGAAAGACGCTTCCGTTCTCACATCTGCAAAATCGCTTAACGAAACTTTCCCCTAATGAGAAAACCAGATGTGTGAAGTTACCATGTCCGTTGGGGCCGTCAGAATTGGAGTGGAATCGCACAGTGCTTGGCGTATAACGACACTCCACCCAACCATAGCACGAGCGCTGTCGCCAATCTTTCGCTCCAAGCACTGCTTGGCGAGAGAAATGCTCAAGCGCGAAAACGAGAGTTTTCGATTCACCAGTCTTCCCTTGGTTCCGCAGTGAGCATCAACAACTCAGTGAAACACTTCAGGGAATTCCTATATGGAAGACACTTCACCATCCTATCAGACCACATGAACTTTAAATACCATTCCCAACTAGAGAATCCAGCCAACATCGTCGCACGATGGCTAATGGAGCTTGCTGAATATTCCTTTACTTTCCAACACATTAAAGGAGAAACAAACCACCTTGCTGATTATGTCTCGAGAGAACCAGATGGCCAACCAGAGCCAGAGTTTGATACAATTCTTCCAGCACAAGAACTTAACATAATTGCTACTCTAATAACTGATGAATTAAACACGTCCAACATCCTAAGAGAACAAGCGGCAGACAATGAACTTATTGAAATCAAGGACAACCTTGCCAAAACATCACACAGAGATAAAAACAACTTCTTCATTAATCCAAATAGTAACCTCTCTCTCTACTCATGCATATCACAATAAGACAAAACCACTTGAAACAGAAAGAATGTAACAAAACAATAGTAATGCCACACAGCCTCAAGAAATATGCTTTGCAACAAGCCCACCTTTCCCACTTCGGGACTGACAAAACATATTTGCTACTCAAACAAAGGTACTTCTGGAATGGGATGTATGCTGACACAGCCAACTATGTCTCATCATGCACATCGTGCTGTCAGAACAAAAGACTTTACAGCAAGAAACCACCATTTGGAGTTACGCCTATTCCTCGTAGACAAAATGAATTTGTATCCATGGACATTCTTGGACCCATTCGCCTAAATCAGTACGTGTTAACAGTAATCGACCACTTCAGCAAGCACGTTGAACTATACCCCATGAGTAATATACAAGCCCCAACTGTTGCAAAGTGCCTTGTACAATACATCACCACATTTGGTCGACCAACAATGATCCTCACTGACTTAGGAACACAATTTACTTCGGACATTTTTCAACAAATGACAAAGACTTTGGGAATTTCTCTTCATCATACAACAAGTATGAACCCAAAGGCAAATGGACAGTCAGAAAGGATCAACTCATCATTGAAAAACACAATCCTTGCTCTAACTTACAAGAAAGTGGATTTTGCAACTGCAGTAGCAGTACATAAACAAATGTACAATGCTACAAAGCATAGCAGCCATGGATTCACCCCTGACCTTCTCCATTTTGGAAGAAACCTGAGCCTCATCTTCGACATAATCGAGGAAACAGATGACACCCCACTCATCACAGCCACTGGACATTCTAACGACCTGCTACACTCATTGCAAATCCTTCGGAAAACAACTGAAGAGAATCTGAAGTGTCATCAAGACAAACAACAACAGAGACTCAACACAAACAGTGCTCAGCGTACAGTGAGGGAAAAGGATATTGTGTATGTTCGCAATAGAGATCAGTTTAAAGTCAAGTTTGCTGGACCCTATGAAGTCCTAAGGAAGCCAAATGCTCACACAGCCATTATTCAAGAACTGGACAATACAAAGGCTCCAGAGCTTACGATCAACACACACCGATTAAAAATCTCTACTCGTCGTCTTCCGCACCTGTCAGATGCCACAACTTCGAATGGAACTAGTGCACTTTATTCAAATGAGAACTCTGGCCCTAGGCTCCGCCCAAGACGAAACCAAACATTGAGTATCCAGCAACGTCAAGATGGGACTCTTGTATAACACACAGTATCATATCTTTATTATTTTATCCATTTTATTTCTGTATTGCCTGTATCAATTAACATATCGTTCAAATCATTGTATCTTGTCAAACGTAGAGTATTTAGACCTGTTTGTGTATAAGCCCCCCCTCCCCCCCTGTGTCAATATTAGTGGTGAGTATGTCGTTACGCAACAGGGAAAATTATTCATGATAACAATCAATAACTATCTTGTATATCTTTCAGAAGGAAGACCAACTCAACAATAGGGTTAGACCACAAGTAGGTCAGCCTACCGATTTCGCCTCCTATACACAATGGAGTTAGGGTCCTTGGGGATGTTTGGCCAACATACCTCAAGGTCCTCCTCAGCTTCATTGATCCCATACACTAAACCATGGGGCATTTCTGTGGCTGGCCACTGTAGGGATGCTCCATGGTAAGTGTAATGTAAATTAAGGTCAACCCCTCTGACATATTCTCTCACATAGTGATCCATTCCAACTCCCTCTGGAACACCACTAGCCCTTGAATAACGTTGTACTGACAATTATCATTATTACCAGTACAACTTATGTATATTTACTCTCGAGTGAATAAACAGGGATTCATTTGTCACCAGAACTCTGTCTTTCTTACAATCACGGAAAACCAACGCACAATAAGCTCTAATCATTCCTCCTTAGTGAATATTTCTAAACTCCCACTATACGATCCTAAATCTGAAAATCTCCATTGTAACCATTGTTACACTGTAATTTTCAATAATCGTTTTAGTTTTTCCTTTATTAAAACATCATTAATACGAAATACAAGTGCATTAATCGTAAAATATGAAGCTTTCTTAGTATTTGAAATAATATAAAACAAGCCATTGGGCACTTTTCTGACATTAGATATATGTTCCTAAAAAATTTAAAACTGGTGGTACGCCAAAAATTTCTAATGGTACGCAGTTACTAAAAGGTTGGGAACCCTTGCCTTAAAGCTTTATCTGTAACATTTGTAGTTTTTTTTCTCCTTAGGATAGATTTTAGTGTCTTTTTTTTCTCGTCGTACTAGAGGGATCAATCCAGCAGCGATCCAAATGGGGATCCCTCCACCTCATTGTTGAAAAGTACAGTTCGCGAAGCGAACTAAATAGGATTGCGTAGGGTTGACAAGCAATAGCGAGCAGGGGGCGGATAAATTTAGGCCCCTAAATAAGATAGATAATTAGATAAAGATAGGCCCCTAGTAATTAAAAATAATAATAATAGATTTTGAAAGGACGTTTAATAATTTCTTTTACCTTCCATAAGTAGGCAAGATCACGTGACACACCACGTTTCGTCAGTGTGTACCAATCCATTTGACATGAAGCGACCGACTCATTGGGAAGACGCTCCATTCGAATGCGGCATTCTCCCGAATCGATTGCCAAATGCCGTCAGAGAGGCAAACGAAGGAAGTTATTAGCGATGCATGTTAGCTGAACAAATAGGAATTCAAACTCAATTGAACAGCCTCAAAGTCAATCCTTTTCTGCTGCTTACGATTCAACGGAAACACAGTCAAACTTTAATCCATCCCATGTATCGCGCAATCGAGATGGTTGCACTGGAGCACCACAACGGGCTATGGGTGACTGTCCAGGATAAAAAAAAAAGGGAAAGAGTCCACCTGAGCTGGAACTACACACTCCAAGGCAATCGCGATAAAAAAAAGCTTTATCAAAGCTGACACAATAAACAAGAAAATCGATACGAAAAATATGCCCTCAAAAAATGCCAACTTTGGAAACGGTGTTAGCCATACTATCATGTAAGAAGCCTCAAGTAAGAAATCGGAAACTTTGCTTATTCTCCCGATCAATTCTCGATTCGTGAAAAACAGGAAATTTCAACCAGTTTCTTTCGAATAAGGCAAAAAAAAAGGTTTGTTTCCTGTAACACGAGCAAAACTATTAGGGTAAGAAGGTAGGGAAAAGTTTTTTTGGTGCAAAATATTTTTAGCAAATACGCAAAAGGAAATATTATTATCTGAGTATTAATGTTAGATTTAAAATGGATCAGAGGCGTGATCAGTGATGTAAACTACCTGCGTGTATTCATTTTTGCGGGTCGGTCAATATCCTCGACAGCGATGTTAAAAATACATCGCCCCCAAAACCATATTGATGTATTTAAACAGTTTTTCCTCCATTTTTTAAAATTGGTTTAGCACTGGTTCAAAAATAAAACATCGACAGTGTAAAAACATCGATGTTAAGCAAACATCGGCTCCAATAAATCGATGTTTTTTTAATAAAACATCAAAGTTTTGAAAACATCCGACACCGATGTCGCATCCCTATTCGCTAAGGGCACCGTTCCCCCTTTTACCCTCGTCTTTTTCAGACCCTTCACCCTTGGCCACTTGGGTCTAAAAGCGTGTTCAATTGACTGATTATGATAATGATGCTACTTGGTTATTTTATTATTATTAATTTTTCTACTGGAACTTTTTTATTTAAAAATAAAACATCGTCTTCAATGCATCGATGTCGCATCCGGAGGCGAAGTGGTTCAATGTCGCGTCCCACCCACCGCCTTTGTGGAGCTACAGGAAACCCATTCTTCACTCAACCTGTGGGAAACACATCTGCGTTCATAACGCTCATTAGCTGGATTCCACCTTGAAACGACGACGCAGTAGCACCTACCTGTTACGCGTCACTAAAAGACCCCGGGGAGAATAGGAAACGGAGAATAAAAGGGGGGAAGGAACGATACAGTGCTGGAATGGAATGTCGAAACAACGCGACATCGATGGATTTAACATCGATGCATTGGAGCGAGTGCCGTCACAAGGCGCACAGGGCCCACTTGAAAGGGGGCCCCCAAAGAGAGATAATAGATGAAACACCAGATGAAGGAAGTAACTCAAAGAATTATTTTAAATACAAATTTGACAATTATTTTATATCAAATAGATTGGCGTTATCAAAAATTGAAACCATCTGTGACGACTTTTTGCTTTCTCTTGATGGCTTGTCTTTACAATAAATGAGTGTTGCCGATTTTAAGAAAAAATTGGCTGCAGATCTCGCTATTAAATATAGCAAAGATTTCAAAGAAAGTTTTTTGTTTCGAGTAACGACTCTTATACAAAATATAGAAACTGTATCTCCGCTTACTATTCTACAGGCTCTTCGTGACTTTGGTTTAATTGAGTCTTACCCAAATATCAGTTCGAATACTTCCAACTCTTCCCGTTTCTATTGCTTCGTGCGAGAGAAGTTTTAGCAAGTCGAAATCAATAAAAATTATTTAAGATCAACTAGGGGCTCCGCCCCCTGCTCGCCTTTGTACTCGGGTGTAGTTGGGTTCCAGAGGACAAGCCTTTCTCTAAATAGTTGTATTAATTTTATGACCAGCTCTTTTGTCCACGCCATTTGAATTGAAAAGGTCCCTTACTGGCAGTTGGGGTCGAGGCAAGTCATAGGGGCAAAATATCAGAGCAAACAAAAGACGGCGACCGTCCGAAAGGCACAGCTGATTGTCAAGCAATACCGAAAGGGAACGAAATAGGGGTGCATCTCTAATTTCGTCTCGGAGAAATATCCCTTGATCTTTACCGACTCCTGGTGGGAAAACAAAATTGGAGTTGCAAACGAGATCTTGACGATACAATGAATAGCTTCAAGGTTTGGAGGAGCGGCTTAAATAAAATACAAATACTATGCTCTCAATTTTGAAGTCTGTTGAATGACGACATCTCACTGTGCCCGAGTCTCATAATAACACACACTAAGAAAGCTTTTATTGGCACAGAAAAGCGAAATACAACCTGACAGGAATCGAACCGCCTACAACTCGAAGGTTACTAGCGCAGTGGGCATAACAATTAAGCGCCCCAATAATTAAGATGTTTCAGAATAGTTTACAACATGAAATGGTGACTCAAAACATCTACAGCTGAGCTGGCGACATTCTTGGAGCAGGAACGGACACAAATACCCGTAGCTGTGTATTCAAAGTCAAAACCTTGTTGAAAGTTGGCTGCTAGTGTCATTGCAGCACGTGGGGACCATCCCCCAATGTATTCTTTTCCTACCATCACATCTTGCTGTCCGGTCCATTATTATATACCCTATAATAATGCATATTTTTACAGTACAAAAAGTAAAGTCGGAGGTTCCACCGTGTAAACTAATGTTATGCAAAAGTACTCAGTCTCGAACATTCCGTCGCAACCGTTAATTTCCACCTTTACCTGGTGACACATAGGGCAGCAAGCTGAATCCCTGACGCCTCTCCGATGTCAATGTAATCATGTCCAGTTGTCATACGAAAGCAAGCAACTCCAATAGACCGAAGTAGGGATCTCTTGTTGAGCAGGATTTTCCGTAGCTCTATCAACATCTATTCAACTAGCTTTCATTGGATTGCAATTAATTACTTTTATATTTCACAGAGGTAGGGAAGAGTCAGGCTGGACCATAAGCTTCAGCAAGTGTATCTGCTGGCTCGTTTCCTAAAATATCACAATGGCTCTGAATCCATTGAACAGCAATGCTCTCACTGGTTTTCTTTAGATCGAAAAGCGTAATTCTACAAGAGCATAGGCGTAACCAGGGGGATTGGGTCTTTCCCCATTCAGTTTAGAAAAATGTTGAAAATATAGAGTAGATATATAATGAATTTTTCACAAATTAATAATTTGTTAATAACTTCTCAAACTATCCATAACTTAATTTTAATTAAGTTTATTTTAATTAATTTAATTTTAATTAATGTTGTACTTGTGTAATACATAAATGTACAATGGTACATTAGTTCATAAGCGTAACCAGGGGGAGTTAGGGCTTCAACCTCCATTCAGTTCGTCTAATAATTTTGTCTAATTAGTTTATAACGAGCAAGCAAAGCTTTATGGCTATTTAAACTAGATTATGTTAAATAAAAATTATTTTTATACTCGTAGTAGCTATAAATAATTGCATAACATATAAGTAAAATTTTTAATCACTTGATTTTTACATTTAACTTAGAATGTTTTTGAAGAACCAACTAGGAAAAGGTGTATATGTATTCATATTCACCACAGGAAAAACTTATTAATTTTGTCAAAATGTAATAATTCATGAAGGTCTAGTGACTATATATATATGTTACTGATTTAATGTACACTCTTTTGTCCATAAATTAAGGATAATTCAAAATCACACGGAAATCGAACTCTAAAGTAAAAATTTCACCTGTAGAATTATCGCACACATCTTAAAGAATAATATCCAAATTACAGGAAGCTATCAGATGACGCCGATAGTACGTCACAATGACGAAGAGTGTAAGACAGGTGTATATAAGAAATGGTAGCAAAGAATTAAATTGTTCACAAGCGTTCTGCAAGCCGCTCAGTGCAACAACCGAATAGTTATGGCACAGAGGACGCATGTCGATGATTTTTTTACGTGGTAGAATTATCGGCCTCCTGGAATGTGGGCGTACTCAGACGGAAGTTTCAGTGGAACTTGGAATCGCCCAAAGTGGCATCTCTAGGCTTTGGCAACGATACCAAAATGATGGAAATATCAGTAGACGTTACAGTACAGGTCGCCCCCAAGTTATAACGCCGAATAACGACCGGTATTTGGCAGTAACTGCAAAAAGAAGCAGACGGAGCACAGCATCCGACCTTTCTCATCAGCTATCTTCAGCCACGGGTACGACAGTTTCAAGCCAAACATTTACAGACGTTTGGAACATGTTGGTCGATATGCTCGCAGGTCTGTCAGATGTGTTCCGCTCACGGCAACACACTGTCGCCAGCGGTTAGCCTGAAATAGAGAACATGCAATGTGGACATCGTCACAGTCTGCTTTAGCTTGCAGTCTGATTCCCCTGGGACGTTCATATAGAAAACGCCAGCTACCCGCTACCACCAAGACAACTTCATTGAACAACACCGTTACGGTGGTGCAGGTTTGCTCGTTTGGGGCAGAATTATACTGGGCTCCTGAACAGATCTACATGTTCAAATCGGAACCATGAGAGGCCAAATTTATCGGGACATCATTCTGGAATAACATATACGTGTGTTTAAGGGTGCCCTTGGAGCAGAATTTGTGTTTATGGATGACGTCCTCAACGTGCAAACATTGTAAACGAATGCCTTGAATCTCACGATATCACCCGTATGGAACGGCCAGCATTCTCACCTGACTTGAATCCGATAGAGCATGTGTGGGATGTGCTTAGCCGACGAGTTGCAGTCCGTCAATCGCCTCCTACATGTGTACCGGAACTTCGGAGAGCATTGCTTGCTGAGTGATCTTCACCAAGATCAGCTCGATAACTTGATCCTCAGCATGCCTAGGCATGGTACGGACTGTATATATCGTATGTGAGATATACAATGTATTAACCATCATACCAACCATGTCATGTTAAGTTTTTGTAAGGTCGATATTTTTGTAATTGCTCTAGTGAGCAAAAATCGTAGTTTGTTATGAATGGTATCATACATACACCATCTTTTTTGTTCGTTATCTTTTGTTTAATAAATGGGCTTTATGAATAAGTCACGTTTGTTTTGTTTCTGAACCTTTATTTGCCGGAGCTGGCATTATCCTTAATTTATGGATGAGTGTATTTTTGTTTTACAAACTGTTTTTGCAAATTGTGAAAAACAAAAAACAGTTGGTTTGGATTAATCAAACTCGAATTAGCAGGGTTTTAGTGTAAATCAAGACTGTTCTCAAGTAATTTGTTGTTAAACCAAACAATGTGTTTCTCATGTGTGATACAATAAAACAACATTGTTTCAAATGACTTTATTTGAAATGAAAGTGATTAACATTTGCTAGACGCAAAATATCTAATAATTTTATCAATGTACTACGAAAAAATTTATTAATATACGTGATTTTTAACATAAAAATACAAAAATTTCCCTGCGAGGTCTCCAGATGCTTCACCTTTTCATTGGTCCATACTTCTCGGGACTGACCCTCCCCCTCATTTATCAACCCTACTCACGCCCATGCCTCTGAGTACTACAAGGTTCCGCACACACGAATTCTCGTGGTGTAAACTTTTCAATCTATCTTCAACGATTCCGATTTTACGAAAAAGAACTTAACAATCCCAGTCCCAATCAAAATGGGCTCTCCTTCGCTGAAATGGAATAGGGCAGGAAGTGGAATCGGTTCTTTTTTTTTTTCGTGAAGGGCAGGAAATGCAATCTGTTTATTTTTGGAAAGCGAAAGTTCACGTGACGTTACAATCTCTTGAGAAAATATAAAAGATATATTCAATTTTAAAATTATTTATTCAAAGAAAATAATATTTTTAGGTATCGATCTAAAGTGAAATTTTACAGATTTCAAATCCGTTGAAATTTTCTCTATCTTTAACGGTCTAAGAGACAGAAAAAAGAACTAAGTAACTCCAGTTACAAGGTTATGTTTTTAATCGTCTGGCTGGAAAATCATTCATCTGCGCAAAATCAAAACGGAAACGAAAAAAATAAATTTAGAACCTGTCATTTTCAATGCATTCAATAATGATTAAATTTCATTTTAAAATGTTCTAGATTGAATTTAAAAATTCGCCGTGACCCTAAAATTGAAAAAAATTCGGACTACCTGTGTGCCAAATCCCATAACTATAAGTGCCATAGATTCGGCAGGACTTTGCGTGCAGAAAACAAACAGAGAGCCAAACACTTCCTTTTATAATATTAGAGAAAGGACTGTAACGTCATTGCGCCCGAGTGTTTAGGATAACGGGCTCGGGTCTCAGTAAGTTTTCTGTCTCCCAAGTGACTTTGATACTTAGAGCTGGCAAACGAAACTGAACTCTGTTAGCTTTTACAGTTGCTAGTTGAGAGGTCAGTTTTGCAGTCCGATTATTTGTCAACGAAATATCTAAGAAATAATTTAGTATTTTATTTTGTACTAAAAATGAAATTGCTGCAAATTAATCTTTTTACTTTAGAAATCAAGTCTACTGTCTAAGAGTTGAGTTTTAAAAATTTGAAATAGTGGCGATAACAGGTGTTGTTATGGAGGGAAATGGTTTGCTTGGTTGGTGGGGAGTCCTCACCCTGGTAGGAACTTGTCCAGTTACAACACGTAATTTTCTCCAACTAATTGAAATTACATTTAATAATCAGAGTTTTTTCAATCTTGAACTTTGTCTTTTGTTACTTCTTCAACGAGGAGAAAGACCTCTCCACGTCACATGAAACGGTGGGGAGGAATCGGTAAGCTAATATTTATTGAGGGTCAGTCAGCTCACATTCTGGCACAACCTTTCCAACCGAGTGGTTGGAATGGCGGGCGACTGTGCGGGAGGTATCCTGTCTCTTGGGCGACCTTGATGCATCGCCCCGTCAACCAAAAATGTGCTCAGACAGCTTGCGGACTCCGTCTGAGTGAGATGTCTTCATAGTAATTCGATTATTATAAAACTAAGCAATATGTTTTGCTTTCATTATTATTAAATAGGTCGAGTGCAACAATAGATGTTAATTTAATTAAGACTGGATTAATTGACTTTACAGAACTGAATGACGAGAAGAGGTGACAGGTGTGCTTATTTAAAAAATATATGGGTGAGAGGGAGGGGTAAATCACAACTGAGCGATCATTGACCTGGACTAAGTACCTTAGCTTACGTTGCACAAAGTAGCCTTCACTTAAAATCGACCTCATTTTCCGTGAGAAGAGTGAACGGTGAAAGAAATTACATTACTGCCTAATTATTCATTGAATTAGGGCTGAGCTGGAAGCCACAATGATAGCAATTTTTCTGTTCCACTATCTTACCTTATCTATACATTTTTGGTTAAACAAGAAAAGGACAGGCCAACCATCCCAAATGCGTTTAGCTTCTAAAAATCTTCGTTCCAAACAAAGCAAAGTTCTTTGGAAAAAAAAATTGTGAATTTTTTTGTATAAATGTTTAAGAATAGTGAAAAATTGTCCAAATATGCACAAAACATGCAAAACACCCCAAATATGCAAAATGGTCCCAAATATGCAAAAAACATGCAAAATAAATTCAAGTATTTTTGGTTGCAAATTGCTAAAAAACACTTAATACAGATTTCAATCAATATTAGGAGCTAAAAAAAAGATATACAAAATATGCGAAATCCAAGCTCTAGTTAGTAGACATATCAAATCATCCCGCCCTAAGGCTTACTTGTATATGTTATAGCCACAATCTCTCCATTAAAATTGTCACAGTACCTCCCAACAGGACAGCTAATACTGAAAATACTTGGTTCCAGCACCGGCATTTTTTATCGTATTTTCTGCTGAACCATCTGTGTACACCTGTCAGGAGGGTACATTTAAAAAGTAAAATTATGGAAACCTGTGATTTTTCAATTTTATTTTAAACTAGCCACTGCATGGCTAGCCCAGCATTGCCCATGCCAGTAACTTTTGTGGGGCTATTGGTTTGCTGGGAATTCATAGCCTATTGGATAGCAGCCATCATGGATTCCCATTTAGTCACATTGCTTGTGGTGTTGGTTTGCTTTCCAAGCCAAAAAATATAAACATTTAATTGATAAATTATTTATTAAAAGAAAATTAAACATAAATGTTATCTATTCTGTTATTCTATTATTAGTTATCTATTATAATTTTCCGCAGATTTTAAATCCGTTAAAATTTTTATTCTATCTTTTATGATCGCTGAGATACAAAAAAGCACTGAAGAACGCCAGTGATCTTAAATAATTTCTTTTGCTTCACACTAGAATCCGTTTCTCAGGAAATCAAAATGAATGAATCTCAAATTAAATGAATGTCATTCAAATCTGTTCTCTCCCATTCTAGACAAGAGATGAAAAAAATTAGCATGGTTCCAAGGGCTGATGTCAAGGTGACTTGAGGGCAGAAGGTCTAAATTTTGATGCTTCTTTATTCAGCGAAAGAAGGAAGAATGATGAAAAAAAAATTTCATTTCTTTTAAAATGTTCTAGATTGAATTTTAAAATTTGCCACGACATTAAAATTGCAACAGTTTGGACTCCTGTGTGCCAAATTCCATTACTGTAAGTGCCATAAATTTGTCAGGACTTTGAGTGAAAGGAACAAACACTTATTTTTATAATATCAGAGATACTTATTTAATTGTGAAGGAAAACTCTGAAAACATTCAAATTTTTCAAGATATTAAGATATATATAATGTCCTAAAATTTTAAGGAACTGAAGGAAAAAAACTGGTTTTGCAGATAGAATATTGTTAACTAGATGGAAATTTAAGATTTTTTTTTATGAGTTAAGCTTCAATATAAAAATGGGATGTATGAATGAAATAATTATTACGAATAAGCAAAATTTCACCTGTTTTTCTTGATTAATTAAAGTGTTCCATTAGTGAAATAATCAGTTAGCCTGTGGAAGTTCATTTTTAGTGAAGTGTTTTATTTGTTTATATTCTTACAGAATACAAATAATTATTGTTCAGACATGTACATATAATAACTAGTTTTTAAGGTTAAAAATAATTTTAAATTGCTGATCTTTCAAACTGTAAAATGAAAGACTTCAAACTGTAAAATGGAATTTATGAGTAGCTGCAGTGCCGTAACTAGCCTTTCCTGTGTCCTGTGTAAGAATTTGCATTTAGGTCACTTAATTAATTAGGTTTATTTTAGCAAACTCATTAACTACATCATCATAAGTAATATTTTTAACAATATTGTATTCTATTGAAATAATAAACCATTGGATAATCGTTCTTGTCCGATAGTTTATAATAAATAATTTTTATTAACTTTAACTTGTTAAAACTTCTCTTGCACGAAGCAATGGAAACGGGAAGAGTTAGAAATATTCTATAAGCAACATTCCTATTTGGGTACGACTCAATTAAATTAAGATCATGCAAATCACGTTTTCATTTTTCGAGGTGGAGTGGTAGCATCCGCAACGTTAGGCCGCCAAAGCGATTGTTTACGCCAAATCAAGATGGCGGCCGATGTAAGCAATTCCAAGATGGCCGCCATATACAACGTGAACCTTTGCATACAGTGCATAAATAATAATAATAATTTGTTTAAAAATTAAGAAAAAAGCAATATAAATTTCACTTGAAAATTTTCTAATATTTCAGTCTGGTTTTCTCCGAACATGTACGCAATTTTGCGTCAATTTCATCCTAGTTTTGTCACTTAAAAAAAATAATATTAAAAAAAAATAAATTATAATTTAAAAAAATAATAATAATAATAATAAAAAAACCGTGATTTTTTTTAAAACGTCGGGATTTTCATCAATTTTGAATTAGAAACTTTGCAATGCATAGAAAATTCAAAACAAGAAATCTTTTTTTAATAAGGTAGTTCTTTTCTGTGATCATAATCCACACAAAGGTTTTTGATGAGAAACCAAAAATCTAAAAATTCTTCTGCTATCCTAAAGTGTGAAAAAAATATTTTTTTACAATTTTTCTAGCAATAAGCATTATGTGAGCAACTCAATGGGGATATTCCAGGTTATAGAGCCATATATGGAAAAGCAAGACAAATATTTTTATTGTAACGACTTTACAAGAGGAAATTGTTTTTTAGAGAAGTCAAAGCGTATTGCGCTTAAGGTTTCAATGCGTTTAAACCAGTATACCGGGAGAAATTTGTTTGTAGATAAGTCACAGCGTATAACGCGCGATCCCCGCCTGCCGGCTACCTCGCCGCCCCTCCGGGGCCGGCGAGGACCTTTCACCGTTGGCTTCCATGCGTATAAGTCACCGTATTGGGTGCCCACCCAAGCATAGTTCAGTGTTTGTAATATAACCAAAAGCTAAACAAAAATCAAACTTACCCTCATAGCCGGGTCCTTGAAATTCTGACAATGGTTAACAGTCCCACACAATTATGTATAACGTGTCCCCGGTGTGCCACCGGTAGTTATTTATGGTCTGTTTCCGGTGTGCCACCGGCTTTTAAATACATTGTTTTCACCGGTTTGACGGTTTTCTTTTATATTTGTATGCAATGCCGGTCCTTTTAAACCGAGCACGTTTACTTTAAAAAGAAGGGGATATGTAACCCACCCCTCATTCAACTCTTTTTAAATCAATAAATGATCGATCGGCTGGCGTGGGTGCCCTCGGGGACTCCTTTTGTGCTGAGGTGGAAGTCACCCCCCCTTCCCCCCCGGAAAATATAACACTCCACACCTAACGGTGAGTGGTTCCGGGGTGGGTCTATAATAATGGTTAACAGTCATATGCTCGAATCGATAACCCTTGAACTCTTTGTCCTTCGGGTATTGATACCAGCATATGACTTCCAATAGTCAGAAATTTTTGTAGTTCCTTGCAAAATTCAGCTCTGAATTACCTCAGCCAAAACTTTCTGGTTCCTATTTTTCACCTCAACCATAAAACATTTATCCGTCCCTCGTTCAAGTCCTCCAAACACCCATTTACCCTCCAATTTCTTACTCCTGTTATACTTTCTTTTGCCAAATTTTTGTCCTATCTTTCTACATTTCCACTCCTACCTATCACCAGCATCCTTTCTCAATGTTAAAATCATATCATTCTTACATGAAAGACATTTCACCTTCTTCCCAATCAAGCTACTACATGTTTGCAAAAAAAAAAAACATTTTCTAACGTTCAATAACACTATCCACTGCTATATCAAATCAACTAAGGGGAAATGAGCAACCAAAAGGGGAAAAAAATTCTAAATTCCAATCTGCAATTTCAAAAATCAAATTTAATCCACATTTTTTTTCGAAATTTTAATTGAAATTTAAATAAAGTGACAAATTTAAAAAATTGTAACTTACAATCTGCTTTCCAAACTTATCCTAAAAATTTTGAAAATTAATAAAACAAGTCGATTTTATAAATCAAGAGCAAAATTCATATGCACCCAACAATTTCAAAGACTGTCTAAATTTTAATTCCGTTCTACATTAAAAATAAAAGTGGAAAAGCGTATTTTCTTCCTTAACCAATCATGAGACCCGTTTATTATCGTCAGGAGAAAATATCTAGGGTTGCCTTAAAACTAAGAAAAGCGCGAAAACGGGAAGGTTACCACAATTGGCAATACATTGCTCGAAAGTTGTAACGTATCGGATACTACATACCATCCCTAGAGAATAATGGAAGCCATTTCTTGTTTTTTTATTTTGAAAAAATGTCTCCATTCAGGTAGGTATTTCAATCATGCCGCACTGGCAACAAACTGGCTATTGGCGACAGTCCAGGATCAAACCCAAAGGGAAAGATTCAAGAACAACACCATCAGATGACGAGATCCCATATGACCTGGCACCCCACTCTCCAAATTTCCACATCACGCCCCTATGTACACAATGGTCTTTGGCTGGATTCGAGCCCGTAACACTCCCATTGCTAATCTGGTACTCTTCTGACCAAGCTACTGCAGCCCAACTGCTCACTGTGACCAAGGTAAAGGAGGTCCAAGGGAAACAATGAAACACATTCCATGTATTTTATTGTTATTTTCGAAACTCCAGTCATACAATCATTCATTCTACAAGATGTCTCCAACAACTCGTTGGAGATCATCATAAGTGGCAGCTGTAATGGTATGATGGTGCAGTGTTTATTTAGATTAGAGTAGATAGTTAGAGATTAAATGGTTTATTGGGCAGAATTTGTATTATACAAGTGAAAATATCGCATTTAAATTGGAAGGCACTTATTTTTTAATAATTTTTTATATACTGAACCCATAAATTTTGCTTTGACGACCACATTTTTGGATCCAGTCACGATGTCTCACCTAAATTTGTTTGCTTGTTTAGCGTAGATTTCAACTAACTAACAATTCATTCTTCCTTCTAACAATGGAAATATAGGCACACCAAAGCTGAAGGTCCTGGCCCATGTTATTGTTTTAACACATCTTCGAAAGTAGAATATTTTGGCAACTGAGGGAAAGTGATCCGATACATGAACTTTTTATCCTAATTTCTAATCTTGGGAACATTTGAATACAAACCACTTGTCCCCGAAACATAATTTTACTTCCCTAATACGCTTCAATTAGGATGGTAAAATTAGGCTATGTTGTTTCTGATTTTGAGCATGACAAATATTCATTCAAAAATTGAAAAAAAGTAGTGGATTCAAAGAATTCCTAATTATTAACTTGGTGTCACCACGAATACGATTAATATACAAAATTGAAAAGATTTTGAGGAAAAGTTGTTGTTTGCGCGTTAAAACTAGCGTGGTTAATGTGTTTTGCGAATCAGCTGTTTAACAGAATGCGGCTAATCATTCCACTTTGACAGTGTCCTCAGACCGCAAATACAAACAGGGTTTCGCCCAATACTTCCCAAAGAAAATAAACCAACAGATTGTGTTAAAAAATAATCCACCGAAACAGAAACAATCACACACAAATACACACAACTTCTTCATGCGATGATTTAGAATATTATCAAATTTTTACCTGTATTCCTTTCAGCAGTAATCCCAATGTTTTGCACACTCGCCATCACTATACTGAATATTCGACGCATGCGCACCTTTGATGCCATTCTCAGAATTGATAAATATCAAATAAAAACAATAATATGCAAGGATGACGTCATTCGGCAATGGGACATTCGTTAAACTAACGAGATCCAACGCCATTAGTGTCAAGAGACCCGCACCAAGGACGCAATGTCTATGCAATTTCCCATCTTATTTTAGAAGTCCGTTGCTTCCTATGGAAAGTTCGCCGTCAATACCCCTTATGTTGTTCTAGTACGACTTTAATTAAAATTACCATTACCAATTAAAAGTTTATTTGGGTTATGGTAATGGTAATGGGGCACTGTAGGTTCCTATAGAATTTAGGAGATTGCTATGGATTTCGCCGTCTTGGCTCAAAAACTTTTTTGGCACGCCAATTGGAGCCAATTCGATTTAAGTCAATTGAGATATCGGTAATTGGTAATTTTTAGTTAACGTCGTACTAGAGCTACACAACGGGCTATTGACGACGGTCCGGGATCAGTCCCTTAAGGGAAAGATCCGAGGACAACACCTCGTAATTTTGAACCACGGTCAGATGACGAAGCAACACCTGAGCTGGCACCCCACTCTCCAAACTTCCACGCCAACCCAACGTGAGGACTTTCGGCCACGACAGATTTAAGGTGCACCAGCCGCCTCTACATCATACGATTACAAACATCCATGCCCGGACCCGGATTCGAACCAGGAACCTTCCGATCTAGAGGCTAACACCTTAACCACTATACCGGTTGGTCGGCATTGAGATATCGGAATGCATTGTATTGGAAGACCACGCCAGTCTCTCACGACGCTCAGTACGATACAACCTTGGCTTGCTTGTAATCGGTGCCTGTTGGTGGATTTGATTACGCTCCTTGATATCGCAAAGCTTTTGCCTGGAATCGCTTATTCTTTTTACATATTTCGCCGATCTACCAGTCTGATGGTTAAGGTGTTGGTCTCTAGATCGGAACGTTCCTGGTTCGAATCCGGGTCAGTTCGTGCATGTTTGTAAGGGTATGGTGCACCTTAAATCTGACGTGGCCGAAAGTACACACGTTGGGTTGGCGTGGAAGTTTGGAGAGTAGGGTGCCAGCCAGGGCTCGATTTAGAAAATTTGGTAAAGTAGGCACAACACGCAGGAAGCCCTCCCCCCCCCCACCCCATGTAATCCGTTCATCACAAAAACTAATTTTATTTGACATAATTTGGAGAAGGTCATCGACAGTAGTCGAAAACAAATAGTTCACTCTCCCCTGTCCTTTATTTCCCCGAGACCTTATATGCTCAGCCACGAAAGGCTCCAAAATACCCAAAAAGTTTCCATTTTGATTGGAACCAAAACTTTCATTGTCCCCGAAAAAGGACAGTCCCCTCTGAGCAATTAATTGTTGAACATCTACGACTCTTTTCAGCACATTCCTCAAATACACTCTTTCGCTTTCATTTTCTTTCACAATTAAGGAATCTATCCTTCCTGAAGAGTTCATTAGGAGTGATTGCTGGTTTATACATTGTCGATGTATTTTTAAAGTCTCGTGAGATGGCAGTCTCTTGTTAACATTATGCTAATCTACGAGACCAGTTGTGCATAGTGCATCACTACTGTTGCTAAAAAGCTTGCAGACATAACAAAATAAGGCATTGTCTTTCCTGGAATATATCAGCCAATGCCTTTCGATGACTTCTCTGTTCTGTTTTTTCCGGATAAAGTTATTTGGCGTACACATACGCATTTTGTCTCCAAACATTCTCCCTGAGTCGTTAAGGAAGTCTATATTTTGGCAAGGTTTGTTTTTTGCAAAATACTCTAGTAAGTTGTTGGTAGATGGCAAGAGAGCTGGATCACTGTCGAATTCTGTAAGAATTTTTTCAGTAGACGTAGACTCATCAACAGTAGGATTAATATCCCAAACAGTCTCTTCCTGAGTAATTGATGTGGATTCATCTTGATTGATAATTTGTTCATCATCATCAGGAGCTACATTTTCAGTTTCACTTCTTGCAGCATTTGGGCGAACTTGAAAAAATTTGTCCAATAATGTATTAGTGGATTGTTTATTTTCGCACATTAGAGTGCGAAAATAAACAATCCAGAAAAGAGAAAGGCAGAAAACATATTAAACTTTTCTGCCTTTCTCTTTCTTTTTGAAGACCCTGATGGATATTTTTGTCCTGACATTGGAAAATATTGAATTAAATAAGAAAAAAAATTTCAGAAATTATAAATTAAGTATTTATTCAAATTGTCGAAAGCATGCAAGTATTTGTTTCTAAATAAGAAAGTAAAATCACTTTCCAAATATAAT
Organism: Metellina segmentata; assembly: GCA_947359465.1. Classification (NCBI taxonomy): domain Eukaryota; kingdom Metazoa; phylum Arthropoda; class Arachnida; order Araneae; family Tetragnathidae; genus Metellina; species Metellina segmentata. The sequence goes on along the minus strand of OX375881.1, from coordinate 139,441 downwards.
TTTCTAAAATAAAATTATTTGCATGAGAGCCAGGTCCCGGATTAATTATTAGAATTATTTGCTATATAAAAAGTAAACTAATAAATGTTTCTGTAACCGATAATAACAATTTCTGGTTTTTTTTTTGTGGTTTTATTCAGTTTATCTCACAATTATTCTTTTATATGTAAGATTTTATTTACAACCAATCAGAAAGCTTCTTTCATTCACAAACCTGAAAAGTTATATATGATTGACTAAACTGTATAGATTTGCTTAACTATTTGGTACACTGGCGCCTCAGCGTAAGTGTCCGACAAGTTGATTCTGATTGGCTGGTATGATCATGTGACCTCTGAGACGTAAAGGTGTTTCATTTGGCTATTTATCTACGTTTTGGCGCAGACCTCTTTGACTGATAGGAACGGTTTTCGAAAGGTTTTAACATTTTGCTTTATTTTTACTGTGGAGAGCGGTCGTTTTTCATACCGCAAAAAAAAAAAACATATTTAATATGGCATTTATTTATGCATATTTAAAATAGTAATTCTGGTATGGTAACCCAATTTTAGAGCCTGAATTTCTATTATGGTATTAAAAAATTTGTTTTTCAACACCAAGTCCCATCTTTCCTGGTTTTTACTTAGAACAATGGCATCAATTATGTATTTTAAGTGAAAACTACTTTATTAGTCATAATTTAAAACTTAAATAAAGGAATAATTTTTCTGCTTTCTTCTTTAATTTTCAGATCCATGGCTATGGGTGGGTAGAGGTGGGAGCCGAAAATTGTATCCTTTTATTATATAAGTTAATAATTATATAAGTTAGTGTTTTATGTATGCTTTTTGTTACATCAGAATGGTCCTAAGCCAGGGGTGGGTACGACACCATCATCCTAAAGCAAAGGGGACGGCAGAGGGGCGGGAAAATATCAGCTGGTAGTGAGTTCAGGAGTGTTTCTTAGATTATTTATGTAAAATCAACGGAAGCTTGGAAAAATATGAAAAGGGTATTAAAAATTAGGAAGAGTATTTTTGACTCAAAAGGAATTAAATTGGAATTTTTTTTAAATAATTTGGAGGATCAAAAATTTTTTCCGACAGCTGGATTCGAACTCGTAAAGTCATCCTCCACTGCCGTCGCCAATCTGAAAGTAGGTAACTTTAGCCATCAGGCCATCGTTGCTTCACGGAAAGTAGTTCTTTAAAAGTATAAGTACCCTTAGTATAAGTTGGCGAGAAATACTACTAACAACAACCATACAACATATATATGAGGAGCCAATCAGAGTCAACTTGTCGGACACTTACGCTGTACGCTGAGGCGCTAGTGTTGGTACATCCGACTAAACTCCGTAACCGTACATAGAAATGTTACGGGGTTCGGTTACATCGTTACCGTTACATTGTAAATAAAGTTTTTTTTTTTTTTCCTTTTTGAAAAATCACGTTGGGTTGGCGTGGAAGTTTGGAGAGTGGGGTGCCAGCTCAGGTGTTGCTTCGTCATCTGACCGTGGTTCAAAATTACGAGGTGTTGTCCTCGGATCTTTCCCTCAAGGGACTGATCCCGGATCGTCGTCAATAGCCCGTTGTGTTGCTCTAGTACGACGTTAACTAAAATTACCATTACCTTTTCGAAAAAAATTGATGAAAAACATTCCAGAAAATATGAAAAGTTATTTTTGTTTAAAATTTTTAGATGCTTTTGAAACTTAGGGGGCCTCCTAAATTATGGGGGCCCTAGGCCAGTGCCTCACGGACCTAATGGTAAATCAGGGCCTGGTGCCAGCTCAGGTGTTGCCTCGTCACCTGAACGTGGTTCAAAGTTACGTGGTGTTGTCCTCAATTCTTTCCTTAGGGGATTGATCCCGGATCGTCGTCAAAAAACTGTTGTGGGACACTAGAACGGCGTTAATTAAATTAACCAATTACCTTTTTACATATTTCGTTATTTTAAAATTTATTTTGTTTATGATATTCATTTTTGTAATACTTGTGTTTGTCAGTTCTCAAATATTTTTTACTATTTGCTTTTCGCTTTGTTGCATTTCTATTGTTCGTTTTCGTGATTTTTACTATTTGTTGAATTATTTAAAGAGTTCATTTTGCATTTAAAAAAATGAATGATTGTATTTGTCCTGTGGTCTTTTTTGATTGTTTTCGTTGACTAGTTTCTTCTTTTCTCTTAATTGCTCTTCCATACTGTAATTTGCCGACCAACCGGTATAGTGGTTAAGGTGTTAGCCTCTAGATAGGAAGGTTCCTGGTTCGAATCCGGGTCCGGGCATAGATGTTTGTAAACGTATGGTGTAGAGGCGGCTGGTGCACCTTAAATCTGTCGTGGCCGAAAGTCCTCACGTTGGGATGGTGTGGAAGTTTGGAATGTGGGGTGCCAGCTCAGGTGTTGCTTCGTCATCTGACCGTGGGTCAAAATTAAGAGGTGTCGTCCTCGAATCTTTCCCTTAAGGGACTGATCCCGGACCGTCGTCAATAGCCCGTTGTGTTGCTCTAGTACGACGTTAACTAAAATTAAAATTACCATTACCTGTCTGTAATTTGTCAAATAATTGTAAAGTGTAACATGAAGGTTTTAATTACTGGTGTGTGGATACGATGGCCAAATACTTAGATCAGTATTTATTATCACATTGACATGGTAATGTAATACATGTTCTAGCTTTTCCAGGAATCACCATTGAACGTCTAACGAAAAAGGTTGCATCTTTAAAGAATCATGACTTGATTCTGGTTCATGTAGGTACCAATAACACCTATGATTGCCTTGAGAAATGCTTCTCAAAAATTGAGGACCTGTTACAAAACATTTTAAACCGTTATCAAGATATGTGTTTAGTGATTTCAGCTATATTGTCTCGCGATAACTACCTCTCCCTTGAAAAACAAGCTATAAGGAGATCTTTTCTTCAGAAAGTGAACGCAACAAAATTATCTTCTAAACCAACGGCTGATTTCCTACTGCCAAAAGAAGCAAAATGTTTCTTTTTGTAGATACCAAGTCACTTCGAAAGGTTGTATGGCAAGGGATGGCATTCATTTTAACAGGAAAGGGAACTTTCATCTAGAACAACTCTGTTGCATTGCTAAAAGAGGCTAGTAAGCTTGTGATGTTGAAAAGCAGCAGGTTTCCTGCGATCTTTTATGCTGTTGCTATTCTAAAGATAACAATAATAATTAAATATCTCGCTAAATTCATTACAAAATGTTCTAAATAAAATTTTTAAATTCGGGCTTCACACAGAAATTGCAAAAAATTCGAACTACCTGTGTGCCAGATCTCATTACTGTAAGTGCCATAGATTCGTCACAAGAGTCCCCCCACACACATTAACATTTCCTTTTAAAATTACCAATAATTTCAGCGAATTTGAAAAAGTCGAAAAAGAGACAGCTGATTTATCAGGTCTATCACTTAATGTGGAAGATGGACAAATTCGCAGACAACAAAAGAGAAAAATGCTTTTTGATGAAAACAAAGAAGTCGGGCACGTATGAATTTACAACAAGAGAAAATTTCATAGGCAATGCATTTTATGTCATGTGATATCACCAAGGCAAAATTATCTCAAGGAACTCAGACGTTATGAAATTGCGGAGCCTTTACGAAAAAGTTTTGATTTTGATTTATCAATAGAAAAGAAAGAACACGATATAAAAGTTGAAGGATATTTAAAAAACGACATTGATGTTTGGTACTTTTCAAGATGAATTTGACCATTTTTTAATATTTCTAAAAGAAACGAGGACACCATAAAAACCACACCAGGCATCTATCGAGCCGCCAAAGAAATGTCTTGCACATTTCCGAATGTTAAAATAATAATGAAATTTTTTTAAGAATTCCCTCATTTAATGCGTCAAGAGAAAGAACGTGTTCTGGTTTAAAGATTATAAAAATATTTAAGGAGAACTATGGGAGAAGAAAGATCAATTAATGTAGCCATTCTGTATATAGAGCAAACAATTTTAAACCGAATTGACACTATCAGAATAATTGACGAATTTGCAAGAAATAAAGCAAGACGGAAATATATGTAAAAAATGTGTTTTTTTAATAAATCTATTTTGTGTGGGGTGTGACATTTTTTATTACCTTTCTTTTTGTTACTAACTTAATGAGAGTTTTCTTGAAACTTTTTTTTATAACATGAGTTTGAGGGTCCCAAAAATTTTACCCCCACTTGACTTGATCCGCCTCTGAATATAACACTATAGTCTCGCAATTTCCAGTGGTAAGATCACTGTTTTGCCAAAGCATCAACAGCATTCCAGGATTGAGGAGTCTCAAAACAAAAAGTAAGAATGACCTAATTTTCCCCATGCCTCCACTGAAACAAACATGTATTGTGAATCATTTCACACAATAAACTGAAAACGACTATTTATTTGCAACGAAAATTTAATAGGCGATGAGATCAGCCGATTAAAACCATCTTACGAATTCAAGATGTATTCATGATCCACAAATATAATATTTTAATTAGTTGCCAGAAGAACACACACTACCCTACAATAATGGACCGGACGCCAGCGGATTTGCATAAAATACGACTACTTGTTTAGGTTTTTTTTCCGTGGTACGGCCCTTGCATGGTGTTCCTGGTCAATTGAACGCCGACGCATACATGAACATTTTTGACAATCAGGTTATTCCTGTTATTCCTACGCTCTGGTAATTTTATGGAATGGACGAATGTTACTTCCAGGACGACAACGCTCCATGTCATGTTGCAGCCTCTGTCAAGCAGCGGTAGCAAGAAACGGATATAAAGCGTCTTCCCTGGCCCGCTTAGAGTCCCCACCTAAACCCCATAGAACATGTGTGGGATGCGATAGAGCGACGCTTACGGACCTGGGAACCACGTCCCGAATCTACAGCTGAGATGGCGACATTCTTGCAGCAGGAATGGACACAAATACCCATAGCTGTGTATCAAAACCTTGTTGAAAGTCTGCCCAGAAGGATGCTATTGTAATTGCAGCAAGTGAGGGACCATCTCCCTATTAAAGCATGTATTATTTCCCTTATGCCATCACATCTTGCTGACCGGTCCATTATAGTAGGGTAGTGTATGTACAGGGTGATTCTACAATCATTGGACAAACTTGGAATGGTGGTACAGCTTACCAAAACATACATTTTTCGTATCGGAATGTATGGTCGGAAGTGACACGTGGAGCAATAGGTAAAAAAGAGATTATTATAGGAATATCATTGGATATTCACGCAGCATGACTATTTGGATTGACGGCCTCGTAGAAAAATGCCTCAAAATAACGTCAAAGGTCTAGCCGCTCAATGGATTCACAACTTTCTTTAAGAAACATCAAAGTCAATTAAATTTCCAAAACTTACTCCTCAAGACGAGGTTTAGTACAAGGCGGCGTCCTTTCAGCATTTCTTTTTACTTTATATATGAAGGATATTTATGAAACCAATTTTCACGGACTGTAACTTACCATGAACGCTGACGACATTTTCATAATTTGTACCGGACCAAACCTTAAAAAAATTTATATCAAACTCCAAACCACTAAACAAAATTTCTAAATAGTGCAATTATTGGAAATCCGTCTAGACAAATGTCACTCAGTCAACCTTTCGCACAAAAGAGAAATACGAAACTATTCTTTAACAATCGGAGGCTTGAACAATACAACTAGAATTTCTAGGAGTTATGCTCTCCAAAACAAGAAAATTCGAAGCACACTTCAAATACATTCATTCAAACCAAAGTTTTAAAAAGAATTAATCTTTTCAAAGTGCTTTTCAAACATAATTATGGAGCAAGATCCAAACATCTACATCCATTGATTCAATCTTGCATTCGAACACTTTTTGACTACGATTATATTATTACACTAGGGGGCACCGCCCACTGCTCGCTTACGCTTGTCGCATAGTAATAAGATATAGATACGGCAGTTAAAAAAAAAGTAATAAAAATGTCCTGATTCTTCCCGAATTTCAAAAAAATATTATCAAGAACCAAATTGAAATTTCTAAAAAAACTCGACGAGCTGCAAAAATTTACGTTGAGAGGAACTCTAAAAAAAACTCACGGCTGAAGACTGAAAATGTGTTCTGTTTTTCTCACTCGCGGAAGAAATTTCTCTTTTTCAATTTGGACACTTAATAAATCCTAAACTAATAGCCGCATCGGAAATAAAATCTTAATAATTGTCCAGGAATGAAGAACAAACCATGTTAATTTCGTTTTTTCCCTCATCAGTACTTTCTCGGGAAACCGTCTAAGAATCGAGCTAAACAACACAGTTTTCAATCCTGCGGCGGTAACTTTTTTTAATATAGAGAGATACTACGCCAGAAAATCCCCCCAAAAAGTTATAGAAGTAGCCTATAATACAGCTTTAAGAATCGCTCTTGGATTACCAAGATGTACGCCTTTACTTGCTCTCAGGAAGATATCAAATGAAACAAATTTATCCAAAAGAATTACAAGATTAAATCTCAATTTTTGGATCCATCATATCAGCATCAATAAAATTTCTGCTCTTAAAACAGACAACACGAAACTCAAAAACAAACAATCAGAAGATCAAAAAGACCCTTATTTTCAACACAGAACAGAAACTTTAACTAGTTTTGAGATAAATCCCGTTAATCATAGAATTTATGTATCCAACTAATCTCGAAAATCACAATATTCAAATTAAAAGACAGAACTCTTAATGATTATTATATAATAGCTAGATGCTTCAAAATCAGAAACTTTCACATCAATTACTGGCTGGTCAGAAGAAAGTTCTTTTAGCTTCAGAATCAACATCAATACCATTTTCACTGCAGATAAACTCGCAAAAGCTGTATATCACAAGGACATCTTCTTTGTTTGGATTTCTCCAGAAGACCTACAAGACAAATAATTGAAATCGACAAAGAAGAAATTTCAAAAGAATGGTCACAAGCAAATATCACCCGATTTTAGGAAATATTCCGGATTCATCAAATATTTGTAAATGGTCAAACAACAGACAGAAAGACGTTATATTAACCAGATGCAGAACTAAAATGCATCTGGTTAAAATGCATGGCATCACACCCTCCCTATTATTCCCTTACAATCTAGACGAATCAGCTGAATACACATTATGTAAAATAGAAGTGTTTAAATTCGATCTAAATCTTGTTTAAATTCGATCTAAATCTTTTTCTTTAATAAATGACAATGGAACTAAACGAAAACCTTTTTAATTAACAGCGATCAGAACAGTATACAAACGAACTATATCAATATTTTTTTTCACAAGAAGAAATCAGAACAACATCACTGTTGCCACACACATTTTCCTTAAAAAACATGTTAAATTAAAGTCACTAGTAAACAAAAGTCACAACCATTGAGTCTGTTCACGCTCTTCAACATTCTCCCACCTTGCAATTTTACAAAATTGCAACACTATAGACTATTTCAGTTCAAAGATTCAGCCGATGAGGAACTTTTACTTGTCTCCCGATTCTAGTGGTTATAGGTCCATCCAGTATAAAGGACTCCGAAAATGGTTCAGTAATCTCTGATGCATCAGTCTGTTGATGTGTTGGTGAACTTAGTGGGAATGATCTCTTAGGATCTGCGGCTTGATCTGGATTTGGCAACACTTGAGATTGACAACGCGGAGGTAGATCTGCAGGACGAGCTACTTCTAAAAAATAAAGGTTTTGGACGGTCTTATTTTTTCACCCTGAGCCGTTTTTACTTTCGCCACTCTTACATGGCCATCTGTACCCGGAAATACCTGAAGAACGAGACCCAAAGGCCAGTTGATGCGCTTGTCCGGAGTGCCAATCAAAACCACATCACCCACTTGTAAGGTGTCTCCCCTTCGTTCTCCTCTATGCACTAGCATGGCTAGGTATTCATTTCTGAATCTTGTGCGTAAATCATTTCGGAGCTTTTGCAGATACCGCGGACGACGATTCAAGCTGTTACTGTCAATAGTATCGAGATCCTGCACATCATTGTGTGGAATTCATTGCAAAAAATATGCAGGTGTCAATGGCTTTAATTCCGTCATCTCGTCTTCTAAATAAGTCAATGGTCTTGAATTCATCATTGCTTCACAATCGCATAGCACCGTTTCTAATTCAATATAACTTATTGTTTTAGAACCCAAAACTCGTCTTAAAAGCTCTTTTACCATCCGCACCAACCTCTCCCAAAAACCACCCCACCAGGCAGCGGTTGGAGGATTGAATTTCCATTTAATCTTCTCAATTGTCGAAAACTCTAGTATTCTTTCCCAATCAAGCTCGTTTAACGCTCTATTGGCTCCCACAAAGTTAGCACCATTATCCGTATATATAACGCTTACTCTACCCCTTCTGGCTATGAATCGTCTTAGTGCCATTATAAAGGAATCTGTTGATAAAGACTCCGTTAATTCGAAGTGTACAGCACGATAAATGGTACATGTAAAAATCACAATCCATGCCTTTTCACCAGACAATACATAGAGTGGGCCAGCCAAATCAATTCCAGTAACCTCAAAAACTCCCGCATATTTTATACCGTCTTTTGGTAGGGGTGCGAATGGCGGATGAATAGTGTTGGGTATAAAATTTTCGAAACCATCAGTTCAACCTTTTGTCGTTAAATTATAAGCATGGATACTTGATAAACATGTACGCTTTTGCTTCGAGAAGTTTCACTGGAAATTCTACCTAAGTTCTTCCCCTATCAATGTGTGCTAAGTCCCTCTCTTTTCAACGGTACATTTGTACTCAACCCCCGAGTTTTTTTAAAATTTGAATCCCCAACCAATCACGGCACGCCAGCAAGATGACGAGGCGTTTTTGAAAAGGCTGGGAAATAGTTCACCCTTCGTTTTCTCGTGCCGATTTAGGCGAAAAATAGTTTTCCCACGAGTTCACGGGAGAGGAACTTAAACCACTCAACATCACAGGTTCCGAAGCTATAAGAGAGGCGGGTGAATCGGACTCGTCCTATTCGCTCTCCGATGTTTCAGTGGCTGGGGTCACCGTGCGGTGACCCCAGTCGCGGTGGCTTTTTCTTTTTGAAAAGGACGAAGAGGGCGGTTGAGCTGGCTGGAGACCGATGATTGCGAGGAGCAATATACCAGTGATTTTGTGGAACGCGTGGCGAATAACCTTTCTGATGGTAAACAAGTAAAGAAGAGAACACCGTCCTTCTCCGGATTCCAGGATTTCCTCTTCGTGATGATCGAGTTCCCACATCCACGCCCAGAAGTGAGAAAACCGTTGGTCTCCCTATGACCGAAAAAAACCAGCGTCCTGCTCCAACGTCCTTCTCCGGATTCCAGAAGTTCCTCTTCGTGATGATCGAGTTCCCACATCCACGCCCAGAAGTGAGAAAACCGTTGGTCTCCCTATGACCGAAAAAAACCAGCGTCCTGCTCCAGCGTCCTTCTCCGGATTCCAGAAGTTCCTCTTCGTGATGATCGAGTTCCCACATCCACGCCCAGAAGTGAGAAAACCGTTGGTCTCCCAATGACCGAAAAAAACCAGCGTCCTGCTCCAGCGTCCTTCTCCGGATTCCAGAAGTTCCTCTTCGTGATGATCGAGTTCCCACATCCACGCCCAGAAGTGAGAAAACCGTTGGTCTCCCTATGAATAGGAAAAACACATCGTCCTGCTCCAGCGTCCTTCTCCTGATTCCAGAAGTTCCTCTCGTGATAATTAGTTCCCACATCCACGCCCAGAAGTGAGAAAACCGCTGGCCTCCCTGTGACTCTGGAATGTGTACCATCATTCCGATCCAGCGTCCCTCTCCGGAATCCAGTAGCATCCTCCGTTTATCTACAATGGGCAATTATAGTTTATCGTTTTTCTTTCTTTCCTTTAATTAACTTCTTGCTCCTGAATTGATTTTTTGATTTAGTTATTTTCCTTTTTTTGTCCCGTGAAGCGTCTTACGAGTTATAAGCCCTCAATGGGGTTATCCCAATATTTTGGGTAGATTGGAGTAACCCAATTGAATGCTTGGTCGTTTTGGACCTATTCTGAGGATTGTGAATGTTACTATTGTTTTACTATTTTTTGGACCTATTCTGAGGATTGTGAATGTTACTATTGTTTTACTATTTTTGGACCAAAATTCAAAAAGGGAGTTTACGTAAATCAAGATGTGTATTATACCAATGTTTAGCTTAAATAAATGTCTTTTTTATCTTTAAAGATTTGTTTTCTTTTCCCCTCTTTTAGTGAAACCTAATTTCACTGTCATTACATAGTTCCATCATCAATTACAGTCGGTAAGAGCCTTTTACACAGGGTTTTGTTCACACCGTAATGTAGAAGTTGATTAATTATCCAAGCTCATTAAGAGTATCTGATCCAAGTAGAAAAAACCCAATAATAGATTTCCCTTTGAATCTTTTGCAAATAACACACTTTGAGCAAATTCTTTTTATAAGTAGTCTCACACCGACAATCCAATAATCTTCTCTTAAATTAGAGATCAAGGTTCCGGCACCTGCATGTTGCAGTCGTCGATGCTTCTGTTCTATTAAGCGGTGAACTAGTATATGGTTTCCTGGCAATAGAATTGGACACTTGAAGTTCTCGTCTTCGTCACTTAAAACTAGTTTAGTTCTTATTCGAATTAGTCCATTAGTCCATCCTTAAATGTATGCATCCCTTTTAAAGCCTTAGAATCAGTATTATGAAAACTCTCGGTTTGAATCAAATAAAACAACTTTTTTTCTGAAAAATTCACTTCTTCCGAGATTAGCTCTTTACATCTTAATCTTGCATCCTTCTCATGACGACTGTTATTGAAAAATCTATAGATACAAGCTAACGCTCTCACATTCTTATAATAACTAGAAAATCGAGTAAATGTATCCGAAAAGTGTGGGGTCATACAGGGAACGCTATAAACCACGTTTTTCCTTCTTTCTGAATTAATCGTTTCTTCATCTACTTCTGACACTCCATACATAGGCCATTTATCTGGCTCTTGTTTAAGCCAGTCGGGCCCCTCCCACCATCTGCTCTGCAGTAGTTTTCTGGCATCGCACCCTCTAGCTGGAAGATCTGCTGGATTGATTGAACCCGGTACATAATGCCAATCTTCAGTTTTGGTGCATCCCCTAATTTCGGCGACACGATTTGCCACGAAAATACTCCAGTGGGAATCTCTTTTTATCCAAGTCAGAACTACAGATGAATCACTCCAAAAATACGCTTGGCACCTTGTCAATTTGAGAGCGTCAATGACTTGACAATACAAACGAGTAACTATGAGTGCTCCAAGCAACTCTAATCTAGGAATGGTTACTTCTTTGGCAGGTGCTACTCTAGACTTACACAATACTAACTGTACCGAAGTTTTGCCCTCAAAAGATGCACGTAAGAATACGCATGCTGCATAAGATACCTTACTAGCATCACTAAAACAATGTAGAGTAATAGAGCATTCGTCAAAGGATCCAAACACAAGTCGTCTTGAAAGTTTACAATAATTCAAGAAATGCAACTTTTTTAGCCAGGCCTGAAACTCCCTTTCTATGTCTTGTGGAAGATTTTCATCCCAAGAAAGTTTCATCTTCCATGTTTTTTTGCAAAATCAGTTTTGGAATTAACGTAGCTGGACTAGTATATCCGATGGGGTCGAAGATTCTCTGTGCAACTGACAGCAGAGACCTTTTGGTATGGACACTCTCATAAAAGGTCAAAGAGGTTAAATTGCAATAAATTTCATCAGTCTCTGTGTCCCATGAGAGTCCCAGAATTGAAATGATCTTTTGAGTGGAAGTTGTGCCTTTGAATGGTGCAGCAATGCACCCTCTAAGGTCAAACCCTCCTGAAGACATCAGAGTCCGGGATTCTTCTTTGAACGTGACTACTTCCTCTTCGGTTTCAAAACTGGTGATACAATTGTCGACATAAAAGGATTTCTTCAATTTAAGCGCTGTTCCTTTTAACCCTTGTGGAGCATTATCTAAGTGGTGGGAAATTGTTGCTCCCAACAAGAACGGACTTGAAGTAATGCCGAACACGACACGACAGTGCCTATAGGTAACAATTTCATTTTGGCTTGCATCTTTCCACCATAGGAATTTCAAAAAGTCTCTGTCCCTAGCTGACAAGCCAATCTGCAGGAAAGCTTTTTTTATATCAGCGGTAACACCGATGGTTTGTTGCCGGAATTGCATCAAAAGTTTTTGCAGAATTTCTATCAAATTCGGCTCCCTTGCAAGGCAAGCATTTAAAGAATTCCCTTTTTCATCCTTTAACGATGCATCAAATACAGGACGAACTTTTGTAGTCAAACTCGAATTCTTGATTACTGCTTGATGCGATAGATAGTGACCAATTGTACCATTATTTAGAGCTATTTCAATTATGCCCTCCTCGTGCCAGCTTTTTATAGCATCATCGTAATCTTCAAAATATCCCATTTTCTGAAGTCTTCTTGTATTAGCATAAAGCCTCTTTTCCGCTTTATCTTTATTATCTCCAAGAATCTGATGACCGTCCTTCCAAGGCAAACAGACTTCATACCTATTACCTTCTATTACTTTCACATTTTCTCGAAAGAATTTAAGGGTTTCATTATCTAAATTCTCCTTTGACCTCACTTCTGCCGGATCTTTTATGCCAATTGTTTCTAAATTCCACAGTTCTGTGAGATCTAAATTAAAAGTCCGACAGCATCAAGAAAGGTAGATTGACTCTTCACCGGACCTTGTAGTGTCCAACCCAGTTTTGTTTCGATAGCAATAAGGCTTTTGTCGATCGTCATGATATTACTCGTCATCAATTGTCCGGAATAATCGGCACCTATTAACAATCCGATCTCAGGAGTATCTCTACCAGAATCATTGATTTTAATTTTATGTTTCCGAAGTGAGGAACTTATATCTCTGAATTTCACCCTCGGAATATATCCACAAATTTTATCTTTATCTAAAACCGATAACTTGTATTTGAATTCGTTTTCCCACACTTTGAATCTCTATAACAAAAATCCCATGAACCTGCAACTCAGTTTCAACTCCTCCAAAAAGATTGTGACTCAAAGTCTCTTGATCTATAACGGGACTAAATCTAGTCTCATTACTATTTCTTTCCGTATGTAAGACCTCTGTGATCCACTGTCAAAAAGTGTTCGCACCAATTCCGTCTTTCCATTGTGGACAATCTTCACCATTATAGTTTGCAGAAGAGTTGTTCGCATGTTTTGATTAGACAATAAGACTTCACTCGTTTCATCAGCTAGTTTAGGTTGTTCTTTTTTGAGACTTCTAGAACCTTTTAGTTCTCTGCACATCACCGTTACATGACGTTTGTTGCAAAGTAAACATTTCACAAAACTTTTACACTTTTCGGCACCATGCCCAGTTTTTAAGCAACTAAAACAAGCTTTTTTTTTCCATAGTAAATTTTTCTTATCCTCAAATGAAAGATTGTGCACCTTAAAGCAATCGGAGGAATTATTGTTGGAATATTAATCTGTATGTGCCCCTACATTTCTGTAACCTGGCAACAGGTGCTTTTTGTGTCATGCAACTGGCAACGAGCAATTGATGTTTACCTTTTTCTTATGCAACTCTGCCGAAGCGTGTGTGGATTGAGAATGCCGGCGCTGCACTTGTAACTTCCAAACCTTTTTTCATCTTCCATTTATGTTTAAATAAACTTCTAATACGTTATCAGCACGAAGCTCTGAAGCCCCTTGAAGAAGTATAAGGGTATATTTCGAGGAAGAAAAAGGAAATGGAAGAATTGAAAATCCCGAAGTTAAACGGCGAGAACTACTCAGCGTGGGCCATCCGTACTCGAGCGGCGCTTGTGCAGAAGTCCTGTTGGGAGGCCATTGACCCCGGCTACGGCTGCGAACTAACAGCGGAGGAGAAGAAGACAAATGAGAAAGCCTTAACCTTTCTCTTTCTCGTCGTGGACGATCAACACCTCGAAGATGTGGCAGACTGCGTGAGCGCCCGAGACGCCTGGGACATTCTTCGTAAAATAAATACGTCGTTTGGATTGCTGCATACCCTGCAACTGCGGAGGGAACTATTTAATGTGACGCCTAATGATGAGACAATAAGCTCCTACCTCAGTCGCATCACTCAACTACACCGAAAGGTTGCCGGCTGCGGGTACGGCTTCTCTGATAGGGAACTGGCTCTCATCATGCTGATGGGTCTTCCCAAGGAGTATGAAGGGCTTATATTAAACCTTGAAAGAGATGAAAACAACCTGAACTCTCAGATCGTGAAGTCCAGACTGGTCGTGGAGGAGAAGAAAATTGCGAGATTCCAGCCGGGCGGGAGCCGAGAAAACCCCGGGGAGAAAGCTCTACGAACCCAAGCCAGAAGAGAGGACAGACACCATGAGTTCAAACCAAACACTAAACTTGATAGGAAAACAAGATGCTTTGCTTGTGGCGAGTGGGGCCACATCTCCAGAAACTGCCCAGCTGTCCCCAAGACGCATGCTAAAAAGGTGTCCAAGGCAGGATATCATGCACTGTTCACCGGTAACTGTAAAAGTAGGAGTACCTGGTACCTGGACAGTGGTGCTTCCGAGCACATGTGTTGTGAGAAGTCCAAATTTTTGAATCTGACCCCACTAAACTCCATGGTGGAAGTAGCAAATTGTGAGAAGATTGAAGTTATAGGAATAGGGGACATTACCCTTTCTGTTAACACAGATTGTGGGATGAAGAACCTCTACCTTTCAAATGTGCTGTATGTCCCTGATTTGGATGGTAACCTTCTGTCTGTGGGGAGAATGGAAGAGATGGGAAAGAGAATATGCTTCTCATCTGGAAAGGCGGTCGTCATGGATGGAGATGAAGTCGTCCTGACTGGTTCCAGATCTGGAAGACTCTACATGATAGAAGAAATGGAAAATCCCCCTAAGGCTCTCCTAACGAAGCAGGAAAATCTTTTGCACAGGCGGCTGGGCCATTTCAATACCAATGCCATACAGAGTTTGACAGGAAACTCAAAGACAGTTGTGAAGGTGATCTCTAAAGAAGAAAGTCTCTGCACAACCTGTGTGCTTGGAAAAATGAAGAAGACTCCTTTCCCGAAGAACACGTCAGAGAGAGAGCTTCAAATGTCCTGGAGCTAATCCATAGTGATGTGGTAGGACCTATCCACCCCATATCCAAAGGTGGCTCTAGGTACCTCGTCACCTTCATAGACGACCACTCAAGATTTATGACGGTTATGCCAATGAAGTCCAAGGATGAAGTCCTTGAAAAATTCAGAGAGTTCAAGGAGAGAGCAGAAAATTTCCATGGAAACAAAATAGCTGCATTAAGAAGCGACAATGGTGGAGAATATAAAAGTAAGAGGTTTGAGGAATTTTGTGTCCAGAATGGGATTAAGAGGGAAATGACTGTGCCAAGAACACCTCAGCAAAATGGTGTTGCCGAGAAGGCTAACCACACCCTCTTCGACATCACCAGATGCCTCCTCCTTGAATCTGGTATCCCAAATTGCATGTGGGCAGACGCAGCAAATACTGCATGTTACCTCAAGAACAAATGCCCCTCTAAGGCAGTCGAAGGGCAGATACCTGAAGAGCTGTGGACTAAAAGGGCAGTAAAAACCAGTCACTTAAGGGTATTTGGCTGTAGAGTTTTTGCCCACACTGACAAAACCTTACTGCAGGGGAAACTTGATAAGAGAGCTGAGAAGTGTGTTTTTGTGGGATATGTGGATGGAGTCAAGGGCTACAAGTTATGGAACCAAGCTGCAGACAAGTTCTTTGTCAGCAGAAATGTGAGGTTTGAAGAAAATGTATTTCCATCCAAGGGTCTGTCCACATGCTCTAGCAGTCCACAGCCCTCTAGGAGTGAACAGGAGGAATTGATCTTCCCCATCAGAGACGAAGAAGAAACAAATGTTGAGACGACCAATATCGAAGCAACAACTGCCAGTGACCCCACCGACGACCAATATACCCAGTTGAGAAGAAGTAGCAGACCCAGAAAGCCCAAGTCTTACTATGGTGACCCCTTGCTCTACAAGGTTGTCAGTGACCCCAACCCGCCTATACCAGACCCAGTTACTGTGACTGAAGCAAGAGAGTCTCCTAATGCTGAAATGTGGGAACAAGCCATGGAAGAAGAACTCAGAAGCCTGGAGGACAACAAAACTTGGGAGCTTGTGCCTAGGCCACCCAATGTCAAACCTATTGACTGCAAGTGGGTTTATAAAAGGAAACAAAACCTGGAGGGTGAAACAACCAAGTTCAAGGCTCGGTTGGTAGCTAAGGGCTACCTGCAAGTTCCAGGCAGAGACTACAAAGAGACATTTTCACCTGTTGTGAAGATAAAGTCACTGAGGATTCTTGTAGCTCTTGCAGTCGAACTGGACTTCCATATCCATCAGATGGACATAACCTCCGCTTATCTAAATGGTACCTTGAAAGAGGATATATATATGCTGCAGCCCGAGGGTCTCCACAAAAGGGGCCAAGAAAACCTCGTCTGTCACCTGAAGAAGAGTTTGTATGGGTTGAGGCAGTCTGGTCGAGAATGGAACAAGTGTTTTGATTCTTTTTTGAAGGACTATGGACTGCTGCGTTCCAAATATGACCCATGCGTCTACTATCACCAGGGGAGAAAGCTTTTCCTTGGGTTATATGTTGACGACATGCTGATTGTCGGTGAACAGCAGTCTATTAATGCCTTCAAGCGTGAAGTAATGGAAAGGTTCAAGGCCAAGGACCTAGGAGAAGCAAGTGAGATCCTTTCAATGAAGATAACCAGACTAGCAGACGGTTCGGTCTCGCTTGACCAAACGGGTTACATCGAGGAGGTGCTAGAGCTGTACAACTCAACCGGAGTGAAGGGAGCCTCAACACCATTGGACCCAAGCATAAGACATCAGAAGGTCAGCGATGCTGAGTGGGAAACTCTCAAGGACTGCAGTACCATACCATTTCGACAGACTATAGGTAGCCTACTGTACCTCTCTGGTGGTACCCGGCCCAACATTGCTTTTGGTACCACTTATATGAGCCAGTTTAATGAAAGGCCTTCAGACATACACTGGAGAAGTGTAAAACATATGCTACGGTACCTGAAGGAAACTAAGTGTTTGTCCCTCACCTACAAGAAGACTCTTCAGCCACTCAAGGTTTATGCTGATGCAGACTGGGCTTCAGATCCCATCGACAGGAGATCTTTCAGTGGATACGTAGCCATCCTGGCTGGAGCTGCAATTAGCTGGTCATGTAAAAAGCAGACATCTATTGCATTGTCATCAGCCGAAGCAGAATACATGGCCATCTCTCATGCAGCAAAGGAGGCACTCTGGGCTTCTGGTATCTGGAAGGAGCTGTCTGCTGGGGAGTTCGAAGACGTGCCCGTTAACATGCTCGTAGATAACCAAGCAGCCATGTTCCTGGCCAAAAATCAATCAACCTCCGAAAGGAGCAAACATATCGACATAAGGTACCATTTTATCAGAGACTGTATCGAAAACAATCGCATATGTCTGAATCATGTTGCTTCGGAGGAAAATGTAGCCGATATACTTACAAAGAATGCCAAGAAACCAGCAGTAACCCGACTGAGGAGCCAGCTAGGGCTCAAATGACCAGAAATCATTCTCCATTGACTGTTGCAGAGTCTTTATGTGCGCTGGATTCTTTTTTGAACTTTCAAGGACTTTTATGAATTAGTGATCTTAGTCAGCATTACTGCGTGAACTGTTTTTGATTGGAAATTTTTGTGAATTATCTGTTAATTGTATCAGAGTAATATTTAAGTTAGTGAATTTGATATGTGCTATTCCCTTAACTTTTAACTAATATGAAGTATGAAGAAGCCTTTCATGTGGGGAGTATATCATTTATATTGTGAAATTTTACTTGGGGGTACTATATGCTGAGCTTTAAGCTACAATTTCGTACTTGTTAAAATTAACTGAAGTGTGTATATATTTTGCTAGAAGTGAAATTCTTTAAAGTGTTTTTTTTTTTAGTAATTATTCAGAAGTGTATGTATATGTTCCAGAAGAGAAATTCTTAAAGATGTTTACTCTAAGGAGTTTTTCAGAAGTGTATGGGCAAGGGGGTGTGTTGGAATATTAATCTGTATGTGCCCCTACATTTCTGTAACCTGGCAACAGGTGCTTTTTGTGTCATGCAACTGGCAACGAGCAATTGATGTTTACCTTTTTCTTATGCAACTCTGCCGAAGCGTGTGTGGATTGAGAATGCCGGCGCTGCACTTGTAACTTCCAAACCTTTTTTCATCTTCCATTTATGTTTAAATAAACTTCTAATAGATTCCTTATCACACCATATACAAGAATGAACTTGTTTCTTCTTTGAGTCTCCCGCATAAATGCAGGCGGCGGTAGTCGGTACAGAGACAACTTTGCAGCAAAAAAGCTTGTACGTGCCAATTGGAGACGCTCTTCACTTTCAACTTCAATACGTAGAAAATTCAACAAATTTCCTAAGTTTTCAGAATGCGCGACACTTTCCTTACGCTGTCGAGATCGCTCCCATGCCCTCAGAATTTCTTCCGGTAGGGTAGACTCTACAAGGGGATATAGCATAGCTGCATAAATCTCACTTTTTACCCCTAATGTCTCCAAAGCTCTGAGTTGAGTTTCTAACTTATCATATAAATTGGATAGAGTCATACTTCCATCTTTGGCAGCTTGAGCTAATACCAACCTTAATAATTCACGAACGTATATTTCTACCAGTAATTCGTCGCGTGCAAATCTGGATTTTAGCTGCTTGATAGCTTCTTTATAATTCGCACCTGAGGGAGGATAACTATCTACGAGCTCTCTTGCTGGGGAACCAACGACAGTCGCTTGTAATAAGTACTGGAATTTATCATCATCATCTATATTTACATCTTCGTCGATTTTTTTGAACTGTCCCCAAAATCCTAACCAATTTCGAGTTTCCCCATTGAATTTTTGAAGCTCCAACTGCGGTAGTTTAAAATTCCTCTTCGTGGAATTTTCTGAAATTACAGGTGTAACTACAGGCATCAAATTCACCATTTTCTGTTCTACTTTTGTTTTTAAACCGATATATTTATCGCGGTATGATTCATTATTTTCAAAATCAGTCAAATAGTCGCTTTCGTTTTCAGCTTCCAGCAAAAGTTCAGAAATTTCTGATTGAACTTCATCTAATCTATTAAATTTACCTTCTAATTGCGAGTTCAATACTTGGAGCTGACCAATATTCATATCAGCTTTTAGAATTTCTGCTTCTAAAGCATTGGCTGTAGTTGTAAACGACTGCCTTAAAGGCTTGCGTTTTCGTAATAAAACTTCCATACTTATACAAATAAATATTTCGAATGATATATTCAAACTATTAAACTCACCCGAATATCTGTAATATCTTCGCTGTTTCGTTTTCTCTAGATAGCCATTTATCCTGTCGCGGACGCCACTTGTTTAAATTCGATCTAAATCTTGTTTAAATTCGATCTAAATCTTTTTCTTTAATAAATGACAATGGAACTAAACGAAAACCTTTTTAATTTACAGCGATCAGAACAGTATACACAACAAACGAACTATATCAATATCTTTTTTCACAAGAAGAAATCAGAACAACGAAAGTTTCTTTTGGGTGCGAAAATGCAGCGCCTAGGGGCACACTAGGTTGCTATAGAATTTCGGAGGTTGCTATAGATTTTGCGGTCTTGGCTCAAAAACTTTTTTGGGAGCCAATTCGATTTAAGCCAATTTTGATTTTTGCATTGTGGCGGAAAATCCTTGCCAGTCGCTCTGTATCTGTACCTTGCTTACTATCGGTGCCTGTCAGTGGATTTTATTGCGCTCCTTGATATTGCGAAGCTTGTCTGGAATAATCGCTTATCCTTTTTCTTTCATATATTTCTTTATTTTATTTTTGATATTCATTTTTGTAATTTTCAGTTTTTAAATATTTTTACTATTTTCATATCGTTTTGTTGTATTTCCATTGTTGTTCGTTTTCGGGATTTTTATTATGTGTTGAATTATTTTAAAAGTTCATTTTGCATTTTAAAAATTGAGTGATTGCATTTCTGCTGAAATCATTTTTGATTGCTTTCTTTGACCAGTTTCTGATTTTTCTTTTTGTTGCTGTCTGTAAATGCTCTAATAATTGTAAAGTGTAACTATGAAGATTTTAATTACTGGTGATTCGATGGTCAAATACTTAGATCAGTATTTACCATCGCAATTGCATGATAATGTAATTCATGTTCTTGCTTTCCCAGGAATCACCATTGAACGTCTTACGGAAAAGATTTCATCTTTAAAGAACTGTTATGACTTGATTCTGGTACATGTAGGTACCAATAACACCTATGATAACCTTGAGGGATGCTTCTCAAAATTTAAGGACTTGGTGCAAAATATTTTAAATCAAAATCAAGAGACATATATTGTAATTTCAGCAATATTGTCTCGCGAACAGGACAACTTCATCTCCCTTGAAAAACAAGCTGGAATGAGACATTTTCTTCAGAAAGTGAACAAAAAAAATTCTCTTTTAAACCAGTGGCTGCTTTCTTACTGCCAAAAGAAGCAAAATGTTTCTTTTTGTAGCTCTCAAGTCACATGGAAAGGTTGTATGGCAAGGGATGGCCTCCATTTAAGCAGGAAAGGGAACCTTCAACTAGCACAACTCTTTGTTGCAGCACTAAAAGAAGCTCTGGCATGCATTCAAGCATGTGATATTGAAGAGCAGCAGGTTTTTCAAGATTTACCTACTCAGTTTCCCTCTCAATTCTTTACCTGAGAGCTTAAATCGACCTGAGCTCAAGGCTGTTGAACTGTATTCTACCATTGTTGCCAAAGGTTCAGTTCAATGCAGGTATTAATCTCCATCATATTACAAATCAAATATTACTTTTGAAAGTGAAAGGTTTCCATATTCATGCTCTCCATACTCATGCAAGGCTTGGCTAACAAGTTCCCTTTTTTTCATGAAACGTCCTAGGTCTCAACAATGTAGCCTTCCAACTTCCAGCAGTAAGAACCCTGGAGGTAGGATCACTGTTTTGCCAAAGTGTCAAAAGCCTCCTAGGATTGAGCAGTCTCAAAACAAAATGTACGAATGACTCTTTCCAAGATCTGGAGTTTTATTTCCTATAAGATATGAATCACAGCTTGTATGAAAATTATATGACCAACAGTTCCAGCACATTAAAAGCTAATTCTTTTATGTTCTCTTAGATATCCCAAACCTCGACTGTCGAGCAACTCAATTACTCATGAGGATCATGATGGCTGGATCACTGTTTTGCCAAAGGAGAAACGGGGACGGAGAGCTAAGCAGCCACAAATTAAGAGGTAAGAAACTTTCTTTTCTGAAATAAAAAAAATGAAATTTTTCATAGAAAATACATGATTCCCAACCTGTATTTTAAAAAATGCAATGAATTATCACAAAATATAAAAATAAAAATGTTATGTATCCCATAAACGTCACAATCTGACTCTCGAAGGACCAGTTATGAGGTCCATAATGGTAAGAGTGAACAAAAATCAAAGCCTATTGAGTACAGCTTCTTTGCTTAGTTTCCCTCTCTCGATTCTTCACTGGAGAGTTTAAAACAACCTGTAGTTTCTTATAAGCCTAAGGCATTTGATCTGTATTCCGTTATCAGTGAAGGTTTTGTTCAATGCGGTCTACATATTATACATCAAATATTACTTTTCAATATGTAACGTTTCCATATTCATGCTCTAGACAAGGCTTGGCTGACAAATTCCCTTTTTTTCATGAAACGTCCTAGGTCTCAACAATGTAGCCTTCCAACTTCCAGCAGTAAGAACCCTGGAGGTAGGATCACTGTTTTGCCAAAGTGTCAAAAGGATCCTAGGATTGAGCAGTCTCAAAACAAAAAGTAATATGACTCTTTCTAAGATCTGAAGTTTTATTTCCATAAGATGTGAATCACAGCTTGTATGAATGTGCACCAACAGTTCCAGCACATTACAAGCTAATTCTTTTATGTTCCTCAGGTATCCCAAACCTCAACTATCCAGCAACTCAATTATTTGTGAGGATCGTGATGGCTGGATCACTGTTTTGCCAAAGGAGAAACAGGGACGAAGAGCTAAGCAGCCACAAATTAAGAGGTAAGAGATCTTCTTTTTCTGTAATCAAAAAATGAAATTTTTCATAGAAAATACATGATTCCCAACCTGTATTTTAAAAAATGCAATGAATTATCACAAAATATAAAAATAAAAAGTTATGTATCCCATAAACGTCACAATCTGACTCTCCAAGGACCAATTGTGAGGGCCATAATGGTTACATCTGTTTTCCAAAGAGTGAACAAAAATCAAAGCCTATTTATTGAGCACAGCTTCTTTGCTCAGTTTCCCTCTCTCGATTCTTCACTGGAGAGTTTAAAACAACCTGTAGTTTCTTATAAGCCTAAGGCATTTGATCTGTATTCCGTTATCAATGAAGGTTTTGTTCAATGCGGTCTACATATTATACATCAAATATTACTTTTCAATGTGTAACGTTTCCATATTCATGCTCTAGACAAAAGGCTTGGCTGACAAATTCCCTTTTTTCCTTGAAACGTCCTAGGTCTCAACTATGTAGCCTTCCAACTTCCAGCTGTAAGAACCCTGGAGGTAGGATCACTGTTTGGCCAAAGTGTCAAAAGCCTTCTAGGATTGAGCAGTCTCAAAACAAAATGTATGAATGACTCTTTCTAAGATCTGGAGTTTTATTTCCTATAAGATATGAATCACAGCTTGTATGAAAATTATATGACCAACAGTTCCAGCACATTAAAAGCTAATTCTTTTATGTTCCTTAGGTATCCCAAACCTCAACTATCCAGCAACTCAATTACTTGTGAGGATCGTGATGGATGGATCACTGTTTTGTCAAAGGAGAAGCAGAGGCAAAGAGTTAAGCAGCCACATATTAAGAGGCAAGTATGCTTTCTTTTTCTGGAATCGAGATATGAAATATCTCATCTAAAATGGCCAACCAACCGGTATAGTGGTTAAGACGTTAGCCTCTGGATCGGAAGGTTCCTGGTTAAAATCTGGATCAGGGCATGAATGTTTGTAAGAGTATGGTATAGAGGTGGCTGGTGCACCTTAAATCTGTTATGACTGAAAGTCCTGACGTTGGGTTGGTGGGGAAGTTTAGAAAGTGGGGTGCCAGCTCAGATGTTGCCTCGTCATCTGACCGTTGTTCAAATTACGAGGGCTATACACCGAATGGCTTAGGCCAGGACGGTGGTAACTAGTTGAAATCTCATGGAAAATACATGAAGCACAATCTGTCTTTTTAAAAATGTTTTTTTCCCTAGGCATCCTAAACTTAAAGAATCCGACTCTCCAAAGATCAGTTGTGAGGACCATAAAAGTTGCATCTCTGTTTCCCCAACTATTGAAAAAAAATCAAAGCCTGTGGAGTACAAGAGATGTGGTGGTGGTAGCTGTGATGATATGGTGAATGGTAAATATAATGAGGGGAGTAGTCTATATTCTATTAATTTTTCCGAAACTTGTCAGTGTAAAGTTTCCAAACCTGCAGAATATGTTTGTAATAAGTGCGAAAAGGTTTATAAACATCGAGGTAGTCTTTTTAGGCATCAAAGAATTTGCCAAATTTCAGAGAATAATAGTGATAAATATCCATGTGTGTTTCCTGAATGTGATAAAACTTTCCATTTGAAAAGTGAAGGTGATAAGCATATAATTGATGTCCATGGAGGTAACATAGAATTACAGGAATATCAATTTGATTCTATGGAGCAGTTTCAAGCTTGGTTCAAAACTTACAGTTACTTCAAAAAAAATCTGGAAGCAAATGTGTTGCTGGAAAAATTTACCATTATTATGTATGTCAGTTTTATTGATCTGAGTATGAAATTCAACTTCAACAACATAGAAAAAATGTGAAGACTAATATGCTTCCTAACTGCAACTGTCCATCAAAAATATCTGTATGTGAAGATGTGGATCAAGTTAAGGTCAATTTTTTCCCTGGACACAATCATGAACTGGATTTTGATAACACTAAATTTCAACCTTTGAGTCAAAGTTGTCGAGATCAAATTAAAGCTTATGTAGAATTGGGAATATCAACTTCCAAAATTCAAGACATTTTACGAGATGGAACAGGTTCACGTAGTAACAGAGATTGCTTTAATGTGAAGAAGTCATTCGTATCTTGAAAAACAATAAATTATTACATGAAAAATAATAAATCATTTTTATATCCCAACGATAATGACACCCTTTCAATAGCTGCTGTAATGGAAAAACTCAGCAAAGAGTCTTATAATCCCATTCTTATATATATAAACCACAAGGTCAGCCTACTCTATATGGACCCAAAGGTCTTGATAAGCTGTCCTCCTCTCATGAGTCTTTTGCTCTTCGTTTACAAACTAGAGAACAAAAAAATATGATGATTGAAGGAAGCAGTAGGGTGTTGTGTATTGATTCAACACATCAAACCAATCAATATGGTTTTTATTTATTAAATTTGATTGTTCCACACACACACACACACACACACACACACACACACACACACACACACAGATGAATTTGGTTCTGGATACCCTGTAGCCCACTTCATTGTAAACCATCTAGACCAGGATACATTGTACCATTTGTTTGAGAGCATTAAAATAGTAATTCCTGATTTGAAAGTAAATTGTATAATGACATGATGACCATGTAACAGGGCTTGCATTCAAAAAAGTATTTGGAGAAAATGTTCCTCATTTGTTGTGTAAGTGGCATATTTTAAGAGCTTGGCAACGTCAATTGTTGGCCAAAGTTTCCAATGGCAAGTTGAGAGAAGAATTATATTGTGCTCTTTTAACATTGCTTGAAGAGAGAAATTTAAATAAGCTTCAGACAATGATGGACAATTTTTTGCCGAAGTTTCAGACCATTGCGCCCTTATTTATTGAGTACTTTGAAGAACATTATTATAGCAGAACAAGTCTTTGGGCTATGGCTTATAGGAATTTTCCCCATGCCTTCACTGAAACAAACATGTATTGTGAATCATTTCACAATAAACTTAAGACAACTTATTTGCAACGAAAATTTAATAGGCGATTAGATCAACTGATTGCAACCCTCTTACAAATTGAAGAAGATATATTTATGACCCACAAATATAATATTTTAACTAATTGCCCAAAGAGCATGTATCCCCCAACTTATCAAAGACGTCATTTATCAGCTATGAAAATTCCTGATCATCACATACTCGAAATAAGTTGTCAGTCATGGATAATAAAGTCTGCAACTAATGATCACACTGAATACATTGTAGAGCAGATGAACAAAGCATGCCCTCAAGATGATCATTGTTTTTTGAAGTGCTTAGATGGAA
Source organism: Metellina segmentata (assembly GCA_947359465.1). Lineage (NCBI taxonomy): Eukaryota > Metazoa > Arthropoda > Arachnida > Araneae > Tetragnathidae > Metellina > Metellina segmentata. The sequence continues at coordinate 114,100 of OX375881.1, read as the reverse complement.
AATGTTTAAGTCTATGCAGTCACTTGTATATTTGCAACTGTCCTGATAACAACCCATTATTTAAACATATCCATAAAATTCATTCGATTTCCTGCCGAGAAGCTTGGCTATAAGTGATAGTTCTATCGAAAAGATGGAAATCTGCCCCTCTTTAGAATTTGTGGCAAAACCCAAGATTTCCCCAGATGCTATGCCACATTTTGTTGAAGATAAGCTTGAATCATGTAGAAGTTTAATGTCTGAGCTACTTGCTCTTATTCATGATCCAACTGTTAAAAAAGTGCTATTGCCTAACATTACCAAAACGTTAACAAATCTTGTGTCTGAATGCAAAGGTGCAGTTAAATCAAAGACTTTGGAAGAGTTTAGTAATAAAATGCCATTTGTACCTACATCTCCAAATCAAAAGTTGACTCGCCAAAGCTTCTTTAAAACAACAGCCACTAAAGCTTCCAAACGCAAAGCAGGTAATTATCCTACTTTTATTCAAAAAAAAGCCATGCAAGACAATTTGTTAGATTTGCCTCATAGTTATTTAAGTAAAGACAGTAATTTGGCATGTCAAAAAGCATTTAATAATGAAAGTACTTCTGAAAATTACGAAACGTTTACTCTGAAACTTGATTCAAACAATATTAATCAGCCTGTATTCCACACTGATGGCATTTCCATTAGCTTGCTAGAAATTAAATCTCTTGATCCTTGCATTCCAAACGAAGAAATTTTGATATTAACAGCTGCAGCATCTGATTTCAAATGTGGCTGGCTTTATGATAGTGTTATTGATGGATTTTTACATAAGATTCTTTATGGTACTAATTCCTTGGCTGCCAGGTGCTTTGAAACGAATTATATCAGTAACACTAATGAAGTCTTAACTCAATTGACTAGCGAACAATTTGCCCATAGTGAATATTTATTTATACCTTTAAATGAAAATAATCATTGGGTTCTATTAGTTGGAAAAATTCAAGAGAAAAAATTTGATTTCTATGATCCTCTTGGTACAACATCTGCTCAAAATTACAAAGATTCCATTCAATTATGGAAACATCATATCTGTAAAGCTTTAAATCTTCAGGAGGATTGGTTAATTTCCTGCCCTCCTCACTTTAACCAGACAGATAGAAGTAGTTGTGGTGTCTTTGTATCATACTTTGTTCATCAGATTGCTAAGAATTTAGATGTTAGAAAAAAATTTAATACTTTCGACTTTAGGAAATTTATATTTGAAACTCTGTGTAGCTACTGACTACCCATGTGGCAATGAATAAGTTTCATTAATGTTGAAAAGACGAGACAGCTACACGTTTTGAAGATTTACTACAATCATTTGCATTGTGAAGACCATAAGATGTAATGAAAGTTCAAAATTATTGAATTAAATTGTTTTATGTCAAGAAATATTTCAGATAAGTAGCAAATAAGAATGGATACAGTAACCTCACATATTCATAAGACATGCTGCTGCTAAGATTTTAATTGGAAATCCAAATTGTAGCCATATCAAGATATGGCCTTAAAATTTAAGTAGGTGAGGTTACAGGTTTTCAAGATTTACATCCATCATTTTGATAGTGAAGATTATAAGATCTAGAAGGTTGGAAAAAATTTTCATGACATATTTCACATAAATAGCAAATAAATACGGATGATCCGAGAGTAACCTCGCACATTCTTAAAGGCAGGTTTACACGCTACAATAAATTGTGACGATGTGATTGACAAATTTATTGTTCCGATAAATCGAAAGAGTGAGTATTGTTTACACGCTATGATAAATCGTAACGATTTCTTGTCAAATATTCGTTGTCGACCGCTAAATAAGCTTTTGCCATGGAGGAAGTAGTGTTGTTATATATCGGTTGTTTAGCGAGAAAAGTGAAAAAGTCGCGAAGACCAATAACAAAGTGGAACCGTCAATGGTTGCTAAAGAAAAGGGAATTCTCTCATATAAAATTATTGAAAGAATTGAGAAATGGACCAAATGACTGGCGAATTTATTTGAGAATGGACGAAGAGACTTGAGTTGTTACGGTTAGTTTCTCCGTTTATTGCGAAAACTGATACTGTTATAAAAAGAGCGATATCTGTATTTTTTTTTATGTAATTTTGTATTTTTATGTAAGGAGAAAATAATTAATTTTTCTTTTTCAGGATTCAACTCTAGAACATTGTATTTTTATGTATGAGGAAACAGTTAATTTTTTCTTTTTCAGGATGGAACTCCAGAGCTTTGTATCATTGTATTTTTATTTAAGGGGGAAAATAATTATTTTCTTTTCAGGATGGAACTCCAGAGCTTTGTATCATTGTATTTTTATTTAAGGGGGAAAATAATTATTTTCTTTTCAGGATGGAACTCCAGAGCTTTGTATCATTGTATTTTTATTTAAGGGGGAAAATAATTATTTTCTTTTCAGGATGGAACTCCAGAGCTTTGTATCATTGTATTTTTATGTAAGGAGAAAATAATTAATTTTTCTTTTTCAGGATTCAACTCTAGAACATTGTATTTTTATGTATGAGGAAACAGTTAATTTTTTCTTTTTCAGGATGGAACTCCAGAGCTTTGTATCATTGTATTTTTATTTAAGGGGAAAAATAATTATTTTCTTTTCAGGATGGAACTCCAGAGCTTTGTATCATTGTATTTTTATTTAAGGGGGAAAATAATTATTTTCTTTTCAGGATGGAACTCCAGAGCTTTGTATCATTGTATTTTTATGTAAGGAGAAAATAAGTATTTTTTTTTCAGGATGGAACGCCAGAGCTTTGTATCATTGTATTTTTATGTAAGGGGAAAAATAATTATTTTTCTTTTCAGGATGCAACTCCAGAGCATTGTATTTTTGTATAGCAGTAATGATATAAAACTAGAAGACGTTTGTTTTTGGTGACCATTTCATATGTCATCAATAATGAATTTCTTTTGGTTCAAATAATCATGATAATAGAAGTGCAACATTGAAAAACATCTGATAATTTAACTCATTACATACTACTCGGCAGAATATTATTTACTCATTTGGTTATAGAAGCAGAGACAACTTACTGACTATTATTGACTTTCTTGTTAATGGTATATATTCAGTAGGTTTTATATTTTGCATGTTTAGCACTTTTTCAGAAATGGAATTATGGTTTATCAACAACTAGTCACGGCGTTGACCGTGACTGTTCTTTTCGTGGGGTCAGGTGGGACCACTGTTCGCTAACCCCCCGTGATTGCTACGAATTTCGCAAACCAAATGAAAATTCGTATCCTATTGGATAACAGCCATCATGGCATTGGTAAGAGTGTTTAAGTGTTGAAAAAAGATGTTTGTATATATTCCTTTCCCTAGTTCTATTGGTTGGTGTCAATAATTTTATCTGAACCTAGTTTGTAGACTCGTGCATGAGAGTATTATAGAGGCATGTTTGCCAACTAGGGACACAAACAATCACACGGACTCCCAATTTGGCTCGTTGGTGACGACGCCGATTAGAAGGGCACCAGTGTACCTGCAACCCTTAAATCGTGATTTTTAATTATAAGACCAAGAGGTCTGACAATTTTAAACCGGTGGGGAAGTGTGACGTTCTGGGGTTCTCTTGCCAACCCAAGGAAGAACCAAGATTTGTAGAAAGGGGAAGAAATTCCTCTAAGGACTTTGGGCGGGGGTGTCCTTGAAAGGTCAGCCCGTTCTGGAAAAGAGAAAGAAGGAATTTGACTGGTGGAGAACGGACAGATGAGGGGGCTCTCTGCTGCTACTTTAGATTCTTCTGTAATATATTCCTAAATGTCTGCAAATATATCTATGAAGCGTGGCCCTCTGCAGTAGGCAATAGGAACCACACACATTCACCATATATAGCAAAAAGAGGTGGTGTGACACAAGACCTGATTCCACGAATCATTAATATATCCCACCCTCATTCCCTGTCCAATGCACAATTAAATGAAAGGAAATATGCCTCCTCTGAGGAACCCGCTTAGCTAATTACAAAAAGGGTAATGCATCAAGAAACCTTACCCCTTGGGTGATATGGAAATTAGTCTGATACACTGTTTTCCAATTTTAATTTTGCCTAATGATTCCAAAAAATTTAATGAAATCATAGATGATGAAATAGATTTTAAAATGTATAGAGAGAGAGAGAGAGAGAGTTAATTGTTTTAGCGTTAAAAAGTATTCTATTGATACAATGCTATACTGAGATAAAAAAAGAAAAAACAATACGCTCGCCAACCCACGGTGATTGCTACGAAATTCCAAAAACGATCGCAAAGCCCATTGTGTTGACGTCGTTGTCTTATGCCAAAATAAAAAAGTTTTACAGTTTAAAAAGCAGGAAATGGAAACAATTCCTTTTATAATAGAAGGGATTGGAAATTCGCCATTTTTATCAGTAAAAGATTTATTTTTTATTTTAAAAATCTCAGAAATTAAGAAATTGGTATGAAATGAAAAATCTTTATTCGATTTTTTTCTTCCCAAATGAAGGTAATGAGAAAAATAAAATTACATTTTAAAATACAACAGTAATTATAGACTTTCTCTAATTGAAAACTTACGCGTTATGTCGAAAACTTTCGATTTAAGTTACACATGCTCGCTTGGTGTAAGTATTCCTACTAAAGCTTACAAATACTAGAATGAAAATGCTCCTATTCTGTAAAATGCTTACGGGTTTTCAGTTCTTATTTGCGCTTTTTAAAAAGAAATAATATAAGCGCATACATATTTTTTTAGATTTCCAACTCTTAAGAGGGGGTGAAATTAATAATAATAAATTTAATTACATTTCTAAGTGTTCACGGCATTTAAAAAAATTCCTCTAGTTCATTGCAAATTATATATTTCAAATTATGTTCATCATTTGAGATACTTGTATTATTATTTAATTTTGGTTACTGACTATACTTGTATTTTTCTGGAGGTTGTATTAATTAGGGGAAGGTGGGGCACAGTTTTTCATTTTCAGCTGTGGCATCAAGATATGAAGAAAACAAAGCAATAAAAATGGTCTTTAATCTCTTGCATATCATTAAAAAAAATTTTAAAAGTAGCATTTATTTACAGTATTTATTGTTTTTGGTAGTGATGTACATTGTGACACTGTGGGATACAGTTTGGGATTGCAATCCAGACGGATTGACACTAATCGTATTTTGTTAATAAGTCTATCTGACCAGTATGTATTTTTCCAAAATCGGCTGAGTGAAAGTAGGTAAAAAGGATATTATTCCAAATTTACGAACTAAACGTTTATTTTAGCATTAGAAAATAAACTTTATTAATAATTATCCATCGGTTGGAAATCAATCACCAACAATTAATTACAGCAACTACTAGTAGTAATTATTAAACCATTGATGATGATCAGTCTTACTATCCACACCAAAAAACATCAGCTTGTTTTATACGTAGTACTTTTCAATTTATCTAAAACTAGCCACTGCGTGGCTAGCCGGCTTTGCCTATGCACATGGTGTAAGGGATAAATCTGGTGTAAAATTTTCCGCAGATTTCAAATCCGTTGAAGATATATTCAATTAAAAATTTATTTATTTGAAGAAAATCATATTTTAGGTAGCAATCTAAACTGAAATTTTCCACAGATTTCAAATCCGTTGAAATTTTTTCACCATCTTTAACGGTCTAGGACAGGGATGGGCAAACACGGCCCGCGGATAGAATTTTAATTTGCCGGTCCGACGGAAATTAAAAGAAAATATGATTTGTATATTATATATCCATCTCCTTTTCTACTTTGTTTAAATAAAATTTTTCTTTCTTCCTTTTTTTCAAAGGATTGATGATCTTTTTACTTTATTTTTGTTCTACAAAACATAAATCGACGGAAATAACAAGCACAGACAGCTTTCAATCGGTAAAGTTTTAAAAGCGGAAGTTCTTTGTTAGTTATAACTGTAGACTGGCGCCAACAAGCGTTATCTCTTTCTCGGGGAGCAGACATATGGGAATCCAATATAGGTGAATTAGACCTTGCATGTGGCAGACTGCGCATTTTAAGCTCCAGTCAGCAGCTTTTTCTTTTGGTGCGAGTTTGAATATTATTAATTGCGTATGGAAAGATAGCGGACATAAAGCATCATCGTGAATAGTGGTGAAAGTATTAAAGTATAGCGTAGCTAGTGTTTGTTTGGGTTATTCGTAAAATATTTCAACCCCAAAATGGCTACTAAAAAACGTAAAGTTGATTCAGAGCGCCGTGCTTTTAATGATGAATAGACCTGGAAATATTTTTTTACAGTTGTTAAAGATAAACCAGTGTGTTTCATCTGCAATAAAGCTGTAGCAGTCTTCAAAGAATATAACATTTCCCGTCATTTCACATCCAAGCATAAGAATTCCAATTACGAAGCAATGTCCGAATATGAAAGAAAACAAAATGTAGAAAGTCTTTGTAAAAAATTATCAGGCCGACAAAATTTTTTCAAGAAGGTAAACACTATCCAAGAAGCAGCTACACATGCAAGTTACATTGTAGCATACAATATTGCTAAAAATAATAAAGCTCTCGGTGATGGGGAGTTCGTTAAACAATGCATGCTCCAAGTTTGTGATGTTTTATGTCCAGACAAGAAAAATTATTTTGAGACTGTAAGCTTATCTCGAAAAACGGTGACTTCTAGAATCGAAGCCATCGATAAAAATCTGACATCACAATTAGAGTCAAAGATTGGCCAGTTTAAATTTTGCTCCATAGCTATGGATGAAAGCACTGATGTAAATGATACTGCTCAATTAGTATTATTTATAAGAGGTGTTGATGAGAACTTTGGAATTACCGAGGAATTGGCGTACATGCGTTCTTTAAAGGGAACTACAACGCGATGTGATATTTTTCGTGAATTTCAGGAAGGGCTTTTAACTTTGAAAGTGCCTATAACAAATATAAGTAATATTACGACCGATGGAGCACCAAATATGACAGGAAAAAAATCTGGATTTCTTGGACTCTTTAATCAAACTATCCCGGGAACAATGCTGTTTTTCTACGTCAGGCTTCGAAATATATTTTTTAATACAGGTGCACAAGGTGCACCTAAGTTTTTAAATTAGGTGCACAGGTGCGCCTGGCGGGAAAAAATTAGGTGCACAATTTTATTTTCACGTGCACAGTGCACCCGGGTATTTCGAGCCCTGTTCTACGTTGTGTTATAGATCAAGATGCTCTGTGTAAATCTGCATTGAATATGAAACCTGTGCTTGTTGCAGTCGTGAAGCTTGTAAATACTATTCGATCTCGTGGGCTTACTCACAGGCAATTTCGAGATTTTCTTCAGTCCGTGCAATCTGAATACTTTGATGGTACTGTATTACACGAAAGTAAGGTGGCTTAGTGCATGATGTGTTTTCGAGCGAGTTTGGCAGCTGAAAGACAACATTGTGTCGTTCTTCCATGAGAAACAGTGTTCTGCGGAGTGCGAAATGTTAGAAGATACAGAATGGCTTTCAGACTTTGCATTTTTCATAGATCTTCTTTGTCATATGAGCAACTTGAATGTCAAGATGCAAGGGAAAAATCAATTTATCGACGATATCTGGGTCCATCTCAAAGCTTTTAAACTAAAACTTAATCTGTTTGCTGGGCAGCTAGCTAAGAACGACTTGTCTCATTTCTCGAGGTTAAATTCAATACCCTCAGTAAATGAAGAGAAGCTTAAGAATTATGAAGATGGCTTGAAAAAACTGCATTTTGAGTTCGAACGCAGATTTCAAGATTTCAGTGCCATTCAAACAGAATTAGATATTTTTACCATGCCTTTCAACGTAAATTGTGAAGCAGTGCGGTCAGATTTGCAGCTTGAATTAATTGAGTTGCAATCTAACAATAATCTCATGTAGTTGTTTATAAATATGCCAAAGTTAGAGTTTTACAAATCATTATCGAAAGTAAGTTTCCCAATTTAATATCTCACTCCCAGAAAATCAGTCATTTTATATATGTGAACAAGTGTTTTCAACTATGAACCTTAAAAAGTATAGATTAAGTAGATATTATCACTAATGTCGTTGAGAAAATGACATAAATTGTACCTAACCTTTTCTCATATTAACACAAAAATATAATCTTTGGCAGCTTTTGGTCAACATAACATACAAGGGAACTCTTAATTTCTTAAATTGAAGTTTTTTAGTAATGAAAATCACTTTTGAGTTAGAAAGAACGATCTAAGAAAACAAATCGTATTAATTGTGTCGTCCCCAACATACTTCTCAATGAACTGCAAATATAACCAGCGGCTGAGATGGCCCTCTGTTTCGACACTAGTTGGTTTAACCGTCATTAAGTAGTCGTACATAAGAGACAAATATTTTCTTTGAATCCATTTCATATATGAAGTCATTTCTTTCTTCAGTATTTTCTCAAAATCTGTTTATTTTCTAAAGTATGTCTTTTTGCAATTAGTCTTCATTTTCTTGCAGAATTCGTTTTTGTAATTCCTCTTGATTAAAAAAAAAATATATATATATATATATATATATTAACATACATTGTAAGATACATTGAAAAATATAAAATCGATTAATCCACAATCGATTGCTTAAAAAACGATTTTGAGACTTTAAAGTTAAGTTTGAATAATTGTTTCTTTAATTTTTTTAAAACTTCGGGTTTATCGGATCCGGACCGGATTCGATAGATGTTGCTGAATCCGGGCTTTTCTAAAATTGCATGGGCTTTTTCTAAAATTCTTTTTAATTTACATATATCTAATAATTCCTGAAGCAGTATTAAAATAAGATACCACTTTTGATTAGTCTACGTATAATAAAACAGCTTTAAATACGAGGAAAACATTAGAAATGATTGTAACATAAAGTAGATGATAAAATAAGATTAAAGAAATTTTAAACTTATTTTAGATTTTGATAGGAAGTTAATATAGGAGGAGAGTTTGATAGGAGATGGTATCACTTTCCGCATAAGATTGTGAATCTTCATCTTCTATTGATGATTTCTCGGTAGTCTTGCATCAGGTTTACTTTGGCTCGCTCTGGGGAATTTCGTTCTTTTTAGGGTTTACGCATTTTTTATTCTGCAATATTTCCTCTGTAATCATATTATTAAATGGCGTATCAGTCAAATTCCAACATTTCATACTTCATTTATGCTGTGTAGTTTTTCGGGGTGGGGCTTTAGGGAAAAACCTTACTTTTTAAGGAGACATAATTTTGTAATTTAGAACCACGGTCATATGACGAGGCTATACCTGATCTGGCAGCAGACTTTCTAACCTTCCACATCATCATCTGACCGTGATTCAGAATTACGTGGTATTGTCCTCGAATCTTTCCCGTCGGGATTGTTCCCGGACTGTCGACAAAAGCCCGCTGTGTTGCTCCAATTGCGACGTTAATTGATTTATATGCCTTCCAAACTTCCACCACGCAAAAGTGAGGACATTTGAGACCACGATAGATTTAACCTGCACCATCCCTCTTTGTACAGGATGGTCTTTGGTTGGATTCGAACTCGCAACCCTCCGGTTGCTAGACCGTTACGCTTCCGACCTGGCTACCACGGCCCCATAAATATAGTGTAAACACTTATTTACAAAAAGCTATAAAATGACCAGCTGAGTTACATATTTTTGAATCTGTATCAAGGTTATTTTCTTTAGCCATACTTTATTTTTCACAACCACATGCATTATAAAAGACTAGCTGAATTACCAGGCGTTGTTCGAGTTGAATTGGATGTAATTCATCGTAATATTACTCAATGTTATTCCTATAGGGATTTTGAAGGTTTTCAAGCTCTCTCTACAGATCTAGGACAAATAGAACGGGTTTAATGTATAGTCTGCCTTACGCGCAGTAGTCAAAAATTAAGTGTACTAAATTTGTTGGGAATTAGTCCAATTGTGATAGTAAAGATACTGAAAGTTATTCCTATTTGGATCTCGGAACTTTTACTTCGGGATTGATCCTGGATCGTCACTAATAGCCCGTTGTGCTGCTTCAGTACGACGTTAATTTAAATACCGAACTACTTACCTAATTGGAGCACAAATTGTTTTTAGCCCCCTCTTGTCCTAAGATAAATAGAACGGGGGTTATAATATAGAGCCTATGTTTCCTTCAGGGTTCTAAAGAAAGAATGTATCACAAATTTGGTCTGACAGTGATAGTAAAAATACTCATTATTAATAGGGGATTTCGAATTGTATTTAGCCTCTTTGCACTCCCAAAAGAAGTATAATGAGGGTTAATATATAGCCTATGTTACTCGCAGCAGTGGCGTAAAAAAAAGGCCGTAAAGTTTTCACGTTTCAAGAACGAGTCAACCGTATTGGATTTTGGTGGCAGTTATCTCTTTCCTCAAGTCGAAATAGTAAGGTCGGAAACGAGAGGATTAGAGTGAATTGTAGTAGTTAAAAGGACCCTAGAGGCTTAACAAATTGCGTGCTTCCGAAATGTCCATGACTCAGCGTAACTTTGCAGACCTTGGTCGAAGGTCCCGCCTTGGTGTCCCGCTCCCGTGTCCCGTTACATTTCCTTTGCAAAGACCCCCTCAAGGGTGTAAGGGAAAATAAGGTCCCATAAAGTTGGGGAGGGGGGGGGGAAGACTGCCGACTGTTTCTCTGGACAGATTCGACAATGATTAGAAGGGTCATATCTTTGCTCCAACTGGTTTCAACATCAGCAGGAAACTCTTCTTATTGGATGAGGTTGGGGCAACTGATTTCTTAGAAAACTATTCCCCTTCTTTCTTTTGGGATATTACAACCTAAAACTTTAAGCTATTGCAAATGCAAAAGTCCTAACCCATAATTTGTGTTTAGAACTAAGGCAGAAATATGAGCTTTTATGAAACGGAAGATTTTTCATTTTTTGCAGATGTATTGGGATTGAGTTAGAGGTTTCTGGGATAATTTTACAGGGTCTTCTAAACTAGGGTTTGTTTAATGTGTTAGTAATATATATATATATATATATAATATATATTGTGGTCTTCAAGACCGTAAAGTTTAATGCTTCAACAAATTTTTAAAGGGAAAAACAATTCATGAATATGAAATGGGTTCTGAAATAAACTTTTTGAAACTAAATTGAAGTCATTTTTTTTTCTCATCTCGATTCCCCGGGGAAGACTCCTTGACAGTATTCTAAGAGATGATAAAGTTGTGCTGTTTACAAATAGATATATATATATAATTGAGACAAGTTTTTACAAAAGGGAACAAATGCTAAAATTGTAAAATATCTTTCTTGATTGATTCGTGTGTAATATTTCGAGCGGAATCGAATGGCGAGGCGACATTGAATTTGTTAAAAGACGACCATAGTCATAATGTATATAAAGGAAAATAGATATTTTTCATTAGATGAGTGACAGAACCTAAATGTGTTCATCGATCTCTATTCTTTTTTAAAAAGAGCTGTTTTGTATTAGTCTTTACTTTTATTTTATAATAAATCGTCATGCTTCCTTCACTTTACCACCACATGACGAAGGAAAAAAAGAAGAGAAATAAAGTTTCAATGTACGTTGTACTAGAGCTACAAAATGGGCTATTGACGACGGTCCAGAATCAATGCCGTAAGAGAGAACCGAGGACACTACCTCATAATTTTCAACCGCGGTCAGATGACGTACCTGATGTGGAACACTAGTCTTCAAACTTCCACACCACACCAACGTGAGGACATTTGGGACACTACGTATTTAACGTGCACCAGTCCAATCTACACGGCGTACATTGGTTAAATCGAGTGTAGAAGCTGCATCCTTCGGTCTGCAAATCAAACCAAAATGTCGAACAACCCAGGTAATTATTTGGAGTTTTTGAATTACTATGCCAAGTATCTTCCCCTTCTTAGAACGGCCTTCTAAAAAAATCATTTGGAGACTTTTACAATACTTACAGGTGGCGTCAAAATGGTTTAGTTGAATCTGTTGCCAGTACACTTACTTAAAATATTAAACAATTAGAAAAATCTTTTCGTTTTGCCATATTAGCTGATGTGACAACTGATGTGTATCGAATAAATCACAATTTACACTTGTCATTGCTTTACAATTAAAGGAGGAAGGGAAGTATAAAAGTTATTTTTTCCAAGACTAAAGTGAATACAGCAGCAGAACTTTCAAATCTTATTTTGAAGCATATTAAAGACTTTATGAATCGCGGTGAAAAAATCGTCTCGCAGAGATGCGACAGAAGTGCAATGGTGGCCTCTTCATTAAGGCGTCTTTTCCGCAAGCCCCCAATGTGTGTTCACTGCTTAAATTTAGCATAGTGATTCAAACATATCCGAATGACGGAGCGCCGACCAACCGGCATTGTGGTTAAGGTCTCTAAGCTCTATATCTTTTTAACCGGCTCTGTGGTTAAGTATTAACCACCGGCAAGGTGGTTAAGGCCTCTAGATCGGATGGTTCCTGGTTCGAATCCGGGTCCGGGCAGCATATTGGCATTCCTTACATTGCCAGGAAACCATTGGCATAGCAGCGGCCTGTGATTGGATTACCATCGGGGAAAAAGATGCGCATGCGCGCAGGAGTTCGGAGAAATAGAATTCACGAAATAGAACTCCAGATCTTCACATCTTTCTGCACGAAGAATTGTGTGCTCGTTAGTACTTTTTATGTATTCTCTTAAGCTTTTTTGTTCAAACTGCCATTTAAAAAAAGTAAATGTTTGTTAAAAATTCTATGCTGAACGTATGACTATAAGATCCCCATATCGCCAAATATAAACAATTAGTGTTATGCTGCCATCTATGAGGGAAACAAAGATTTATAATGTTTAATTTCCCGCTTTACAATTTTCTCTCGCGTAATTTGTTGCATAAATACTATTCATTTTAGAACTTTTTGGTCTCATAATTATATAGTAAACAATAGTTTTTTTTTTTTTTTCATAAAGAAATTTGTCATCATAGTTCATTTATGAAAGTGTAAAATGAGTTGAATAAAAGAGGAATTTCGGTCTCTGAAACTCATGATCATTTTACAATGGAACAATAAATTGAAAATATTTAGAAAAAAAATTTTTTTTTACAATATTGCAAGAAAAAAAATGGTTTTTATTTTGACAACAATTAAAAATTTACATTAAAAATAGCTCAATGTCCACTTCCATGCAACTTTGCATTGGGTTGATTCAATTTCACATTTAGTGACAGCGAGTGTTCTCTTTTCTTTTTCGCTGCTGAGTTTGAAGGTGGTCGTCCAGAAGGGAGGCGCTTGCTCCCACGCGTGACTTGAATAGATCGCCTTGCAATCGCTGTGGGCTGTACACGAATAGCTGTACCATCCCTCCTACGCATTGGGATACTGTTACCAGCAGTGCATAGAAACTCTTCCCATTGTCCACTTGAACAAATTTTATTAATTCGACTTACAAATTTGTTTAAACCACTAGCAGATGAACCAAATTTCTTGTGGCAATCAATAAGTTTTTGCTGGAGACCTTGAAATATTTCATCTTTTGTAGCCTCATCATTTTCTGCTTCAGCTACTTGAATTGAGTCGTTGACTGAAGTCACTGAACTTGACTCAGCAAACATATTTTTTTGTGATGGTAAAGATTCTTTTACGCATGGGGTTTTACTTGAGAGCAAAAAAGGCATGTAAAACTCCAAACGGGGTGCAGTTTCTCCCAAAGCTAAAACAGCAATTTCGTGCTTGTCTTTAGGAGTAATAGACGGAAAGTTCTGGGAAACAGTATCGTGATGTACAAACACCGCAAACTGGTGTTTGCAAAATTTGCCGTACAGTCCAACTGAACAGGAACAACATCCACTTCTCATGTTCACAAAGTGCTTCTTAGTAATGTCGGATTCACTTTTTACTAGAAACATAAACTCGTCCAGTTTCTGTACATCTGCTTTATTTAAATAAGATGATTTCTGCTTCAAAGACAACAGGAACAAGCGTGGACTGGCATTTCTATTGTTGGCATAGTCTCTCAGTTTACGAGAATAATAAGCTTCTAATGAAGTGGCGCAAAAGTCCAACAAAGTTACAACATTATATGCTTTCACACGAGACAGTACAACATCTTTAAAAATTCGAACACAAACTTCTGAAAAATTATTTGTGTGGTGTCCCCTTACTTTCTCATTTCGAAAAGCAAGACACCACAATTCTCGATTTTCCCAATATTGCTCTAGGTATTCATTCCACTTTACATAAGTAGGGAGATAAGAGCCCACATATCCATGTGCATCGCCGTAAGCTTCCTCAGCTACCTGTACGTTTTTAGCATACAGTATTTTCTGGAACATAGCCATCAAAATGCTGCGATGTTCTTTTTGAATTTGATGTTTTGCCTCCCATAGCCATCTCCAGACAGCCTGGCCTACATGAAAAATGCAGAGTAAATTTCTACTCTTGGGCCAGACAGTCTTCAATGCATTTATCTCAGCCTCTGAATGATCTGTGAGAATAATTTCTGGTTGCCCCTTTCCGTAGAAAGGATTCACTACAGCATCCTTCAGAAGCTGAAACCCAGTCGCATATGCCTTTTCTGTTTGCCCCTTTGTTATTACAATGCCTAAAGGCACCGCTCCAGCAGCACAGGGAGTGAGCATGAATGTGATTGCATGATTCTCTGCATCGCATGAACTAGTCGTATCAGCAAACACAATCTCCTGTGATGAAGAGAGCTGGTGCGCTCGTTTCATTATTGGCGTAACAATCGCCACAGCAAATGGTTCGGGTTGAAAGCGAACTGCGATTCCTGCCTGCTCATATATTTTGAGTTTTTCTTCCAGTTTCTGAAAAACAAATTTATATTAATGATTACAAAGGATTTTAGTATCAAGCCGTTCTTAAAAATTTTGTTCACATATCATTTTTTTTTCACAGTAAAAAAACATTGATTTAGATTCTCTCGGTATTTCTGGTGGACTCAGCTGCTCGGTCCAGTTACAGACATCAAAGTTGTCCATTAACTGAGACTTCTAAAAGTGGATGGGAACAGCTGAGTTTACTAGAATGCAGAGATTTTTTACTTAACCTTAAAAAAATTTTAAGGTCCATAAATATAGAAAAAATAAATAAAGAAAAGTTGACATTAGTGTATCAAAATTTTTGTTCACATTACAATGTAAAAAAAAAAAACCTCTTTACCTCAATCATTCCAACCCCAGTTCTAGGCCCTAGGTTTTCGATTCGCCACTGATCATGCCAGTACTTAATTGTTCTGTAAGTTGGATTGATTCGACTGTTTGCCAAATCTGTCTCATTGAAGGCTTCTTGCATCTGGAGCAACCCTACATGGAATTTGCACGACTCTGAAACACTCATTCCATCTTGAAAATATTCAATGAACTCTTTGACAGATGCAGCAGGGAGAAATCGTAGAGTTTCCGCTGTTTTGTAAGCTGTGGTTGTGTGCACTGTTTATGGCAACGACACCAACTAATCCTTCCTAAAATTCAGACATTTAATATTCAATTCACTGTACTTATTGCACATGTATTACCAATTTTTTATGCTTCACAACTGTAGAAATATGTTTAGATATATATCTTATATAAAATGGAAAAATTCCCAATAAAGCATTGCATTTAATTCCGAAAAGGGGAGGGGGGGGGGACACTTTAACAATAATAAAGTCATGATAGATTTAGAAACCAACTATTTTTTTTACAAATTTTTCTGTGTTAAATATTTTATTCATTTCTATATCCCTTTTTAGGTTACGACCTTAATTATCAGCTAAAGTTTGAAAGTTAATTTTCCAGAGTTATTTAGTTGAAAGTTAGATTTGGCTACACTATGTTATGATAGAATATTTCTAGAACTTGGTGGATTTACAAAACAGTATACAATTTATAGGTCAATGGGGCAGTCTTCTATGCTAACTCAGCAACAGCTTTTATATTTAAAAAAATGAGTACGTCACCTTTTGCATCTGAAAGCTGAAATATAATGTCAGCAGATATGATGATCATATTTTTATTAAATTCACACATTTTTATATATCTTTTAGATTTGGAGTAGATACTTGAATTATTTCATTAGATTTATTTGAATGATATGCATAAGTTGAATATTTCCTTAAACAAAAATATTGTTCGAGAGTTAATTTACTTTCAAAAAATAATTGCTTGTTATGCAAATAGTCCTAGTTTAGGGAAATGAACACATATAGATTCCTTTGCCTTATTAAAAGTAGATGTAAGAACTAAACTATACTAACCTTAACAAACTTATCTGTTTTTTTTGTTGCTACTGTTTCAAGTTTTACAGTGACATTTATTGACGCAGGACAATTGGAATTTTTTGAAATTCCTCTTTTGTTCAACTCATTTGACACTTTCATGAATGAACTATGATGACAAACAAATTTCTTTCTAAAATAAAAATAATAAAAACAATTGTTTACTATATAATCATGAGAAAGAAAGTTCCAAAATGAATAGTATTTATACAACAAATTACTTGACAGAAAATTGTAAGGCGGGAAATTAAACATTATAAATCTTAGTTTGTTTGTTTCCCTCATAGATGGCAGCATAACAATTTAAAAATATTAATTTAACACTAATTGTTTATATTTGACGATCTAGGGATCTTAAAGTCAGCCATTCAGTAGAAAATATAAAACAAACATTTACTTTTATAAAAATTGCAGTTGAAGGATAAAAACTAGAGAGAATGCATAAAAAGTACTTACGAGCATACAATTCTTTTTGCAGAAGGATGTGAAGATCTGGAGTTCCATTTTGTGTTTGTAAGTTCTCCGAACTCTTGTACCCACAAATTTATATCATCCAAGCACTTGACGTTACTTCGAATCAACACGTTTTTGGATTCATCGACAATTTTATTTTCAAAACTCTTGGGTAGGTTAACAGATGATATTTTCATAAGAACTGACTCCATGGTTTTTTTTCCCCGATTCTGCACGCATGCGCAATTCCGCATCTTCTCCCGCGATGGTAATCCAATCACAGGCCGCTGATATGTCAATGGTCTCCTGGCAATGTAAGGAATGCCAATATGCGTCCGGGCATGGATGTTTGTAAGCTTATGGCGTAGAGGCGGCTGGTGCACCTTAAATCTGTCGTGGCCGAAAGTCCTCACATTGGGTTGGTGTGGAAGTTTGGAGAGTGGGGTGCCAGCTCAGGTGTTGCCTCTTCACCTGACCGTGGTTCAAAATTACGAGGTGTTGTCCTCGGATCTTTCCCTTAAGGGGTTGATCCCGGACCGTCGTCAATAGCCCGTTGTGTTGCTCCAGTACGACGTTAATTACCGAATGACGCAGCTTTTTTGCTATTATGATTGTCTTGTAGCTTTTAATCCTCCAAATTGCCAAAACGTGCAAAATTTTTCTATACATTTCGTGTAAAAAGATTATTACATATTTGTAAAACAAGATGAAATTATTCGTCCAGCATCGTTAGTGGTGTTTACGAAAAAATGTCTGAACTTCGCCTAGTTTTTTAGCCATGTTAAAATAACAGACATGAAACATGCTATTCATTTTTTTATTCAAGAGCATTTGGCAAATTCAGAAAACTTTGAATTTTGCTTTCTTCTTGCAATTTTTCACACTATATTATATAATTGATATTTTGTTCAATGTGCTTCAGAATTCTTCATTTCATATTTCTTATTGTGGAAGCAATACAACAGAAACCAAAATTACAGTGAAATCTTTAAGAAACTGCTTTCAAAGTGTATACGAAGAAACAATTTCAAATTTTGCAGACTCCAAAACTTGCCAACTAAAACACAGCCGTGTAGAGGGGACTGATGCATGTCAAATCCGTCGTGACTCAAGTATCCTCACGTTGACGTGCTGTGGAAGTTTGAAGAGTGGGTTGACAGCTTAGGTGGTGCCTCGTTTTCTGACGGCGGTTCTGAATTACGAGGTGAAGATTTGGACTTCTTACATTAAAAAGTATTTTGTTTTATACTTTGAACCAACTTATGAATACAACTTTTTTATGAAAAATGAATATCTGAACTTTATTGTATTCTGAAAAAGATATTGGTTTGCTAAGTCTTTGTATACTATACTAAAATTGGTACACCTTAGTTGTTTTCAGTACAGAAATGATCTTACGAGGATTGTTCGCCAAATATTTACTGTTGGTTCAATACATGCAATTTTCTATGCGAAGTATAGAAGTACTATAAATAACAATTATTTTCATATAATTAAATAACTGTATTTTTTAAAAGAAATCCGTGCATTTTTTTAGTATTTATCTTGAAGACATTGTAAAAAACCGATAACAACGCTTTAGAGAGTTGGTTTCTGATCCCAGAGTTGGTTGGACCCCATTGCCTCTCCTTGGTCAAGAATAGGTGCATTTTATGTTGCCAAGATAACTTATTTTTATGATAAAGGCAGATATTTAAATTATTAAAAAATATTGTTATCTCAAGGTCAACTGAAAATAAGGATATTTATTAATTTATACTATGTAGGCACTGGAAATTAAATCTGGGAATTTGTTAAAACAATTCGAAGAAATTTAAAACGTCATAAAAAGTGAATTATGCAACCGCCTCTTCCATTTTTCAATCAATGGAGGTTTGTCCCTTGCAGTCTGAAAAATTACTAACTCCGTAATCTCTACTATTATAAAATGAAGTTCGTGTATTGGGTGTTCGCCGTGTCCTGACGAATCTATGGCACTTACAATAATGAAATTTGGCACACAGGTAGTTCGAATTTTTTGAAATTTTATAGTCCAGCCCGAATTTAAAAAATTAATCTAGAAAATTTTAAAATTAATTTAAGGAAATTTAATTATTATTTTCTTTGGAATAGCAGCATAAAGATATGACAGATTCTAAATTTTTCATTTTCATTTTGCGCGGAGGAATGATTTTCATGCAGACGATAAAAAACAAAGTTTTAACTTTTGTTATGAAGTTCTTTTTTCTATCTCCTAGGACCTTGACCGTTGAAGATAGAGTAAAAATTCCAAAGGATTTCAAATCTGCGGAAAATTTCACATTAGATCGATGCTATTCCCATGGGGATTTCGAATTGTTTTTAAATCTCACTGCACACCTAGGTCAAATAGAATAGAACTGGGGTTAATATGTTGCCTACGTTACACCCAGAGTTCTGAAGAATAGGTATTTTCCAAATTTGAAGTGGACTGGTTAAACGGTGTAGATCTGCATAGAGGACAGATAGACGTCAACTCTGCTTGATGCATTATGTGACATATTTATCTTGAAACATGTTTTGTTTCTTATCTGAAATGTTTATTATCAAATGGTAGTATATCGCAGAGATAAAATAAAAAAAGCTATACACTTTTGATTTGGGGAATTCAGATTTAGAAAATTTAGTCACCTGCTAGCAGCATAGTTAAAGAATTTTAAACACAAGCATGTAACGAACCAGTTTTTGGTTCAATCACTCCTTATAAGCAATTTGTATAAGTTTTTAGTTCAAGACTGGTAGATTTTAAGAATTTTAGGGTGGTGAAACGCGTTTTATTATCTTCAAATTGTAAAAACTAGGTATAGGCCTGTTCTAGGCACATTAAGACTATATATTCTCTCACTTGGTAGTGTAATATCAGTAGTTGCTCTAGAAGAGACATAAAGAGCACTTATCACCGCTTAAAAAAAACTTCATTTTGTTTCATGCAAATTACATTTATATACGTCTTTAACAAGTTTCATTGTTTGCAAAACCTATTTTATTTAGTATGATTTTCAAAGTGTTAATTATCCATTTATAATAAATTTTTGTGAGAAAAAACAAATTCTTTATAGCATTTCTGACCCATTGGTCATCCGCTTCACCTAGCCATTCGAACTCCACCAATTACCGCACATCGTTAAGTTTTCAATACGTATTGAAATATTAAACTAATCAATTGTGCGTAGTTTAAAGCGTATGTCATGTAATTTTGATAGAAACAAAAACCATACCTTTAAATTTTTAATTTCCAATCTTTTTCTTAGAATGTATGTCATTTAATTTTGTTAATGCCTTTTTTCTTCTTTCTTTTTTTTTTTTTTGTGTTTTGTGAGCTTTTAATCGTATTACGGATGAAACAGTTTGAAAAGTTTTCATTTCAAAAAGTAAAGCAGAATAGCAATAATAATAGTTTCGAAAATGGTTCTAAATTTTCAATTCAACTTCTTTTTCCCGAAGGGAAAGATTTTCCTGTAGACGTGTAGACGATTCCATGCAGCTTACAAAGGAATCGCAGTAATGCCGTTTATTCTAAGAGAACACGCCAGAGGCATACAGTAATTTGAAGAGATCTTTATCTCTCCTAAAATCCGGACTCCTCACCGCTGTCTCCCATTTGTAGACACTTTTCTGAGAAATCTTCCGTACCCCCACTGGGAAAGATTCCAATGGTACATCCGGTATACTGAGGGGCAGAACATGAAACGCCAGGGCACACTCTGAATCAATTTTGTTTTTGGAGTGGAAAAAGAATGAACAAACATCAATTTATTTAGAGTGGATCTAGGTCGTTTTTCGAAAGACCTTTTTTCCACGGTAGTAGTATCTGGGATTTTGACTATAGCTTCGTTATATTATGGTTGGATAGTTTTGCGTAGAAATTGGTATTGAGATAAGGGGTAGACACATCGGAAATTAATGACGTTTAGTAGTATTCTTTAAATAAACTAAACTTACCGGAAGTGAGATTTTAAACAAATGTACAGAATCTTTAAGCAATACTTAATGTGGAATAAAATCTCAAAACTAAATTTATAACTCAACATCTGGAAAAATTACACAATTCTTTGTGAGTTTGCGTAAACAAGAACTGATCTGTGTCGGCGAGTTCACGGGATGCCAAAACAAATTATTTGGCTTCTCATTGGAAATGCGTAACACGGCTAACTATGCCACTATGAGGAGGTTATAAAAGTATTAGAAACAATTTCTTAATCATAGCGCGCCTTATAGGGGCCGCGGTAACCTTGTTTGATAAGAGTCACGGATTAGCAAACGGAGGGTTGGGAATTCCAACTAAGTAAAATACCGTCGTGCAGGTTTGGACTGTTGCAAGTTAAATCTATCGTGGCCTCAAATTTCCGAACTTTGGCGCGGTGTAAAAGTTTGGAGAGTGGGTACCAACTTAGGTGTTGACCTCGTCATCGAACCATGGCTCAAAATTACCAAGTATTGCCCTCTGATCTTTCCCTTTGCAATGGATCCCAGACCGTCGCCAGTAACCCGTGTGTTTATTGTTCCAGTGCGAGGTAAATTCATCAATCGACACCACACTTAACAAAAATATATTCCGCGCCTTCAAAGCCTTGATTATTTATTTTAATTTAATCATATAAAAACAAGAAACCAATACTCAAAGGAGACCCCCCCCCCACCACGACTATACTGTAATATGCCGTCTTTCTGTATAATAAAAGAAACCTAGGGTCATAATTTAATAATTTACCTCCCCTCAGTCCCCTTTCCATAGAAATTTATGGATGGTTTCAACATGGGCCACCCTAACCACAGGGTTAGTTAGTAAATTTTCCCTCGCATTTATTATTTGAAATTGCTTTAGTTAACAGGTTGAGGCATCACAAACAACAATTAATGACGTTTTATAGTATTTTTTAAATAAACTCTAAACTTACCGGGTGTGAGATTTTAAACAAATGTACATAATCTTTAATACTCAATGTGGAATAAAATCTCAAAACTAAACTTATTACTCAACGTCTGGAAAAATTACACAATTCTTTGTGAGTTTACGTAACGAAGAACTGATCTAGTGTCGGCGAGTAATGAAGGAGCGTTACTGTATCGGAAATTGGAATAATCCCTTATCCACGCACGTTTTCTTGGTCCTTGGTTCGAATCCCGGTCTGGGAAGAGATGTTCGTAATACTTCGAAACAGTGTTGAAACAGAGGGTGTGAACACAGGAATTTTATTACTTCAAAAACAAAAGGGAGCCAGCTTTCTTATAAATTCTTCATTGGAAAAAATGATAGTTCCAATGCCATATTTCGTGTAGTGTTTTGTTTTCACACTTTCTCACGTTCTTTTCAAGAGAATGCACGATAACTATGGCAGACCTTACTGTTCTATCATTTGAATGTCCCCAAACAGAAACAAACCAAAGGGAAATCCTCTAAAGAAGCCTTTGGTTGGTTCGAGTTTAGAAATCATAATCTTTTGATTGCTAATCCGCTCCTCTAGCAAACAGGCTACCTCGGCCCTTGGTGGGAGAATAGGATATTTATACAACGTTAAAATTAATTTGCGGTCATACGGATCACTTCTCTACTTCTGGTGTTAATAGTAAAAAGTACTAACTCTTGCTCCATGATAAAATTTCCTTTTGATTTGAAAAATAAGACATATATGCAATGTTCGAATTCATCTAAAAATAGTTTGCAAATGTGTTCTGCTTATTTCTATTCGTACATTCTTTTAGGGGTATTTTGGAGTTATTGTTGTATGCTGTTTCATATAAAGCACTTTTTCAATATTTAATTTACCCATGCAAATACTTTCTACAAATGGTTTAACATGAATGTAATGATTAAAGAATATATTTTGAACATTATATATGTGCATCATGTTCTTAGTGATACCAATTTAAATGAGAGAAACCAGAAAAATTTTACTTTAATCAATGCAATCCATTGCTTAGTCACAAATTTTCATTTCCACAAAGGAAAGAAATATAGTTTTGATATCGATTGTTTCAAAATTTAATTTATAGATTATTGACGCGTATATTTTCCATGAATCTCTAAACAAGACTCTAATAACTGAAAAATACAACTTCAATGGAAACTTCTCGAAAGTCTATAACTCCTCACAATATGTCTTGGCGATACATTCGAAATAATGGAAAAAACATGTGCTTCATTTCTATTCCTCTCTTCAAATTGTTATCAAATTTGTTTCAATTAAAATACTTTCCACTAAGCCACATTAAGTGTGGAAATTGGGATAAACCCTTTTAAACTTAAAGTTAATTGTAGAATATTTCCATTCACGTCTAAGAACTCTTCCTGCGGTTTGGTTGCTCTAATTTGTAGTTTTTCATAAAAACTCTAGTTATGTTCCTTAGTACTCATGCACTTTTCAAACAATACTGTAGTTAATTATTTCCCATTTTGTATAGTTGTCCTCTTATATTTCACAAGGGATCTGCATATGGTGAGTAAAGATTAACAACTACGATGACCCTGATTTTTTTAAGGAATAAATCTTCTACGTAATCTGCAGATTGCTTACCGGTTATTTTAAAATAAAATAGGGTGCCCTTAATTGAGTGTTAATCGCGTTCTATATATGAATTGAATACATACAAATTCTTTGACAAATTTTTGTTCCATCTGATTGGATATCAAAGGTCAAAAAAGGTTTTATTTTTTTCCCGACGGGATAAAAAAGGCCAAGTTTGACATGAATCTGGACACGGACCATCTGAGTCACCAATCGCTTGACATGGGAGAAAACAAAAGTAGAGAGTGCATCGGGGTTGGTGCACGTTAAATCTGTAGGTGTCAATTGAATGGGTAATGGTAATGGTAATTTTAGTAACGTCGTACTAGAGCAACACAACGGGCTATTGACGACGGTCCGGAATCAGTCCCTTAAGGGAAAGATTCGAGGACAACACCTCGTAATTTTGAACCACGGTCAGATGACGAAGCAACACCTGCGCTGGCACCCCACTCTCCAAACTTCCACACCCACCCAACGTGAGGACTTTCGGCCACGACAGATTTAAGGTGCACCAGCCGCCTCTACACCATACGTTTACAAACATCCATGCCCGGACCCGGATTCGAACCAGGAACCTTCCGATCTAGAGGCTAACACCTTAACCACTATACCGGTTGGTCGGCTCAATTGAATGGGAAAGATACCGACACATTTTGATGAAGCCAGTGGCCTCGAATTCAATTTCCGACCCAACCAATTAATCCTACAGACGGTGTTCAGATTCCTCGATTGAAAAGGTATCTAGGTTAACATAATTTTCTTCACACCTAGATTGACTACGTTTTCATCACTATCCCTTTTAGAAAACTAGTTTCACTGCATCAGTAACCCTTTGCAGCCATTCCCATGTGTTCTTTTCAAACAATGTGAAGATGTCTCATTTAGACAATTCAGAAGAGAGATTTTACTAAATAATCCGATGAAGGGGTCTGCGATTGAAAATGAAATTTCATTTGGCTCATTCGATCGACATCCTGAAATTTTTAACAAAACGTTTTTCTCACGCCTCAAGCAAACTAAGGCACCGCATGATACCAGTCTCTGAAAAGGTAGCCATGCCCTTTCCAAAGTCGTCCATTTAAGATTGATCGGCACACAAAAAGATCAACATACCAAAATATGATGGTATTTTTTAATTAACGTCACATTGCAACAACACGACGGGCTATTGGTGACTGTCCGGGATCAATCCCTTAAGGGAAAGATTCGAGGACAACACCTCGTAATTCGTCGTCGGTTAGATGACGAAGCAACACCTGAGCTGGCACCCCACTTACCAAACTTCTACACTTAGACTTTCGGCCACGACTGATTTAAAGTGCACCAGCTGCCTCTACAACATACGCTTACAAACACCCATGCCCTGACACGGATTCGAACCAGGAACCTTCCGATCTAGAGGCAATTACCTATTTAGATTACGAATTGTTTTTAGCTCCCTCTCGCCCTAAGACAATTAGAACGAGGGTTAAATATATGGCCTATGTTTCCCGCATGATTTTAAAGAATGAATGTATCAAATTTGGCCTGGCATTGTAAAAATACTAAATATTATTAATATGGGGATTTCGAATTGTTTTTTGCCTCTCTGCACGCCCAAGAGAAATATAATATGGATAAATATGTAGCCTATGTTACTCGCAGGGTTCTGAAGAGCAAGTATAGCAAATTTGGAGTGGATTGGTCAAACGGTATAGATTTGTATGGTAATGGTAATTTTAGTAAACGTCGTACTAGAGCAACACAATGGGCTATTGACGACTGTCCGGGATCAATCCCTTAAGGGAAAGAGCCGAGGACAACACCTCGTAATTTTGAACCACGGTCAGATGACGAAGCAACACCTGAGCTGGCACCACACTCTCCAAACTTCCACACCAACTTAACGTGAGGACTTTCGGCCACGACAGATTTAAGGTGCACCAGCCGCCTCTACATCATACGTTTATAAACATCCATGCCTGGACCCGAACCAGGAACCTTCCGATCTAGAATCCACCTTAACCACTATACCGGTTGGTTGGCATAGATTTGTATGGAGAACAGCCAAACGAGAACTGGTTTAAGTATAGATTATAGATAGTTAAGAACTGGTTTTTAGATTATAAAAAGGTTATCAAGATTTTACTGAGAGGGATTTGTAACTTGATTCAAGTTAAATTTATGGGTTCAGGTTTAGTACATTTTATTTTCCTGACTATGAATAACTTTTATTTTCGATTTTGAAGGTTAGGCATCGCAATTTTTTTTTTTTTTTTTTCATTCATTATTTTGTTCAGTCTCATTTTTGAGAGATGGTATCAAATGAGGACTTCATTGCCTCTCCTTGGTCAAGAATAGGTGTTTTTTTATGTAGACTAGATAACTTATTTTTGTAATAAAGGTCAATATTTAAATTATTATAAATATTGTTCCCTCAAGGTCACCTGAAAATAAAGATATTTATTAATTTATAGTATGGAAATATACACTGGATATTGAATTGAATTTATGCACTGTATATTGAATCTAGGAATTTGTGAAAACAATTAGAATAAATTAAAAACATTATAAAAAGTTAATTATCCGACCACCTAGTCCATTTTTCAATCAATGGTAATTTTAGTTAACGTCGTACTAGAGCAACACAACGGGCTATTGACGACGGTCCGGAATCAGTCCCTTAAGGGAAAGATTCGAGGACAACACCTCGTAATTTTGAACCACGGTCAGATGACGAAGCAACACCTGAGCTGGCACCCCACTCTCCAAACTTCCACGCCAACCCAACGTGAGGACTTTCGGCCACGACAGATTTAAGGTACACCAGCCGCCTCTACACCAAACGTTTACAAACATCCATGCCCGGACCCGGATTCGAACCAGGAACCTTCCGATCTAGAGGCTAACACCTTAACCACTATACCGGTTGGTCGGCTTTTTTTCAATCAATGGAGGTTTGACCATTTAAGTCTGAAAAAGGACTATCTCCTCAATTAGTTATATTTATGGAAACTGTGTATGAAATATTAAAACCTCAACTTTTGATACATTAAATTTACCTATGTCTAAACTCAAAAGTTATGAATAATTATAATTAATAACGTTTGATATATTTGTTATATGACCAGCTAACGCTAATGTTATGCAAAATTTGAGAAACACGACACTTAAAATTGTCGGTACTAAATCATCAATTCAAAATGTAATTACAAAACGCAAATGTACCAATAAACGATTTTTCGACATATTTATTAATTTTATCTTGGTAAATAATGCATTTCCAAGTATGTAAAGACAATTTAAAATTGTTCAAATTCAATGCAATACAAAACAGTTTCGAAAACGATACACTCACTGTGTCAGAATTTTAAACGCTTACAGTTTTATTTATCCGAAAATTTGTATTTGAAAAAAAAAAAAAAAAAAAAGACAATCAAAATTAAGCCACAGCTTTGTCAGCATTTATTCTGAGGAAAGTGGGTTTTGTATTTTGCTCAATCAGGGGGTCGTAGCATTTTGTCCATTAGCTCCACAACTTGAAAAAATGAAGAGCTGCACAGTTCCTTCCTTTCAACACATGAACCCACACAACTCTCCAAAAAAATGATATAACACCACCACGATGGCGTTCCCCCCTTCTATAAACCTTGTGGCGTTCCCACTCCCTAGCAATTCTTCGTATTTCGAAAGACGGGGAAAAGATGACTCACTAATGACTTCCGTGAGAAAACGTCTCAAAGAAGCCAAAGCCAAAAGATGCGCCAAAGTATTTGCCAAGAAAGCGATAACTAATGAAATGTGATAGTTGCAAATAGCGATAACTCGCCAAAAAAAATTACCATGAACACTCACTAATTACCCGCCTCGGGCGCTGCATCTCGCACCCGTTCGATAGATTACAGAACAACATCACTGTTGCCACACACATTTACCTTAAAAAACATGTTAAATTAAAGTCACTAGTAAAGAAAAGTCACAACCATTGAGTCTTCACGTTCTTCAACAAGAAGACTTATTAGACCATGTTCTATTTACTTGCACTAATTACAACAAAGAACGAAAAAAAAAAACTATTCGAATTATTAAAACAACAAATACTGAAAAATTGATGAGATGGATTGCACAACGCGCTAACTGAGATTACGGGATACACCATGTTGTTCAAAAAAAGCTATTTACTTAAAAAGTCTTCAAATTTATACTGACAAAACACTCAAATAATAATAAATAAACATTCTAGAATACGAAAAAGCTATATTTTCTTTAAAATTTAATATACACATAAAGTTCCCATGTTAAGTCTACGGGAGCTAGGAAAAGACCGCCACGGGCGGTAGAAAAGGTCTCTAACGGCCGTATTCACAAGTCCGAGTTAACTCTAGGATCAACGATAATCCGCGAGTTATCGAAAAATCGTATTCACAAGTCCTGATCCGTGGTTTAAACTGCCGTTTCGGTGTTACATTTTGATCCTCCGAAATCGGCGAGTTAACTCGCGAGTTACATTTAACGCATGCGCAGTACCATCTTTTTGGAAAATCAAAATGGATGAC
This sequence comes from Metellina segmentata, assembly GCA_947359465.1. Lineage (NCBI taxonomy): Eukaryota > Metazoa > Arthropoda > Arachnida > Araneae > Tetragnathidae > Metellina > Metellina segmentata. The sequence continues at coordinate 86,384 of OX375881.1, read as the reverse complement.
ACATTTCATTCTATTCTCAATTGCAGAATTCTTGCGACGACTGAACTGGATCTGTCATTACGGAGCACCTACTCGATAGCAGCTAATCTCCTCATCATAATATTGCTTAAATGGAAAAATTTAAACATATTTTTATTGAAATTCAAAAGAAAAATGAAAATAAAAATAGCTGCGTAATCTTAACCAAGCAGCTTAGCGAAAAGATAGATGGTGCCACCTCTGTCCTATAAGCCAGACTAGCGCGTCTTTCTAGTAATGGCTCTTCGTTACGTGGACGATTCTATTTAGGACCGTGGGGAGGACAGGCGCCTCAATCCCATGATAGTACTTTCGCAAGTCCAACTTGATCGGCTAATCGGATCACATGACCTAGATACGTATGTCATCAAGGTTTATAGTTGTTGGCGATTTATCTCTTCCTTTCTGCTTTCTTCTTTTCTTTTCAGATCCATGGCTATGGGTGGGTAGAGGTGGGAGCCGAAAATTGTATCCTATATTAGTATATAAGTTAATAATTATATAAGTTAGTGTTTTATGCATGCTTTTTGTTACATCAGAATGGTCCTAAGCCAGCGGTGGATACGACACCATCATCCTAAAGCAAAGGGGACGGCAGAGGGGCGGAAAAATATCAGCTGGTAGTTAGAGTGCCTATATTATAAGAGTGGCGACATACGGGAAACACTTTCTGATTGGCTTAGAGACGTTTTCTACCGCCCGAAGCGGTATTTTCCCAGCTCCCATAGACTTAACATGGGAACTTTTTGTGTGTTCGAGAAAAACGTGTGTGTATTAAATTAAAAAGAAAATATAGCTTATTCGTGTTCCATTTCGTGTTCTAGAATGTTTATTTATTATTATTTTAGTGTTTTGTCAGTGTAAATTTGAAGACTTTTTAAGTAAATAGCTTTTTTTGAACAACATGCTGTTTCCCGCTACTTTGGCGATGTAAACATCGCGCCAAAGGCAGTTAGCAAGTTTTAAACTTTTGATAATGCGTTGTTTTTTAGCTGTTTCCTTTAAAAAGGTTTACAATAACCTATGCCGAATTGAATAATCAGAAAAGCAGAGAGTAAATTGTAGCAATACTTTATATAAAAAAAAATAATAGAAATGTTTATATAAAAGTGTTATTTTTAATGCAAACTTTCATCTTAATTTTGCTTCTAGATCTCGGAACAAAACCACCACATCAACATTTATCTGTGAATTTGGATATAAATGCTGTTAACTATTTTTTATCTTGAGATTATTCTTGTATGTTTAGGCCAATATTTGCTCATAATTTAGTTTCAATGTTAATTCTATTTTTCATAAGAAAATGTGGTAGATTTTTTAACAAATGTGTACTGATGGTGTTGACTATTTTTGAAATTACATGTCTTTTGACTTGTATAAATGGATGAAACTTAAAATTAAATTTAAGTGGGTTAAAATTTTGTGTCATGCATTAAAAAGGTCAAATAAAAATGTTCAGTGTATTTTCTGGCTCGGTTAATGTAAGGAAAGGATTAATCACACTAAAAAAAACTACATGTGTTGAACAGTTGATTGAAAGAAAGTTTTATTTTAAGGAACTATCCATTAATAGTAGGACATTTCGAATCTATTTTTTATTTAATGTTATAAAACTAATGCGCAAACTTCTATCACACAGCATGGAAAGAATTTAAAGAAAAACTTGTGCCTGAGAGAGACAACACATCAGATCTTATTTTATTAACACTGAAGTTATAAGCTTAACTTTATTCATTTTCTTGTTAATATTTACGAAAACAAGTTCAATAAGTCGGGAGCATAAAAATTACGGGACATAAACACTATCGCCAAAAGAAAGAGAGTGGAGGAAATGTGGGAAACCGATGGAAGAAACATATTCGCCCAGCAACCGATTTTGGTAGAAAAATGGCTGCCGCGCATGTGCATTGGGCCAAATCCGGTCCCTTGTCGCCACTCTTATTATATAGGCACTCTACTGGTAGTGAGTTCAGGAGTGGTTCTTAGATTATTTATGTAAAATCAAAGGAAGCTTGGAAAAATATGAAAATGGTATTAAAAATTAGGAAAAGTAAATTTGAATGAAAAGGAATTAAATTGGAATTTTTTAAAAATAATTTGGAGGATCTAAAAATTTTTCCGCCTGATCCATTCTGATGTAACAAAAAGCATACATAAAACACTAACTTATATAATTATTAACTTATATAATAAAAGGATACAATTTTCGGCTCCCACCTCTACCCACCCATAGCCATGGATCTGAAAAGAAAAGAAGAAAGCAGAAAGGAAGAGATAAATCGCCAACAACTATAAACCTTGATGACATAACAAGCGCCTCAGCGTACAGCGTAAGTGTCCGACAAGTTGACTCTGATTGGCTGGTATGATCATGTGCCTGAGACGTAAAGGTGTTTCATTTGGCTATTTATCTACGTTTTGGCGCAGATCTCTTTGACTGATAGGAACGGTTTTCGAAAGGTTTTAACATTTTGAACCGAAAATTGTATCCTTTTATTATATAAGTTAATAATTATATAAGTTAGTGTTTTATGTATGCTTTTTGTTACATCAGAATGGTCCTAAACCAGGGATGGATACGACACCATCATCCTAAAGCAAAGGGGCGGAAAAATATCAGCTGGTAGTGAGTTCAGGAGTGGTTTTTAGATTATTTATGTAAAATCAACGGAAGTTTGGAAAAATAAAAAAAGGGTATTAAAAATTAGGAAAAGTAATTTAGAATCAAAAGGAATTAAATTGGAATTGTTTTAAAATAATTTGGATGATCTAAAAATATTTCCGCCAGTTGGGTTCGAACTCGGGAAGTCATCCTCCGCCGCTAACGCCAATCTGATGGTTAGTGACTTTAGCCATTTGGCCATCGTTGCTTCACCAAGAGGAGCTCTTTAAAAGAAGAGTTCATTTTTGCCTCCCCTTATTATAAGTTGGCGAGAAATACTACTAACAACAACCATACAACATATATATAAGGAGCCAATCAGAGTCAACTTGTCGGACACTTACGCTGTACGCTGAGGCGCTAGTATGACATACGTATCTAGGTCATGTGATCCGATTAGCCAATCAAGTTGGACTTGCGTAAAGTACTATCATGGGATTGAGGCGCCTGTCTTTTCTGACATAACAAAATAAAAAACCTGAACAATAGAGGCGAAGTTGACAACCGTCGTAACCATAAACCTCAAAGCACCCAACACTCTGATAGAATCTTAGTTTCGATTCTCAGTTCTCACTTTTTATCTGATTCGAAGTGTCGAGACAACCGAGTAAAAATATCCAGCACGTCTTAAAGAAAAGAACAAAATTTTGCGATTGCTCCCTGCCGTTTTTCTTCGGTCACTCTACTCTTTTGTTTGTATTGACGGTTCAAATTTTTTGCGAGAGAAGCTTTCTTAATTAGAGGTTACATGGAAGAATCGAAGCTATACACTGTTCTGCAAATCAGTGATAGTGGTGATTATGACAATTTATTTACATAATTTACAATTCGTTATTTTCTTGAGTCAGACGATGCTTTATTAGTGCATTGTTTCAAAGTGAAAGAAGGATCTTTCTAATTTTCAATTTACTACTCTGAAAAATCAATTGGGACATTACTTGGACCTAAATATCTTAACTACTTCGATATCTTGACTTTTTAAGTAAGCCTTCTAAAACCATTAAGTTTCTCGGGATTCTTTCAAGCAACAAACATGGCTGTTTAGCTCGAAATTGTGGTCTATGATGAGAAAAAAGGCACATTCCTTCGTAAATTTTCAAAGAGTTCTTTTAGTGTTTAGACTTCAAAAAAGTGTGTCTAGAGTCAAAATTCTCAGGATTCTTTTGACGAATATGGCTATTTAACTCAATAATGTGGTCTTGGATAAGAAAAATAGTACATTCCTGTGAAAATTTTAGGGGTTGAAACATATTTTAGTTTTTACAAGTGGGGAAGAAGCAAGGGGCTCCCGTGAATCGACAAAGAAATCTCACTTTGGAAGTCAGCTCGAAAGTATTCTTCAGTTATATTAAAGTTGCACTTTGCATGAAGTTGAAATATGAATAAATCCTGCTCTGCTTTTCACTGTAAATTATATCAAATTTGATAAATGAATTATTTATCATTCAAATTTTTTTCTTCTATTGGTGCAGATATCACTTATTAGTATTTTCTGCTTGTTCACCTCTTTGCAAATCATAAAATCCATTGCATTATAAGAGCACGAGAAAACAAAAGGCTGGTATGGAATCAAATAGCACCAAGAAATAAGCCAAAATGTGCCACATTGTCACCAAAGTTTATTAGTAGGGGTATAATGGAGGACTCAGTAAAATTTCATTTATTTATGTTGTTTTTCTGTTTAAAATTTTCATTGTCTATGAGCATTATGCGAAAAATAATTTTTGTTTCAAATTGTAACATCCTGCAGTGCTAAGGGGTTTCTCAAAAGTTTATGTGCTTGTGAATTTGTTCTTTTGTATTATTGATTGCTTTCAACTAATAGTTCCAATGTTTCTCGAGTAGCATTTCCAATTGGAGGCTTCTCGCACAGTGCAGGCGCAGAGGCTGCCATTCAAAACCTTTATATGGAAGACCAAGGTAATATCTCATTTATACTTTCACTTCATATAACTGAAACAAATTGTCAAAACAAATTTATTTACATAAACAGACATACTTTCAGAAAATAATTTCAGGGTTAAACTTTTTTCCCAGTCTTCTACTCCCATTGAAAGGTTGCAACACTCAACAAATGTTATGCTCAATGAATACTTTGACTGCTATCAGAGACAATTTTCTTTTTACCTGCACCTAAACATAACTTCAAAGTATGTTGATTAAATAATTTTCAGTGTGTATTTTTGATTGCATTCAATATTAAAAAAATTCAGGCTAGAGTCCTGTGCACCCTTTCTTCAAATGTCTGTCCAGACCCTTCCCATTCAGCTTGGTTGCCTGTCATTTTTGCTTGCCAAATTAGACTGGGACCCATGGCTTTACCACAGACATAGATTCTTTGCTTGCCTTTTTCTTAAGGCTTGATAAAACTTTGATTCACATCAATTAAGCCAGCATTTCTTTTCCTAACATGGATATTTTGGGGCCCCTCATTAGCAAACAAAAATGTAACTGGCACATATCAGACTTTTGAAAATGGCCAACATATGGTGAATCTCCACTTTACACATGGACTGTGGTAGCCCAGTTGTTAGTTATTTGGTTGATGTAAAAGTTTGTCCCATTTTTTTTTAAAACTCAAATTGAAGAAAAAATAATTTTAAATACTAAAAATTACATTGAATCAATCTAGTATGTGCTGTTTCTCCATCTCTCCAGTAGCTGCATCGTCCCGCACAAGTTCCGAGGTTCCTGGTTAAAAGGGATAACAAACCTTCGGAAGCACGTATGCAGTGGCGTAACTAGGCAGGTGCAACAGGTGCCCTCTTGAAAAGGGGCCTCAAAATGCTGTTCACAAGAAATTATATAAAAAATATTTCTGCCTTTCAACTGCGTGGTTTGGCAATTAGATTTTGCCTTACTCAGACTCTAGATGTGTGCTCACCAACACAAACATACAAATGAATGGCAAAACTGAGTGATATTTACAAAGTGCCTAAGTTAACTTGCGTAACTTAGGTTAAATTACAGTGTGAATACAGCAACGTAGCCACTATACTTGTTTTTTCGACATAATCACGTAATCTTTCTGACCCACAAAAATGATTTCACGATGGGAGGTATTTTCCTCCGGTTATTCCCCCGACACCAAAATTCTCCAGATCACCGAAATTTGTATGTGAAATGGATAGTGATGAAAAAGAATCTAAAATCAGGAAATGCAATTGATGATTATGTAGTTAATTGAATTTACAAGGATAAAATGATATAGCATGAAATATTGAAAATAATAATTGGAAGCTATTCTATTCTGTGCCAAAAATAATATTACTCTTGGAGGTTGAAATAAAATTATTGGAGATCCAAATTTCGGCAATTTTTAAAATTTGATTGAATTTTCTAGCCATTATATTACTACTTTAAAGAAACACACTGTAAAACATAAAAAAAAGGTTGTTTCGTATTTCTAATCCACTATTCAAAATGAAATAATAAAATTAGTTGGGGACCAAACTAGAAATGAAATCAGAAGCAGAATTAAGAAAGCAAAGAACTTCACCATTTTATTCGACTGCGCCTCTGATATTTCAAGAAAAGAGTAAATGAGTCAGATGATATCTCCTTGTTGACTGTAATGGAAAGGTAATGATAGAAGAAAGCTTCAACTTTATTCAGTCACATGAAAAAACGGGAGAAGGTTTATCGACTGAAATTTTAAATAAACTAGAAGTTGATAAATTGGATATTCAGGATCGCAGGGGGCAAGGATTTGACAACGGTGTCAACATGGCTGTCAAATATATAGAGTAAGTGCACATATTTTGGAAATTAATAATTGAGCAATATTTTTACCTTGTGCAGCTCACAATCTAAGTTTAGCTGGTGTCCACGCTGCATCTATAGCTCCAGAAATTATTACTTTTTTGGTACTGTGCAGCTATTTCAAAAAATTTTCTCGTCCTCAATAACACGTTTGGACATTTTAATAAAACGTGCCTAAAATTATCACTTAAATGTATTAAATATATTAATTAAATATTATTAAATAAAAAATATATTAAATAGATTATCATCAAAGGCCAGCGCAATAAAGGCACTGTATTTACAATTACCTGAAGTAATGAAACCCTAAAACAAACTTACAAACCATTAAAAAACTCATTTTTTTCTATTGAATTATTTTCTTGTGTATTTTCATTTGATAATGTAAGAATAATTATTTATTCATTTATGCTCCGATCTAAAATATATCGATTCATTTTACAGAGGACTTAAAGACATTTGTTTTGAGCTGCCTTGAAAATGCAGGTTAGTATCATTGAATGTTATAATGAACCCATACATTTTATAACACCCCATGTACTTTCTACACCTCCTAAACTTGCTTAACAAATTGTCTATAGAAACCACATAAGCCTGTTTCAAAGTACAGGCAACCCTCGTATAGCACGGTACCGAAATTGTGGCATCACTCATATAACATGCCTAGGTTCTCCATATTACATGGTTTACAATCATAGGTGCCGACTTCATAGGGTTTGGGGGGGGGAGGACTGAGCCCCCCCCCCCAAACCCTATGAAGTCGGCATGTTATATGAGTGATATGAATTTTTCGTTTTCAGTTTGGATTTTCTGAGTATCTGTTTCTCTACGAATTCCATTTGCACCGATAGTGGATGGCACCAAACTTTATCTACAAAGTGTTACCGCTAACGGGTAGCCGTCGTCTGACCACATGTGGGGACCATGTATTGCAGCGAACCGGCTTCCGGAGTTCCATTTCAAAGGATGGCGGAGATTAGATATGTCACTCATCAGGACCTGCTTGGGATGACCCCCAAAGCGGAGAGTGGGGTTTCATTACTAGTGGGGTGGTCATTGTCTCTTCTGAGGACGAATGGACATCCGGGAAAACCGAGAAGATGGGGGACCTAAGGGGGAAAATTTGGTCAAGAAGTTCTAATCGTTGAGTCCAGCCACCGTTCAGGCTGCTGTTTTTGTCACAGTACATGATTGTATTTGTTGCTCTGTGTGCTCTTCTCTTCAGAAAGCTACACTCTCGGAATATGCGTTTGGTCTTGTGAAAGAAAGGTAAGTTCTGTTTTATGCGTTTTATAGTTTTTAATCAATATTAAATATATACATAATTAATTCTTACGTATTTTTAGATGTAGCTTACGTTTTTTAATGCCGATATTCTGTAACTTCCATTTAAAAAATGGAAGTTACTCAAACGGTTTTGATTACCTGCTTTGTAAGTATTTGTCGGACTGATAAATTTCTAAATGCAAAGGATTTCTGGCATCGTGTTTTTAATTAGTAATTCTGATTATGTTTAGAATATCAGATAAGAATATATCAGATCATAATATATCAGAATATCGGATCAGAATATATTCGCGAATAATCATTCGTGCATTCTAGAAATGAAATAGAGCTGTATGACTAAATTAAATAGAGATTGATAAATTAGTAAAAATAAAAAGATGAATGCTTTCTGAGTCGAAAAGGTAGGAAGATTCTGGATCCGCCACTGTCAACATTTAATTTTAAAATTCGAAAGGTATGAAGTAGAAATTATTTAAATTACAATGCATGGATTTTTCTGAATATTTTTATTTAAATGAAATATCTCTTCAAATTTGTAACATTTTCTTTCTAAAAAAAATTGTTGAAACTTTTGTTTTTGTGAAAAAGAACGAATATTTTATGATCATGGTTATCCGAAACCAACATTTGAATGAAACATTTTAAGTGCTATTACTTTTAAAACTTTCAAAATTCTCTATAAAATACTTCTAAATTAGGAATATTTTTATTTTCTTTGAAATAAAAAAAATAGTACAAGATAAGTGTAGAAATTGGGTTCAATATTTATGAATAAAATTAGTACTGAAATTAATACTAATGCAGTGTATTGGTGCGCGTGGATATTTACACATCATTACACTACTCCAAATACTGAAGCCAAAACTCTGTTTGAAATAGTGAAGGATACCTTCACACGTTTAGGTTTAAAGTTCGAAAAATTAAAAGGGGCAGTGCTACGATGGTGCCGCACAAATGCAAGGTAAATTTAAGGGGTTGCAAAAGCTCGTAAAAGACCTTCAACCTCAAGCACTTAATGTGCACTGTGCTGCACACAGTTTGAATTTAGCAGTTTCGGACTGTTTAAAGCATTTTCCTGCTATGAGGAATGCAATGAATCTGTCGAAAGATTTAATTCAGACGGTAAAAGAATCACCTAAAAGAATGGAGCTTTTGACAAGGATTTCCACCCAAAACCATTCCAAAACTGGATTACGGCCACTTTGCCCAACTCGGTGGACAATGAGAGCATCAAGTATCAATTCTATTATTAAAAATTACTCTAATTTAGCAGAATTTTCTCCGAAACGGATTGTTCCGATGTTGTTGCAAAATGCTCCGGATATCTAGAAAAGATGTCCGATTTCAAAACATTTTTCTCCTTTTCTTTATACAGTCATGTGATGAGCCCTGTGGAAGAAGTAAACCAACAGATACAGTCTTCTCAGATAGTGGCTTCCGAGATTAACGAAAAAATTATTTGTTTGTCAGAATTTTTACAGACAGCTATATCTGGAACTTGCTGATACTGTACTAAATTGACTCAATGAAAGGTTTAAATCTTCAGCAATAAAAAAATATAGTTACCATCGAAGAAGAGTGTGTTCGAGCAGCGAAAAATGGAACTGGGGAATTTCCAAGTGCTAAAATGTTTTTCAAAGATGATTTGGATTGTGACCGGCTGTTATTGCATCTAAATATGTTGCATGATATTTCCAAACAAAGAAATGTTTCGCTGGATTCAATTAAAAATTTGAAAGAGTTCATTTTAAGTGACAAAACTCTTGGAGATCTCTTTCCAGAAGTAAAAAAATGTTTGAAACTGTTGCAAACCATTCCAGTGACAACTTGTACAGCTGAAAGATCTTTTAGCTCTCTTCGTCGTCTTAAAACCTATCCAAGATCAACAATGGGATTTAGACTGGATCTTAGACCTCTCGTGAATGAATTCATTGGACGAAATCAAATACAAAAGTCTACATTTGCTGCTTTTTAAATTAAAATTTTAATTAAGATAAAGAGGATTTTCTTTAAAGATTTGAGTTTTAAATTGGGGTTTTCATTAAAATTATTTTTATTTAGTGTACCTAAGTTGGTATCTATTGTACCTAATTTTTTATTATTCTTATAATTTATATAAATTTTGTCATATTAAGCATGAAATTGTTAAAATTTCTCAAATAATACATGAGTATTTTTTATGGCAAAATCTGATTTAAAATCAGCAAATAAAAATTTTGGTTTCCAAATCTTGATCTATTGTTTTCAAATTCAGTTTTATTGTTGTATTTTTACCTTTATATCCTAGTGTTGTGAAATATATTTTTATTGGTTCGCTGAACAAGCATTGTACAATTAATATTTACCTAATTTTGAGGAGAAAAATATTTAAAAATACTAAACGAAGTTTACCAATCACTCAGACATGAAATTCAAAATCCTAAATCCATTCTTTTAAAACTAAAAAATAATTTTCAAAAATAAATTTTTATTTCCTTGGAATGGGATTTAAGCTACGGATAACCAAGCTACGGATACTCCCTGGGCCCCCTCAATATTTTTCCGAAGTCGGCGCCCCTGTTTACAATGACAATCTAAATAAATTAGAATGGAGTGTTAGTATATTGAATATTTTCAAGTTTTTTTAATCCGTTTTGGACCCTTCTGATGCCAAATCCGCTTATGCGTCTGTCTGTGCCCTATACACGTCCACTCAGTTTAATATATTTTCATGAAAATTGGGGTTTTCATATAACACCTCTAGCAGTCCTTTGGTTTCCATATAACAGTGTACGCATTATCAAATATATATGACCTCTGAGTTGATTAACACTGTTTCTATATAGCACAAGTATTCTATAACATGATTCCCATATAGCACAGTACGCAATATCAAAATTTGTTGGACTTGTACGTTTCGTATAACACGGATTCTCTATAGCAGGATACAAATAACCATGCTATACGAGGGTTACCTGTACACTAGTCCTCAAATGTGTCATTGACTCGGCAGGGACCTATTGGATAACAGTCATCACAGCATTGCCTGTGGTCTTTCGCAAACCAAATGGAAATTCGTAGCCTATTGGAATGAATTCCCTGCGAATTCCAATTAGGATTGCTTTGCAAACATGAACTATGGTTGCGAAACACCATGGACAACGTCGTGATGGCCTCGTCATTGTCGAATGCGGCCAAATTCGAATTGAGAAGAGGTACAATTGGCGTGACGTCACGATCTCTTGCGAAAATATAAATATTTAATTGAAAAATGATTTATTAAAAGAAAATCAAATGTATAAGGTATCAGTCTGGTGCGTCAAATTTTCCGCAGATTTAAAATTTGTTGAAATTTTTAATCTGTCTTTAACAATTCCGATTTTACAAAAAAAAAACTTAACAATGCCAGTCAAAATGTTTGCTGTGGAATCGTTTGAGCAGAGACTATGCATTCCCTTTTAATTGCAGAGACGGAAGGTGAAAAAAAATTTTGCACGTAAGAAGGGAAAATAGCAAATTTTGTCTTTTCTTCAATTACCAAAGCAAAACAAAGATATAAAGCTGAAAAAAACAATTAAATCATTTCAAAACGATCTAGATTGAATTTTAAAATTCGGCCGCAATATAAAAATTGCTAAAACTTTGAACTACCTGTGTGCTGCATGCCATTATTGTAAGTGCCATAGATTCGTCATGATAGTCGCGCGCGCGACCCCCCCCCCCTTCAAAAAAAAAAACAAAAAAAAACCACTCATTTTATAATACTAGAGCAAGTTCATTTTATAATACTAGAGCACATTGCAAGTTCATTTTTGTAGAATTATTGTTGTTCACTCCACTTGCATTCTTATTGAGTAGGTTTTTGAAACAATTTAATTTGTGTAGATTTCATTATGAAAAGTGTGTGTTGTTGTTTTACGAGGACATGGTACAGTCCTAAAAATATTGATGACTAATGGCCCCTTGGAGATACTAGAACCTTATAGCTGCTCTTTTATGGAAACCAGTTTAAAAGTTTTCAAAATTGTTTTGAATGTGACTGCAACATTTCAATTTAATCTTGATATAGTTTTGTTGCTAAAATACGAACAGTCGCCATTTTTATCAAGATGCAAAAATGCAGTCATTTAAAGTCCTCTTGAATCGATTTCCAATAAAATATATTAAAGAGTGCTATTTCTATTTCTTGAATATTAATTTTACTATAATATTGCACAGTAGAAATGATTTAAAACAGAATCATGCCAATTGTTTTTGGTTTGGTGTAAAGTAACAAAGTGGGACGAGAAGATTATTTCTTAAGATATGAATACAATACTCTGGAGAACCAGTGAAACATTAGCAGCTTGTAATTCAGAAATGACCAAACTAAATGATTCGAAACTAGGTGCCAAAATTGGATGTTGTCGTTGAAAATACTGAAGAGACAGCTTCTTTTATAGAAGTTTTATGCATATGAATTTATAGAAACTGGTAAACATCATCTTTAAATTTGCTATTGAATGATGAAGGTAAATGTTTTCACCTTTTCATGACCGAGTTTCTTCTCAGGATCGTCGTGCATTCCGTTCATGAAGGTCGCTCACGAAGCGGCCGACGACATGGACAGAATCACGTACCTGGATTCTCTGCACAATGCATCCCTTCTGAACCATGTTGCTCGCAGGGCCAGCCAACAACAGGTAGGGTGCTTTTCTTCACGGAAGGTAACTCGAGTGTTACCACAATTTGTTAGAGAAAAGTGACTGAATTCAGACTGAATGGCATTTGTAATTTGCAGAATGAATGGGAAACCTTTTTAATTGCTTTACATGCATATTTAATTACTTCGTAATGACAATGTTATCTTTGTTAAAGTCTAACCTTATTTCTTGCTGCTATTTTAGACAAATATTTGAATTAATTTTTTTATTGAAATATTCTAATTTGAATGAATTTTTCCAGGGGAAATCCTTTATTGCGACAAGCAGCCAAGTTTTCCACTTGTCTTTGATAGACAAACTGAAGGCGCTCGCTGATAATCAAAAGATACACGGGCACCTGGTAAAAAGTCTTCACACAATCAAGGCTTAAGTTTTTTCACAAAAATAATCATTCAATCGAATTACTACTGAAAAATTTCTGGTTTTAATTGGAAGCATTTATTGATACAATTGAACATGCTCGGGAATTCACAGCCACCTAACTTGAATAGCATTTGTCTGCTACACAGTAGGTCCTGGGTTCAAATCCTGATTTGTAAGCCCATGGAGGTTGCTGATTGTCTGCTGGATAGTAGGTACTTGGAAATTTTCCCAAGGGATGCCAAGAGGGTCAATCTATCTCAAGGGTACCAAAGAAGTCTTTCATATTTATATCTTTTACAAACGTATGCAAGCAGATTCAGTGCAGGTCTTAAAAATGCTTTTCAATTTTAATATTTGTCCTTAATAAGCTATAGTTTTTAGGGCATCTTTAAATTTAAATGCATTCAGAAGCCACTATCAATAATGTGATATTTGGGGGCTTGCTAAAGAAGGATGTTTTTGAAATTGGGACACAGCCTCAAAATAAATTTATAATCTGATATTTTATGCTGCTACCATTCAAAAAAAACAATAACAATTATATTTCATTAAATTAATTTTAAAATGTTCTAGATTGAATTTTAAAATTCGCCACGACCCTGAAATTGCAAAACACTTGGACTACTTGTGTGCCAAATCCCATTACTGGAAATGCAATAGATTCGAAAAAACAAACACTTCCTTTTATAATAGAGAAGATAAATCAATAATTATAGCTCAGGTCTAATGTTAATTTTTACAATTGCGAAATCCTGTGCATAGACCTGACTCGCGTGTATTTAATTTGAAATTTTGCATTCTGATGTCTACAAATGAAATGCAAAGTGTCACAATCCAGTTTAAAGGTATCCGGAATGGTTATGCATGCCCTTTTATTTTTCCTCCTCCCAGCCCATCGTGTTCTCGTGTGTGGGAGCTGCCCTTCACATCCCTGCATCCAAAATGGGACAGATGTACCTATTCAACACCCTGAGAACCATCGCCGCGAGCATCGTTCGTCTCGGAAAAGTCGGAACCGTTCAGGTCGGGACTTTTTGAGCCACATATTCTATGCTTGATTCAAAGAGTGCATGCAATTGACAGAATAAAACCATGTCCAATATCTAGGACCAGAAATTTTACCTTTTTGTCAATGCTTTATCGACAATAGTTACACACCGAGAACAGGGTGGTAACAAAATCGGAAAAACTTTTTAATTCTGGAAAAATTGGAAAATTTCCAAATAAAAAAAAAAATTTGGGAAATTTTAACAGCCATTTTTATTGTTTGCCCTGTTTAGATATGGGTTATAAGTTTAGATATGGGTTAAACAAGCCCTATTAACCTTTTCGCTGCAGCAGGTAAACAATTGTTACCACTAAAATTTCGTTTACACCAGCGGCATGGTATAGATCTACTTCAATCAATAAATGAGAAAAGTTTGTTACGATTAGAAGTCGATTCACCTCCATCCTTATAATCTATCAGTTACGAAATTTCTAATGACGGTGATATCTCTCTTGCACCAAACAATACTATGAAAGGGAAGCGTCAGTCGTAATTGCCACTCGATACTCTGTCGCTCAAGTTAGGTGAGGGGGCTCTGATATGCAGGCGAAAGCCGTTCCTGAAGAGGATTGAAAAAATCCAAGCCCTGCAGCGTAAAGGTTAAAAAATGGCTCTGAAATGTGCTATGAAAAAGGTGCCTTAAAAATCACTGATGTTTGGGTCTAAGATTACAGTCTCTTCAAAGATTACAGTCAAGAGGTCCCTGTACTGCAAGCCAATCTTGGCCACTCTGTGGCCATGTAAATATGAACGGCAGTCGCGGTTTGCGAGTGATTTCGAAGTGACTTTTCAACTATTCCGGATTGCTTTTGTCGGATGCTCGAAGAAGCGGCAATGGGTCCGTAGGATGAAAAAAATTTCAATTGGTCAGAGAGGAAACACTGGAATGTGGTAATTAATTAATGTTGCAGGTCGTCGATTAGAAGTTAATAGCGCTGACCTAAAAAGGGTTTAAATTTTGGCATTAGTAAAGGTTTCAACTAACGACTCGAAGATCGCAAAGTAAAATGTTCATTTTCTTCTGTTGAAACTAGACAAGATGCCTCTTGGGTTCACCCACCAATACAAAAGGTAGATCACGGATATTTTGGGTGAATGCGTCGTTTGAAGTAAAAACAAATCAGTCGAGTGACCGACATGGGAAGATTTAGAATATTTTTCCAACTAAAACACTGAAGACCCGAAAATGAATCTAAAAAGCACTTACTAGAAATCAGGAGATTGCAAACGAAATTTTTATGTACAGCTGGGTGTCTACTAGTCCCAAAAACCTCCCCAAATCATAAATTTTGTCCCGAAAATGTATCACATTTGTTAAAGGCGAAAACAAAATGTGGTTGCAGCTGAAGTTAAACGAATGAAAAAAGAATATTGCAAATGATGAAATTGAACAATTAAGACAAAGAAATTATGCAAACTGAAAAGAAAATGAAATGAAACTCAGCCAATCCAACCCCATTCGGAGACAGTTTTATTAAATACACAAATTGATATATAATTTTTTTACCCACTTCATTTGAGGCATAAAAATATAAACATTACATGACAAAGTGTTTTGAAATAATTGTTGATTTATTAAAATTTCAACTATTCAGAAAACAAAAATATAATATAGAGCATTTGTTGATCTACTTTGACATGATTTAGGGTCTTTATTTTTAAAATTTTATTTAGAAAACAGCTTATATTAAAGCTGAAATTTGATATACTAGAGTCCTCCTTATCTCGAGATTCGACTGTAAGCAAAAAAAGAAAGTGTGATTTCAAAGTATAATTGCATCTAACTGACCCACATAATCATGTCATGCATTGATTTTAGAAATGCTAGCAAAAGGGATAAAATAGGGGTCTTGAATGAAGGATTACTTTTCATCAAAGGTATTTCTCACCAACAGGCCCAGCACTTCCAGTTCGAGATGCAGAGTCACTTGGATGACATCCTCACAAGGTATTGAATCATGTTACTAGTGTAATTGAATGCTATCCAGAGTCTTACAGTGATGGCTTTTGTTATTTTCAGACACTGGACCCTTGCTCCAGAGGAGGCATTTCTAACTTATCCTTTGCCCGAGGTTCTGCAGAATACTCATGATACAATGTTTGCCAAATTATTTTACTCCTGACTCTTTTGTTACATTTTATATCATTTGGGGTTGTTATTTTACTATCAACTTTACAATTTGTATGCATTTATATTGTTATAAGTTTAACATAAAAGAATTATAGCTGGAATAAAGCCATTTTATAATAAAAAAGATGAGGTAAATCTGGGACATCCAATCTTATTTTACTTTTTTGTTCATTCATGTAATTCTAATGCCTTGTTTAGAGACAACAGTGGTTAAAAATAACGCATGGCAAAATTGCTTTTACTCGTAAACAGAAATTTGAACTGTTTCCGTCTTTCTCTTTACAATGTTATCTTTTAAAAATAAATTAAAAGCCCATTTAATTTATTTTTGTATGTACACCAAAACTTAAGAACGCCCCAAATGTACGCCAGAACGTAAGAACCAAAAGCCAATGTTCACAACTGAAAAATGTTGAGAGGAGAATAATTTGGAATGTTTATTGAGAAAATAATTTGAGGGGACTCAAATCTTCTCTCCTGGTTTTAGTTCCAATTGAAAAGGCTATAGCACAAAATGAACCATACGTTAAATCTCATTTTTGACTGTTTTCGGGTTGTCTGTGTTTATTTCAAATGTGCCATCTCAATGAAACTAAAATCGGCACTGGTTAAATTAACTTCAGTGTATTTTTTATTGTTTTCTTGTCTAGGCAAGACAAGAGGTTTTTCTTTCGTCCAGGTTCTCTGGCCAACTCGCCCGGTAAGGAACCTCGAGACTTGGCGGGGGTGTCCAAACGGTCGTCCGAGCTAAAAGGCCATTAAAGTAGGGGTCAAGAGGGACCAGCAGACAGATGTCCCTTCGCTGTTATAGGGCAAGATATTAAACTTTTAGGCCCGGTGCACACATCCAGTTTTTCAATGTGCGGCAACACAAGTGTGGTTTGAGATACATTATATCCAACGGTTCCTCGGCCAGCTGGCCGGAGAACCTCGCAGATGGATTCTTCACTTGGCAACTGGAAACAAAATGACCATTTTGTTTGCTGTTATATTTGAACAGGCAGCTTTCAGATCTGCCTACAAACTTTCTTCCTATTGGCTTAGTAAAACTTCAATGGACATAAATTAAGCTTTGAAGCATTTCTGGGTTCCACCACTGCCACGGAATATGTCCCTGTTGCAGGTTGATTTGGGTCTCATGGCACGCAAAACTGGAGCTGTGTCAAACACAAGATAATGAAATTCAATAAATATATTTTTAGGAACCGAATAGTAACCAAATCGACATTGAAAAGATGATTAAGTATAATTGAAAACAATTCCTTCAGTAGAAATTTTAGACCAAAGGATGGAAAAGGATATATTAACGTCACTTAAAAGAGATGCAGTGTCAGACAAAAAGAAAGAAAAATGTTGCTTTTTAAGAAACACAAAAAGACATACCCAAGATTGTCTAACCCCATTAAAAGAAAGGTGATGGACGAGTAAATATCCAGTGAAATACACGAGATCAGAAGTGTTGAATGCAAAGGGTGACCATTGATCCAAAGGGAAAGTTCAGAAGACAACACATCATTTCAAGCCACGGTCAGACGCCTGAGGCACCCCAGCGAGAGGACATTGGAGGTCCTGACAGATTGAACATGCACCCCTTTGTAGAGGACTGCCTTTGGTTGGATTAGAACTCGCAAGTCCAATGGTGGCTTCACACCACAAAGACGCGTCTCTTCGTTTTTGTGCATGCGTCTTGCAAACAAATTTTGTTTCTCCCAGTTTGCGGTTTCAAGTCTTGGAGGAAGTTCAACTTTTGTCCGTCGCCATGCCGACAGCCAATCAGAATAAAGCCTAATCCTATTTCGGTTGATGTTTTTCACCCACGGCTTTGCTTTTAAAGCTTCTAGCTGATGATGAAAGAATCGTCTTCGCTGTAAAAGGAGTTTTGTTAAACGCAGACGCGATCTGTCAGATATCTTGCAGAATCGGAAATAAATCTTTTGCTTTCAAAAAAGATTATGCGCATGCGCAAATAAATTGCTAGCGGTGTGAACGCTTTTTTTAAGAGAGACGGGCGACATTCTGTCGCCTGTCTCTGTTGGTGTGGAGCCACCATAAGGGTCATAGGGAACCCTGCAATTGGCGCTTTTTCGATTGAAGCATATTCAGATTCATTGAATTCCTTTGTGTTTTTATAACTGCAAGTAAGGGGAAATGGGATGGTATAAATATTTATTAACATATTTACATTGGATTCAAAGAGGTCAGTTGTTGAACTTGGAGATCAAAAGCTTTTCTTCGTGGTAGATCTTCTTCACCACGAAGTACACACGCGTCATCCCATAGAGGGTCTTGCAGTTGATCATGATGAGCAGTTGGAGGGATATGAGGTCGTTCCACGCATGGGACTGCACCAGGATCAGCATCTCGGAAGCGACGAGCAGCAACTGGAGGAGCCACACCAGCTTCGCGGCCGTACTGGGGTTCTTGAACAGAGACTGCAAAAAGAGTGCTGTGAATACCTGCGTCTAAATGTCCACAAAAGTTTGGAAACACACAAAATTTAGATAAATTTCAAAGCTTTAAGGCCCAGTGCACACATCTGATTTTTCTACGTGCGCCGCTGCTGCAGCACCAAAGCCCAACTGTGCACACATAATCGTGAAATGACGCAAGTACTCATTTTGCGCCATTTGTGATAAATATTCTTTCGAAGAAAACATGTTTATTTCGCTTGGTGTAAAAAAAAAGGATATTTTGAAACAAAATAGACGTTACTGGATACAACCATTTATTAATTATTATTTATACTCCATTTATTTATGAAAACAAGGTACTTCAGACCGGAGAAGCGTGTGCGGTGAACTGCGGTACAAATTGCACGCAAGTTGGATGTACATCACCGCAGGCATGTGTGCCCTACTCCATTTTTGATCTAATGTATCTCAGACCGCACTTGTGTTGCCGTACTTTGAAAAACCGGATGTGTGGAAACAGGGCTTAATTCCTAAAAAGAACAATATTTTTTTACCTCTCTCCATAAAACAAAACTTTTCTTACACCAACTTAAAACCAAGATGAATGACATTGAACTTTGACCAAGTTTCAGATATTTTGATCTTTGAAAACTGTTCAAATAATATGTTATTGTAAAAAAAATTGGGCTTTAAAAAATCAAATTGGAAAATCAGGCCTTTTAAGGCTTTTCAAAGCCAGTGGATTTTATGTTTTGAAAGTGTACTATGTTTATAAAGTTTTATGATCACAAAATATGATGGGTAGAGTCATGTACTTTAGTAAGTGCCAAGCTGTAAAATCCTTTGGAAAATCTAAGAGAAATTTTAGTACTTTGTTAAAAGCATTATTGTCTTAACAAACCACAATATCTGCTTTCTAATGACACGGAACACTATTTTGTAATTTCATATTAAAGTGAAATTAAAAATAAAAGATTAAATGTATTAATTAAAAAATAAGGTTGCATTGAAAATTAAACTTGTTCATAACTTTGCGAGAAAACCTTTAAAAATCTTCACTAGAGTCCTTCTAAAACATTCTTTCTAACACATTCTAAGCAATTTACTTTTATGATTTTAATCAACTTCAAAAATTAGGCAGAATAACTTTTCACCACTGTTTAAAGAAAAAGGAAACATGATTTTTTTAAGGAATTTAAAATGTCTGCCAAAGAAAAGCTTTCAAAATAAATTAGTTTTCAAACATTTTAAAGAGCACAAAATTACACAGTGCAGTCTGAAAATGTTCCTGATTTGGATGCTTGAATACAAAATGACATTACAAATGGAATTGTATTTGTTTCAGCTCAATCTCTTTATGTTAGAAAGAGTTGTCAAGATTAGAATTGCAATTGTCTCAAGTCTATCAGTTTTAAACTTTCACACAGTACAATGACTCATTTTCAGACCTAAACCATTAACAACAGTGATAAACTAAATGTCATGAAATTTTCACTCAGCCCCCGGTTTTTGACCATCAATGTGTCGATAGGAAGAACATAACTGCACCAAATTCTTTGAAGACAAAAATTGACTCCAATCAAACAGATATCAGTAACTGATGAATACCTACCAAGTAGGTAGGTATTTAACTAACGTCGCACCGGAGCTATTGGTGATGGCCCTGAATTGATCCCAGGACGACACGTCGTTTTGAACCAGTCGGATAACGAGGTCATACCTGAGCTGGAACCCCACTTTTCCAAACTTACACGGCATGCCAAAGGTGAGGACATTGTTGACTACGACGGATCAAACATGCACCGGCCTCTTTCGCGCACAACAGTCTTCGGTCGGATTCAAACTCGCGACCCTCCGGTTGCAAATCCGTCACTCTTCTGACTGGTCCCACGGTACTTGAAAAATCGTTAAATTGTTTTCAGAACTAGGAGCCCTTGAAAATTTTAGAACTTGGTAAAAAATCCTTGGAAGTACTTGATTTTTTTTTGACTAGCGCATAATTGTGTAATTTCGTCTTGCGTTGTAACTTATCCAGACCAACTTTGATTTTAAATCCATTGAAATTTTCATTATCTTTAAATGATCACTAACAAATGAAACTTGGACTAGAGAATAAAAAAGCTGTAACGGCAGTCAAAACTTTGGATTTGTTTTGTTTCTTGAACAAAATAAACCACGACAGCCATCTGTTGTAGCGGCAGTGGACGAGAGCAAAACGGAGATTGTGTGGTGTGGAGATCGAACCATGTGCAAGCCCCCATACTCTTTGTGCCAGCAAAGAATTTATTGTACCATATTTTATTGCACAACCAAAATCGATATGTGCGCAAGTATCCTGATAGTTAGCATTGAGACGAGAAGCCCACTTAGCAACAAAAAAAATCACAGGTTCTGTGATAAAAGAAAATTCAAATTATAACCAAAATTGATAAAACCCTTTTCTTAATTGTCAGTGTTTAAGAAAATAGAGCAAAAAAATTGTTTGTTTGTTTATAATGTTTATACTTTTCTTTTTAATTGGCGACTTTTGCATATGCATTGTTTTAGGTCGTTATAAAAATTTCAGGTCCTTGAATTTTTTTTTTTTTGGTTTTGAGAAGTCCTTGAATATATTTGGACAAAGATGTGGGAACCATGCCCACTGCTACCGCAGCCCACAATCATTATGCATTTGTGAAGCTGTTTGCTAAAAGGTTCTACAAAAACCAATGGTGCAATAGGAACTGAAGACGGCTGCTTCATCGCAAAGAGGTGCGCTAACCCATTGATTCATTGACGCGAGTGTGTCGGGGGCCAAGAGTTGCCGACTCTATGGCCAGATCTGGATGCAATAAGGGCGAAAAATACTTTTTCACAAAAGACTCCTACGTACATAAAACCTGGAGTGGCCAGAGTGCCCCGGCTCAGCTGCATTGGAAATGCCTTCTGCCTTGAAAAGCTCCTTGGAGTGTTTGACCAAGGCTCCTTGGTTCCACATGGCTGTTTCCGACCACCTGAAACAGACAAGGATTCATATACTTTCTTTGAAATCCGCTTAGGGGAGAGTAGATAAAATATTTAATGTACCTTCTCACTTTGCGGAATGTCTGCTGAGAATTCTTATATTCTTTTCATTACGGCTATAATTTAACTAAGATACGATTGATAACGCATCCAGAAAGATCCTAAAAACTTGATCCCCAAAATGGGGTGTAAGAGCCATATTTGGCCATGCTGTGCCAGGCACAAGACGGACAAATCAAACAATGGACATATACACTCAAGGTTGATTGGTCTGGGAGATTTGTGGACAGTGGACATACTCACTGAGCCATGATGGCCCCATATATACACTCACTAGGAGAGATATACATCCAGAGAGGAATCAAAACTGTATCCCCTACAACTCACTAGTGCAGTAGGCACAACCACTGGGCCACGATGGACCTGATCCAAAAAGTACAGTAGTTATTAGTTCATATGAGAAAAAAAATTTTAACCTTTAATAGTACTCATGTAAGGTATCAAGGTTAGGTTAATGAATACTATTATACTTGATTCAAATGAATTTAAAGTGAAAACTATTTTGCAAGCAGTGTCGAGGTAAAACGTGTTCTTGCAAATGAAATTGATCTGTCTTTGAAAATTATATTGGAAGTAATTGTTTATTTAAAACAGTTATAAAGATAACCTATTTATTAGAATCCATCTTCACATGTTTGCACCTCCTTTTGTATGGTTATGATTATGTAAACAAACAAGCACATTGAGTTGTCATGCCTTTGTGATTGGCTTTTTCACACACAGTATGACACCACAACTATAAATGGGTGTGGTCATATTAGTATGGCCAATCACCTACTTATAGTATATTGTTATTTTGTTTATGGCAATCATTTTATTAAGGGATTTATGCTAATTTTTAGATGTACAAGAAGTATAAAAATGAAAGTTCTTTTCTTTCAGATTACAATTTTTGTTATACTTTTTGTAACAGATTCAACTCTTGTTTTTCAATCTTTATTTCTTTCCTGTAAATAGTTTTAGAGCTTTTTGAATAATAAATGTTCTTAACTTTTTGAATCTCTGAAATTTATTTTTAATCCACACATCAAAGACGGCATTGACATTCGTCCCGATAAAGCCCTGCTAGGAACAAAGTTCAAAAGTTTCCCAGGAAATATCAGTGGAACAGAAACCACATTGTGATGACATCACAAAGTGAAAAAGTAATAAGTCAAACTAGTGCAAAAAAAACTAATTAGCCAGCTCTGAATAGGTTCAGGTCTTTTTTTGTTTCTCGACAAATCGTTGAATGAACAAAGGTAGAAAGAAATAAGAAAAGTTCATTATTCCCCACTCTTCCTACCTGTTACATCAGCCTTCCCTGCTTAGCAATGTATTCTGTAGTTGTACCATTCTTCACTTCAATTATTCAGTTTTCAGCGATTCTTATTAGGTTGTTTTGTGGTGTATCCCATAGATAACTCTTATCTTAATTTTGAAAAATTCAACTCAAATACTCTTGTGGACTGTATCTTTATTGCTCATAACTCAAGCTTGTGAAAGATGCGCTCGTACACCTTCGCGCAGTGCATACTCAAGCTCAATTGGCTTGCTGCCAGATTATACATTTCAACTGTTCTACATTGATGGCGCTTTGTAATTTTAAGATTTCTACGCTTTAACATCTCTAATGCTTATGGAACTCCTTAGAAGGACTCCTTTTACAATAGGGCGTTAGTTTGTGCATCCTCTCATTTCAGTGTTAAAAATTCAGATTAATTATTTAATTTATTACTGATTATCTATTTAGATAGTGCTAAAGATAACTTGCTTATTCAAATCCATCTTCACATGTTTGCACCTCCTTCTTGTTTGGTTACGATAATGTCAACAAACAAACAAGTTGAGTTGTCATGCTTTTGTGATTGGCCACAGTATGACATCACACCTATAAAGGGGTGTGGTCATAATATTATGGCCAATCATGTACTTAATGCAGTATTATGATTTTGTTTATGGCAATCTTTCCATTGAGATATTTATGCTAATTTCTAGAGATACAAGAAGTATAAAAGTGAGAATTCCTTTCTTTCAGCGCTCAATTGTTGTCATACATTGGACAGAGATGTATCTCTGGTTTTCCAATCTTTATTTATTTTCCTGTAAATAGTTTTTACAGCTTTTAATGAATAAATGTTTTTAGCTCTTTAAATCTGATGATTTATTTTTTTACTCCACATATCACTGGGCACTTTGCTTATCCACAATATGTGGGTGATAGATATAAATAGCCAATTATAGCATGTTTTTTTAAACAGTGATGTCTCAAATTCTATGTTAATGACTTGTTGTAGGGGTGAATCCAAAGAGTGCCTCAACTCGGTCTATTGTACCGAGACCCCTGTGATCTACTAAAGACCAATTGCCGAAATAAATTTAGGCAAGTACCCGATTGGAATGTTGCCCAGTTCGCAGGGTTCGGATACAGTGGTATCCCAGATATTCAAATCGTCGTGCAGAGTAAAAATCAAAGTCACACAATACTTGTTTAGGAATCTCCTCTACCATCCGACAACCTCTACGTAATGGGTCGTCTCTAACACCCTTAATGTTGAGGTGTCTATTCAGGGTACAGTGGCCAGTCAGAAGGCCAATAGCTATCCTGATTTCTTTCCTGCTCAATTTTAGCTGTCTATCCCAGGGAGACTGTCGATTGAGCTCTTTGATCTAAAGATTGAAGCCATGCACGGTAGGACTCTGCATGGAGCAAACCCCTTATAGTCCCTCTAACCACATTGTGAGGCAGACCCAAAACAGGTTCTGGTCCAACAAATGGCGTTTCAGATGCTAATGGGTCTGCCCTCATTACCCTCAATGACCAGGACAAGAGAAACTTTGTCTCTCTCAGCCAGATCCTCAAGTGCATTGGGACATTCACACACAGCTTTTGTTGGAAAAGCAGTCACTTAGGGCTGCCTGGCTGTCAGAGAAGATTTTTATAACCTTCTTAACAACCCCTCTATTGAGGCTGTTCTAAGTACAAGCAGAGATCGCGAGTACCACAGCTTGATATACAAAGGCCTACTTACCCAAAAAGAAAGATGGTCTTATTTTTCGATTAGGAAAAAGGCCCTGATCCAGTGCCATGAGATGTTTTTGAACCATCTGTGTACCAAATTTCATCGCCTCCCGCGATCAGAAAGGAGACCATCCCTCTCTGGTTGGAAAGATAATGTTATATTTGGCTTGAAAGCAAAATTGCTTTAGCATCCACTCAGATCGCATATGTTTAATACAAGAAAAGACAATTCCTATTGTAAATTAATCCTAATATTATTCTTCATGTTTCGATCCTCCAACTAGTTGCATAAAAGAAAGTTCTTGACAATTATTTTCACCAATATCAAGATTGTTTCAAAATCAACTGAAAATGAATTTCTTAATAACTTTGAGGGTCAAAACATGCACTGTATTAGGGATAATAATGACACAAAAATAATTACAATAGATCGGTTCATTTGACGATGTATCGCTGTTTGAACTTCCTATTTCAGAAACACAGTTCTTCAAAAATTGAGTTTAAGAAACATGTTTGTTCGTGGTGACGATACATAATGAAAAACCCTTGTGACAAAAAAGTTGGACACTATTTTGAATTCATAAAAAATAATATAGACATTTCTGAATAAAATGATACCGAAATTGTTATTCTACCATCAGTAAAACCGGAAATATTTAACTTTTTATAAACATGACAGCTGCAAATCAAACGAGCCTTCATCATTTAAAAAGCTCTTTTTCGCCTTTTGTGTTAAATGGGATTTCAATAGTGAAAATCGCTATAACTTAAAAACTACTTGTCATAAATGAGTGCAATTTTCTACATTTACTTTGCAAATATATTTCTTTAATTTGTCTTCAGCAATTGTGTGTGTGTGTGTGTGTATATATATATATATATATATATATTATTACTATTTGTTCTATAATTTTTCGAACTTTATATACTATGCGTTTTATGTAGTTTTTGAACAAAATTTTTTTAATTGTTTTTATTTCAAAAATCATGAAGACAATTTATAGTATGAACTTTTAGGAGTTAATTAATGCAAAAATGAAGTGATTTGTTATAAATTTATTTTTAATTATATCAATTTTGCCCAACGTCAAAATTTTGGACATTTTAAAATTTTAATTACAAATTTTTTAAAGTTTTGAAAATATAAAACAGTTATTATAATTGTAAAATACAATTTATACCTAGAGAAAATATTTCAGAATTTTGAGTCCTGGAGCCCCTTAAGTAAAAAATGTGTATATAATGCACCCCTTGATGTTTTCTTTCTTTAAAGTTTTCGAACTAAACGAAGGGCAAAAGTCACTCACGTGCTGTACGGCACATGCACGTTCTTGATCTCCACCCTCTGCCAGCGTCCCAAGTGCAGAGCGGCCCTGTGCAGGATGTCGCAGTACTTGGGCGGAAAGCAGTGCGCGATGTAGAGTGTCAGGCAGCCCACTCCCGTGAAGATGCAGTGCTGCGCCACCCAATTCACGTCGTAGTGGAGAGTGCTCTGAAATGCGAGGGATTGCTTTCAACACTGTCCATTCAGCAATTTAACATAATGGAATTTCAACATCAACATTTGGAAATTTATTATAAACATTTTCTTTTACCTGTAATGCTCAAGAAAAGGATTTATTTCAAACTGAATAGCTTTCTATTCAATTTTGTTTATGTTGTACATGTCCTTCCAGAGTTCTTGTATTACTGAGTGTTGTTAACCACTAGAGTTCATATTAGCGAGTTTTGTAAATCATTAAAGTTTACATTTTTCTTTCCTGCGTTTACTGTCTCTATACATATTCTTGTCAATTCATTTGTCTGATGCAATCGTAACAGGCGGCGAATCGGTCACCTCCGAGTCTCGTTCCACAACCTCGTTTGTTGCAATGTCTCTTTAATTATTAAATGTCTCGTTGGACTTACTCTCTTATTTCAATATCACAACAGTTTGTTTACTCAAGTCAACTGCCAAAACAATTCATAGACATCAGGATTATTCCAAACAGCTCGAGTGATTTGTGTGAAAAGTCATGAGTAGGATTGACACGACCGTACGATCTGACTCGATTGTGAGTTTAACCTTCACGTCTGCAACGCACGCATCACTTTGCGTCTTCTCGAACAGAGTAGCGTTGATTTTCAACTAAAACAGAGTAACTCAAGAACTTGCACAGGGTGGCAACTGAATCTTCGAAAAAAAAGTTCCCCCGATGGTGTCACAATAAATTCCGATTTTACAAATCCCTTAAGAAATGTTGTGATCCATATCGATTTCAAGAATCCACAAATTATTTTTAAATACTTAAGGTCAGGTGGGGTGGAAAGGATCACTCTCCACACATATTTTGT
Organism: Metellina segmentata; assembly: GCA_947359465.1. Classification (NCBI taxonomy): domain Eukaryota; kingdom Metazoa; phylum Arthropoda; class Arachnida; order Araneae; family Tetragnathidae; genus Metellina; species Metellina segmentata. The sequence goes on along the minus strand of OX375881.1, from coordinate 59,622 downwards.
ATTTTTTCTCTTTAGATATTTGAATTATTAGTGTAAAGAATTGGAGCCCTTAATGGAACTCATACAATGGCAATTGAAAATACTGGAGAAAAAATATAAAATATTTTGATTATGAACGTATTACACCCAACCCTACACTATCATACTATACATCGAAATCAAATGCAAACATACATAAAAAATTCTACAAACGTGGAATTGCAAGCAAAAAATATGAATTGAATGCACTAAAGAACATTATTAGTTATGCAAATTTTAAATTCAAAACCACATGTTGTATCGCATGCCTCACGGCCGCGAAAAAAAACGGTGGCGTATTTTGCTGCGTACAAAATTTACTGTGCAGTGTTATTTATTCAAACTACAATTTCGGCGAATATGATTGATTCGATTCTCAAAAGTACTCGTAATCGCACATCTCTAATTAGGACAAACGATAATAGTTTCTGTTAAAATGATAAAATTTCCCTGATTTGTTGTGAAAATTTTGCCTGATCTTTCCAGAGTTAAAAAGTTTCCCGATTTTCCAGTTTTGTGTTACCACCCTGTTCCAGAATTCCCAACCACTGCAGGCCTTTCACGGAAGGCGAAACAGACGAAACTCTATCTTCGATGTCAATTCGGATTTCCTATCAGTAATCAGTCGACATCGCGTAGGAGCAACGTGACTCTCTGTCTCCGACGTTTTTGGATCCGAAGGAAAAAATCAAGGAGGATGCCACACAATTTTGAACCGAGGTCAGACGACAAGAACAACATTCCATTCTCCAAAAAGCTCGAGCTGGCATCGCATTCTTCAAACTTCTCCACCGCGGTAACGCCAGTGGTAGATAAGAAACAGAGAAAACCACGAAACGAGCGTCACCTGGGAGAAGTAGCAGGGCAGGAAGGCAGCGTGGTACACCACCAGGAAGGAGTTGAAGAGCACTTGCTTCCAGCGGTTGTTGAAGTCGCTGCGCAGCGTCTCCACCTCCTCGCGGATGGCCTCGGCAGACGCTGAGCAGGTGTGGCTGACAGAGGGGCTCTTGCCCCCCTTGCTGCTGCGCGTGGTGGGGTTGCGCTCGGGGGGCTGGGACCTCAGCTCCAGGAACCTGCCGATGTTGGAGCCCAGGACCACGACGTACATCACGAACCTAGGAAATGGATGCAGTACAGCTGGGTCCAGTATGAACCACACAATAAGAATCAAACAAATTAATTTCTAGTTCTGTGAAGGTAGGTATTTAAGCCCAGTGCACAGATCCTGTCTTTCAACGTGCGGCACCGAAGCCCAACTATGCACACATAACCATGAAATGACGTAAGTACTCAATTCGCGGCATTTGTGATACATATTCCTTCGAAGAAAACATGTTTATTTCGCTTATTTGGTGTAACAGAAGTATCTTTTGAAACAAAATAGACGTTACAGGATACAAACATTCATTAATTATCATTTATATTCCATTTATTTATGAAAACAAGGTACTTGAGACTCATGCAGTGTAGTGGGGAACTGTGGTACAAATTGCATGCAAGTTGGATGTGTGTTGCCGCATTGGCACCAGAGGCACGTGTGCACTACTCAATGGGATCTAATGTATCTTAGACAGCACTTGCGTTGCCGCAGCATGTTGAAAAACTGGATGTGTGCACAAGGCCTTAATCGACGGCGCGACTGGACGTCGTTTCGAACTACGGTCAGACGACGCCCGAGCTGGCACCCCACTCGCCAAACAACCACACCACAATAAAGTGAGGAAATTTTAGGACATGACAGATTGCACCAGCCTCCTAAAGCACACGTTAGTCAACTCGCGATCCTCCTGTCACTCTTCCGACACGGATGCCGCTGCCCTGGCGTCGCCTGGAAAGATTGCAAATGCGTGCTTAAGGTGCATTTACATCGGAGTTGTATATACATTTTTCTCATTTTTAAGGGGAGAGGACGTTTTACGTTCCCCTGTGCTGACCCCTTTCCGTCCCTTTTTTTGACCGGTATACATGCTTTGTGGACTTTATTGGCAGCCATCCGAGCACACTCTCACCCCTTTGTAAAGAAGGACGATTACTTTTCATCAGGATGTCGTGTTCCTCACCACTCCGGGCATTGTGCTTTTAGTTTGTCTTTGTACTTGAGTGTAGTTGGGTCCCAGAAGAGGACAGGCCTCTCTCTCTAAATAGTTCTATTAATGTCTAGGATTACCAGCTCTTTTGTCCACACCATTTGAATCGAATAGGTCACTCACTGGCAGTTTGGCAGGAGATGGGGTCGAGGCTAGAAATGGGGGCAAAATATCAGAGAGCGAACAAAAGAGGGCATAAGCGACAAAGGGGGCAGATGGAAGCGGTTATTGTCAAGCAAATGTCTTGGAGAAATCTCCCCCAAAGTTGTGACCCTTTGATCTTTACCGACAACAAATTTGGCTCTGCAAACTCTCCAAATCGCCACACTGACTCGAGCCGTTTCTCGGAATAGCTTCGATGTTTGGAGGGAGAGAAGTTGTGCAAAAATCCTGTGTAAACACAGCGTTACAAAACTGCAGACTCCAGTAGAGAGCAGTTTTGCAGCATGTACTTCGACGTGAAACTAGCAATTCCATTTGTTTGGAGTCGTGGAAATAGAGCAGCAAATCATCAGTAGGAAACACTCCTGCATGTTTTTTAGATCGAGAATGGGATGTTTGATTTCTTTCTTGGAAGATTCTGTTTTGACTGTTGAAATATTGCATCCATTTCTGTGGGAAAAATCACCTTGTCTGTGAAGCCTGTACACTTCAAAAGGAGATGTGTCGCTGCTATTTTTAAGTACAAAGTACACTAACAATTTAATTGGTATGGACAACGATAGTATTTCTTTGCATTAGTAACTTTTTTACTTGAGTATTTGTTCATAAGTCATACAGGACATATGTTGAATGGTGCTCAAAGTTAATTGTTTAATCTGTCAATTATTTCGAACATGATGCTGAAAAATATGAATAGGAAAGTTAAAATTTTAGCTTGTATGTTTCATGAAATCCAATTTTTCAAAGTCAAATACATTGCAATTTTAAAAAGTCTAGTTAATATATCACTTGCAATATTGAGCTAAATTTCGAGAAACCAAAAAATTAGCTCACTGTGTACCTCAACTTTTTAGTAGTATCTAAAAAATAAAATGAAGCTGTGAGGAGCTTGTCATTTGTGATACAAAAAACTACTCAACGTACCTACTGAAGATCCCTCGGGTGTTGCTTTTTAAATTTGTGAGTTTTAGATTGAAAAAGTGAAAAAATAAATATTTCTGTGAAAGGGTCACAAAACCTAGCAATGCCAGAATCAATATTTTATTTTTATTTTCATTTAGAATTAATTTACTTACTATATAGTAGTAGAATTTCGTTTCATAAAAGAAAAGAAAATTTAAATTATTCTTTTGAAATAAGACAATTGGCAAATCGTATATTTATGTCATTCAGTTTTTAAATTTCAACATAGATTTCCTTTACAAAACGATTAAAATAAGTAAAACTTGCACAAATGTTCTATGTTTTAAATTAAATTATTGGGTTTTATTGAAAGAAAATGCTCAACAGTCAAGTATCTATATATAATTTTGAGCCAGTAATTGACTTTCATTCAGAAACTATGTCCCAAATGGAAAAAAGTGCCATAAGGATTTGATTTGAACCTGTAGGTCAGTTGGATTCAAGAAAATTTTAAATGAAAATTTGCCAGTTTTGGAAGATTATTAATATTTGAAAATATCTGAACTAGGACTTAAAAAAAAAAGATAAAAAAACCTAACAATTTGAGGTAAGTAATCTTTCTTCAAGGAGCTCACTTGATGACTAAACAATGTCAGAACACTCACGGGTAGATCAAAAAGACGACACTGAGAATTCCGTATTCGACGACAACGTGGTAGAAGCAGAAGAACAGGATCGGAGTTAGGACGCTCATCACGAGGACATGAATACAAAAGACACACGTTGCTTGGTAAGAGGCAGGGAAACACAAGTTGCATACCTGGAAAAGAAGATCAGTGGAGGATATGCAAAATAACTTCAATATAAATTGAAAGAGATCCAAATAATAATTTCTTATTTTGCCTGAAAAGGAAATATTTACACTACATCCCTAATTCATGTGCAGACATTTTTAGACAGGGGCAAGTGATGATGCCCTTTGCCGAAAACAAATTTGCATTTAATGATGTAAATCTATTGAATTAATAGATAAATTATCATAATTAGTACACAATTAATTTCAACAATCAATCTCTGTTGATAATGTTAGTTATATATTGTAATTACGTAGTTTATAATTGTTTATGATGAATGATTTTGACATTAGTTAATCGGCAAATTTGATTTTTTCTGCTGAAAGCTTGTATTTGCACGTCCTACCTAGGATGGAAATAATTTCTAAAAAAATATATAATTTTTTTCATGAATTTTTGCTTTGGCAATGTAGTTATTTTGGTAGTCAAAATAGGCTCAACACTCTTTTTACAACCAAATTCATGACTTACAGTTTGAACATGTTACATATAGCTGGATGTTTTTCATTTGGTTTGTCAGTAACTTTTTGTTCCACGAAAGCAAATGAGAACAGGAGCTAGGCTTCGAGTCCTCACAGCTCAAACCACTTGGTTACCATGCCAAGCCATATAGAGAACTATAAAAATTATACTGAACAAATTTCCTGACAAATACATCTTTATACTTAAAAAGCAATTTTTTAAAGATAGCTAATGATTTAATGCAAGACATAATAGAATTTTTCCAATGAAAAATGTCCAAATTTAGTTTTTGTCTAAATAGGAAAAGGGCAGTAAGCAATGCAACATTAATGCATTTATTTGATATTCCAGAATAAAATATCAAATAAAATATTTATAAATTTTACTACATTGCAATGAAAATATACCACTTTTGCACACAAAAATTATGACAAAAAGTGATTAAAAAAAATTGACTTTATAATTTAAAATAAAATGATTCACATAATATAACACTAATTTCATGTGCTTTAGAGGAACAAGCCTGTATACAAATTTCGCCTTGCCAAAATTGGTTTGAAATCTATATGCACAAGTTTTCAAATCACTAATTGAAAATCTTAAGAAAATCTGTGGTATCCAATGTCTTGCCTTTGCAGACGATTTAGCTATATTTTCGACAGACCCAAACATTGATGTTGCCAATGCTAATATTAATCAGACCATGAAAATCCTTGAAAAATGGTGTGAGAAAAACCAAATGACTGTTAACACTGAAAAAACTGTTTACCAGCTTTTCACACTGTCAACTAAAACAACACCTGACATCAGTTAAATATAAAAACCGATATCTCTGTAAACAAGAAAATTTCAAGTATCTCGGCGTTACTTTCGACAGTAAATTATCGTGGAGGAGACATTCTGAGGAGAATGCGGAAAAAGGTGAGAGCAGATTCCTTAAAAGACTGTCAGGTGTTACGTGGGGTTCATCTCCGGTTGTTCTTGCTACCACATACAAATCGTATGTAAGACCTGTCCTGGACTATGGAGGAGAGCTTCTGGCATCCGATCGCTGTGGCGACAAAGTAGATAGGGTCCAGAACAAGGCCCTCAAACTTATTACTTCTGCTGCCTGCTCCACGCCTATTACTGCCCTAGAAATTCAAACTGGTATGGAACTTATGAAAGTTAGAAGAGAGAAACAACTTCTTAAACAATTTGAAAAATGTAAAAGACTTCCCCTTCACCACTGGCGGGAATTAACCCATTAACGCCCAGCGGTATATTTTTAGACCGTTAGACGAAGTTCAAGTAACGCGCTTTTAAGTGACCTTCAATTCATTCCATAGCAGTGGAACTGCACACGTGGCAAGAATAAACATTCCCGAGTTCAAATGTCATGTGGTTTTCTTGTTAGCTGTAATTGTTATCTGGCAGGGATAGAGGAAAGTTTATCGTAGTATTTTTTTATGCGGTTTTTCGTTCTTTGTTCACATTTCTCCAGAAAACAGTTAAGTGATCACAGTAAGTAAAACTTTATTGGGTTTTATATGATCGTTATAGATGTAGCTATTTTGATATAATGCAGTGTTTGTTCAAAATGAATTTAATTAGCAGAAAATTGAGCTGAAATGTTGATGTACTATAAATAGATCGCTGGGCGTTCAAGTGTTCTTTTCCCCCCTTATTGCAGGCAGTACGACAATGTAGTTTTTGTACTTCTCCAGAGTGGAAAAATGAATCGGAAAATATTCAGTAACATTCAGGATGCTGTCAAATATCTATTTTCTAAAGAAATTGATGATGATATTATTGCTAAACCACCTGATGTTTAAGAACTAATAGACGAAGAGGAAATAGATAAGTTAGATGCTCCAGTTATAAAGGATATTACTGGGAAAATAGAAGTTTTTTCAGTAGATGATGAATGTGATGAAACAGATTTGCCTTCAACTTCTGAGAGAAAAACTAAAAAGCTAAAAGTATTCTGGTAAACGAAAACACGGAAATACGCTAAATGGTCGGACGCAGAGGAAAATAGTTAGATAAAATGCAATGTGGCACATACGATTTTCGATTTCACGAAAAAAATGAAATTACGGTAGTCAGGTGGAGAGATGACAAAAGTGTTGATGTTGCTACGAACTTTGATGACATCGAGTGCATGTCAAAAGTTGAAAGATGGTCTTGTGAAAAAAAAAGAGTAACAATTCCACAACCAAATTTCATAAATGCTTACAACAAACATATGGGAGGGTAGATCATCATGACTGGTTGCTAGAAAAGCACAGCATTGCTATTAGAGGTAAAGAATAGTATTGGTGCTTGTTCACACGAATTATTGATATGGCATTAGTCAATACAAGCATCTTGTATAGAAATATTCAAGGATCTAATACTATGACGATTTTCGAAGAGCTGTTGCCGCGAAATATCTCAAATTGGGGACCGGAAGAAAACTTTTAAAAGGTCGCCCTTACAGCTTCAACTCAACCTCAGAAATCGATGTTAGTGATGATGTTCGTTTCGACAGAGAGGATCATAATATAGGCAGGCGAAATGCCCAAAGACGCTGCCGATTTGAAGATTGCCAATCAAGACCACTTACATTTTGTATAAAGTGCAATACCACTTTATGCAAAAACTGTTTTACAAAATTTCACACGAAATTGTAACTAATGTTTTTATTACTTTGGTATCCGTTTATTGCATGTTTTTCATAATATAATATACCACTTATAATTTTTAAGTTCTTTGTGTTTCCCCCCATTTTTTCCCCTCAAGTGCATTAGAAATTTGAACATCATTTAGTAAATCCTGAATAAATTATTGTATTTTATTATTATTGTATCAGTTTTTTACATATTTCTAAATATTTCGAAATATATACATGTTTTTTTAAAGTGATGTATTTTTGTTTTTATCTATTTTATCCTTTTTAAACATTTTATTGAATAACTAATATTTGTCAGCTATCTGCTAAAAAATATTGTGCCAACGCCCAGCAATCTATTTTTAGTACATAATTTTTTTTTAAAACTGATGTCCGTTTCAATAAAATTCGATTATATTATTCATATTGAAGGTGAAATACCCCAGATTTAAGAAATTTATTCCATTGCTTAAAAAAAAATTAATTCGGGCGTTAATGGGTTAATACCTGCTAGAAAGAGGCTTAAAACACATCAATCATTCTTTTCTAAATCCGAGGACCTATTGAATAAATACAATATCAAAAATGATAGTCGCCAGCCTTTCTGCCTTAAAGGAAGTTCCCCTCCCTCACTCAGTTTTCCACCTTCAAACCTTTCAATTAATTTTCAAAAGAAAAAGAGTGATGCTCTTCTCCGTGCCCTGGAAACCATTGCAACTAGATATCCAAAGGATACCTGGCATATACATATACCGATGGTTCTGCCCAGGAGGACTATACAGCTGGAGCCGGTTATTAGTGTGCAGGGCTTTTTGAGGATTCATGTGCTGTAGGCTTGAATGCTACGAACTTTGAGGCTGAAATTGAGGCCATTGTACAAGCAACATCTTCTATATCCAACTTAAATACTTCCTTCAGACACACTGTTTTTCTTGTCAATTCACAGTCTCTCCCTCTGCTCATTACACAATAGCGATTCGGCACATGTAGAAGAGGCAAAACAAAAAATTTACGAACTCAACGGGACGGTTTTCTTCCAATGGATACCCAGCCATTGCGACATTCCCGGTACTGAGAAGGCAGACTCGCTGGCTAAACAGGGTTGCAACCTTCCACAGCCTCTTATTGCCTTACCATACAACCAGGCATTTTCCACCATTGGATCATTCACACCAAATCAACCAATGGTCAAAACATGATGTCTTCATATCTTTATTTTTTTTTTATAGTATTAGCTTAGTAGATAAAAAATACAAAGTTTTAATTTTTTTGGACCTTTCGTTTTTGAGTTATAAATTTTTGAAAAATTCAAAAACACCAGTTTTTAGGAACATTTTGATACATTTAAAAGCAAGTAACTCAAAAACCGTATGTCCTAGAAAGCTCAAATTTGTACCATTTTCTTTAGATTTGCAAGGGCTTTAATTTAACATATAGCTTGAGTGTACCACGTTGGTTTTTATAAAAAAAATTTGTAAAAAAACAAAAATCGGAATTTTTAATTTTGATAAAAGAAATATATTTTATACTAAACCTCAATAGTAAGGTGTGTACAAAGTTTCATGATGGTATTCCGATGGTGTCATATTAAAATAATTTTTATCTGAATCAAGACGTGCGAAACTTCTGTTAATTCGTTACTTGTTACTCTAGATAAAAATTAATCTCTTAACCAACACTATTGTATTTAAATTTCATTTACCCTATTTTATTTAAACAAATACAACTTACTTTACATTCAAGGAACAGGTTTTTTCTTCTTTTAGCACTTTAAATTAGTAAATGCGAGTTCTCTTCTTTGCCAAAACTTGTGCTGCTTTGGCCATCTCATCTGTTACCAGTTGCAGTGGTTGGATGTCATGTGCACAAAATATTTCTCATCGGCAGTGCTAAGGTATCTGCTCTCCTAGGAATTGTTTATGATAGCAATGGTCTTTTTGGGTGAAGAAATGACACAAGAATTTCCTTTTCAACATCGTCTTTTGAGTCAACATGCGCCAACCATCACTCTTTATCGTAAGCACAAGTGACAAAACCCACAATTTTTTCAAATGGAATGTTATCATCACCATGGATAATTTGTACCCTATGTGTTTCTGAGTCATCAGAAAATGAGTAGATTTTGGTTTTGACACTATTTAGATCTAGAGGAATGAAGGCATGAAATTTTTGGGTCCCTGAGACTGCCACAGCTTTTTCAAAGCATGGTTTTAGAATCTTTTCTTCATTTATATACTCTTCATCGGTTAAATAAAAAAATAAATTACCTGCTCTACTCCAACATGGCAAAGACATCATTATACCACACCTATGTAGGATTTATAGATCTTGCGTGGTATATGGTTATATGCTGCATGCATGGAGAAACTGCAAGGTAATTTTTATACCTAAACCAGGCAGGCACGTGCCAACAGGGGGGGGCGGTTTTTTTTGCCCCCCCCCTGTCACTGAGGAGAAGGGGCGAAATATGGATTTCGCCCCTCCACAATATCAAAGAACATTATTATCATTTTAACTTCAAAAATAACATTAAACAGTACCGTTGAAGCAAATTTGGACTAATATCATTTCCTGTCAATAGATGCAGACCCAGATATCTGGAGGAGGGCAAACAGGCATTTGCCAACAGGGGGGGGGGGTATTTGGTCCCTCCCGTCACTGAGGAGAAGGGGCGAAAGCCATATTTCGCCCCTCCACACACACTATCAGGGAACATTATTAACATTTTATCTTCAAAATTAACATTAAAAAGTACCGTTAAAGCAAATTTGGACTATGATTTCATTTCCTGTCAATAAATGCAAGCCCAGATCTAGAGGAGGGCAAACAGGCACTTGTCAACAGGAGGGCAAAGGGTATTTGGTCCCTCCTGTCACTGAGGAGAAGGGGCGAAAGCCATATTTAGCTCCTCCACACTATCAAGGAACATTATTAACATTTTAACTTCAAAAGTAACATTAAACAGCACCGTTGAATCAAATTTGGACTAATTTCATTTCCTGTCAATAGATGCAGGCCCAGATCTGGAGGAGGGCAAACAGGCATTTGCCAACAGGGGGGGGGGGCAGAGGGTATTTGGTCCCTCCCGTCACTGAGGAGAAGGGGTGAAAGCCATATTTAGCCCCTCCAAACACACACTATCAGAGAACATTATTAACATTTTATCTTCAAAATTAACATTAAAAAGTACCGTTAAAGCAAATTTGGACTATGATTTCATTTCCTGTCAATAAATGCAAGCCCAGATCTAGAGGAGGGCAAACAGGCACTTGTCAACAGGAGGGCAGGGGGTATTTGGTCCCTCCTGTAACTGAGGAGAAGTGGCGAAAGCCATATTTAGCCCCTCCAAGTACACACTATCTAGGAACATTATCAACATTTTAACTTCAAAAGTAACATTAAAAAGTACAATTACAACAAATTTGGACTAATTTCTTTTCCTGTCAATAGATGCAGGCCCAGATCTAGAGGAGTGCAAACTTGGCATTTGCTCTGGACAACCGATTTCGTGGGTGAGGCGCAAAATTAGTGTAAAAAAATGTATAAAGTATGAAAATAAATAAAAAATTATAGTACATGAAGATTTTCGTACATTGTCAACACTCTGGATGTACTCAAGATAGTACCCTTCAGCGACATTGACAAATTACTGCAAACCATTTAATTAAAACAAAACAACTACCGCAGTCATTTCCGTAGTACATCTCCACACACACATGCCTCAATATCCATATATATCCATAAACATAAAAAACTTTTTACGAAGGTTTTATCAGAAAAGTTTATGTCTTTTCTCCAGCGCGTTGTTGAATAGATTTATTTAAAATTGTTTAACCCTCTGAATCCTGAACCGCCTCAATCCGTACCCAAAGAGATTCTTCGACAGAGTCCTGAGAGGCGCTTATTCGGGCGGTTGTCTTTCATAGTAGGGAAGTAGGTAGTTAGACGAGAGATCTCTTTCAGTTCCTTCGGGGAGCGGTTCGAGGTCAAAGGTAATCCATTGACACTTGACAGTGATGTAGTGAAGTTGCTTGGGGATAGTTTTAATGGACAACATCGACAAAGGCGGCGGTGCCTTTTGCATTTGGAGAAGTCATTCAAAGTGTGGAAGTACCGATTCTGAAAAAATTCTTTCACACTTCTATTTTCAAATTGGTGGATGTTTCCAGTAGTAAGAATGGTAGAAAAAGACCAACATTTATAATATAATTTTTTGGAAAATACGTGTTTTCTAGAACATATTTCTGAAAACGGTATAATTTTACGTAACTCCTAATATCTGAAATCTTTTTTTTTTGTAGTAAAAGTATGTCCTGAATATTCATCAGCATGCAACTCGGACTTCAGCAAATATAACAATTTATGAATGTTTTTGTCTTGCATTCTTTGTGAGAAATGAATATTTGCTTTACCGACACAATTCAATAGGCTCAGTACATTATGAAAAAAATCTTAATACTCCGCTTTCAAAAAGCCGACCAACCGATATTAGTGGTTAAGATGTTAGCCTCTAGATCAGAAGGTTCCTGTTTCGAATCCGGGTCCGGGCATGGATGTTTGTAAGCGTATGGTGTAGAGGCGGCTGGCGCACCTTAAATCTGTCGTGGCCGAAATTTCTCACGTTGGATTTGTGTGGAAGTTTGGAGAGTGGGATGCCAGCTCAGGTGTTGCTTCGTCATCTGACTGTGGTTCAAAATTACGAGGTGTTGTCCTCGGTTCTTTTCCTTAAGGAATTGATCCCGGACTGTCGTCAGTAGCCCGTTGTGTTGATCTAGTACGACGTTAACTAATATTACCATTACCATTACCGCTTTCATAATATTTTGAACTGAATAAAACTCCTGTCAATCCTTACGAAACATATTGGAAATTATTCTTGTAGAGAAAGTACTTGTTACATAGGTTGTTGTTTTTCTTGCTGCCAATATTTTAATTCACTTTAAAAATCACAGTTTTAGGATTCTATAATAGATAATAGGAAGACATTAACTAGCCCTGGTATTTTTTTATCAAGTGAGGTTAATATCGCTAGTCTCTAATATTTTTTTTAACCTACTTTTAGTATTCGCATAAAAGTGTAGTTCCCATTGGATTTTAGAAAATCATTTTGGTTACTGTAAATAATAAATTTCTATATGAATATTTACTCCCCATAAACATTGATAATGTCATCGGTCATGCGTCGAAAGATGATTCAAAACCAGAAGTAAAACTTTTCCTGATCTCTCCATCGCAATAAAATTTCAGCTGTAGCGCAAATTGCCAGATAGGACTAGTAACAAACACAGACCAACAGCTATTTTTAACGTGCTAAAAATGTAAATAATAATTAAAATATATATCTTTGATATCTAATCTATTATGTTTTACAATTTTTCCTTTCCTAATTCTTGTTTAGAAAGCCATGCAATTTAAAAAACCTTCTAACTTTTTAAATTCTTGTTCGTTTTTAAACTCCGTAGTCAATGATATTTTGAACTCTGGTATTTTCTAAGATCTTACTGAAATGATAGGCTTGTCTATGGCCATTGTAGGGTCTTCTCTAACAGCATCAACTTTAACTGAATTCCATTTCATCACCTGACGCCCAAGACATTATTATACCGCTAATGATTGGGGATAGTTTTACAATGAGAACATGCGATGTTGGCCTTATCGTATTCTGAACTTAAAACTTGGCTATTTGAGGATAAAGAGCTTTTGGCCCAAGAACATAGAAATTCACTCGTCTGTCTAAATCTATTATTGAAAGATTGTTTACAATCAAGCTTGTAAAAATAAATTATTGGCATATTTCTCTCGTATAATTTTAGACTAATTATATATAAATAAAACATCATTCCATTCTACCATTTTGTTTTGACAGTGAATAGTTAAGGTTTCATTAAGATTAAAGAAACGTGAATGCTGCAATTTTAATGTTCTATATACATAGAAAATAAAAGATTTCTCAATCTTTGATAGATTCTCTTAAGTAAATCAGATAAAAATTAGCCAGTACAAAATTTGTAATTCTTAGAGTAAAATATTAAAAGTTATTGGAAAAATTTGCATTGAATAGCGATTATCAACATTTATTACTTGTAAAAGTCTAAAGTCTAGTTAAATTGAAAGTCTAAATTTATGGAAACAGTTGAAACCTACAATTTAGGTCAATAACTATTAGATATGAAATTGCAAACAATAAGCAGATTTAATATCTGTAAACTATTGCTCAATATATATCACTGAAAGTCTAATAATTTGATTCGTCTCTGTACGATAATTTTTTATATCACAAAGACTTATTAGACATTAGACCGACTGAAAGTAAGAAGATTGAAACTAGCGCAAACAATTCAAAAGTATCAAACGTAAGTGGTGAGTAAAGTACGTAAGTAAAAGTGCTATAACGATTCCTTAATAAGCGGTTATAACAATAAGAACAGATCTTCAGGTAGTAAACGTGAGAACCTTATATTCGTGCCAAAATTACTCATTAAATCCCCAAAGTTGTAAAAGAGTATTTGAAAGACGAAAACTAAGGGAAAAAGTATTGTTAAAAAAATACTTAGCAACGAAAGATTTAACATTAGAAAAGAAAAACATTTTCCCTAGGGTCACAAATAACCCTCTCGAGTCAAATTGCCGTGGGATGTGTTGTAAGCCATTCTACTATAGTCGTAGCGGAGGGGATATTATGTTATATCCCACAGACCAAGTTAGCAAGAAGGTATGCTGTGTCCATAGTAAAGTCTGAAGTACAAGCATTAGTGAAACTCGCACAATACGTTTGAAGTTTCAAGAGCTTCCCGCTTTCTATACGATGTAATAAATGTTTTAGGCAAAGCGTGAGAAAAAAATTCCACCTGTGAGGAATCTTCAGGTGATCAGAGTTCCTTTAAGTCAAATGCTTGTATGTATTCGTACCTGGGATTCAACACACAGGAAACAGGTTGTACTGTTCTCATTGTAATTCACCACTCTTTAACGAGCACAAAAGAGTTTTGAAAAGCAGTAACAACCTTTGGAAAATAACCCTATATAAGAAACAACCCAATCAGACACAATAAACCCCCTTTCGTTTCTTTCGCCCTAGCTTGCATCTTCTGCCCTTCTCTATGCTTCCCCCTTGCTTTGGGGTGGAGGGATTCAAATTGACACTGGAACCACAATAGACCATTGATGCTTTAATGACCACCCATGAAAGTGGTGAAAATGGGCCAGTCCATTTCACAGACTCGTTAGTAAACAAACCCCAGGACACAACTGTACCGAGCTTTCGGCTGCCTCCGGATTCAGAGGGTTAAATGATAGTTTTGGATATTTTTTGTAAAAAAAATGCACAGGGAGGGGGGGGGTGCCCTTTGTATAAACTACGCAGTTAGCAGCCTCCCTTCCATTAATATATATATATATATACACACAGAGAGAGAGAGAGAGAGAAATAATCACAGAGGGGGCAGCACGCATTATGAGAGCTTCGATATATTCCCCGAAATGGGTAATAAATGAAGGGTCAAGGGGCAACACAAAATTAGATTTTGAAAATAATGAATTTGAAAGTTTTCTAACACGTAAATGTATGAAAAGTTTATCAAGAAACTTCGAACAAATTTTAGTTGTGTAGTAAAAGTTTATATTCAACTAAAATTGAAAAAAAAAATTGTTTCAAAGATCCAAGGTACCAAAAGATTAAATTCTTCCTCTGAATATGTGGCCCAGCACACACATGCCGATACTTTATCACTTTGTTTTACGGCTTTAAAGTGGTTCTACCCCCAAAATGAATGCATGTGGTGCTCGCACTTGAATGCTACAAGATGATTATCAAATTTTCGAATCCTTTAAATGCATTGTAGGGCTTGACCAAGTCTTTGACGGCATGTCTTGAGAAAAGCGATTTATTTTTATGACCGACTGACGGATTGTATGTTAGGGTTTTATTGCCCTAGGTCCCAAACTGGACAAGAAGCGCCTGACCAACTGACAGAAATATCGTTTGAAGATAAGGGCATTCCGGAAATCGCAACAAATCTGTCATTGCTTATTTTGATGATTTACAATATAGGGTCTTTTAAATTGTCGGCTTTCTTATTTGAAGTAAATACGAGAAAACTGCCTGCAAGTGAACTGTTCTGAATTTTTGCCCGATGGATTATTTAGTCTTACGAATTTCCTTGAAGAGTGAGGTTCCGAGAATAATGTTTTGAAAGTAAACACTTGAATTTGTGAAGTAATTAAGTGACGGAAACGTGCGAACAGTGCATTGTTAAAACTTGTTGCTTCGCAAACCAACACTCCTGTCGTAAGTGATTTCGCTTTTTTTTACTTTAACACTTAATGCACCCTAAACTGATAGCCGCATCAGTAAAAAAACCATCTCCATTTTGTTCCCAGTACAATTTTGAATGAACCATGTTAATCTCGTAATATTCTGATATGTACTCAATCGACAAACCATCTTGAGAACAGAGTGAAAAAATCCAGTTTTCAATCCTGCGAAAGCGGCGGTGGTAACTCTTTTTAATATAGAGAGATTCTTAAATATTTCTAACTTAAAACAACAGTAATACCCAATTATTGAAAAACGGGTTTCCAATAAAAATACCTATTCCAAGTTGTAGTTAACAAAAACATTCTTATTTTCATATAAGTAGTATGAACAAAATTTGCAGTCGCTAAGCAGTAAAAATTAATTTTTGATAAATGTTAGACAATAATAAATCTAATAAATTGGCTACCTGAACCATTATATTCCAAACTTTCGTCCGATATATGAGCCGCCTACCAACCGGTATAGTGGTTAAGGTGTTAGCATCTAGATCGGAAGGTTCCAGGTTCGAATCCGGGTCGGTGCATGGATGTTTGTAAGCGTATGGCGTAGAGGCGGCTGGTGCACCTTAAATCTGTCGATCTCACGTTGGGTTGGTGTGAAAGTTTGGAGAGTTGGGTGCTAGCTCAGGTGTTGTTTCGTCATCTGACCGTGGTTCAAAATTACGAGGTGTTGTCCTCGAATCTTTTCCTTAAAGGATTAATCCCGGACCGTCACCAATAGCCCGTTGTGTTGCTCAAATACGATATTAACTAATAATTACAAATTACCGACATATGAGCCTCAAAATTTAATTAATAGAAAATTTCCTCATTCTCGAAAAAACGAGGAATTTTCAATATAATTTTCCGCAGGGGCTTATTATTATCTATCATATTTATATTAATATTGCACTTGGAATTTTAAAATTTTGCCTATGTAAGTTGCAAGTGGTGAAAAAAGTTTTTCCAAATTAAAAATCATCAAAAATTATTTCAGATCCGCAATCACTCTACATAGACTAAGTAGATTGACTATAACTATCGAAAATGAGTTTTTTGATAAATTTTGTTTTAAAGAACTCATACAAGATTATGCAGAGTAAAAGGTCAAAGGAAAATTTTTCGATTAAAAATGGCATTTTTATTATTGTCAATTGTGTTTTTTAAACCAAATTTTCAAATACATTTTATAGTTTAATTATTGTTATTAGTTTTTAACTTTTAAAAATTAATGTTTATCTTATTTCATTGGTTTTTAAAAATATTGCCTACTGTGCTTCATTGAAACCGAATTTTTAAATATAGATTCTGTTTAAAAAAATTATGAGCACTCATAGGTGGCAGAGTCAGAATCGAAATCATTTTTACTCATGTGCTTCAAGCAAATCAAATATAAATCTAAAAAGTTCAGAATCGAGACGTTTACAAAAAAAATCGACGTTTTAATTTAAATGTATTGTAAGTTTTAAAATTCATCTTAAAGTCATTTAGTAAATATTGTATAAAGAAAAAAAAAATATGATTTAAAAAAATCAAGTGTTAATTGATGAATATATTTTTATGTAAATTAATTAACTGTTTATAATTTATTATTAATCAACCAATTTTAATATAATTAATTTATTCCCAATTTTTACAGGGGTACTTTTCAGGTGGACCCCCCCTCCAATTCAACAACCCTAGTTACGCCTATGCTCGCCCCCCCCCTCTATTCAAAACGTTGGCACGTCCCTGAAACCAGGTAAAACATGCTACAGTGAAGCAAAAGCCTTCAGACCTATTAGTCTGACATCATTTCTTCTTAAGACATTAGAGAAATTGATCGATAGATACATTAGGGACGAGGTTCTAAAAGCCGAACCCCTATCGAGATTTCAACACGCCTACCAGCCTGGGAAATCTACAGAGACTGCTCTATACGACCTTGTTACGGTCCTTGATAGAGCAGTTAGTGGAAAGGAAATTGTCTTGGCAGACTTTTTAGATATTGAGAGAGCCTTTGATAAGGTTCCAGTAAACGTAATTATTGATGCCCTCATCAGTCGAAATGTTAATCCATTGGTTTGCGCCTGGATTAAAAACATGCTCGAGACAAGGATGGCTCAGGCCTCCTTACTGGGAGACACACTAACTGTGGGAAACTGTAAAGGCTGCCCCCAGGGTGGTGTGTTATCCCCCTTACTATGGAGCCTTGTGGTTGACGAGCTCCTTAACAGGACTCTCTTCTTGGGCCTGTATTGTCTGGGTTATGCTGATGACATAACGCTGGTCATAAGAGGGAAGTTCCAAAACACGGTAACGGTCCTCATGAACACTGCCCTAAAAAGATTGAAATTTGATGCAAAAAAGGTGAACTTGTAGGTTAACCCCAACAAATCTAGCCTAGTCTTCTTCACCCGGAAAAGGTTACGAGATATGCTCTCGCTAAAATTTTTTGGAACACCACTTGCATACTCAGATGAGGTTAAATATCTAGGAGTAATCTTTGATAAGACCTTGACATGGAACTCCCATCTCCATTACTGCACGAGCAGGGCCAAAAGAGTGTTTTTGGCTGATAAACGTGCCATTGGTAATAACTGGGGTCTAACACTGAAATTGGTGCATTGGATATATACCAGGATTATTGTTCCGATTCCGATGATATCCTATGGCGCCATTGCTTGGTGGAATAGAACCCGTAATGAGACAGTGAAGAAAAAACTCAGTAGTCTACAAAGAACATTGCAATTACTAGTGCAATGCGAATTACTCCCTCACATAGAACTGCTTCTGGGACTTCTACCACTGCATAAACAAGTGGAACTAAAGGCAATTTCATGCTCACAACGCCTCAAACTCATGGGACTATGGAAGTCATCCTGTGAAATGCCTGCTGTCAAAAATGTCGATTCACAGGTGAAGGAGCATCCCTATCTATTAATGAGATCTGACTGACACCAGAGAAGAATGGAGATTCGTCTCTGGGCTGATCGGGAGAGGTCATTAAATTTGGAACACAGATGGTTCAAAAACATCTCATGGCACTGGGTCAGGTGCCTTCTGTCCTAATCGAAAAATAAGGCTATCTTTCTCTTTGGGTAAGCTGGCCACTGTATATGAGGCTGAGGTTCTGGCAATCTCTGCTTGTACTTACAACTGCCTCAAAAGAGGTGTAGTTAAGAGTGTTATTAAAATCTTCTCTGACAGCCAGGCAGCCCTAAAGGCTTTGCAAAGTCACTGCTTTTCCTCAAAAGCAGTGTGGGAATGTCACAACGTGCTTGAGGACCTGGCTGAGAGAAACAAGGTCTCTCTTGTTTGGGTCCCTGGTCACTGTAGCATTGAAGGTAATGAAACGGCAGACCTATTAGCAAAACATGGGTCTGAAACACCATTTATTGGACCAGAGCCTGTTTTGGGTCTGCCTCACAATGTGGTTAGAGGGACTATAAGGGATTTGCTCCTTGCCGAGTCCTACCAAACATGGCTTCAATCTAATAATCAAAGACAAGCCAAAGAGCTCAATCAGCAGTCTCCATGGGATAGATCAAGAGAGCTGCTGAATTTCAGTAGGAAAGAAATCAGGATAGCTATTGGCCTCCTAACTGGCCACTGTACCCTGAATAGACACCTCAACATTATGGGTGTTTTAGATGACCCACTATGTAGAGGTTGTCGGATGGTAGAGGAGAGTTCTGTACACGTTCTATGTAAATGTGACCATTACTCTGCACAACCATTTGAATATCTGGGATACCACTGTATCGAACCCTGGGAACTGTCAAACATTCCAATCAGGTACATGCTGAAATTTATTTCGGCCATCGGTCTTTAGTGGATCAGTAGGGGTCTCAGTACAATAGACTATTAGTCGCAGTGCTGGCACTCTTCGGAGTCACCCCTTAACAATAATGCATAAAGTAAGTTGAATTTGTTTGAATAAAATAGGGTAAATGAAATTTAAATACAATAGAGTGTTGGTTAAGAGATTAATTTTTATCTAGGGTAACAAGTAACGAATTAACAGAATTTTCACACGTCTTGATTCAGATAAAAAATTATTTTAATATGACACCATCGGAATACCATCATGAAACTTTGTACACACTTTTCTATTGAGGTTTAGTATAAAATATATTTCTTTCATCAAAATTAAAAATTCCAATTTTTGTTTTTTTACAAAAATTTTTTTAGTTAAAATTTTTTTTATAAAAACCGACGTGGTACACTCAAGCTATATGTTAAATTAAAGCCCTTCTAAATCTAAAGAGAATGGTACAAATTTGAGCTTTCTAGGACAAACGGTTTTTGAGTTACGTACTTTTAAATATATCAAAATGTTCCTAAAACTGGTGTTTTTGAATATTTCAAAAATTTATAACTCAAAAACGAAAGGTCCAAAAAAAATTAAAACTGTATTTTTGGTCATATTGATGAGTAGAACACAATCACTAAATATGATACATTTTGAAAACCTGAAGGCTTAAAACAATTTTTTTATTGGTTGATTTGATATGGAATGTGTAAGACCAGTGAGGAGATAGATATGCAAAACTCAAGAAACTGATGCTAAGGGTAAAATCTGGGAAAGCCTATTATGTAATCCGGTCCCAATGGACCTCCCCTGGCGAATCTTTAGGGCCAACTTCAGAATTTTAAACGGACATGACTATCTCCAAGGACATCTCCACCGCATTGGTGTGAAAGACATTCCTGACTGTCTTCCACTGGAGAGACTATGAATTTTAGCCACTTGATAGTTTGTGCTACTATGTCCAACTCAAATTTTAATGTTCTACCTCTTGACAACTCTATTTCAAAGGCAAGTTTATATTGGGCTGCACGAAGGGAAATGGTCAATACAACCTATTCCTCAACGTAATTTAAAAAAAAAGTTTTCAAAGCAATATTAAAATGTACTATTCAAATTTAACAAATTTGCTAACACATTTTTATGTGCAGTTACATAAAACATGCCATCTAATTTGAGAAAAATTTGTAACTTTCTTTTCCACATTTTTTAAGTTTCCCACAGAGCTGAATTTTTAGATTCACTTTGTAATGATCCAAAATGTTTTCAAAAATAAGAATGGAAGTATGGAGGGATAAATGGTTTAAAAAATACACCAATACAGCTTAACAGTGATACTGTGTGTAATATCTATAATACCTTTAAAAGTACACAAATATTAGTATTAGAAAGCCTTTTAGGGTGGCAATTCTGCTTGCACTCAAGTCAGGTTGATGTCTGGACACCAGGGTGTGAACAACTCTATTGAGTTTTCTTAATTCTGATACTTTTACAACTTTACCAGTCACCCCTCTCCCTGTATTTTCTTGTGAAGAGGGGTGCATTATAGTTAGTAGCCCATGGGTACCAAATACCTTAGGACGGCCCTGAACTTATTTATTGATGACCCTGAACTTACTAGACGGTCCAGTCTTATTCATATTTTAAAGAGATTAAATGGTGAGATTTAAAGTTTGCAGTGAAACTTGGGTGTTGTGTTTGGAGATAGATCCTGAAGTTTATATATCCTCAAATAACACATGAGCATTTGCTAGCAAATATAGTCAACTATTGTTTATACTAATTTTGTATTATCATCAATATTTGAGGTATCCCTGGTTAGATTAAAGACACCATTTTCATGAGACTGCAATAACAAAATGACACTAAGCATACCTGTTTTAAAAGACAGACTGGCAGTCTTCTTCCAATCATCATCAAACTGATTGCCAATACGTAGTAATCTATTAAGTAATAGTTCTGAAAAAAGGAAATCAAATTTTATTCAGCTGTCTACTTCAGACAGGGATTGTTTCCACACCAGAATAAACTTACTAGTGCATATTCGGTATGGGAGTAAGGTAGCCAAAACACGCTTTTGTACAAGTTGATGTACTGGCCAGCCATGGCAAAAAGGCTCAGTACCAGTGCATCCATTTCAAAGTACAAGTCGCTCGAGGCCGGTAACTCTGGTACAGGTATGTGCTTGGGTGGTATCACCTGAGGTTGGGTTGGCAGATCGCAGCCATGTCTGCAAAGGAAGAAATACTGTTGTTTGAACACAATTAAAAAAAAGATTATCCTTTTTTTTATTACATATCTAACAATCAGAGGGCTTATAACAGGTTTTAAGGTGTAGAAAAGTGACTAATCAGACAAAAAAAGATGACAAATAACAATAATGCCAAATATGTTTAAAAACATTTTTTTCTGACATTCATTTTGTCTTTTTCTTCCAAAGAGAAGAATGTTCATTTTTTAAAGTCATCTGATGACCAGCATCATCTGAGACTTTTCCACCCCTTCAATCGTTGCCTATTAGCAAGAGCTACTTCCTTAAAAATCTTTATTTTTTATCGCCTTCTTGAGCATATCATGGCTTTCTTTAACAATTTTGAAGCACTGTCCAATATTTTTGACCGTCATCAATGCATTGAGTGTGTGTTCTGACATTGATGCTCTGTCTTCTGTCAAAGCTCTTCCTGAGGCTGAGAAGACGCTTTCATTGTCAGCACTACCATGAGAAAGTGACAGAGCAGCCTTCACTGACACAACTGGGAATTTAGGATCCACACCACTAATGTCTCGCAGTCTAAAGAACTGGTTCCAGTAAACATCCATAGGCTTCATTCTAGATCCTTCTTCCTCAAATTCTCTTTGGAGTAATTTCCACTCATCCAGAAGTATGTCTGTCGGGACATCCCATGGAATTGCTCTTGCAACTTCTAATACTTGTCGTACTCTCTCAAGAGGACCAACACAGGGTAAACTTTTAAGGAGAGATGAACTGAAGGAGGACTTCTTCAAAAGATAGTTTACACTAGCAATGTAATGCTTCCGAGTCCTTAGAAAAAAGAAATTTCTTTCAATCTCTTTTAGATTCTGAAGCACTTCAGAAATTTGATCTTCAATCACAATATCAGCCAGATGCAACAGTTTATAAAGGCCATATATTTTGCATTTCATCCATCTTCAAAGCTCAAATAAAAATATCTTTGTAGATCTTACCCAAAATTGTTCTTATCAACAATTCAAGTTGAGAATGAAGGTTATGCATTAGGGCCTTTATGCATGCCTTTTTCTGAAGAAATTTGGTCACAAGATTATATATACTTGCATTTGATACGACAAATATCACCTCATCCTTCATAGTTTCTCTTCTAAGTAAATGAACAATTTTTGTGTAACCTGGCCTTTTTTTTATATATTTGGCTTCTTTATAGGAATGTAGCGAAGGAAATACTTTCTCATTGCAATTCACTGTTCAAGCAACCTTACAGCAGCTGGCTTTAGGCTTCGCCGCCTGCTTGATGAAATAATGATTGGGAAGCTTCAAGTCTCATTAAATTTGTTTGTATGTTGACCAATGCTTAGGCCACTGATTAAAAAACTGTGAATAGAAAAAACTAGTTCAGACACATCTTCCCCAAGCTTCAAAGCCGACTCTCACATTCTTCCTATATCGAATTCCTTAGCACCAGACTATGTGACCAATGGTGTTGTGGAGGAATTCGATGGAACAGCGTTCCACTGCCTTTAAGGAAATTACAAAGGAAGGAAACTATATTCTGCTGCTCCATATTTAGAGAGTTGCTATTGATTATTTGATGGCAAGATTATCTAATTTGGTGATACTTGAGGCATCAATTCTTTTCTTGAATAGAAATGTATGTGAAAGCAGCCGGCACCAGCTGTGTAGCATCACATTATGATCGCCTCAAAATAAATATAAAAAAGGTATGATTTTGGCCAAAACACAGGCCCTCACTCAGAGGGGGTGGGGAATTGTTCCCATTTCTAAATGACGCTCAAATGGCGTATAGGAAACTAGTCTGGACAAGTTGCAATACAAGACGAAATGACACAGTATATACTAGGTTGACATTTGAGAAAAAAAATTAATTTTTTAAACTGTGCACTAAAATTTTTTTTCTCTAAATAGAATTAAAGAACTAAAAACACCTGAAAAAGTGACAAAAAAGCCCTGCAATCATACACTAATAATGTGTGCTTGTTTTGTGTCCTCTTTTCTGATATTTATCTTCTGGCAAGCCTATATTCACTATCAACTTGTTTGCAGTTTAGAAACCAAGTTAAACTGTTTACATTGGAAATATTCTTTTATAAAACTTGGAATGACTTTGAAAACACAAGGCGGATTTCTAGACCAAACAAATTTCAAACATTGTTTTTTAGATTTATAGTAAACTATGATGCACTTAATATAAATGCTGGTATGGTGACCCATTATCGAAGAAGGACATGAAATGCTTATAAATCTAATAAAGAAAAGAATAGAATAAAAGTAGTTTTTATTTATCACATTATAAATTTCACAACCAACTAACTAATCAATTCAAATGTCGTGAATTCTAAAATAGATGACTGGTTATCACTGAGAAAAACTTTGGTTTGTGTTTTTTTTTATTATCCCCCTTTCTCATAGAAATTGTTATAAAATTGTGATTGCTGGCATCAAAGTGCAACAAATGACCTTAATTGATTTAGGAAAAACGTTCTGAAACATTTTTATTTGTTCTGAGTTTACAACTTTATCACCAATTTTGGTCAGAGGTGTTCAGTTTTCACTTCTTTCACTTAGTCAAGTTTCGGAAAAGTGTAATTGTAGGCATCAAAAACTTTGGTGGAGTGGTCGTTCACGGTAAGACAATTGTCGCCAACTAATTTTTGTCGCCAAATCAAGATGGCGGCCGAATTCCGTAACAGCAGATAGGGTTGCCATACCAAAAACGGCAGATGTGAAGAAAATCCGCAAAAGGTGAAGGTTACCATATTTGGCAACAATTCGCCTTCTTACCGTGAACGACCACTCCACCGGTTAAAGAAACATTGCTCAATCATTGTTTCGAACAAGAATGTTTTTTGGTTCTTCTACTCCCCTTTAACAAACGACACTTACCTGTCGTCAGAAGAATGACCATGATGTTTAAAAGAACTACTTTTTGCATTTCTTCGCCCACCCGGCATTTTGAAATACAAAATAAACAAGTTATTTTCAAGTGGTCATAGAATCATTGCAATGTGTCAATCATTGCAAAAATACGAAGTTCATGCAGGTTTGATGATGTCAACGAAAAATCAGACTGCATAAAGTTCTTCGTTTCTTTCTCCAAACATCAAATCAAACACAATTTACAGAAACCAAAGAAATATTTGAGTTAAGCAAAAATTTGTCTTCTGGAGCGATTCCTTTTCGACGTTTCGTTCGCATCGAGGACAACATATTTTTGTTTTCGAATTACTATCGTATAATTCGATTTTTTGATTGTAACGATATTTTTATCGATACAGGAATATCGTAAATATTTATATCGATAGTAATATTTGGACCGGTGGCATTTCAGTACAATGTTACCTACTCCCTCCCCCGTCCTCACAAAATTTTTGGGTGCACGATTTGGCGAGAAAGGGCTTGGCGTTGTAATTGGAAAAAAGCGATAAATAAGTAAAACATTAGTACCATAGACGCCAAATTCTCGGTGCACCGAATAACGAGTGTAAAAATCGAATCTTTAAGATTTCGAATCTTTTGAAAGAGTGTTCCTGATATTAGCCGGTGTGTCCATCTTCCGGAATGAACGGAAAGGAGAATTAAGTCGAAGATAATTATTTTCAAATAAGACTGATGTATTATGGATGAATTACGTGTTGGAAGGCCGGCTTTTGTTTCTGGAAATCAAAAACATTTTTGAAGAAACATTTGTATTTAAATATGTTTTTTTTTTTTTTTTTCATCTGATAGATTTTTTTCTGATTTTGTGAACTTAGTTAATTTATTAGAAGCCTATTGAGTTGTTCTAATGTGACATTTAATCAACTACCTACCTACCTTGTTCATAAATACATTTTTTGTATTTGATAAATCACATTGATTAAATTCAAAATTTTAAATTTCTTTTTTCTTATTGTAATGTTTAATGATATTGAAAATGAAATAACTGAACAAGATGCATGTTATTTTACTCAAATAGGTTAAGAACTATGCTTGTACTTAGTTCACCCCAAAATTATATTGAAAACAGGGTATGCCTATTTAAATCATGACTTAAATTTAAAAGAATACTGATTGAAATCAAACTTCTAATCCTGTTTTTTTTAATTGAATATTAATAGTACTAAAATGGAATATTCTGGAACAGAATGCATGTTATTTTATTGAAAAAGGGTAAAAATGTGCACCTACTCAGGAACACCTGAAGAATGACCTTTTTTATCTGAAAATAATTGGATTCCCCAGAGAGATGGTAGTATAAATTGGGATTTAGTGGTGCCAACTTTTAAAAATTATTGAGAGGTATAAAACAAACATCACTTTATATACAAGGGTATTTCAGAACTATTCATTTTTTAAAAAGCAATTATGAATATTGTCGGTGTATTTGTCGAATATTTAAACCTCATATTAGAGAGAACCCAGAACTCAAACAAACATATCGCACCCCGGCAAAAAAAAAGTGACACAGCTCAAAATTGCAGAATTTGAGAAAAACATCAACTTAAAGGATACTATAAAACTTATATTGAAATAGTATAAGCTTCTTTTAAGTTTTAGGTAAGTATATATGGCGGTAACTTCTGTTATATTCTATAGAATCGTAATATAACACGCTGGGGCACCTCATACATATTTTTGAATGACAAAACATCAAAATTTTTATTTTTTGACTTGCATCACTTTTTTTGCCGGGGTGCGACATGTAGAACCCAAGGTGTTCTGGTCTCTAGAACTGTACATCTCTTCTGGTAAAGTAGTCTATTAAGAGAGATCTAATTATTTTGCATAGTTAGTTATTTCTATTATTCGTCATATTTATATACCGCTTATGTTTGAGGTTCCTGGGTCTACCATAAAAACTTTCAAGGGGATCAGACTCCTATGGCACGCTCGGTGTAGATGCTCTTTTAACAATTTGTATAATTTCTCATTGGAAATATTTGCCTCTCACGTTTGTGGGAATACAAGGAGCTCAGGACGCTAGGAGTTCGCATCTATAGTAGAATAACACTTGACTATAACAAATATTTCTTTCTACTCACTAAAAACAGGCAGAGGTTGAATTTCAAAGCATTTTTTTGGCTAATTTTGACACTGATTCTTCACAGTTGGAAGTTTACGGAGGTTTGAACTGATGCCTTTCAAGAGGGGAATTAACACTTTAAAATTTGTTTTCAGTATGTTAAAAACTAGTATGGATGCCCTCACTTCATAGTTTAAATAGTAAACCTTTGGAACAAAATAAACTAAGGTTAAATAGAAAGCTAAACTTAAATAGAAAGAACCTCTTAATATTCACAAAAGCAAAGTACTCATCTAATAAGCCTGTAATTAAGAAAATCCTAAGGCATATATGTGTTTTGATTTCCTTTATGGAAACATTGTATTCCAGATATTTCCTTTTGAATCTAGAACAATTTGGTTTCGGCAAAATTAAAAAGTTTAAATTTATGCTTCCGTGTCTGGCAGACAAAAAGGTATTCTAAGAAACAAGTAGGTTAACAAAAAAGGCAAGAAAACCTCTCTATCCATCTTCCTGTAGACGTTTTCGATAATTATTCTGTTATTATTAGGAACGACATACAGATGTGAACTAGTATTTTCATTAATGAAGTTTACATTCTTGAAAAGCAAAACGAAAGTCGCTATTGACTGATTCAAATTTGAAGAAATATCTGTCGTTCTCAGTAACAAATTTAACACCAAACATTCAAAGACTAGCGAAACCCAGTCTCAAAAGTGTCATTAATGGAAAGTAATGAAATAGATATTGTTTTACATACAGTAATTAATTCATTTAAAAATATTAATTATGTCTATAAACATACCTTTATTAAAAGATTATTAAGAATAAGGCTGGACCATGAAAACTTAAGAATAGAAAAGGTGCTTGAGTTGTACGACGCATATGAATTCGTATGTGAAAAAAATTGACGTATGGTAAGTAAAAAATTGGCCACCCCTGGGCTACTGGAAACTTACCGCCTCCTTCCTGCCCTCAGCAATGATATTTACAGTTTCGCCCCTTCCAGCCCCACCGGACGCACAGCGTCTCTTATGGGGGGAGGGTAAGAGTTATGGGACAGTTGAAGGGAAAATACTTCGTTCTTACAGTTGTTCATTCGAAGACTTTGAGAAAGAAAAAATCTGAGGTTTGTACCTCGTGTCCAATGACCCTCAAGCAGAGACGGGTGCGTAGGGACAACAAAATGTATTTTCATTAGGGTTCGATGAAAGTTGTGACAGCGTCTTTACAATGCGCATCTTTAAATGCAGTGAAAAAAGTTTCTAATTCAAGATGGTCAACATATGCTGTATTAGCTATAAAACTTAGTTTCACCCATGTTAAAGAGGCTTTAACTGAAATTTGTAATTCAGAAGAAAAGAAAGTTATCTTAGTGAAGACAACTTCTTAAACAGACAAATATGAAACTGATCTAATGACAATTATTAGGAATACTATTTTACAAAGAATAAGTGCTACTAGTAAATCACTGCAATCAGTGGAATGCAAACTATTGAATAGATCCATTCTATTAAAGGCATTAGAAAATCTTATCAATAATTTCAGAGAAGAATTTGAAAAAATTGATAAAGAGGCAACTGTTTTATCAGGTTAATGTGGTGAAACTGTTATTATTGAATTTTCAAAAGCAGAAATCCACAAACTTTCGTTGAAAAGTAGGTAAGGTTTTACTTACCTTTTACCGAATTCGTTCTAAAGGTCAAATTCCGGGCTGAGCTTGATTATCTCTTGTTTTTAATAAATCAAAAATAAAAATAGAATCCAAATGATCGAGGAGTCTGCCTTCAGGTTAAAATGAGTTTAATAATGATTGAACTAATACATGAACTGATAAATCTGCGCCAAATTCTTTGGTATGGGTTCGTCATACTAATAGTTTATTCAGGGTGCCTGGCCCCGTAGGGGCCTCAATCCCTTATCTGTGTTGTCGACATGGCGGGTGAACATAAATGGGTAAAATCAATCATTTTGATAATTGTCCTGTTAGGCTAAATAATATTTAGATTAAAAAATAATTAAAGGGGAGGGGGGGAGAGGAATAGAAAGAGGTGGAATAAAATCCATCTACATAAATTAAACTGGTCGGTAAATAATTTGGATAGGTCGAAATTTTGGAACCATTATTCCATACAATTTTAGGTAGGTTGCTATTCCGCTGTACTGAGTTTCGAACTAAGCAACCCTTAGGCTGCTAGTGCGTTGCTCTTCCAACTGTGCAACCACACATTTTGGTATGGGTTGAAGCATGCGTTTGTTTATATACTCAAAAAGAGCGACGACAGCGCCGCTTATAATTAACATGCAAATTCGAGAGGCCGTTTTCGACAGTTATCATAATAACCTATCATTCAATGTGGAAGATGGACAAACATTACAATAACATTAAAGCGTTAACTGAAACAATAGATAAAGATTTAAGAAAACAATGGTCTGTATAAATAGAGCTAAAGAGACAGCTTCTATTATGGGTATAGATGCAGACTTTTCCAAAAAAAGAGGACGGAAAAGGAAGCTTTTGAAGTGTAAAGAGAAGTGCCTGAAGTATTAGTAGTATGAAGTATTCAAAACCGGGTCAGGGCATGGATATTTGTAAGCGTATGGTGTAGAGGCGGCTGGTGCACCTTAAATCTGTAATGGCCGAAAAAACCTCAGTTTGGGTTGGTGAGGAAGTTTGGAGAGTGGGGTGCCAGCTCAGATGCTGCCTCGTCGTCTGACCGTGGTTCAAAATTACGTGGCAATACAGCAAATGGCTTAGGCTGGGACGGTGGTAACTAGTTGAATACCATTATCAAATTATTGAAATGTCTTAGTTCAGCAGAATTGTAGCAGTGCACAAATTAGATTTTTTTAAATTATACAAAAAAAAATACATTCAAAGCAAAATAATACATAATCTGGTTAACCTCATGGAATTTGTCAACGTTTTGAACGTTTTCAAACTTTTAGGGGCAAAATAATAGATTTCATGAACTCGTGACAAGAGAGAGTGACATTTATTTATATGGTGTTTTTTCTCTTTTGCGCATCCGTCGTCGCCCTTCTCCCTGTTTTGAAGATGGGGTGAGCTAGGGTCACTTCTTGGGTCCTCACCACAGCTGGTTTCACTGGACGCACCGCGTCTTCAGTTTCCCACCGTCATCTTTTAAAATTCCGCTCTTCTTATTCTTTGTGGAGGAAGACCCCTCTCCACGGCTCCCTTGACTTTGGGAATATCAGATTGCCAAGTGAAACTAAAATTCCGCTCAGTCCTATTAAACATTCAGAAGGAGATAGAAAGAAGGTCTTCGGCCAAAGTCCTCCGGAAACCCGCTATTTTCTTATGGGGAGTTAAGAGTTAGGGGACAGTTGAAAGGGAAACCTCACCACAGCGAGAGAGGGGTTGTTTTTGGAAAAAGTAAGGGATTACGCGATTTCCGTGAGTGATTCAGAACGTTCTAACACCTGAAGAATGACCTTTTTTATCTGAAAATAATTGGATTCCCTAGTAGAGATGGTAGCATAAATTGGGATGTAGTGGTGCCAAATTTTAAAAATTATTGAGAGGTATAAAACAAAAAACACTTTATATACAAGGGTATTTTAAAACTATTCATTTTTGAAAAGCAATTATGAATATTGTCAGTGTATTTGTCGAATAGGGTTCGAGGGAAGTTGTGACAATTTCTTTACTATGTGCATCTTTAAGTGCAGTGAAAAGAGTTTCTAATACAAGATGGTCAAACAAGACCAGATGCTGTATTAGCTATAAAACTTGGTTTCACCCATGTTAAAGAGGCTTTAACTGAAATTTGTAATTCAGAAGAAGAAAAGAAAGTTACCATTGTGCAGGCAACTTCTTAAGAAATAGACAAATATGAAACTCCTCTAATGACAATTATTATGAATACTATTTTACAAAGAGTAAATGCTACTAGTAAATCACTGAAATCAGTGGAATGAAGGCATTAGAACATCATTGGCATTGAAGGCATTAGAAAATTTTATCAATAATTTCAGACACGAATTTGAAAAAGTTGATAAAGAGGCAACTGTTTTATCAGGTCTATCATTCAATGTAGAAGATGGACAAACTCGCAGACAACAAAAGATAAAAATGTTTTTTTGATAAAAACAAAGAAGTCAGACAGGAATTTACAATAAGAGAAATTTCATAGTCAATGCATTTTATGTCATGTGACCAAGGTGACCATCACCAAGGCAGAATTAAAAGTAGAACACTATAAAAAAGTTTAAGGATATTTAAAAAAATGACATTAATGTTTGTACTTTTGAAGATGAATTTGACCATTTTTTAATATTTCTCTAAGAAAACGAAAACACACCATAAAAACCACACCACACATCTGTCGAGCCACCAAAGAAATATCTTGCACATTTCCGAATGTTGAAGTTATTGAAATTTTTTTTAACAATTCCCTTATCTATATCGTCAGGAGAAAGACCGTTTTCCGTTTTAAAGCGTGTAAAAAATTATTTAAGGAGTACTATGGCAGAAGAAAGATTAATTAATCTGGCAATTCTATAAAAAAGAGCAAAAAATTTTTAACCCAATTGACGCTACTAAAATAATTGACGAATTTGCAAGAAATAAAACAAATCGGAAATTTATGCAAAAAAATTATTTTTTTAATTTGTTATGGTATGTAAATGTTGACTACTTTTCTTTTTGTGAATAACTTGATGAGTTTTTGCTTGAAACTTTTTTTTCTAATTTGAGTTTAAGAGCCCTGAAAAATTTTACCTCTCCCACTTGACTTGATCCACCACTGCCCTCATGTACTCGAGGATTTAAGGAATGGGAACATTAAAATGACCTATACCCTTCGTGAAAACAATGAAATCGAGTTGTTGATTGGCGCTGATGTTATCGTTAAACTCTGGTTTGAGTATAATAGGATAAAAAACTTGGTTGGATGGTAATCGGAATAAAGAATGATGCATATGAGAGAGGAATAGAATTATTTAAAGATAATGTTTTAACAGTGCTCTCTTTGCATGTAAGTAATAATCTGTTAAGAGAACTGTAGGAACTTGATGTTTTAGGAATTAACGATATCATTGAAAATATTTCTAAAAAGGAAGAGTTTGTTGATTATTTAACAAACTTAAGCAGATATTTCGAGACTGATTTTTTCCGATTGCTGAAAAGGATGTTTTATTAAGTGTGAAGGTTACTTTCTTTGTGCGTCTATTCTGTTCTATCATATCTAATTTTGCAAGTGCATTTCAAAGTAAATTAATCATTTGAAGATACACATCCCCATTTAAGAGTCTCTCCCTCCCATTTTTCATTCAATTTTTAACTAACTATTAGGGTAACTTTTTGCAACAAATGCAACTTTTTTTTGCATGTAAAGTACTAAAATCAAAATTCCTCGTACATGGGGTGTATTGTAAGTGAGTTATAATCGCAACATAAATGCAACTTTCTGCATAAATGCAATTTTTTGCATAAATGCAACTTTCTGCATAAATACAACTTTTTGCATAAATGCAACCACCTGCAACTTTTAAAAATTTAGCTTAAAATAATTAAAAGGAAATTACTATTTAATTTTTTGCACCCTTTCCACTCTCCACGTAGGGACACACGAACGGACCGTCCGTGGTTCCAATTACCGCAGGGGACCTGACCATAGTAAAGATAAGGACCAGATGCGCGCAACAAAGGGGGGAAAGCTATTCTTCCATTTCTCCTGTCTTCAAGCGAAATCTGGTTGAAACCTCCCCATCTGGAAAAGGCTAGGAATCCCCACAGAGCTTCGTTCTCAGTTTGTACACGCATTCGAACAGTACTATCGCACATCAAGTTGCAATTATTTTGTTTATACTTCGTCTAACGTTGGTCTAGGTATAATTAAGGATAATTTAACTTGGTTAGTGTGATTATAATTCAATTTATCATATGTCAGTGCAAAATATAAGTGCAAAATTTTGGTACCTACGTTTATTTATCGGCTTATCATAATAATTGCTGCGCCTAGTAATCATCTGTTTGTAGCACATATACAATTAAATATTTACGAAATTTGAAATAAAAAACCGGCCAAGTTCGTGTTTGACCACGTAGTCAGTACTGGCTATACAAAATTCTTACAAAACATCTGAGCCAAAACTCTATGTATTTTAGAAATACAAATTTAATTTTACAGTTCCTTTATACGGAATTTCTATAAACTTTTTATAAACTCAATTACGTTATTAAGTGGGTCGATTATTACTCGTAAACTTGGAAAGCCTACTTATCGCTGATAGCATAAATTCAAGACGAGTTCAATTTCTGTAGATCAATATTTATATGGTAACTAGCCACTGCTTGGCCAGCATTGCGTTGCCCGTAACAGTTCTTTTCGTGGGGTCAGCGGAGACCACTGCTCGCTAACCCCCTTTGATTGCTACGAATTCCCATTTGGCAAACCAACACCACGAGCAACGCCGTGATGGCCTCGTCATTGCCAAATGCGGCCAAATTCGAATTGCGAAGAGATCCAATCGACATGATGTCACAATCACACAGGGGGCGGCATAATCGGTATTGCACACAGGCGTTCAAACAAACAGCTAGCGGCGGGCCTGGCCACAAGGAGTAATGAAGTAGTAAGCACGTTCTTCAACTTTATAAACCAGCTTTACAATTTATTTTAGTGCGAGCCAACGGCCATGGGAACTGCTTCTAAAACACACTGATGGGAGGTCTCTACACGGTCTTTGTGAGACAAGATGCAGTGCAACAATTGAGGCAGTGAAACCTATATCTGAAAAACTATTTAACGTTTTAAAGGCCCTTCAATATGTAAAAAATCAGTAGTTTATTGTAAGAGGAAACGGCGGAAGAGTAAATGGATTCCTCAATTATTTTCAAAATTTGAAACTTTAATTCAGCTAAATATTTGGAAGGACATACTAGAGCAAATTAGTACAAGAAATTTAATCCTTCAATCATAATATATCTCCCTTGATATCGAAATGAATAACATTAAAGCGAAAACTGAAACAATAGATAAAGATTTAAGTAAACAATGGTCTGTATAAATAGAGCTAAAGAGACAGCTTCTATTATGGGTATAGATGCAGAATTTTCCAAAAAAAGAGGACGGAAAAGGAAGCTTTTGAAGTGGAAAGAGAAATGCCTGAATTATTAGAAACCGAAGAAACAAAATTCAAAAGTTCAGTTTTTGATATAGTAATCAATAAAATAGTTTCTCAGTTATAATCAAGGTATGAGCAAATGAAAAAACATATGCAATGCATTCGAAGACATATTAAAAATAAATTCTAATTCTAATGACAACAACGCACCTAAAAAATTAATTGAAAGCTATCCAGATGATTTAAGCTACAATCTCATCAGTAAAATTCAGATGTACAAGACCGTTCGCGAAGCTACTTTTTCACATCAACCCAAATTAGAAAATAAAGGTCTTCCACTCCCTTTAAATGATATCTATAGATTAAAATTGCAATCTATTCCCCCAGAACTTTGCATAGCTTTAAGAATTTTGTTTTATCTTCCCATCACTGTGGCTTCAGGTGAAAGGATTCAGTAAACTACCTATAATCAAAAATAATTTACGATCTGCTTTGGGCAAGGAAAAATTTGAATCATCTAAGAATATTTTCAATTGAGCATGAACTGGCGTGCAAAATTAGCTTCCTTTTTTGACGGCATCGATAAATTCATTAATTCGAATAGAAGATGTACTGCTCCCTCCTCAGTACTCCAAAAGTTTTCGGAGTTTTGACTAGTCTTCAGCGTCAAAGGTATGTTTTAGCATGGATTTCTTACAATCTTTCTATAGAGATATTTATTATAGTTTTCTGATTATACTTCGATATCCTTATCGAAGTCCTGCTCGATCGGAAGTTAAAAACACAAGCTTAAGTTAAAGTAAACACAACCTAGTTTATACTGTTTCTAATTATCACAATTTTCGCATAATTCGTCGTGAATTTATCTTAGCTCTGATGAAGCAATCATGTGCTCCTAGACCAATGATATTTATTCCTCTGATTCCAATTGTACGCATCTTTCAACCTCAAGTATTACAAGGGTAGCAAAGAAACTGAAAATATCTGTACAGCTTACGTAGCACAGTGAGTACATGTAGTCTTATCTCACGAGTCTTCGTTTGAAATGCTTGTTAAAATATGGGTGAGCTACATCAGTCTTGCCAATTTTTCAGTTCGTTGAAATTCATTGCATCGAAATTTTAAGTTTAGAATTTTAAAAATTATGTTTTTGTTTTAGTCGCGCGCGCGCGATCCCCCCTCTTAATACTCAGAAAATTCTCCTTAGTCTCAATTTGAGAATATGGTGACCGTCGTCACTGATCATTCTAAGGAGCATACTCTCGGGGTGATGGAAGTATACATTTTGCTGAATGATTGGTTGAATAACATCTTTTAGTTTGTCACTTGAGGAACAAGAATGCATGTATCGCTTTAAAAACATTCAAACCTCTTTGCAGGAACGATAACACTTTACCACATACCACATGGGTGCATAAGCTTCTAAAATAAATTCTGAAACAATTTTTAAGTTCATTTAAGGATTCACGCACGTAGGCACTCGCCAACAGAAGGGGGGGGGGGGCAATTCAGCTTACGTCTGAAATGGATGAATCCCATAACATATAGTCTTCTCTCACTTCAGATGAATCCCATCACATCTGAAGTGAGAGAAGACTTCATGGGCAATTCAATAAAAGATACTAAGGCTAATACTTTATTTCATGTCACTGAGGATGTGATGATTAGACTTGGTTTAGGATTTCAACAAGTTAGAGGACACTGATTTAATTGAGCTCGAAATATGTGTGTGGTCATTTAAATGGTGTCAAAAAGCTCATTAAAGATGTTCAACCAAAATTATTATTTGTTCATTGTAACAACTATTCCTTGGACTTGTGTCACCAATAAGCATCTAGGACATTTTCACTACTTTGTGAAGGCTTGGGTGCAGGAACAAAAGAATCTGCTGAACTCTTAGGTTTGAAGCTGCCACAGTCATCTCGAAAAAGAAAGCTTCTATGTCGGTATGAATACTCCAGCAATTCTGAAAGTTTCACCCCCGCAACCATCAATAAAACTGTTGGCCTTCGAAAATGCTTGTTTGAAGTGGTTGACACAGTAACCACCAAAATTGAAAAACGATTCCATCAACCAGGAATGGTGAATCTTGTCAAATTAGAAATTTAAAAAGGTACTTCCTTTCAAGAAAAATTGTGTGTTCATGCAAGTGAATTCGATCTGGAAAAATTGGAACCCCAGTTGGTTCTGTTATCTAGTGTAATAAAAGAAAAGTTTGTGTCAACATTTGATATCTGCCAGAAGTTGGCGGCAGAGTCGAGTGTAATTAGGGAGCTTATGGATGAAGTGTCTAAACTTGTTGAATTAATCTCCATTGCTCCTGCTCAGGCACGTGCCAACAGGGGGGGCAGGGGGGTTTTAAGCCCCCCCCTGTCACTGAGGAGAAGGGGCGAAAGGTATATTTCGCCCTCCCACACAATCAAGGAACATTTTTAAAATTTTAACTTTAAAAGTAACATTAAAACAGTGCCGTTAAAACAACTTTGGTTTCTAATTTCATTTCCTGTCACGATAGTTAAAGCTAACCCCCTTAACACAATTCTCTACAGAGACCAGTCCCCTTACATCCCTCTTTCCTTTCAGTCTTTTCTCCAATAGGTCAATATATCTTCCCATCCCCTTTCACCTTTGAACTCAAGCGCCCTCAGTATTTTGACCTCCAAAGAACACTTTTCCTTTCAAAT
The DNA here is from genome assembly GCA_947359465.1 of Metellina segmentata. Lineage (NCBI taxonomy): Eukaryota > Metazoa > Arthropoda > Arachnida > Araneae > Tetragnathidae > Metellina > Metellina segmentata. Next base: position 23,405 of record OX375881.1, on the reverse strand, counting down.
CGCCTGTCTAAGAAAAAATTACTTCTTCGTTTCACTACCTTCTTACCATTGAAAGTACCAAAAAATTAAATTCTTCCTTTGAATGCGTGGAGTAAAGTGGCCCAGTATCGCTTTCTATTGCTTGCTTATCGCTTTTTTTTTTTACGACTTCAAAGTGGTTTTGTTCTACTCCCAAAATGAATGCACGTGGTGCTCGAACTTGAATGCCACGAGATGACTATCTATTTTCGAAGAAATTGCTGTATAGTGGCTTCACCCCCTAGACCCTTCAGGGCTCGAACATGTCTTTGACGGGCAAACGATTCCGCGATCACCTTTCTTTTGGGTGCCCACTTGGACAGTTTCGAAAAAAACGATTGATTTTTATGACCGACTGACGGATTGGATGTTAGGGTTTTGTGGCACTAGGTCCCAAAGTGGACAAGAAGCGCCATACCAACTGACGGAAATGTCGTTTGAAGTTAAGGGCATTCAACAAATCGCAACAAATCTGTCATTGCTTTTATTTTGATTATTTACAATATAGGGTCTTTTAAATTGTCGGCTTTCTTATTTGAAGTAAATACGGGTAACTGCCTGAGAGTGAACTGTCCTGAATTTTTTCCTGATGGATTGTTCAGCCTTTTTACTGGGGGTACAGTTCATACATTTCGGGATAACTCCCCCCCCCCGTCTCCAAAACGTTGGCACGTCCCTGCTCCTGCTTCTGCAGCTTCAGCCGAACCGAATGAAAACGTATTTGCGCACAAACATGACTCAAAAACGGTTAACACATATCCTACTCGCCGACCAACCAGTATAGTGGTTAAGGTGTTAGCCTCTAGATCGGAAGGCTCCTGGTTCGAATCCGGGTGCGGGCATGGATGTTTGTAAATGTATGGTGTAGAGGCGGCTGGTGCACCTTAAATCTGTCGTGGCCGAAAGTCCTCACGTTGGGTTGGCGTGGAAGTTTGGAGAGTGGGGTGCCAGCTCAGGTGTTGCTTCGTCATCTGACCGTGGTTCAAAATTACGAGGTGTTGTCCTCGAATCTTTCCCTTAAGGGACTGATTCCGGACCGTCGTCAATAGCCCGTTGTGTTGCTCTAGTACGACGTTAACTAAAATTACCATTACCATATCCTACTCCTTAATATTTATGACTCCCACACTGCAAAAATCAATCTGAACTCTTTTGTTAAAGAATTTGTGAGTAGAACTGCTTTGAGAAAAGGTGTATTTGGCATTTAAATAATGTTGCAATAAATTTTTGGCACAAAACTGGTTGTAGGGACGACGACAGCTTGTTACCACCTTACACGAAGAAATAAATTAAAATAAAATCTAAAATCACTTTTATTGTACAAACGTGATGCACAATGAACGAACATAAAAATGGAAGAAAGAAGTGATTGAACAAGTAAATCAACATATATCTATCAAGTTTGTTGAGCTCGGTTACAGTGCAAGATTGAATTTGCATATTAGACAGTTCTAACTTTCAGTTGGCTGTTAACTTAATTAACAGTTAACTTTCAGTACGCCACACTGGTAGATAAGGAAAAATTAATGCTTGATTAGTTTTTGTGGCCTCAAGCCTATGATAATTTTGAGTTTCACACTTACCTTAATTTGAAGAATAACATACAGACGATATTATCTTCGTTGTTGTATAAATATCATTAATTTAAACTTCTGTTGGTTAAACTCTTATAAATTGCAAGAAATTGGTAAAATTGAAGGTAGAAGTTTACGTTGAGTGCCAATAACAGAGCATTCTGCTTGATGCCTTGTAGTCGCCGCTTTGGAGTAACTCGTTTTTATTGCATCAGCTCGTAAAACAAGTCCCTGCAGGTAACTCATATTCAATTGTATTACTCTCAGAATTAACTTGTAAATGATACCGGAGCTGTATTAGTTACTCAAGTGTCTGTAGCTGCAACAGTGATTCCAAGTGGATAAGTTAAACTCAATGCCGTGAACGGAAATATTCGAAGGTCAAATAATATACACTGGTGAAATAAATTAAGAGAATTTGCATATTTTATCGAATTACATGAAAATAACTGAACTGAATGTAAAACCACTGCTTCTAGACAAAAATGTAAATTTTGTACGTCAAATACGTAAGCGTACACGTGTGTGTAGACAGAGCCAGTAGAGAAACAGGCTTTATAAGCGCGTGTAAGTTAAGACGCATTTCGTTCGCTAGCACACCTCGGCGAATTTCTTGGTGTTATTTTGCAACAATCGGTTAATTTCAAATTGTAACAGTAAAAATGAGTAACCACCAACGTTTAGATGATGGAATGAGGTGGCGAATTGTGCTAATATAACTGCTAATTAAAATGACTGGTAAATATATCCGAAGTAGGGCTTTTAAAACAAAGTTTCACTACAACGACGGTCCCTTTCAGTGAAGTCCTTCCATATTAATTAAACGGAACTACTAATTTTTAAGGATTAAAACCTTTTATATTTTGGGATCAAAAATAAGCATTTACAAGTTAAGTACAAGCTTTAAGTAAAAAGACAACGTATTGCTTTTGAGTATCCTCCCGCGCATTCCTTTCCACCCAGGGGAGAAACGTCCCCTGTAACAATCTTGAACAACTGGGGTGTATAAGTTTTGGCAAGAAGGATATTTTATGAAATCTGAATATCGTATAAAAAACAAATATTCTTTTATTTCTTGGTTATTTGATTATATACAGTGCCGTTCTGTTAAACAGACAATTTCAGAACATAACCAGAGTCTCCACCGGAGACTTACTTCCAAAATCTAGGGCGTCGCTAGTACGCCCTCGAAACAACGACCAAACTCCTCTCGAGTTCAGAGAATCTCTTCGCAGACCCAGCACTCTCTGCTCCAAGCCCCGGTCCGTGGGAAAAACCCTTGGGCAGTTTTCCACCGCCTCAAAACTCAACTCCAAGATAAGAGCTCCCCTGCCTTTTCAGTTCTATCCCCACAGAGGGGCTGGCCATTGTCCCACAAGGAACGATTTCAGCCAGCCAGGCGACTGGTGAAACAAGAGGTCCTTGTATCACTACGCCACACCCCCTCCAACTTGATGGTCGATGGCCTTAACGGCATCTTGTTAGATCGCCCCCATCTGAATCTAACACTTTCTTTTCCGACATCTCCCTCGGAAAAAAAAGGCGAGAACGTGTTACGAACACGCCCTGAATAGGGGCTCCTAGCCGCTCACGAAACGTAACCATTACACTTGTAAACCATTTATTTTTTATATTTCTTGAAGACTGAAAAAAAAATCCTTTTATGGTATTCTCAGAATCTTTTTTGTGTAGGGTCATTCCACGCAAAATGAGCAAATCGGCTGTGGCTGACACATCACCGATTTTAATGAAAAATAATTTTTAAATAGATCACTAGAGCTCAGATTTTGCATATCCTTTTTTCAGCCCCTAATGTTGATAGAAATCCGTATGGAGTGTTTTTTTAGCAATTTGCAACCACGAAACCCGAATTTATTTTGCATATTTCGGACCATTTTGCCTATTTGGAGTTTTTTGCATGTTCTTTTTAAAAAAAATTGAAAAAATTTATATATATTAGGTAGCCACACCAGGAAGGAGAGTGGGGCACAAAAAAAAATGCAAAAAACTTCCAAAATATTTTTTTTTGAGAATAGATATGACGTATCTCTGTAAAACACCACACACCAAAAATGAGTTATAGTAGTTGCAAGTTTTTACAAATATTTTCCCACAAAAGGTGTTCATGAGCAATAGTTATCTCAACACTGAATATTTATATAACGGTACATGCATATGGAACAGTTTTTATAGACAACCAACTCTTCAAAATCACTTATCAACTATTGTACATATCTTATAATTTTTATAATTGAGATATTTTGTACTATCCCATGATGCAATCATACATAAATTTTCTGAAAGTTATTACATCAAATTCAACTAGCAAGGATACATTGTTACATTTTTTACATGCATAATAACAAATAAAAACTCCACAGTTCATGTCATCATTTTGATTTATGTGAGGGGGAGATAAAATGTCAATTTTATAGATGAATTAAAGAATAAATTGAATATTTCCCTCCATACACTAATTATGTCTGAACAATTTTTACTAGGAGCTTTGTTAAAAGGCTCATAAAACTCAAATACATATTTTTCAGTATCAACAAATAACAACACCCAGTGACTATCAAGGTTAGTAGGGGAAAAAATGTTTGCTTTAAGTACAGTACCAATTTGAAAGAATTAAATTTTTTTTTTGCTTTGTGAAAGTGCAGCTGAAGATACGGACTCAATAAACATAAAACGGATTGAATTTTCTATAAGTTTATAAAGAAAAGAATCTACTATTGTATCATCTAGCCATCCCCTTTTAAAGTACTTAGATGCTTGAAATAAAATGCTTTCTTCTAATGTTACATCTACATCTAATGACTTAGGCATAAAATTTGTAGGTTCTATACCATTCACTTTGACTACCATATTTGAAGAATTGGTTTCATCAGTATGATTACATTTAAAAAAATTAGACACAAGACTCTGCAAATTGATTATATTTTAGTTTTATCAGTTCTAGAAACGTATAAAATCCAAAAATTGTTTTACAATTTTTTATATAAAAGACAAACTGCAATCTACGAAAACCTTTTTAGTACATTTTGGTCTGCGTCAGTATCCTAGATTTTACTGCTACAAATGTCGACATCATAACTTAGCTCCACCGAAATGGAAAAATTTTGTTTTTTAATCATAGTTACCCAACCAGAAAATCATAAAATGACGGATTGGAATGCGCAGAACTGCTTTTACAAAAGAGATTTTTTCATATATCTTAAGAAAGTATCGATATTTTTTTTGCATTGTTCTTGATTAAAATGTGACTGAAGCTGGTGTTTAAGGTAGATAAATTATATTTGAATATTTTTCGTACAAAACGGATTATAATCTTCTGCACTTTACTAATTAGAAACGTTTCCTAAATTAAATTAATACATTTCGAAGGTAAGTTGCTATATAATGATTATACATGTTTATTGATGTGTAATAAAAATTAATTACAGTCAGTTATTGATTTTGTGATAATAAACCAGTATCTATTCAGCCAAAAATCTTTGAAATGGCATTTAAAAGTAGGTTAAAAATTTTATAAAAGATGAGAGGCAAATTCTTTATTCTCCAGAATAATAACATGTTACTGACGTTTAGATACTGATTCTATTATATTACTACATTTCCATTAGTCAAATTTTGTAGAACTATAATTAAATCCGTAATTCACATCACAATCTGAATGTTGCCGTGGAAGTGTGGGTTTTATGGCGCAAGATCCAGAAAAGGATTGTGGAAGTTTGGAGAGTGGGGTGTCATCTCAGGTGTTGCCTCGCGATCTGACCATGGTTCAAAATTACATTTTGTCCTCGATTCTTTCCCGTTGGGATTGATCCCGGACCGTCGTTAACAGTACGACGCCAATTGAAATACCTACAATCTGAATGCTTAGTCTTTTCAAAAGTGCTGTCAAGCAGTCTAAATCAGGTCTTGATTGTTGCGGTTCTTGCTAAGATCGGATGGAAAAATTGTACAATTAAAATCGATGCATACACCATTCCTTGATATTTTAAATGCAAAACTAGTTGAATGTAGCACTGGGATAAGGATAAGAGTTTTTTGATTAGTGAAAGCCATGTTGAAAACATTCTGAACATTTTTCTATTTGAAATGTTTAATGTAATTCAAAGTAAACACTATATTCACTGTACTTTACTCGAGCACTAATTAGTTATTCAGGAGCTTGACAAATTCTTTTATATACCAAAAAATTTTTCAAATCAAGGATCGTCTTTTTTAGTATTACTCAAAAAATGTTTTTATATTTAATAAATTATCTATTCATGTATGAATCCTATTTAATTTTGTTAATTAAAATTTTTTTTTCTTCTATACTGTTGGTAATCTTTCAACCAAAAAAGGTGTCCCAATTATGCTCCTCTGTGATAGTTATTTTCTTAAAGATACATCCAATATCTGGGTGACATGAGGTGAATATGCATTACCTACAATATAGATTACCATTAACTATTTTATAAAATATAATGGAAACTTCATTAAAAGGTTAAATTTTAGATTGCCTGTATATTTTTTTCCAGATCTTTGAAGACTATTTACCTGTTAGGCTAAAATAATTCTTGTACTCAAATTTGTAAGTTTTTCAAACCATGCTGTTTGAATTTTACATATAAACCTAGCAAAGGGATGTGTACAGAGAATGCTTTAATTTTATAAATTAAAATTATTTTTCATAAAAATTTTAAAATATGACACTAGAAAATATTCTTTACTATAATAAATGAATAGGCCATATGTCACCATCTATTGATTTTCACTGAAAATGTGAAGATACCTGTTTTTCTTTCCTTGTAAGAACTGCGTTTCGTGTAATACTGTGTGTTGAGCCTTTAAATGACAAAAATCCTATTCAAGGGAATTTAAATCGATTAAAAAAAAAAAAGGTGTTCTTCTGAATACTTAAGTGGTTACTTAATACAGCAAAATAAAACATTTTTAAGTGCACATTGTGTTTAAAAATTTAAGGGTTTTTTTAGTTTCTGCTTAGAACCACATTATGTATATTGTAAATCTACTAACCATTCCTTTATACATTTTACACTTCTATGCCAAAAAATATAAAAATGAAAGTAATGAATCAATAATATTAAGAGCAGCTGTTAAAATGAAAATTGTTGAGAAAAAAAATTCCTTAACATTAATGTTGGTATTAAATTTCTTTTGGGTTGGTTTTTTATTCTGCAAGGGCCATGCAGTTTTGGGAGTTTTGCAAAGTTCATCATCACTTCTAAGGATGTACAAGATTAAATTCACTTTGGACTAAATAATAAAGCACATATTAACATTTTATTGCTACTTTTTTAGCCATAACATCTTTTAATACCCAAATTACTTTCACTGGAGAGCCTCCATCCTGGAATCCAGATTTGTGTATTCTATTTTACCATGTTAAGTACCCAAGCTATTTGAATATAATTTAAAAAATTAAGAACTTTATTGTATCTGCTCTTTAGCTCTGTTTCAAAAATCTTTGAACAAAAATATGCTTTAATGATTAATTACTTAAACAATAGATCTTGCTTGGAATTTAAAATTTTATTTTAGTGTTGTGGGTTGTGTTTGTATGGTGCAAGGACCAAATTTAATCATACAGCACCAGGCATACAATATCAAGTAATGGATATAGATACACAACCATAGTTTTACGTACACGAGAGAAATACATACAGGAAGGCATTGAACTTGTGCCGCCTACAACTTGGAGGTTTATATGACAGTGGACATACCCACAACCTTAGTGTCGTGGGAATAAATTATTGAAAAAAAAATACTAGCCCAAAGAATAAAAGTTGACAAATATATCCGAAATATTCTCCAAAAATAAAAAGCGCATATAGTATAATATACATTTGAGATCCACAATGCAAATTAACAGAAAGAAAATTCAGTGACAAACAGATAGTTGGGAGTAGAGGCTAAAATGGGAAATACAGGTCTTTTCAAGCAAAATAAATTCTTGATAACTCATAACATGTATCAAGGCATTTGGGCTCATATTTAGTCAAAGCATTCTTGTTTTCACCTAAAAAGAACCCATAATTAAGGAATTTATTGAGATATTTTAAACATATTTAACTAATCAGCAAAAGCATTTACAACAGCAAGAAAATTTTCATTTTTGTGGTGTTTGCAAAGGCTGCAAAAAAAATTAATTAAAGAAACATACATCACATCTGTTAGAAAAAGGAATGATTTTTAAACAAATAGTCTCAATTAATTTTGCTAGTTAGCATTAAAAAGAATCCAGCTCAATGGAACTTTCATAGTTATTCAAGATTAAAATATGTGATTGAACGGATATCTTCACTGCCCACTAAAAAGTGAATTTGGTTGAGTAGCATTTAAAAACAAGCAAACTCAACACGATTCACCATTTAGCATAGCAGACAAACAGTGAAACACTCCATAAAAAACAATCAAATATGCGAGAAGTTGAATATGTCACATCTGTGAAACATAACAGACTACAACCTAGGACCAATACAGAAGGGAAAGATGTCAGACGTTTGATTTTTTTGGGTGCGGGCCATATTTGCAATAGACCCAAGATATACATCAAGTAATAAACATGCATACAATGAAATTTTTACTGACACAGATGAGAGAAATCACACATGCACTGCCTACAACTCACAGGCTTCTAGTGCAGTGGGCAACACCAGAAACATAACTCGTGTTTTCTTTTACTATGCAAGTAAAATAAGCAATCGGAACAGGAATTTTATCTGACCACCCAAAAGTAAATTCCATTGGGTAGCATTTAAAAACAAGCAAACTCAACACGATTCACCATTTAGCACACATAGCAGACAAACAGTGAAACACTCCATAAAAAACAATCAAATATGCGAGAAGTTGAATATGTCACATCTGTGAAACATAACAGACTACAACCTAGGACCAATACAGAAGGGAAAGATGTCAGACGTTTGATTTTTTTGGGTGCGGGCCATATTTGCAATAGACCCAAGATATACATCAAGTAATAAACATGCATACAATGAAATTTTTACTGACACAGATGAGAGAAATCACACATGCACTGCCTACAACTCACAGGCTTCTAGTGCAGTGGGCAACACCAGAAACATAACTCGTGTTTTCTTTTACTATGCAAGTAAAATAAGCAATCGGAACAGGAATTTTATCTGACCACCCAAAAGTAAATTCCATTGGGTAGCATTTAAAAACAAGTTAACTCAACGCAATTCACCATTTAGCATAGCAAATGAGCAATACAACACACAAAGGGAAATAAAGGAATGAAATAGGTAAAATAGGCACCTGACCGAGAAATTTCATCTGCCCGCCAAAAAGTAAATTCCGTTTTGTAGCACTTAAAATCAAGCTAACTCAACGTTATTTACCATTTGGCACAGCAAGTGAGCAAAACATTTTAAAACGGGATATAAAATGAAGGGAAAATAAACAAAAATGATGAGCCTTCATCTCACAGTCAACAAATATATTCTGTTGGATAGCATTAAAATACAAACTAACTTAACGGAACAAAACAATTTGCGAAGCAAATGTAAGTGAAACAAAATGTCTAATTAGCAAGTGAACAGTACATTTCAAAACGGGATATAAAATTAAGGGAAAATAAGCAAATAAAGAGCTTTCATATGCCCGCCAAAAAGTACATTCCGTTGGATAACATTTAAATACAAGCTAACCCAACGGAATAACATAATTTGCGAAACAAATGTATGGGAAAGAAAATTTTCAATTTCAAATGAATATATTATTGCTTATGCTTACACAAATTTGGCTTCTAAATGAAAGAACGTTAGGTCGGCAGAAAAACACCACAGCCAACTCTTCTTCCTTCGATCAATGCAAATGGCAAATGCTTCGACAATTTCAAATAATCATTCGTTTAAAAACATCGATCCAACAAATGAGGCCGCCAAAATTAAAAGCGCCAAAAGGACAAAAAGGAAAAAAAAAACCCACTAAAGTAGAGTAACCCGGTGCAACGAGAAAGAAGTTGCCAAATGCAAATATAGAAACTTTGGTCGGTGCACCGGGTAACATTGTACTGAAATGCTTAAGTTTCGTAATATTTCAATGCAAATAAATAAACACAGCTGATATCAATCCTTTGTTGTGCTCTCGTGTTTCATAACCTCTATCTTAAATACCATCACGTGATATTCTTTTCACTATATTTCTGACGTTGCTGCATCATGTGTTGTGAAAAGTAAACCCAGAGTACTGGCTGCCTATTTCCACCTTAGTTTTGTCTAAATGAAGCTGAAGTACTATTTCGTTGCTTTTATCCTGTCGTTGGGTTTCAGGTAATAAATTGACGATTGATTTCGGTATTTTGTGAGGCATTGTCTTTTGGAAGGTTTCAAATATATCGGTTCGTTTTTTTGTGTTTTTGTCCTTCCATATTGCAATTGTTTTATTATAGTGTTTGAAGTTTTGAGTTATTTTAATTGTAATGTTTTGATGTATACACATGGATTTTGACAGACGAAAAGAGAAAATATGATAAAATTTCCAATTGAAATTGAATAGAATAAAACTCTTTTCCTAGGCTCAACTTTTATTTTCGAATATAAGAGTTACATATTTTGCCAATCTGTATGTGCATGTGTTTCGTTGGAATAATTTATTATTTATTTCTCTACCACAGTGGTTTTCAATCTTTGGTTTCTCTTTTTCCCTGGAAATATGTGTGTATCCCTTGTATAGAAGATAGGTACATCTTTCTGCTGGCAACATTTGCCAAGAACAAAAAAAAAAATGATGTTATTCATCAGTCAGCACTACTCAAAATGAACATGCTCAGTTCCTATAGCAACTACCAATTCTCATGAAGAGTGGGGAGCTTTGATCCCTTTTTGCAGTTTTAAATTTTTATTTTAATAAAACGTTTTTTTTTTTAAATGATTTGAATCACTATAAATTGCTCAACATTACTACATATACAAAAGCCTAGATTATTTGTATTAAAAAAAAAACTAGTGAATATTTTCAAAACGTGAAGTCAAAACAGTTGCCGTTCAGAGCATTTCACCTAACGTAGAAGGTTTTGGCAACTTTAACACAATCCTCTTTATCAACAATGCTTTTGTCAGCTTTTTCAGGATATGTAAACTGATTGACACTTGATCCTTTTTTTCTCAAAAAGTTCATTTCAAATTCGGAAACCGAAATTTTTTTCTCAATTTTTTCAACAAAGTAATTTAGTTTTCTTCCCTCTTGAATTTCACAGTTACAAAATCATTTTCATTAAAAGATACATCTTGGGTGTCTTCATCAGAAAATTCATAAAGCGATTCTGCTTCTGTTGAATCGTGAACATTGTAATTGCTATCACTTTCCGATGAATCATCAATATATTCTCTCCCTTGGTAGCAACTAGGTATTTTTGGTGGCTTATGCACAGTGGTAAAACCACTTTCATCAAATAAAAGAGCATAATAGGATGGAAATGAACTTTTTGGTTCTTAGCACTGCAGTGAAACAGATATTACGACACAACACAAGCTAGAATTATGCAGTGAAAGCAGAAAAGACCAAATTTACACATCTGCTTCAATCAAGGTTATCAGCGCTAGCAAAATAATATGCAGAACAAATACTGCTGAATTTTCCAGATGACCCAATAAAAGAGGCTTTAACTGAAAATTGTAATTCAGAAGAAAAAAATTACCATAGTGGAGGCAACTTCACTTTTGAAGAAAATGAACAAATATAAAACCGCCCTAATAACAATTATTTGGAATACTATTTTACAAAGAATAAAGGCTACCAGTTAATCACTGCGATCAGTGGAATGCAAACTATTAAAAGGATTTATCCTACTGAAGTCATTAGAAAATTTTATCAATGATTTCAGAGAAGTTGAAAAAGAGGTAACTGATTTATTTCATGTGGAAGATGGACAAACTCACAGACAACAAATAAGAAAAAATGTTGTTTGATGGAAACAAAGAAGTCGATCATGAATTTACAATAATAGAAAATTTCATAGTCAGTTCATTTTATGTCTTGTGATAACACCAAGCAGAATTATCTCACTCAGAACTCAGACGTATGAAGTTAATGTGGAGCCTTTTTTGGGATTTATCAATAGAAGAAAGAAAGAAAGAACACGATAAAAAGTTGAAGGATATTAAAAATTGCGATTGATGGTTTGTACTTTTGAAGATGAATTTGACCATTTTTTACTTCTTCTAAAATAAAACGAGGACACCATAGAAACCACACTAGACATCTGTCGAGTCGCCAAAGAAATGTCTTGCACCTTTCCGAATGTTGAAATGGTATCAAAATTTTTTTTAACAATTCCCCTATCTGATACGTCAGAAGAAAGATCATTTTCTGTTTTAAAGAGTGTAAAATATTTAAGTAGTTCTATGGAAGAAGAAAGATGAATTAATATGGCCATTCTGTATATAGAGCAAGAAATTAAAAAACCGAATTGACACTGCTAAATAATTGACTAATTTGCAAAAAATGTAGCAAGATGGAAATTTATGTAAAAATATGTTTCTTTAATAAATTTATCTAAGGTGTTATGGTATGAAAATTTTGATAACTTTTCTTTTTTGTCAATAACTTAATGAAATGAGAGTTTTCTTGGAAACTTTTTTTCCAACTTGAGTGAGGGCCTCTAAAATTTTACACCTTGGGGAGCCCCCACTTGACTTGATTTACCACTAGTTATGGGCACAAAAATGGGGAGAGTTTAACGTAATGGCTCTAAAATTAATTACTTGACGCAAGTGTTAATTTTGTGCCCTCAGCTGTTGATCATTCATTGGACATTCTTGGGGAAATCAAATCTAATGATATCTTGATCCAGCCTTATTTTATCTTTGCACTTCCTGACAAAATTCATCTTTCAAAAAGCAAGCTCGACTTTCTTGATAAACGTGCAAAAGGTTCATGACTTTTATAGTGTCATATTTTTTGCATGGTTCTAAATAAGTATTGTCTAATTCGTCTATATTTGTAAAGTATAAAATGTTTGGCAATTTCTATGTGTTTTAATAAAAATGTAGTTAGAGTGTATGCTATTCATAAATTACAAAAAGTGTGGAGGTACAATGCTAAAAAAATTTGCATTATGAAGTTTGCTCGCAGAAATGGTTGAATAGCACTATATACTGTGTATCTGTATTTTTTAAAATCTTTATCCTTTACTCTCACTTCTTACTTTTACTAAATCCATTTTGAATTAACCTTTTACTTTTGTACATGTTTATCAAACCTGGTAGGTACTCTGTTTTAGCAATTTTTGAACTGCAAATTCTCTGTTATTTTATTTGTTTTAGTCCGGGATCTCTCAAGCTCGACAATCATGAATGGACGTATTTTGTGTTTGCTCAACAATGGCCACCTGCTGCTTGTCTCCAAGTTCCACACCACAAGGTATTCCCACTGTTGTGTTTTCTTTTCTGCCTTTAATGCATAGATATTGTGACAACTTTCTTACCAAGTTATTTGTAATTGAAAACTTCTGCATCCAATGAGTCAAAACATTCCATCCTTGTAGGTTTCGGGTCTTTTTAATTAAACATTTCCATTTTACTTTACCAGTTGTGTGTGAATATTATTTTGGATATATGTACACAATTTGTACACCATGCCAAAGGCACCAATCTGCAAAATTAATGTTTCTTCACAAACACATCCAATGCCTCGGGAAAAATTGAATTACGACTCAAAGCTAGTTTTGTCATGAAGAATCATGTGGATTTGTGGCTTGTTATGGCATGAAATGGTAACCTAAAAAATGCAGTTAGGTGGAATATGCAGATAGGTGCCTTTGGCATGATGGTAACGACATATAAACTAATGTTTAGTATGTATACTAAGAATGAGTACATACCATATTTGAAATTTATATAGTGAATTTTATGCAAATTTTAATGTAATTTAAATAATGTAAATTTGAATGCAGAAAAAAAAAAAAGAGAGATTCAGCAAAACTACAGTTAAAATGCTATTTACCAAAGAGGGTTGCAAATTTCTCTGCTTGTAGAATGTTTTTAGTGAATTATTTATGCTGAATTATTGTGTGAATTTCTTGAAACAGATATCTCCACGTAATCAAGCCTATTATTTGTTTCACAAAGTTTTAGTATTTTTTTGGAAATTTTTATGTTATAAATAGCCACAGTACCTATTTTACTTATTTCCATCCAGTGATAAGATATTTGCCTCTGATGAGGCATCCTCACATGTTGGGGAATCACTATCAGATGTGAATGTTTGACTCATCTGATAGCTTTCCTGATTAGCAGAGGCAACTAGTCCTAGCATATCCTAAACTCCTCCCTCAATATTTTTATGGTTTGATTGCTCTCTGAGCATTGGGTATAAATTACACCAATATTAAGAGTATGTTAGTTCATGATCATAACTAATGCACTAATAAGTATGTAACATATTGCAATGTTAATTATAAAGGAATGCTTTATTACTTTGTTGATACGTGCTTGTCATTACAGCTTGGTTGTTGTCATTGAGGTTACCGTTAAAGAGGTTACAGTTAAGGAATGACTTAGAGATATTACAAAGTAATGTTGGCTATGATCTGCATATACCAAATAAGTTATTTCGAAAATGTATTTATGTGTATGGATGAAGTGACTAAGGAGTTTTTACTTTTGTGGTGCCAATGATCACTCCAAGTTGGTACCACTACTGATTGAGGAAACATCAATTTGAAAGTTCAACAATGTTCTTGGTTTATTTTTGTGTCATTAAATATTCGGTTGATGCAAAAGTTGGTTCCATTTTTGGAGCTAGATGACATTGCATCGCAAAACCAAAGTGTTATCTACTTCATACGTGTAAAGTTTTGATGTTTGACAGAAGGAATTTAAAAAATTTGGGTTATTTGGTTGTATTTTCAAAATTTTGTTAATGTTTGATTTAGGCAAGAATGTTTTGCAGATGCAAAAGAAGATATGTGTTGGGTGCAATTCCACGTGCCAGGAGTGTTTCAGAAAGTTTTGACCTGTTCTTTAGCTAGAAACCTTGGAACTTCTGTGAGTGCAGGATGATGCAGCTACTGGAGAGACATAGTCATCAAACAGAATGGCACTACTATATTGGTTAAATGCAATTTTTTTAGTGTAAATTAGATACTTTTTCTTCAATTTTTGTGAAAAAATCTGGATGAAAGTTTGTATCAACCCAATACTTGGGTGGCACCAATGATCGCACCAAGTTGGTGCCACTACTGATTGAGAAAACACCAATTAGAAAGTTCGACCATGTTCTTAGTTTATTTTTGTGTCACTAAATAATTAGTCGGTTTTTAAAATATGTAAAACACAAGTTGTAAACCTGCTGCATAATTTTTATTTTGAATTTTAGTTTATTTCTTAAGTCCAGCTGTTCCTATGTCTTCTTATTAAATTAAACTTCTTAGCTTTTCACCTTATTCTGCAGGCTTATTTCCATTTGTCGATTTGAGACAGCAAATTGCACATTTCCATACACTAAAGATTTTATTGGACTTTTGTTTACCAGCCATTTCAAATTGAATGCACTGGCTTTGTTCCAAAAAATGTATAGAAGGAAAGGCTACTATTCCTTCAGATGTTAATTTCTATCTTGCTGCTATTGACTGATAAAAGCAATTAATGCTTTAGGATACGTTGTATGCATCCATCAGTCACATTCAGAAAAGAATTTTGAGGGGTCTTGATCTCTTTAGTTTCTGTTTTAGACATTTCTAGATGTAATTTACCTCTGTTAAATGAAACACAATGTATACAGAACAACATAATAGTATGCATTATATTTGAGCATTAATTATGTCTTTTGTGAGTTGTACTAACATCAATCATTTTTTTCCAGTGCTTAATACCAAAGAATGTCGTTGACTGGAGTATTCATGGATTGTGGTAAGTAGGAACTTAACATTTTTCAGTGAGCTTAATAATGCATTCAATTCAAACAAGTTTTAAATGAAAAATAGAGTGAGAAAGTAATTCAAATCACAATATTTGAATATCCAGTAGCCAAGAAAGTTCATGCCATTTTAATCAGTAGATAAAGGATACACAAAGTGGATCAAGATAATGTTTTATTCCGAAAAGTAGTCGCCTTCTGTTACCTTTTTCCAACAATCTACCACTTCTATTTGATTTTTATGACAGTTTTTCTCTTTGTTGAACTTTTTTTCAATGATTTGTTGATTTTGGAATGATTGATTTTGTTGACCGATTATCTATTACAACAAATGTGATAATCTGAAGTTAAGATGGGGATGGGTAGGAGTTCCCAGTTGAGTCAGATAACCAGTTCCTTGGTCTGGCATTGTTGTGGTGGGACAGGTGGTTGCTACCTTTTTGTT
This sequence comes from Metellina segmentata, assembly GCA_947359465.1. NCBI lineage: Eukaryota > Metazoa > Arthropoda > Arachnida > Araneae > Tetragnathidae > Metellina > Metellina segmentata. Next base: position 7,469 of record OX375881.1, on the reverse strand, counting down.
CTGCAATTAATGCATGCTTCATATGTAATGATTTCTTCATCCCACATAATCCTAAAGTGAATATGGGCAATAGAAGCGATACAGGCAATCAAACACAGAAACACCTTTGATTGGTGGATATAGGGTTTTGCCATCAATGACCTTGAATCTTTTTATGAGAAACAATGTTGAGAACGCTTCATGTTGTATTGCATCCACTTTTCATGTCAGTCCCTAAAGAGATTGGTTCTGTGGCATGTCAAGAAATGGTTAACCGTACGTGCTTGTTGGTTATGGGCAGTTTGTGAGGAATTCAATCACTCAGTTTCCATGTTTACCAAAGGCGATGCAAGCGGCTATAAATGCTGTAACCTTTTCGCATCTCTCCATTCCATACAATGATGTCCGATCAGCCAGCAGACATTGTGTGGAATGAGAGGTGCAAACAACATCATAACAAGCTTCGTGGCATTCATCCAGACATTTCATTGTGGCCTTCAATACCCATTAGACATTCCGATGTGGTTTTAACTAGTTTACGTATCAGACACACTCACAGGCATCTTTTGTTAGGAGAGAATTTGTGTTAATTTTATCATACAACACATTTTAATTGATTGACCAGTTTTTAATCTTCATCGCTGACTCTTTTTTAACAAATCTAATTTAACTTTGCACGATTTTTAAGTGGGGAAAATCCTCATTCAAATCTTTTAAAATTTTTAAATTGCATATAAATCTTTTATCATTCATTCCTTGAATTATCCTTTTCTATCTATATTAAAATAATCAAATCATTTGTATGTTTTTGATCAATACATTTTAATAATATAATTATTGCTTTTTGACAATTGACTAAAACATTTGAATTTTAGTTATTATTTTGACTACTTGTTTTAAAACTTTTTATAGCAACCTCGATTTAGATTCATGCACATTTGTATCTTTTTTATACCCCTTTCAATACCTTTTGCTTTTATTTGGTATTGTGTTTGGTGCAACTTGGCCTTACCTTGAACCTTTGCACAAAAAAAAAAAAAAAAAAAAACATCCAAACCGATACGAATGGATGCAGGTGGTTTTGTCACTTCCATTAAATTGTCTTGCTAGTTATTGACAAAAATGACTCGAATTTGCCTTGATCCAGTCTCAAGAGGTGCAAATTTATTGAACCACTTCTATTCACAACACTCACTGCATGATCTTTGAATGCAGAGAATGTTTTTTTGAAGTACTGACACCCAATTTGGATTCATAAGGTAAACAAATCGAAATAATTCACTTGGACCATCGCTTCGAGATTACTTTTTCGAAACTTCATCTGATTAATTTCCTTAAGTGTTAGACACCGGTGAATTCTCTGAAAATGAACCTTTGGATTAAGCCTACATTATAACTCTTTTAATTGATAGAATGAGGCCATTTGCAGTTTGTCACTGACTAAACGAGTCGCACGAACTTCCTTGGTTACCTGAAAATAAGTTCCAGGGATGGTTGAAACTGTTATGTAGGATAGTTAATTAACACACTTTCATTTATCCATCTGATCCACGATTGATTCATTCCAAGTTTTATGGAAAAGAATCTTGAATAGAATTATGCACTTTTTTTATGTAAGCTTAATTAAAAGAACTGGTGATTAATCGAGATTTGTTCACTTATTTTTCTCCCTTATGATATTAGTATGTGTATTTACTTAATCTTTAGTAATGTAAATATGTTACAAAGACAGATTGAGTATTTTTGAAAATTAATTCAATAAGTTTCATCTATATGTTTATACATCATACAGTGCAAGAGAACCACAGATTTCAATCAAACGATTGTGCTTCTAAGTTAATTCAAACATATTTTAACAGAAATTTAGATGAGCATATACGAAAACAGAAGCTATTGTAAATGTGTTAGCATGAATAAATAGTAATAGCTGAATTAAAAGATCACTTCAGTGAGTGCAACTGTAAAGTTAACTTATTAACTAATGCTTCATATCACAGGTCCAAAAAAATATTCCGCTTTCGTTCACTTCTTATCATGCGAAGGACACAAGTCGAACTTTTAGAATTTCAAGACGAACAGGGCTAAACATCAGACACTATTGTCAATTATCTAATGAAAGTATTGATAGAAAATAATTTGACTTAAAAAATCATGGCATTTTGTGGAGATAGTACTAACTTCAAATTTGGTGGATTAAAAAGACATCAACAATGTTTATGCAAAACTAAATGTATCTCTTTTAAGAACATTGATAGGAATCGTATGTAAAGCTCGTATAATTCACAATGCGATTAAAACTGCCACATATTGTCTACCTGTAGACCGTGAATGAGTTATGAAAATGTGTTCACATTTTTATATCTATAATGTACACGTGGAAGTTGAAAGAATTTTGTAATGAAGTTGACACAGAGCATCAGAAATCTATAGACTACAGTATAACTAAGGTGGCTTGCAGTTATGCCTGCTATTGAACGAAATTTGAAACTGTACAAGCCATCAAAAAACTTTTTGAGTATTGATGAATGTTCAAACATATTGAAACCTTTTTTGAAAACCCTAGCTCTGCACTATGGCTTTTTTTTATACATGCAGTCGACAACGTTCCATCAATCTATATCTAAGATCAAGGGGTAATATTTCTGCAATTGAAGCCACCAAGGAAATAAATCAACTTGACAATTTGGCTTTAAAACAAAGTATTCTGTTTCTAAACCACTCTGTTCGTAATTGAATGCCAAGAAATAGCTACAGTGTTCACAAAGAGTGTATGAAAATTACAGTTGCTGAGTTCTATAAAATAGGCAAAGAATATTTGGAGCAGTGGACTTGGTTCTGTGAAGAATTAGAAATATTTGAATGGGTGAATTTTTAACCAAAATACCTATGTGGTGGGGAATTCAGTGTAATGGATGTATTGATTTCAAAGGGATTTTATTAATTGCAACAGAGATACAGAAGTATTTGATGAGTATTCTTTTATTTCCAACTACATTATCCTGCAAAAAGTGACAGAATGGAACACTGGGAATGTTTCTACTGAAAGTCGTTGGGTGGAATTGTTCAAACAGTTTCACATCAAAAATTTGAATCATGAATTTTTGGATAATATTTTATGTCAGCCCAGCACTAATGTACCTGTAGAAAGGGTCTTTTCTCTTATGAATAAGCTGTAGACAAGCGAAAAAACACTGTTGCAAGTTCTTAAAGCAATATTAATTACCAAATAAATTTTAAGAAATCCTGCCAAGAATTTCATTATTATTTTAAATCAACAACAAATATGCTTAAACAAATTGGTTCTTCAGAAAAATATAAGACCACAATTTATTTTCATGTGTTCATTCCTGTTCTTTTCATTAATTAATAAATAAAAACTATAAAGAAATATGCGTTTTCTTGACTACATATACTATTACTTATAAAAATTAGTAGATGTCTCATTTTGAGGGAAAAAATAAATAATAACATTAAGTATTACCAAAGTTCTTTATAAACATTGATGACATTTTACAAAATCTTATTATTTCATCTGTAATATTACAAAAGGAAGTGCTAGTTTATTTTCTTGCACGCAGAGTCCTGACGAATCTATGGCACTTACAGTAATGGGATTTGGCAGACAGGTAGTCCAAATTTTTTGCAATTTTGGGGTTGGCAATTTGTTCTTTTTCTTAAAATTGGAATCGTTAGAGATAGATTAAAAATTTTAGCGGATTTGAAATCTGCGGAAATTTTTACATCCGATTACTATCTTACACCACGGGCAACACCGGACTAGCCACGCAGTGTCTAGTCATTGCTAAAATCAATCATCTGATTCCTGACAGTCATTAATTATAGTTAACTCTGTCTGTGCTCTTTGAAGAAATGTTTTACTTTTTCACAAATGGATGAACATTATAAGGTAAAAGTACAGTGTTATGTCTGATCAATGAAAACTTTATGTTGAATGCTTATTCTCAAAACAAACCTCGTCCTTTCAGGCCTACAAGCGACAAAGGATATCCGAGTTTCTGTAACAGTTCCTGGCCCTTTGAACCAGATCGCTTGAAGGTACTCTCTTTATGTAATGCACTTAACAATTCGATTTCTCTGAAGCTCATTACACCCATGTATCATTTTAAGCAAAATTCTCTTCAAATTAAGTAAGAATATTTACGAATTGTTTTTTTGGAAGAAGTGTTATTTCCATTTAAGGAACAAAAAACGAGAAAAAGTCTGAAAATAAGCATTTTATGAGAAAATTTTGTGTTGCCAGGATTTTATTTTGGAGAAGAAATGCATTTTTAGTACCCCTTTTGAAGTAAGTATTGAGAAAATAGTATTGGAAGGGATCTTTTTTCTTATTCCAATAAGGGCTGCAATACAAGAAAATTAATAAATAAGTTAATTTCTGATTTTTTTTACTTTCAGACCCAATTTATGCTCATTAAATTCTGTGTGTAGTTTTGAACATTAAGATATTTGGATGTATTATATAATTGCAACTTGACTCCCTACCCATTGGCAAGTGGTGGATGTAGTGCTAAAGGGCTCTGTAGAATGTCTAGCTTAAGTGAGGTTATTTCAACAGCTTCTGCCAATGGTGCATCTGGGATGTATGGATGGTTAGTTCTTGACAATCAGTTTTATGGATGGGTGTGCTTGGAATCTGAACAACTACAGTACCTCTCTTTGCCAACAGTTCATAACCATAGACTGAACTACTATCTACTGTAAAGCTAGTGTTGTGTTTGTGAAAAACACATTCATAATCTTCCTACTTTTACTGTTCATATTTGGCATGCAGACTGTACAAGAGCTGTTTCAACCCTGTCATCAAACAAGACTGTATTTTAAATTTGGAGAATCGCCTCTTCAGCCAACATTGGTGTTTACAAACTAATTTGAGTAAATTTTAACAGCCATTGTCATTTAGAGAATATCTTCAATATAGTATTGTGTCAAATCACTTGTATTACATCATTTATTATATTAATTAGAAAAGTGCGTGCTCTTCCTAATAGTATTGTGTCAAATCACTTGTATTACATCATTTATTATATTAATTAGAAAAGTGCGTGCTCTTCCTGCACCCAATTTTGTAAAATGAATGCTATTTTTGACTCATTTACCTTGGACAAGATTTTATGTTTAAATATTGGGTAATCCAGAAAGCTCTGCGCATTTTCAAATCAAAGCTAGCTTTCTTATTATTATTTTGCTACTGCTGATAAAAAATGACCTCCATTGAAGCAGATGTTTCAATTCAGTCTTTTCTGCTTACACTGCGTAATTATAGCATCTGTTGTGGTATATTTTTTGTTTCACTGCAGTGCTAAGAATGGAGAACCAGAAAGTTAATTTTCGTTATATGCTCTTTTATTTTGTGAAAGGAAAAAATGATAGTCAGACTGCTCGTAAAATGTTTAAATTTGGCACGTGATTTTTTGTTGAACCCAAATGCTCCTTTTTTTAAATAGCTCATTAATGGAGATGAGAAGTGAATACTATTCAAGAATGTTACCAGGGAAAGATCATGGGTCAAATGAACCTCCCCAAGTAACACTGAGAGTGTATCCCAAAAAAGTAATGATTAGTGTATGGTGGGACTACAAAGGAATTGTTTATTATGAATTGTTGCCACACATTAAATCAAACATTGAATTCGGAAAAACACTGTTCTCAAATGGCAGTATTAAGAGCAGAAATCGAAGCAAAGAGGCAAGAACCGACCCATCGTCGAGGTGTCGTCTTCCAGCACGACAATGTGCGGCCCCACATTTCACTGAATGTCAGACAGAGACTTATGGAGTGCAGCTGAGATGTTTTGTGCCACCCCCATTTTCACCAGACCTTGTCCCCTCAGATTTTCACCTCTTCAGGTCACTTCAAAATTCTCTGAACGACCTGAAAACTGTCAAAACAGCACCTCAATAACTTCTTTACAAACAAGCCTAATGATTTTGTACAAAGAATTTCCAGCTGCAGGAAAGATGGCAAAAAGTCATAGAACAAAACGATGCTTATGTAATTCAATAATATTTTCTTATGTTTTTGTGCTGCTTCGTTGATCTTGATCATAAAAAACCCGCAGAACTTTAGGAAAGAGCCAATATTTGACACTACTCTTGTCGTATCAGTGGCTATTTGTCCTGACGTGCATCGGCAAATGTGCCGCATGGGGTGTGTTTTTCTCTAAGTTTGTATTCTGATTGAGACAATTTGCTTCTTTGGAGACTGTCAAACAGCACCTTGATAACTTCTTTACAAATAAGCCTAATGATTGTTTTAAAAAAGGATTTTTCCAGCTGCCTGAAAGATGGCAAAAAGTTAGAACAAAATAGTGCTTTTTCTGCTTGATCATTAAAACCTCACAGAACTTTCCGGATGACCCAACAGAAAGGTTTAAGAATATGTTGCTCTAGTGCCATTCAAATCATAAATAAGTTGATATCACCTGGCATTCGTCCATCTACAGGATTTCATTCAAAAGAGTTGAAAGCAGATTTATCTTGGGTTTTCTGCACCTAAATTCAAACAAAGTATTGTACCGTGATAATTATTCGAAATAAATTTTGATGTAAGATGCTGAACCCTTGACTTCCCCTTTTGTTTTTAAATTTCAACCTAACAAGCATGTTAAAGTCTATATTGTCAAAATGTATTGTGTCTTCAGAATGACAAAACTTATTTTTGGACTTCCCCACTGTAGCAGCGTGTTTGAAATTAATTTCGATTCTTCCAGCCTTTAGTGCCTGCACTGGAAGAGAAATGGCCCAACATTTACGCAAATACTTCAGAATATTCATTTTGGTAAATGTTTCACCTCTTCCTATTTGCCATTATTTCTAGAACAGTGGTTCTCGACCTTTCGCTTACCTCTTGGAAATGTAACGCGTGTAACCCTCGTAGAGATAGTTGAAAATGTTCTACAACAGGTTGTCAACTGGTCCATGCTGAAAACGGAAAACTGGTCCAAAAAATTCCTAAATCATAAATTTTGTCCTGAAAATGTATCAAATTTTTTTTAGGCGAAAACAAAAGGCAACTGCAGTTGAACTTAAACAAATGAAAAAAAAAATTGCAAACTGCAAATGATGAAATTGAACCATATGGACAAAGAAATTATGCAAACTGAATAAAAAATGAAAATGGTGTAACTCTCTCCAATCCAACCCCATTCGAAGACAGTTTTTAACTACACAAATTGATATATCATTTCTTTACTGACTTCATTTGATGCATAAAACATAAAAATAAAAAATTTGCATGACAAAATGTTTTAAAAGTAATTATTGATTTCTTCAATTTTCAAGTATTCAGAAAATAGAAATAATGAATATTATAGAGTATTGGTTTAATATGTTGATCTACTTTGACATGATTTAGGGTTTGTCTGTATTTTTTAAATGTTATTTAGAAAACAGCTTATTAAAGCTGAAATTTGATACTAGAGTCCTCTTTTCTCGAGATTAGACTGTAAGCAATAAAAAGCGTGATTTTAA